>CM069299.1:37786382-38986382 GCA_035609425.1 Epinephelus awoara
ATCTTCCATTATTTATTTATTTCTCCTATTTAGGTGACAGTTAGATCACAAGTCAACAAGACCTCTCTGCAAACATATTTATCTATAACTCCTCTCTGCAGCTTACAATCTCCTACATTTCCAAGATCCAATAACTAGAATTTACTTGTCAAAATGTACTAAGTACTAAAATCAACTTGGCTGTGAGCCTGTAATGTTGTTTTGTCTTGGTAAATGACAACTTAAAAAATCCAGACAACATTCATGTTCACTGGAGGCAACAAGAACAGATCTAATTTAAGTTTTATTTAACCTTTATTTAACCAGGTAAAAGACCCATTGAGATCGAGATCTCTTTTACAAGGGGGACCTGGCCAAGAGGTCAGCAGCCCACGTCACAATCACAATCACGCCTCTGTTTTGACTGACGTCACTACTTATCTGATTTATCAACAGTTACTTGGAACAAAGCAAAAGGCCAAGTTTTACAGACGAGTGTTTGACATCGCTGCCAGAAAATCAACATTTTTAACCGTCGTGTAGAAAAAATATCAGAACCGTAGCATCAATTTCCTCCGCGGACACGCCGAGGGAATAAAACACTGCCAAGAAACTTCAAATCCCGTTCACAAATTTAAGCCTCGGTCATTCATCAATTGTGAAGCCTGTGCCCTTTACAGCGAAATAAAAAACTTGTCCAGCTGCAATCCAAGCCTAACTCCGCGTTCCACGGAGAACAGCCCGACAACAGATCCACATAAGGTCACACCTAAACTAAAAGGCAGCTTTGTCCCATCAGCAGAAAGAGAAAAACCTGTTGCCTTTAGTTTGACCCACATGCCTGGGTTAAATCCACCTATTTGACGCCGGCTCTTTTGTCCAGGAGGGAGAAAGTGAAGCATGTTGGACGGCTGTGGAGTCATTCAAACTGGAGAGCGCAGTCAAAACAGGCAGTGGCCTCTGATAAAGCTAAGACAGAGCTAAAGATACAGAGGAATGTGCTTTGGCTTCGTCGAGAAATAAAATCCTTGATGGTGCACTACATCCCAAAGTGTCAAACTCTTCAGATAACACAGCGCAGTCACAAGTATCAGGTGCATTGTCTGGACGAGACATCAGCTCGTACTGGTGGACTTGGAGCAAAGAAAAGGCAAACTGAAAGATGAGACTGTCTCTTATCTGGAGACTGTGGCTCATGATGACCTTTGCTGGCAGGCATCTGCCCTGCTAATGCATCACATTACCTTTAGTAGTATATAAAATAAAAATGCATTCTAGTGCGGCAGAGCGATGCAGCTGACATCAGTGTAACAGTATTTAGTAGGGATGGTTCTCTATTAAATATTAATATCAAGGCTGCAACTAATGACGACTGTCATTACGGGCTAAAGCTGGGGTAGGCAGAAATCTGGAAAAGGAAAATACCAGTAATAATAAAAACACCCTCTACGGGCATCTGCACATGCTTCAGTGTTTCCCATATAGTGATTTATTCATTCATTGATTCATTTTCTGTAACACCTTATCCTGTTATGGGTCGCGGGGTAACAGTCACCAATTAACCTGCATGTCTTTGGACTGTGGGAGGAAGCCGGAGCACCCGGAGAAAGAAACCCTCTTGCTGTGAGGCAACAATGCTAACCACTGCACCACTGTGCCGCCTATTTATTTATTTAATCCTTAATTCATTGTTCAGTTGCCAGCAGCTCATTCACTCAGCCCCTCCTTGCACCACTTTCTCTCTGTTTATCAGACCAATGAGACAAGAATTAGCTGCTGGCCACCCCACAGTCCATCCGCCTCACTCCCCGCCGCTGTAGACTTCACAGGAGGAAAGCGGGCTGACGTCACTTAATCTACAGCAAGAAATGGCACTTCAAAATAAAAGCTCTGTGCCGGACATTTACTGTATTTAATTTAAAAAAAAGTGTGTTTCTTACAAACTTTATCATTGTATTAGGCTACCTAAAGTTTAATTTGTATTTGTAATATTAAACATTTATATAATAAAAAAACAAACAATACATGGCGTTTGTGTATTGATATGATATTGCCATATTGCCCTATTTAAACTGCTCTGGCCTGCCTACTGTTGCTGCTTCCTCTGCAAGCTGATTTGCAACCCGCCTCCACCCCAGCTCCTTCTTTTCATGTTGTGTCTGATTTATCAATGTCATTTCTGTTTGTCATCGATGCTGCTCTGTTCTGCCTTGGCGTCTTTACTGCGGCTCTCCATGTAGGCGCATGGAAGGGCAGGGAGGTGTGCTCTCTCCATCTTAGGCTTTCTGCATAGGCCCCAGGAAAGGCAGAGGGGCCCCAGAACAGAGCCATACCTCCAAATATAACACTGTAAATGGAAATAAAGTTTTCTTTGACTAAAGTGATCCTGACTAAATTTTGTTTTTTGTGAGACTTTCTTTTTGTCCTCCTTCTTCGGGTGTCTTTGCAGTGAAGGCAGTTGTTGTCAATGCTGCAACTTTCTCTGCATTCCTTCTGGATTCTCCACCACTGAATCAGGCTTTCACCAAAGGGACGTGCACTCACATCTGCATTTGTAGAACAGCCAACAGGAACGCCCTCTCTCTCTGAAACGACCTGTGGTCTGCCAAACCTCCCGTCACGGGCTAGATTTTCTAAAGCCTGAAACCAGAGCCAAGAGGAGGTGCAGGAGTCTAGTGTTCTCGCAGACCAGTTGAATTACAATATGCTTTCAGTTTGCTATGATGCCAAAACTGATCTGCCAACCTCAGCTTTAATCTATATTCTTTACATTTAATTAATGAATAAATGAACAAATACTAAAAACGTCCCATCACAGGTTCCTATGGGTCATGGTGACATCTTCTACTGATGATTTATCTAGCCCTAAACACAACGACACTCACTTTACTATCACTGAAGATTAAGAAAACCAACATACAGTCACATTTTTGAAGCCAGAACCTGCAATTTATTGATAGAAAATTAGAAAACTTCTCTTTAAAATGCCCAAACTCTTGCTGGCTGTGGCTGCAGATGTACAGATGGGAAAAGCAGTGATCAAGTTGCGCCAAGCTTGGACGTAAACCCGTGTCTGAACCAGTTTCAATGTTTTAACACAGCCCTGGTGATTACTAACAACAAACAGATTGTTTGTCTTTGACTGGGCTGAAGAATTCGACAGGGGCCTCTTGCATTCACTCACTAACTAACATTTAAAATCACAGCTGGAAGGAGGTCAAAAGCTCCCCAAAAATCTGTGTTAAACAAGAGCCTTAACTAAATGAAACTTGTATAACTTTTATTGAGTAAAGTGCAGGCCTGAATCGGTGCAATCAAAACGAGGCACGCACCCCTCTGTGAGTTTTTATCCCTGACGTAAATTACTGGTCATAATGTTGGAATAATAATAGTGTTTTACACCCATTTCTCGCTCTTGTATTTTTCTTTTTTTAAATGTCACTGCCAGATACAGCCGACAATCTTGGCTTCCCAAAACCTGATAGCATCTACAACACCAGGGGAGCCGCTCAGATTATTTGTGTACAGCGGTTCGGAGCGGAGTGTTTTGCTCCACGAGGCGAGGATGAGCAAATGTGACTGTCTGCGAAAGGGCCTCGACTTCCTGCGTGACACAGAGCAGATCTGAAGTGAGAAGTCCGCTCCAGCTGGGTTCAGTCTCTGTTTATGTCCCCGCGATAACCTGCCTTTTATCTGAGAGGGTCAAACTGGAGTCAGACTCGTCAGTAGACGCGGCGTGATTACAAGCAGATGACAAGACGAGCGCTCACTTCCTAGGGAAAAAGCGTGGGTTGAGCTGTTGACTCTGGTGAGTGTTTAAAAAAAATTATTTACCTTGCTGAACGTTTGACCTACTTTTTCCCCGCGTGTGTGTGTGTGATGTTGAGATGGTGCAATAAGCGTCACCAGATGGCCAGACAAGAAGCGTGCATGTGTGTTCAGTGCTGCATTCCTGCCTGTGTTGCATACACTGCCTGACCTATACTGTGTCGACGAGTTGTGCGTGGAGCCCACATACACACACTCTCACGTGCAGCTCCGCTCAAAGCCTCCGCCTACAATAACAGTCCATCTTGATCGCGTTACATGCCCGGGCAGGGCGCTGGAAGTCCACAAGCCTACTGTAATTCAGTTTCTCATGTGCACCTCATCTTTCTGCAGGCTCTCAGGTCAGTCAGTCAGTCGGTGAGTCAGTCGCAGTTCAAAGCTGCGTCCTCGTGAGTCTGCGACCACCTGAGCTCGGCTGCAACTTAAAAATATCTGACCTTTCTTGAATCGGAAGCCAAGTGGGGACAGTCCCACCCAGCATGCCACACCAGGGGGGAAAACCAACAAAACCATGACATCAAATAAAGTGGAGAGGCTGCCGAGGCGGAGCTATGCGGTGAGTGTGAGCAGTCAAAAAAAAAAAAAGAGGGGGGAGGGGTGCATCAGGGTCAGGAGGTGGAGAGGGAGCAGAGGGGGAGGGGCTGCATTTTACATTTCTAGGCAAAGCAGATTCCTAGATTTCAAACATTACCTGGGAGCACCAGAGAGGAGCTCAGATCTGAATGTTCTTATGTCAGATGGTACTCATTATATTACTATATAATCTATTTTTATTTTTATATGTTTTAATGGTTTAGCTGCTTTCTATGTTGCTGACATGCTCACAGAGTACACACCACAGAGATCCCTTAGATCACCAAATAAAGGTCGACTCATTGTGCCTGAAATCAACTCTCAATCAGCTCATCATGATCCATCTCTCTGGAAATCTTTTCCACATGAAGTACGCTCTGCTAAAACAGTGTTTTCTTTTGAAAGCAAACTAAAAACGAATCTTTTTTTCCACATGCTTTAATGTATTTTTATTTGTTTTAGGAATTAATAGTAATATTATTGTTGTTATCTCCCTATTTTTAAGAATAATGATAATATAATACTCTTATTTTGTTTGTTTTCATCATGTCCTGCTTGTTTTTATATATTTATTGCTTTTTTTATCTTACGTGATATTTTATGTTTGTCATATATGATGTATCTTCAGCACATTGAGTTTACGCTTGACGTATGAAATGGGCCACATAAATAAAATTGACTTGACTAATAATCCTTGACAACAAGCACGTGTCACAAAGAGCAAATAATATACGCAGCGTTTTGTTCCTAACAACTTATACTACAGGTGCTTTGAGGCTTGATTTGAGTTTTAGCCAAAACTAATATCAAGGATATTCATGACTAATTTCCTGACGTCTAAATGCATTTTAAACTTATGCTGCGTTCCATTAACCCTGGAAGTCAGAGGCTGGAGCGGGAAATAACATCACACCTGATGCAACATGTGGGAGAACCAAGATGTCGGTGGTGGTACCAGTAGCAACACCATAGCAACACGTTCACAGACAGAAGCTGGACAGGACTGCATGTTTTCATGAGACTAATGTGCTAATAAACACTATAATACTCCAGCTTTCACTGCTGTTGATGCACAGAGCAGCCATATTGGATTCTGAGGTCGGGGTTGGTGAGGTTCCTCCAACTTTCAGAGTTGGAAATCAGACATCAGGGGGCGTTCCAGTTGAAATTTTAGATGGCAACTTGTGAATTCTGACTTCCCAGTACAAATGAAACGCACCATTAGACTAAATGACTCGTCTAAAAGTAAAGAAACACTCGGAAAACAGTCGAAATTGAGCACAATTTCACCTTTAAGGATAAATATTGTCCAAAAAAAGTTGCATATGTTATGAGAGCCATTTGAAGTAGTTAATCGCATTTTTCAATAATCAAATCATATTTTGATGGTGTTTCTGGTGACGTCCAGTGAGGGTAGCAGCATTTTATCAACTAATCGTGCACATCCCTGGTAAATATTCTTAAATCTGAGAGAAGCAAAAAATATTAATTTCTGGGAAACACTTATTTGGCAGTTTTGCTTGATAACTGACAATTAATTGTTTAATTATCTATTGATTCATTCTCCACTGATCAGCTAATAAACAACCATAACTTAGAGCCAAGAGATGAGGAGAAAATCAAATATCACAACATTTTTAACAAATAATCATCAGTTATGTGGCTATAATAACTACGTGGGTAAAGGCAGATGATGGCTCAGACAATTACATCACTTTACTGTGATGCAGCCTTTAAAACCAGAGAAAGACGACACTTACAACGTTCAGAATTTAGGACAATATCTAGACTCCTAATGATATTGACATATCGATATATTGTCCAGCTCTACCATCACCTGATGGATCAGCTCCTCGTCTGTCTCAAGTCGAGCTTATTTGTGAAATCATTTAACTGTAGTTGACAGTAAGGAGGAGGAAAGAAGTTGCTGTATCTGTGTGAGCATGTTCGTCCTTACCTCTTGAAAGCCTCTGTGGGGTTCCTCTCACACTCTCCAGGCTGCAAAGTGCTCTGCACAGCTGGATCGCGCACCTTCTCCTCATATCCCGGCACCAGCCCGCTGCGGCAGATCTGAGCCACCAGACCTCGGATGAACCCGCCGACGCACAGCGTGTCCGAGTCGTCCGCCCGGCAGAAGTGGAAGGCCAGGCCCTGCTGCTGCAGACCCCGGTGGGTTCCCTGGGCCGACGTGGGCCACAGCAGCTCCGTGCACAGTGCTGTTTTCCCGCTGCCCGGACCCCCCACCAGCAACACCCCCCAGGAGCTACCTGACTTTGTGGATCCTGCTGTCAAGGTGCCGGGGTTGGACGCACCCCCGCCGGGCGTCAGCGGGGGCTGCTTGCTGGGAGTGCTGGTCACTCCGCTGAGGTTGTTGGTTTTCTCCTGGAGGCAGTGCTGGATCTTATGGAAGACCCACTCCCGGCAGTAAAAGCGCTTCCCCTGCAGCAAACTGGTTTGGGCCATTTTGATCTCGTGCTGCTGTTCCACCTATTCCTCCTCTTCATAGGGGTCCCTCCATTCTGACCCTCACATTTTCAACTCCAGCAAAGGTCGGCTGTAAATCTGAACATCCATTTCGCCAGCTGAAAATGTGGCTCTCAGAGAGCAGCTTGCAGTCTCGCCGTCCTTGGCGTTCGACGTTGAGAAAAAGCCCGAGTGAATGCAACTTGAGTGAAAGTAGAGAGGAGGAGGCAGAGCTGCTGCAGATGGCAGGAAAAGCAGGCGAGCTACGGTGCGTTACAGAATATCTAGGTCAAAATAAAAAAATAAAAAAAAGAGGAAATCAAAATCGAGACTCAAACCATAGATTTTCCACCAACTTTTTCCACAGCTTTCCCACTGGATGAACTGAGTGCTCCTTGTTATTATGAGTGTGTCGCCTTAGCATGGCGCTGGGCATGGCAGGGCACCCGGCTCTTGAGTGCATCCACTGGCAAACTCAAGCCACCACCGCTTGATACAATTAGCCATGGGAGTTGCTGATATATTTCCGCTGATGCATTTCAGATGCTACCGGGGGTGACCAAAGCGCGTTTCCATTACATTAACATGGAGGAGGCTGCCAGGGCAGAGTCAATCTCTCCAATAACACGCGAGGCCTGGCTCTTTCCCTGGAAAACAGGAGACAGAAATAAAGGCGAGATTAGGACACGTTTCAAATGCAACTTCATGCTTTACGCTAATGCAGCGTCTCACTGGAGGAGACGTCTGTTGACATGCAGTGTTGGAGCGGAGGAAGTTGTAAATCAGTGCAGTTATTGGCTTACGATGCACATTACTGTTGCAGATATTCCTGCAGCAAAACATCTCCCACACAAGCTGCAACAGTTTGCCACTTTTATACTATACGATGCACACAGTTGTGGGTACTCTCCAGCCCACAGAGAAGGGTTAACTCTGCTCCTGCAGCAACAAAAAGGTGGTACGTTCGTCGCTTTCATCCTCCACATCCCACATCACCGCCCGCCTGCCCTACAACTGAATTCTTGGCAGGGGTTCGTCCAGTTTCTCTAGTCTATCCACTGATCCCCCCTTCCTTCCTATGTGGATTTAAATCCCAAACAGGCCACATCCGTCCTGAACTGTGGAGAAGGGGAAAGTCCAAACGAAAGGAAAGAAGAGGAGAGACGAGAGGAGAGGAGACGAGAGGACCCCTTTTTCCTGCACTCACAGGGGTGGAAGTGGAACGTAACCCCACCTAAAAAAGGGGGTTAACGGGTTTTTAAGGTGGCAGAGATCTTTATAACAGCATATGATAGTGTGTGATGAGGAGGTGGTGTTCAAGTGCCACGATGATGGATGTGTAAGAGGGGAAATGGCATTAAAATGCCAGCTTTTCTTGATTTCTGGTGCTTTGTTTTAAAGCTTAACCACCTTTTCATTCAGCCTTTCATCACTGCCTGCTCTCTACATTGGTGCAAATGCAAATATTACCCAGACACACACACTCACAGAGGGACACACACACACACACACACACACACATACATACACAGTCTTGCTGGTTACTTTGTACCGCTGCCAAATAACAAGGTTTACCACGGGCTGCCATGCCACCTTTCTGTTTTTCCAAGGCGCTCCCTGCCCCTCCGACACAAAGCTCAGCACATACATGTGAAATAAACCAACAGTCAGTTGTTTCCAGGCGAGAGGCGACAAATAATCAATCAAACGACATGAATCCACTCCGGCAGCACAAGTCTTTGTACGGCCAGACAAACCTCACCCATTTCAGATGGGATACAGTTTACACCTATGGGGGCTCCTCTTTAACAAACACAGCCCAGCGAACAGTTGCATGCTTTCAGGAGAAAAACCCCCCAAATATTAAATGCTAAATAGACCCTGTGGTGTCACTGCAGCCCACACAAACTGCCCCTTAAACTTCATTTAAGGAAATTGTGGAGCGGTTCAGTTTGTGGCCACAGTTTCAGCCCGTTTTCCTCTCACCTCTCGCTGCTTCCCTCTTGGTGTGTGTTTTGGGGAGGCTGCTGTTTCCGTAGTCAGCTCGCTCTCTGTCCGCGTTATGAGAAGCCTTCAGGTATGAAGCCGTGTCCTCCGGTTTAAACGGAGTAAAATCGCATTTAGGAAGCGTCTTTTCTTTGAATCGGTGTTTGGTGTCGGCGGCGGCTCCTCCTGCTGCCCGACACAGCTCCACAGTGAGCCGACTGACTCTCCGCCTCCAAACACTCTACATCTCTCTCCCCTGCATACTGAGCACACACCATCATGAGCCGCGCAACGTCTGCTGGGAGTTGGAGTTTTCACCACGTGTCACCATAAGGGGATCTTATGTTTGATTAAGTGTAAAGATAAGTGCAAAGTATTTATTATCTTCTCTTTGACTAAACATTTAATCTCCATTGACTTCTTTTATGTTATGAGAAATACATATCTATATGTAAAAGTTTATAGGTAAAATAAAAATAGTAAACATCCTGATTTAAACACCACAAAACAAGCAAGATGGGATGCTAATGTCATTTTGTTTTTCCATGCCTTAAAGGTCCACTGTGTCAGGGTGCTTTCACACCTGCCCTGTTTGGTTTGGTTCAGTCAAACTCAGGTTCCTCTGCCTCCAGTACGCTGATATTGTGCATGAGCTCTAACACCGTAACCTACGCACGTGGCCTACGCCATTGTGAGCATTTTTACTTGTGCAGTGGTGTGTCTGTGTCACTCTGCAGTTACACCTCCAAAACACTAGTCGGTGAAGGGGTGTCTGTGAAGTGCTGAAAACACACATTAAACACACATTAAACATGGCTTAATAGAGACTATTTTCAGCACAAGTACACAAATCAGCTTCACTATAACTCACAGACAAACACTTGTCTTTATCTGGACACATTTTCCCCACAAATACAAAATGCTAATGTTATTAGCACAAGCCTATGGCATTTTACATTGTGTAAATTAGCCTAGCTGCTAGCGGACTTTTCCTCTACTCATATGAAGCCAGGATAAATCACACACAAGACTTTAAATGCTATTTTTGTGGAGGCTTTACTGTCTTCACAATTTATTGTTTCTTATCTGTGAAATTAAAGTAAATAAAAGCTTTGTTTCCACTGAGGGAAATGGTTTCAGCTTAAAGAAATAAACAGGAAGTCACACACAGCAATCGCACCCAGTTGCGCAGCAAAACACCTCGTTTTCAAACTGTATGGTTTGACTAAAATGAACAATGACAGCAATATAGTCCACGATGAGCAGCGCTAAAATCAACCTGCGTAGTTGTCCCTCCATTGTGACATTAGAAAGTGTCACATTTATCTTGCAAGTGTACTCTTCTTCAACGTTTGCTTTACTTCCTGGATTTTTCCCACATGGAAATTCTGACCAATCAAGAGCAGCTTTCTCACACAAGGCATTTGATCTGGTCCGCTTGTAAATGCTGCCGTGAGAACACGAACCAACTCTAGACAATTACACAATTATACAATTATTATACTTTCCTAAAATATGTTTTGCTGCAGCCCTGTCCACAGCACTGACTGATGTGTTTTAATACTTTTTATTATTTGTTTGTTTATGGTACCCATGACCTCCTGAAGAGCAGTATTGATACTGCGTAGATGTCTCAGTGAAATGAAATAAATCGATTGACCTGACTGAAATGTAAAATGAGTCCCATAACACTCTGAACATTCCTCTTTTTTCCTCCGTCCTTGTCCCTCCACAATCTCACAGAACATATAAAATCCCGCCATAAAAATATTTTATTAAAAGCAGCGTCAAAACAACTTCGACTGATTTTTAAGAAAGACAGAAATCTGAGGATGAAAGGTAAAATCCAAACACTGATTCGTGAAAGTGTGTTTATGCACCGTGGTGGCTGGTTGGTAACAGAGAGATCGTACAAACATTCCTGGGTTGAATGCTGCCGATGTTTCTTTGATGCTACAGTGAAATATGGCTTTTGGAGTTGACACGAGATGCGATATCTTTCGTCTTTAAAAACCTGATGTAAAAGTTGTCGGCTCCCTGTTTCCATTCTGCCCAAGGCTTTCCATGTCAGGGAGGAGATGCTGTGTGTTTGCAACATTCACCCCGTGGCTGTTGATGAGTGTGTTCGGACAGCAGTGCAGATTCATACAGCAGTGGACACACGAGCATCAGGCTACTCTTTATGAATTATATCTTGAACTCAACAGAATCCTGACTCACGGAAAGGTAGTATGAGCCACACACTGGAGCAGCATCTGTCCCACATTACCACACTGATTAAATTATTCATTGTTAGTTACTTGTGTTTGTAGATCAGCTGGGAGATAATGAAAAAAGCATTTATCAGAAATAATAACGTTTCCAGGCTGTGATGAGTTTCGAAGCTCACAGCTGAGACGACAGATGTTGTCATTGTTAGTGAGCAGCAGGCAGATGTGTGTGTTTTGGAATTATGTTTTACTTTAAACAATAATTTGAGGAGGCTTTTCTTTATTTCACAGCCTGAATGTGAGGACTGATAATCTGGGTTTTTATCAAGCGATCTCTGAGTAATGTCCTTCAACCCAGTCTCCAGAATAAATTCACAGGAAACTGGTTGGGTTTAGGGGAAAAGAACAGGGTTTGGCTTTACAGTCACCCAGGAAGCAAACACCAGCTTCCTGGGTGAAAGTTGATGGTTGTTAGACCCATCCACCACCTCTCCCATCCCCCATACTCAGACTTCGTTTACTGAGCACATGGCTAGGTTGAGAAAAAAAAACCATCATGTTTAGGCTTAACAATCATACGGGGAGCAAACAGCGGCCTCCTGGATGAAAGTCCAGTGTTTGTTGGACTCACCCACTGCATATAGGGACTTTCCAGCTCCTTAAATGATACTGTTATCTGGTGGGATTTCAAACTAATGCTGTCTGGAGGTGTTTACCACTGATGACGCCCAGCGACGTATCATACCGCTGCAAAAGGATGCCTTTTTGCGTATACATGTGATCAGCACTGTGTTACTTTAGAAACATTGACAAGATATGTATGATATGTATGAAATGTACAAATGTAAGTGTGGTTTGCAGAGATGTACCACACCGACATTCTCCTCTGGGCTGAGTGGTGCTGATTTATTCTGAAATGAGAAATAAAAGCAGAAAAGAAGCTGAGCCATGTCGTGTCATGTCCGTTGTTTTCTGGCTGTGTTTCATCAGCCCACCCTCAAACAAAACAGCTTGAGATGTGAGCACTCTGACCTGCGGTTTTCTGCGTGTTTCAGCCTCAGCTGCAGAACAAAATTAAATTTGTTACATAAGCCACTTTAGAAATGGAATAGTGTAACTGAGCAAGTTGTAGCAGAAATGTGAGCTTTTTTTTTTTTCTTCCTTCCGGCAGGGATCCACAGGGATGTGTTTTGATCGAACTGGAGGCTGCTGATCTAACAACTTATTTATCACTCCCCCAGGTAGGACTTCAGGGACTGTTCCTTTGAGGTGTAGCTGCTGTAGGTTCTAATAACTGACAGTGATACCGGCTGATGCTGTCTGAGCTCTGGTGAAGCTATCCCACTCTTGTGCTGGAGTCAGTTTCCACTTCAAATTGTGTTTCCAATAGTGCTGCCCTCCGTGTTTGGAGTTCCGCTTTAATTAAGGTTATCATTAAAGGTTAGGCGCCACAGAGATGATTAATGGGGGATGGGGCGAAGGTTTGGTTCAGGTTAATGTGCAGGCTTACACGAATCAATGTGGAAACAGAGTGTGACACAACACCTGACAAAGGACAAAACCAGTAATCTGGTGCAGTACAAGATCGTGGTGACTGCGGCATTGTTGCACCTTTTATGGTTAGGCTCAGGGACTCACAGCACTCAAGGTCAACACTTTGATTAAGGTTAAGGATTGATCATGGCTCTGGGCAAAGGAACACATGTAAGATTTAGGTGGATGTAGCGGCATCTAGCAGTCGGGATGGTAGATTGCAACCAGCAGAAAATTCTTCTGAAGTTCTTCAGTGTTCATTGTTCAGAGCAACAAAGTGCTTTACAATAAAAACAATAATAAGTCTAAAAAACATGCACAAAATACAAAACGGGATAAAACAGTATAAAACATAACAATGAATACCATCCACTAAGAAAACACCAAATGATAAAAGTGAGTTTACGACAAGATTAAAGAGAGGTCACTGAGGCCATGTTTACACAAGAACGATTTGTTGAAAACGGAATTGTGTCTCATTTTCATTTTGAAAAAGTTCCACGTTCAGACGTCAAAGTTTTGATAATCGCTGAGCACACAGATCCGCAAAAATGACCAAAAGTGTTGTAGTATACATGCCAGGCCAGTTTGCAGCTCAGTTGATGTGATGTATCATCCACTGCGCAGAGGATTGTGGGTCAGAATAGACAGAAAAACATACTGGCTTGCATAACGCAAAATCTGACCGGATGCAGTAGAACATAGTGGTATTTATTTTCCTCCTTATTTTGTCACAAGGGGGAAAATAAATCATACATTCATGGATACTTTTTGTCAAAGCTTGAATGCCAAGAAAATGAAATACTTCAAACAATCGCGATTAAGACTATTAATTAATACTTTTTAATGGCTTTAATTTGGCTTTAATACTTTTTAAGACCCCGCAGACACCCTGTATTATAACTGGGACAGCAGGGTGTGATTATAATTATCTCTGATTTTGAGTCACAATGTAATTGTGCAAACAAATTTGTAGCAAATGCTACAAAACCACGAGGAGTGGCCCTCACTTATAGAGTAAGCCAATTGTCTAACTGAGATAAATGATGGCGTTGTTTGATGAAGACGAATGGCTGTACATTGACTCAGTGAGAGGCATGACTGTGATTTAGAAAGCTTAATACAACCAGCACATCAGGGCTGGTTTGCAGAGGGAAAAGATGTAAAAGAGCTCTGGTAACATGTCTAACAGTCTTAGTGTATTATTGATAATACAGAATCCAAGTGTTCAAAGCCTGTGAAAGTTATTTATTATGACCAACATATGCAGCATGGCTGGAATCCCAGCGAGGCAGCCAGGGGCCCACTTTGCCCCTGGTTATTTTAGTTTATTATTGAGCTCACATGGTGCACATTCCTAAATGTGAGGGACGGGGGCCCCCTAACAGATTAATCTGACCATGATATACAGCACAAGAGTATATATCAGTACAGCACAGTGCATGTTGTCACTAAAACAGCAGATTTTAAAGTGCTCCTCCTTCTAACTGGACCAGAAAATAACATTTTAAAAGAATACTTCACCCCGAAATGAACATTTTTATTTCATTTTCTCATCCCGCGTAACACTGTGTTCATGAAGGAAACTGTTTTAATTGAAGTAAAAGGGATAGGCGTTAAACAACAAACAACAGTAAAACATCCATTACAAAATCACACAACTCATGCAGTGCAATCGAAGTCTCATTCATCCAGTCATATGCTCAGTACTTCCCAAAACTTCAGCCCTTTCCAATGGAAACTGAACTAAAAGTGAACTGATCTATGTTCTCTTTAAAGCCAGACTCCACTGACAAAAACAGTGATTGTACCTCGCTGAACACAGGAGCTACTGGTCTACCGCTGCCTCAGTTGGAAGCTTGATTGTGTTATTGTGTAACTTTGTTTGAAGCGAACTAACCCTTTAAAACACCAAAGTCAACACAATTACATGAATAAGCTCACTGGTCAAGGCAGGCTGAAACCATGAGCACCAGAATATGTGTCCATTCCTTGATTACCCCGTAAGTTATTCATATTCCATTAGTGCGTAAGTGTCCACGGTAAAGTTTTCCGTTACAAGATGTAGACAACATTTTAGAAGTTATAATATCACAGAGAAACTGCAAGCCAAATTCTAGTGTCTTAAAACTCAGCAGTAATAAGCCCAGGTTTGATAAAGTCCTCATAAACACCCTCATTACTGAGCCCCGCACACATATTAGAAGTCCCTTTTGGAATATTTTAGGAAAATTATAATGATATTTTTGTTCGGTTTATCGAAGAGCAAAATAAGCACCTCACTGAGATAATAACAGTGTAAGGAAAAACAGCAGCACAGCAGTAGGAAGCCTGCTGATTGGAGAAAACAAAACACTCTCTATATAAAACCAGCTGTCCTCTGTCAATTCTGTAACAAATCAAGCTTGATTCCCTGCTGAGTGTTTAAATCAGTAAATATTACACCAAGGACTCCCATTATTGAGCACTTTATAAACTTCCTTCACTGAATGTTTTTGTCCAGTTTCTGTGTTTGGTGTGTGAGTGGTTGTGTTGGTGTTACCATGCAGGGTGGGGTGCACAGAGGTGCCCCATGTGGATGCAGAGAGGGGATAAACAAATCCATATATTGAATTGCCCTCCAGAGCTATCACAAACTCCAGTCGATCTTACATGATACATCATCTGCTAATGCCTGCTCCTAAAATAAGCAAGAGAACGACAGGAGGAAGATGAACTGCCTGGGTTTTGAGTTTCACCTTGTAGAGCTGCAGCTAACGATTGTTTTCACCATCGATTAATGAATTAGTGGTCCTTCAACTTCTTGTGTATGTTGTCATCATCTGGTCAAAATGTCTTATTGTCCAGTGCTTTGGTTTATGACCAGCTATCTGCAGAGCTAATGGCACTATCATCAGCCTCAGCTTGTGTTTGAATATATATATACATATATATATATATATATATATATGTATATATATATACACTGTATATTAATAGTAATTTCGGTTGGGTTATGTGAACTGCATTTGTTCTGATTCTCAATCGAAAAATAAAAACAAAAAAGCACTGCGCAGCGTCGTTCCTGTGGGCTACAGCAACACTAAACCCCTGAGTTTGCCTGAGAAGGACTGAATGCACAAACCTGCTATTTTTACCATTACACCACCAGCAGCAGCCTGAAGCGTTGATACAAGGCAGGATGGATCCATGCTTCCATCTGAATGTGTTTTTTCCAATCTTCTATTGTCCAGTTTTGGTGAGAAAACCCGTGTGAATTGTAGCCTCAGTTTCCTGTTGTTAGCTGACAGGAGTGGCACCTGGTGTGGTCTTCTGCTGCTGTAGCCCATCTGCTTCAAGGTTGGACAAGGTGTTGTTGCTTCAGAGATGGTCTTCTGCACACCTTGGTTGGAACCAGTGCTTATTTGACTTCCTGTTGCCTTTCTATCATCTTGAACCAGTCTGGCCATTCTCCTCTGACCTCTGGCATCAACAAGGCATTTTGGCTCACTGGATATTTTCTCTTTTTGGGACCATCCTCTGTAAACCCTAGAGATGGTTGTGCTGAAAATCCCAGTAAATACTCAGACCAGCCTGTCTGGCACCAACAACCATGCCACGTTCAAAGTCACTTAAATCACTTTTCTTCCTCATTCTGATGCTCAGTTTGAACTTCAGCAGGTCGTCTTCACCATGTCCACATGACTAAATGCATTGAGTGTCTGCCATGTGATTGGCTGACTAGCTATTTGTGTTAATGAACAGGTGTACCTAATAAACTGGCCGGTGGGTGTAAGTGCAAGGTGTGTTCAGAACACTACATGCAAGTGAAGAATCCAGTTTGAGGCACAGCATTAGTTTTGGTTCGTCACCTTCTCTGATCATTATAGTTTCATAGATCCTCTATAAATAAGACTGAACCCTTCAGTCAGAGGCCTTCAGTAGTACAAGCATATTTTTATACCACGTTGCACACAGACACATATTATGTGGCCAGTTCTTAGAGAGTGCTCAGCAAAACACGAGTACTCTCCAATCTGACTGCCATTCCAGTATCAGCAGGAGCCAAGTTACAAGCCCCCCCTCCCCCTCCCCACAGGAAAACTGCAACGCCGCATGTTGCTGTTTATTCCATTTTTCACACCGAGACCGACGTGTATATCCCCTCCCCCTGCGCTCGCCAATCTGCCGAATTCAAATAATTGCAGTAATTTTTCTGTCCTTTTGCCGACTAAATACCAACTGGTCCAAGTCATAGTCCTCAGGAGGCTGGATCAGCATGAGCCGCCATGATTGTTCCCTCTTTTGTGAATATTCAGAAATATTCTCCACCTTGTTATTAACAGCGCGATGACGCACATTTGGTGATTGGGGTTTGGCTCGGGGACACTAGGTTTGCTTTAGAAAATTGAGTTGGACCGGTCCATGTCTTCTCTGCTTTGTGTCTCTTCTTCTCTCTGACTTGGCTGCCGCTCCACAGTGGTGTAACAACTAAGCTATGGAAGGCAGTTATTGTGGTTGTTTTGCATGTCTGACTGAAACTAGGGCTGAAGGGTTTTTTTTGCTGATACTTGTTCCCCATAAATCAGCTAATTACCACAAAGGTCATTGAAATTTGTAGAAGCTTTGGGGAAGATGTCTGTGCCTATGTTCTTCAGACAGTATTCAGGCCATTACTTTGGCATCATGTCGTATTAGACATCTTGGTGCTCATATTTGCTCGGCACAAAAGGCTAATTGTTGACTGTGGTTAGCTCGGGCTAATGTTGAGCTATAAATAAAGGCTCATATTGGGTGTTGCACATTGTTTACAGAGGCAGTGCCCAATAAATAGAGGCGACAGAAGCACAAAGAGAGAAAAGGCTGAGGGAGGCAGCTAAAGGAAGCTTTGTTATAAAGCTGGTTTCAAAGCAGCAACCAGCCAACAGCTGAATAATGATGACTGAAACTTCCAGCAGACACTCCTTATACATGACCTCCAAAACTTTTGCTGCTGTGTCTTTTGTTACAGATGGAAGCAGCTCTATAGATGTGAGTCAACATTTACTTATGTGATGTGAAAATAAATATGTGTTTTCAACATACAGTATTAATGAGTTGGCACTGTTTGCACATTCATTCATTCATTTTCCGTAACTGCTTATCCTGTTAGGGGTTGCAGGTCGGCTGGAGCCTATCCCAGCTGACATTGGAAGAGGCAGGGCTCACCCTGGACAGGTCACCAGACTATCACATAGAGACAACCATTCACTCACATTCACACACCTACGGACAATTTAGAGTCACTAATTAACCTGCATGTCTTTGGACTGAACATGCAAACTCTGCACAGAAGGGCTCCCCTACCCTGGGTTCAAACTAGGAACCATATTTTTTTAAGAATCCATGAATTGTTTCAGTCATTTTTGAAGCAAAAATGTCAAAGATTTTCCAGTTCCAGCTTCTTAAATGTGAGAATTTGCTGTTTTCTGTGTAATCTATGACATGAAATGAAGAGTCTTTGGGTTCTGTACTGTTGGTTGGACAAAAGAAACAATCTGAAGACGTTCTTTGGGCTATGGGAAGTTGTGATGAGCTTTTTTTTTTTTTTTTAATTTTGACATTTTTTAGACTAAACAATTGCTTTGATTTGATAAGTTTATTTTGAATATATGCAAATAATATAAAACCAAGGAAAGCAAGTGTAGGGAAAGTAACAGAAGCATAGCAACAAATGAACAGGAGAAAATAAATAAATAAATGAAAGAGAATGAGAAAAAATGGACATATTAGAAAAGGAGCGAGAAGAAATTCATTGATTAATTGTGAAATAATCTGCAGATAGACATTTTTTGTAACTTTTGAAATATATTTTAATATTTTCTAAGGTTCAAATAGACAATTTCAGATTTAAATATTTTTCAAAATTATTTTTCAGGGGATTTACTGCATTACATGACAACATTGTAGAAGTTTCAACAGATCCTTACCTGGCCTAAAAGTCATGTTAAAAGTGCGGAAGTCTCCCTCCAATATGGAGAATAATCACAAATCACATACATCACAATACTGGAAAATAACAGACCTTTTTCACAGCACACATTTTGACTTTTCATAGCAGGAAAAACAACGGTGAAACAAATTTCCTTAACAACTCAGTTTCATTGTGTGTCCCCGTAAACCATGACAATGAGCTAGCATTCAGGACCCTGAGAGTAGCTCAGCTAGATGCACTCATTATTAATCTTATCAATTACACCTGTGCTTCTCCAGCTGTGAAAAAGTCTGTTCAACAAATACAAATATACAATACGTGGGAATCAAGCAAATACCAAAACCACACAAGGAGATGTAAACATGTGTGTGCAGGTGCATACATATGAGGGATGAGTCCTGTGTGTGTCCTGACATGGCATCTCATTTGGTATAATATGGCTGACACTAGAATGAGGTGAGTAGACAATACAGTCGGGGGAGGGGGACGTCTTTTTTTTTTTTTTTCCAAATTCAGCCGCCACCTCTCGAAATGTCCGCACAGGTCCCTGCAGAGCAAATACGACGTCATATTATGGGAATGACTTCTGCACAATGACGAGCAAAATCAATATTTCACCACCCAGAATGATAATGTGGTAATTATGAACAATGAGGATGCTGACCGTGATAACTCATGCAACAGCACTTCACTCAGTCTCTGAATGGTGGCTGAGTAAAACATAATTGGCAATCATGGAGCCCGAAGCTACAGGCCTGTAAGCGCTAATTTGCAATCACAGGGTGGTCCAGTGCCGGCACTCCAAGAGTTTTCTTTATGTGTGTGTGTGCGCGTCCCAAGTGTGCATATATATGTGGAAATGTATCTGTGGGCGTGCTCATGAGCCACAAAGTGCAGAAATAGTTCAGATGCATGATCAATTTCTGTTACTGTGGGCGATGGTAAACTGTGCGAACACAGATTAAACCTGGCATGTACCTTGGTAGCATTCACAGCTGATTAGTTTGTCCATTTATTTATAGAATAATTTTTCATTGAGGTGATTTGTGGTGGCACTCACCCCCTTTATAATCCAGCGCTCTGCTCTGCTTTAATGCAATGCTTTGAACGTCACACAGCAAGCAAATGCTGGGTATGTCAGATAATATAATTATCAAACCCTGTAACTGAGTCCTTAAAATTAGCACCCAACGATGCAAATGAAAAATCCAGTGTACGTTCCCGATTCAGCACCAAACAGCAGACAGAAAAAGTTAGGTCAGGGGATGGTGGAGACAAAAACTGAGCTAAAAGGAGACTGAATGTTGGACTAATGGCCAATCCATGCCACTCACACGTCTTACAGAACAGATATGCTTCCATTTTATTAAATATATCTCTTCACACTCATCCCTTGGGTTTTTTTCAAGCCTCAAGTCTGGTTTTGTCATATTTACTGGAGTGTAAAGTGGGATTTAATCTTCTGTGTCAAATCGATGCCGTAGCCTGACGCAGACCTCCTGTCTATTTTTATTAGCTGAAACCATTTCCCTCAGTGGAAACAAGGCTTTGATAGACTTTAATTTCACAGATAAGAAACAATTACTTGTGAAGACAATAAAGCCTCCACAAAAATAGCATTTTAAGTCTTCTGTGTGATTTATCCTGGCTTCATATGGGTAGAGGAAAAGTCCACTAGCCACTAGGCTAATTTATACAATGTAAAATGACATAGGTTTGTGCTAAAAATGTTAGCATATTGTATTTATGGGGGAAATGTGTCCAGATAAAGACAAGTGTTTGTCTGTGAATGCTGTGAGTTATAGTGAAGCTGATTTTTGTACTTATTCACTATTAAGCCATGTTTAATGTGTGTTTAATGTGTGTTTTGAATCAACTAAACTTTACCGCAATTCACAGGAACCCTGCTGCAGACTAGTGTTTTGGAGGTGTAACTGCAGAGTGACACAGACACACCACCGCACACGTGTAAATGCTCACAGTGGTGTAGGCCTCATTCGTAAAGCTGATGCACTGTTGAAATCACACAAACAACTTACTGAACTTATTATCTGTGTCTGCAGGGACTGATTTGCTCCCAGTCTGTGAGCTCACCTGTTTCGTTAAAGGCAGATTCCCCTCCCTCACTACAGTGGGAAATAAACGAATCAATACATAAAAACACTGTTGATTTCTTCCTGTTGCATTGACATGAAAGCTGTTTTGGTGAAGTAAATATCTGCTGTCAGTCAGCTTAATGAAGGTAGGTTAGCGCTGCCCGCTCAGCTCCCCAGGAGCTCCTGCTGACAGAGAGCTGAGATGTTTAGGAAGACAGAGTCAGTGTGGATTGGATGACAGGAAGCACTGCTCATGTTTCACTTACATCTTGCTTCCAGTGGGGTTTCCTAGTTTCAGTCAGAAGACAGTAGTTCAATTATATGGCCTAGTCGAGCTATGGTTATAGCTCATCTTAATTGAACTATTGTCCCAGTACACGAGCACGGGAGGGGAATCGATTTATTGACCGAAGTATGTCTGACTCCACTATGATAGGTGGCGATGTGCCCCCTTTCAGCTTGTTAGCACTGGACCTTCTTACAGTTAGCTAGCGGCAAACTGGTACCATGGTGGACAACTTTACAGATCTGTTTCATCTCGTCAGTCCAAATTTGCACAGCTCTGGAAGTAGATTTTGGGATGTTGTTACCAGTTTCTTCTTCTTCTTTTAATTTAACATTTAATGCTATAGACTTCTGGGTCAAAGCCCGGGGAAGAAACTGGAGCACGTGCCGAACAGTGCTGTGTCGTTTGCAAACGAATCGTTCAAAAGAACGAATCTGTTGAGTGAATGTACTGAACTGAATAATTTCCGGGACTGATTCTTTCATTTCTCAGTTCAGTTGAGCTCAGCAGCGAGCGTGCAGGCCAGGAGTGGAAATGCCGATTCAGTCTGTGCGAACGATGAATCAGTTGCGAGTCACGAGGCAGCCAGGGTGCAGGGAGGGACTGCCTACCGCGTGACGAATCACTCGGTGAACGACGTAACCCTGATCCCTGATTCATATCATTTCTTCTCAGCGATACACTTTCATAGGGACCGTTTACTCCATGCTAACAGCTAATGTGGCCAATAGTTTTCTTAAATTAGATATGTGGCCAAATATGTAGATTTATTTCAGAGTTTGTCTTTTTATCAGCACGAGTCTGATACTATCCAGTAAATGACTTGAGATTAAGGTTACTTTGCTTTTCTGCTCTGATGTAGGTGTTTTAATTAAGTCCATTTTTCCTCTGATGGCTCAGTCATGAAACATATCTCATTTCCTTTGTATGCTTTACTCGCTCATGTCAGTTTTCAGATTATGTTTCCTTTCTATGATGGCTGCTGTAGAGCCCAGAGGCCTTTGGAGTAAATAGAGATTTTCTCCTTTCCCTGTCAGACTGGACAAGTCTTCCCTGCTCAGTATCCTCAGGCCTTTCCACAAACAGTTGACAGGCAAACTGTGTGATTCACATGAGTGACCCCTCGGAAAATGAGGGAGCACACTTGGCAGTTCCAAGGCTACTGAGCTGCAGAAAATGATGTTGTGTTTCACGGCGCATAGCTTTCCTCAGATCAGAGAGATATGATGATAAATATGTCGGGAGTTTGGAAGCATATTTAGATTTTTACTTTAGGGGGGAAAACGTGATATGTCTGATAGGAGGAAGGGACTGAAATTAAAATGTCATGTTTTTTAAAGGACAGTTTGAATCTTTTCCAATTAGCTTATGATACTTTATGACTAATTGACTGCGCTGCAGAAACATCCATCATATGTTCAGCAACCTTATGTTGCCTCTTAAAATCTTGTTTTACACACTGACATACTGTTCCACTCCAATTCATATGCACTTAACTGATGAAATATGAGGAGGATATACATTAGTTTTGATTCTATGTGTCATGATTCTTCTACTGCAGGGAGATGTATTTTCATGAGGATGTGGGAAGCTTCCATCCATCCATCCATTTTCAACCCCTTATCTGAACTTGGGTCCTGGGCATCAGGTGGATCCTGATCAGATGCCAGAACCACCTCAACTGACCCCTTTCGACAAAGGAGCAGCAGCTCTACCCTGAGCTCCCTCCGGAGGAAACTCATTTTGGCCACTTGTATCCGCAATTTCATTCTTTCGGTCACTACCCAAAGTTCATGACTATAGGTGAGGGTTTGGGACCTAGATGGACCAGTAAATCGGAGGCTTCTGCAGGTGCAAACTGGAAAACTAGCAACAGGTTTTCCTGTTTGTACCACTTGCAGCTGCTCACACCCCCCTGACCCAGTCGGGTTTGAGCCAGCAACCACCCCCTACAGGGACTCAGCACACTGCCCCCCTACTAAGTCAGGCTCAAGCGGGCTGCTATGCCTCAACCATACGTAAACAGACAGCTGCAAAACACGGATATGGCACCCGTCTTGACTGTTTAACTTCTAATTGTAAAAAAGAAGAAACAGCGTCCAGCTATCCTCGAGAGAGAGACCCGTCCACCTAAACAAAGGTAAGTGGACAAAGGCTGAACTCAAGTCGCTTTTTTTCTCACTGTTTTCACGTCAAGGTGGAAATCAATGAATCAATGGGTGCATGCACAAGTCAGGGTCTTCACAGCGTGGTGAATGTGGGCCACGTAAAGTGGTGTGTTTTAAAGATTATTAATTTTCCACGTCAATCACCCCAGATGGGGATAATTCAAATCCATCCATCCATTTTCATGCACTTATCCAGGGCCGGGTCGAGGGGCAGCAGGCCAAGCAAAGCACCACAGACGTCCCTCTCCCCAGCAACACTTCACAGCTCCTCCTGGGGGACCCCAAGGCGTTTCCAGGCCAGATGAGATATGTAATCCCTCCAGGGTGTTCTGGGTCTGCCCCGGGGCCTCCTACCGGTGGGAAGAGCCCAGAACACCTCCAACGGGAGGCGCCCAGGAGGATCCTGACCAGATGCACGAATCACCTCAACTGACCCCTTTCGATGCGAAGGGGCAGCGACTCTCCAGATGTCCGAGCTCCTTACCCTATCTCTAAGGCTGGAAACTCATTTTGGTTTCATTTTTATATCTGCAACCTCATTCTTTCGGTCACTACCCAGAGCTCGTGACCATAGGTGAGGGTTGGGACGTAGATGGACCAGTAAATCGAAAGCTTCGCCTTCCACCTCAGCTCCCTCTTGCACGACGGTCCGGATGATTCCCATGATTATGATATAACTGCTGGGTGGGGAGATAATCTCGATACGATAGAGAAATAACTATATAGGGTGAAAAAAGCCTTGATATCCTTTTAATTTTTTTTGTTATGTGATTTTGCAGTCAATAAAGAGACCTTCAAGAATTGACATGTTGACGTTGAGGAAATAAATCACTACTACTACTAAGTGATCGAACGTCTGGTGTCTTCAAGAAGATAATGAAGCTAATTGATTTGACGGGAGTCAAAGGTCAAACTGAGGCTGATCTGAAACGACAGCCAACAGTAAATTACAGATTAAAGACATAATAGAATCTAAAATGAGTTTTAACAGAGAGAAACCAACCTGTGTTGCTAACTTGAACACTTTTATTTATTTTCTAATTTTAAATTTCTCCCCAAAAGACCTCCTCCAGGTGCATCAAACTATGAAATCATTAAGCCAGATTGCTTCTATTGACTTTATTTCCTCTATATGGGTCATGAACTCGTGTCTCTCTACTCTAGAAACTGGTGTTTGCTGCTTCGCTACGGGCTCGTCCAGCCCAGCAGACTGGAACTAACAACCACTCTCTGAAATATTTATGTCCCTGGAGTGTGTGTGTGTGTGTGTGTGTGTGTGTGTGTGTGTGTGTGTATGTGTGTGTGTAAAAGAGTGGCACAACATAACATCCAAGCTAATGTGTGCACTGCATTAAAGCAAAGGTTCAACTCCGTGTGCCTGCAGGCTGTTTCTTTCTCTGTCACTGTCAATGATATCTCGACGAGCTGGATATTCAGAAAGATGAAATTTATTTCAGACTTCTCAAACAGGAGCATACAGAGGTTATACTGATTAAAAAGTTCCCATGAAAATAAAATACAGTAATTAAATGTTATGCTTTATGTTAGAAGTGAAGTTGATTAATCTGGACTTTAAAGGGTAATTCCAGGATATTACAGTTCTGGTTTTCATAGTGTTGTCAAACATTTCTATGTGTTGTGATTACAGTTTACCCACCCAGTGATGGCTGAGATTTGGAAATACTGTACGTCAACATGTTCTCACTCTCAACGAAGCGGCACCCTCTGAGACTGAAGTATGAAGAACATCTAAGTGGCAAAAACTGCAGTTCCTCTAAAGGCCACTTGAGACTGGCTCCAGTCAATCCCCATAAACCCCTGTGTTCAAATACCCAACTTTAGAGCATAAGTAAACATGTTTACAGCCTGGTACAAAAAACAGTTTTGGTCTCCATGGCTAATTTTTCCATTAATGACAACTGTACAGGGGTTGAATTTTCATTTAACTCACCCAATTACATTTTATTAAGGCTTAAAGTTATACATATAAGGGCGGCAGTTACACCTCCAGAACACTTGTCGGCGGTGGAGGTTTCTGTGAAGTGTTTTAAAGTTGAGTTGATTCAAAAACACACATTAAACACACAGTGGGCCTACACTTCATGCTACTGTGTGACACCCTCTAGCATCAGTTTTGGATGCTTAGGGACGGCATGTCGATTTCCACTTGTTACATGCATAGTGTCTTTTTCAAATAAAGTCAGCTGTTAGCTATAACTAAGCAATAACAGCGACCAGCCGCATATCATGCTGATGTTATAGGAGGGCTTTATCCATTGGTGTCTGATGCCAGAAGTCACTGCCCAAGCGCTGGATTTCAACGACTTCGGAGTGCGACAGGTTTGGAAGTATTGCTTTAATTGTTACAGTCATAAAGTCTTACTTCATCACAACAATAAAACAGAACCTGTTTCCTCTCCTCTTTTTTTCCCCTGGATCTAGGAATTATAATGTCGGTCAGTGGGTCCACCACTGACTGAAATATGTTCACAATAACTGCACAGGTTGCCACAGTCCCCGGAGGATGAATCCTAATTACGTTGGTGGTGTTCTGAGTTTTTATACAGTGCGACCAGCAGGTCAAAGCTGCCACATACACAGTAAAAGACCTCAGCATCCACCCACTGGATTGGCACAACATAACACTATTCCTAATGTTGCTAACACAATAAATGATTTTACTGAATAAGATTTAAAAAGAAATGAATGAATGAATAAGCTGATTAAATACTCCTTCCCATCATGAGTCAAGCACCTGAGCCTCTGTGAGCTCATGGTATCACCACACTTTCTGTTCTCAAATTCAACACAAACGTCTCATTGTAAATTCATAACCTCTCTGAATAATTGATTCTAAAACAACACAAAAGGCATCTTACAGCGACATGTCATCTCCAGGAATCTAGGACATGGAAACCGACTCGTGAGCACTGTAAAACAGTTCGTACAGTCTGTGCATCATTAATGACAGATCTGCAGACGGAGATGATCGAGGTGAGCGAGGTGTGTGATGTTTGTTCCTCTGCACAGGACTGAGTGTAAAAATATCACCCTGTTGTGTTTCTGTTACATAACCACCACAGAACAACTTACAGGCGTCATTCTTCACTCTTGTTCCCCTCTTTTCTGAATCATGAGGTTTTTATTCCAAATGCTTTTTACTCTGCCGCCCAGAGGTTTGACACACTGAGCACTCAGTGACATGAGAGTGGCAGCTTCTTTGTGTGCGGGGCAACAGCACCACACAGGTTAGCTTTTAGCACGTACAGTACATCATGTTTCTTTGCTTCTGAATCTCACTTCAGATGGTGCACGGGTAAAAGTTTGATTCAGGTTTTGATGCACAGTGAGCAGATACATGTGTCAATAATGTTGTATTGTCATTCATTTATTGATGGTGGCTTCATATGATGTAAAAGGAAGGCTACAGAGCCAGATATTTTGTTCAGGAAGTGGTGGAGACCAAAACAGAGCTAAAGCAAAAGGTAATATTGTTCATTCATTAGGTGGGCACAAACAAGACTGTATATAAATGATAATGTTGCTATTTAACTGCTGAAGGTGTAAAACAGCAACTTTTTGCCAAAATACTTTCTGGATACACTTTTGGCACTGATATGAATGAAATGTTAAATACAAAGCAATTTTTAAGCCCCCATTTTTCAGCCTCGCTAGAAACTTAAACTATGATCCAAAAATAAAGGACAGAGGAGAATCTAAAATAGGCAACCTTGTGTCCTACAGATTATGTTTTTATATTACCACATTGTTTTCATAATTAGGTTGTGGTGACACGGTAATTGCCGCCCGGATTATGTTCCAAGACAATGTTTCTTTGAGTTGATTAAACACTGCATTTATGCACCACACTGGATTCAGGCTGTTCTCACATATTTTTTCATGTTTTCCTATGAAAAGCAATGCACCCAAATTCATACATATCTCACATATTTTGAAAGGGTGTGATCATGTGACCAGCGTGCTGAAGGTAGCAGTCCTGAGTGCTTGACTTTCACCTGGGACTTTCCCCCGAAGTCATGTGTTCAGATCCATGCGAACTCTGAGTGAACTTGTGAGACCTAAATCTAACCTCTGTAACTGTAAATCATATGAATTGCTTTGCATACAGTTTTCTTAGGGCGTCATACTAACCGTCCTATGAGAATACGTCGCTGGTATAGGAGGAGGCTGTGACATCAAATATAACCTTTCCCCAGTTTTCAAGTACTTGCACTGTGCAGATGCCACAAAATATAAAGTAATATAAATGCATAAATAAATACATTCAACTGAAATAAACATAAAAGCAAAATACAGTGGTTTGCTGTAAAATTCCCCTTGTTATGTTTTCTATCACAATAAAACCCAAAAACTGAGAGTCAGAATCAGAGGACTGGTTTGTGTGTAATTGCAAACAGACAGCAGTCTGTATGACACAGAGCCGCTCTGTCCTAAAACACAGTAGTACCAAAATTGCCTGCTTGTGACGCTCGGTGGAAAGAATGTGTCATTAAATGGGATTCTGTGAAATGAAACAAATGGAAGTTGTCATTTTGTTGTCTGAAACAAACGTTTGTTGACCTCCACTCAACATCTCGTCCAATGTTTGGGGAGAAGCTCGTCTGTGTGATTTTATGACCGTGATCCTGGTTGTTTAAGGGACACACACTCTCAGCTGAGGCTGCAGTTTGTGTTTGTGGAGGCCGTAAAGTAAATTAGAGCGAGGTCTCACCAGACTTTCTTGTTTATTACACTTCCTCTTTGAGGGATCTGATGCACCAATGACATCATTTTAACAAGCTTGCAACTATACAGGAGTAAACTATTAGTGTCAGATTGTTTGATTGTTTAAGTCAGATATTTTTCCTCCTTACGAATACTGTGCAGTTTTCCATGTTTGAAGTAAACAAATGTACAATATTACAGTGAAACAGTAAAAGTACAGAAAAAAATGACAAGTTTCTCTGGAAATTGGGTGACAGACTAAAAACTTCCAATGTACAAAACATTTTCTCCAATTGACACCCTCATTAGAACAGGGTGGAAGTGGACGTTGCCACCGTGATGTCAACCATCGCTTTGTGGACTCCCATTTTAAAGCCTCGAAGTCTGCATTTTGGCCGTCGCCATCTTGTTTTTTTGACTCCAGAAGTGACCATATTTGGTAAAGAGGGTGGATCTGGATAAGTATTGTTTTTTTTCCAACAACCTGTGAACACAACACTGACATATCATCACCTTTTAAGGTTGACATGATGAGCTAGGTAGCAAACAGCTGCGTTTCAACACATCCAGCAGTTACAGAGCAACATTATCATCTTGTTTGTGTCGAATGAATGTAGCTCCAATATTCCCTCTCTCTTAGCTCTGTTTTTGGTCTCCACCAGCTCCTGGAGGGAATATCTGTCTGTTTAGCTGCTAAATGCTCCAATATGTTCACCAGCTGGTCTCTAACTGTGTCTGTCTGCTGTTTTTGCAGCTGAGCAGGTAGTGTACAGAGGGCTTTTAGAGTTTCTCCACCTCCGTAACAAACAGAAGGGAGCACATTTGTTTGTTGTTTATTTATAAGGCTCCACTGCAAAACCTGCCAGGTTACATCTGCACATTGGCTGCACTGTTGCACAGGACTGTAACTGAGGCTGTTCACTTCACTGAGCACAGAAAACCCAACTTTAATTGTGATGTTACATCTAGTCCACAAGTAACAATCACACTTACAGACCGCTCGCTTTTCTTAAGTGTAAATATCTTTAACGTGCGTCTGTCTATATTTGGATTGTATGTGTTGTTTTTGTCCACGGCTTTGTCGATGTCTGACTCCCGATGTTACTGGCCAAGCGCCCGATTTTGACGACGTCAGAGTGAGACCAGGTTGGCTAACTATGGATGTATAAAGAGACCTGGCTACGGTGTTAGTTATGGGACTTCATTCAATGGTTCAACTGCCGCATGTAAAATTATCTGAATGATCCAGGGATGAATGACACTGCTTCCATGCTGTGAGGTCCATACAGGGTCGTACACATGCCGCATCTTCAACCATCTGGAAAACGAGAGGTTGGGCGCTGGACCATACGGTTGTGCCTTTTCTCAGCAAGTTTTCAAGAGCAAGGTGGCAGGTTGCATCAGAGGTTGCTAAGCAACCTTAACAAGCATCGTATAGCCTGTTTACCTGAAATCCTGAGTGCAGAGCTGATCTTCTTCTAGGAGCTGTTTATAAGTGTGTAGGCCTATCGTCCGTGGGACAGATGTAAACCTGTCACTTGGCGTGGTGCGCGCTGCTGCGTTCCAAAAGTTGAACTCGGATTATCGCTCTGGCGTTTGAGCGTGCCTGCCGCATGTCTACATTGAAAAAAATAAATTTGAGGGCACAAAAAACGCAGCAGGCACACTTGAAAGTTCCATCAGCAGAGCCAGCTGCTTCCACTGCCCAAGCACCATATTTCGACGAAGAGGAGTGAGACCGGCTTGTAATGAGACTATGAGATTATTAATAAATATATAAATAAAAACAGTCGCCTGCTGCGTCCAAAAACGACACCATGAGAGCGGTGAGAGTGAAGCAGAACAGTTAAGTTGTGTCCCGACAGCTAAACTATGAGTAAAGCTGAGGGCAGCTGCAGATTCAGCTGACAATTCTTTGACCCCTTTCACACCGTCACTTTGTTTCTACACGTCATTGGATGCTGTGTGATTGTAAAAATATTGATTATAGCCCCTGTAAGGATTATTTGATGCTACAGCAAAGCTACATATGGGTAAATGATTTTTACAGTTATATTTCCCAGCATTTTTTCATAAATAAAATATCTGGTTTTCTACTCTGTGTTGATATTTGATACAACAGAGCAGTGATTTAACAGATACCCACCAAATAAACCTCTTCTGCACATGTGCTGTTCTGTCTGATCCGTCTCTCCAACTCCGGTCCAAATAAATTCATGCATTTTATGTTTCCTGGTGCACCGCTGCCGCTGTATATCAGAGACGGAGGAATTACCAAAACAGGTCCATACTGCTTTCTTACACATTTGCTGATGTTACAAAAGCCCGTCTCTGTTGCTCTGTTGATAACACCGGGTTGTCGGAGGAGGTTGCTCTGCAGTGACCTTGCAACAAATGGCTCAATTATCCAGGGCACCAGCAGACTTCATGCATTCTTTGGTTAACCCCTCGCTGTCACACACAGTCACACACACGCTCACTCAAGAGCACACTGACCAAGGAGTTCAGAGGTCGCCGCACTCTGAGCCGAGGCTCTTAACTTTTCTTCTCTTTCTTCCACTCGGACTAATTTGGTGACTTAATGACCAAAGCCTTGCAGGAGGAGTTGGCTTGCAGGAGGTTATAAGAGGATTAGTTGAAGTCATATGCAGTAAAATTTCTCATAAATGCCAGGTAAAGTGTACTGGAGCAATAAAACGCACCATAAAAAGTCTTTGCAGTTAAGAAAAGTTGGATTAAACAATGACCTCTTTATACTGGAGGAGCTGGTTTGGGTCCTGTGACAGTCAGGGACAGTGAAAACCATCGTCTCAGTGTGTGAAAATCGAAATCTGGTTCATTAGTCTTAAAGTCTTTAAATAAAAACCTCAGCCACATTTTAAAGTCCCACGTACTGTAAGCAGAGTGTGTGAGATGGAATGTGAAATGAAAATCAATCACAAATGCTTCAGCTGTTAAAAAGTCCCTCCCGGTCTCTCTCCGCAGCTCGTATTCTGTTCACAGCACTTTCCTCCAACGTGAGCTCATTCTGGGTCGCTGCAGTGTTTTGCCTCACATACAGCTCCAATAACCACCGCAGACTGTTTACTGCAATGTTGGTAATGAGCATTTAACATTATCCTAATGTTGTATTCACTGTAAGTTGCATAAGGGAATCAACTAAATGCTTAAGATGCAAAATGTAAAAGCAGTGTTAAATGAGTTGAATAAAACATTTTGTAGCATTTACATAAAAAGGAAAATAATATTTGCAAACTGTGCAACTCAGAAAGTGAGATTAACCTCGTCTCTTTCCTCCGAGAGTTAAACTTAATGCTAAAATTAGATGTTTTTCAAAAAACTGTGTCGCGACCCACCCAGGAGCTGTGGGAGGTTTGAAAAGGGCTGCCAAGAAAAAAAATAAATTAGTTACCAAATGCTGTAGTAATCCTCAAACTGTGTGTCTCTTACATGAAACCCTGCTGCTCACACATCTAACCTCTGCACAAAACATTTTTCAGGCCCCGATCACACAGGCACACCGCACTGCCAACCTCATCATGTCTCACTGTTTGGTCATGGACTTTCCACGTCCACATATGACGTGCAGGGTACCCTGGGTGTGTCGGGTGTTGATGTTCTGGGACGCAGTGTCAACTTCAGCCTGTTACATGCATTGTCTGTTTTCATTTTACAGCAATTGTACAGTTTGCACGCAGTCTTTAAAATAAACACACTACGTTGGTACAACAAATGCACATGGTTATATTTTACCAACAGGCACACATGGTTGGGTTTCGGAAAAAAGAACAGGGTTTCGATGACTTCATAGTTGACATTATGGGCTATTACGTTTCCATAACAAGTCTTCCTTTAAGGCCCTGACACACCAAGCCGACGGTCGGCTGTCGACCAAAGTCGGGCCGTCGGTGAGTGTCTGTCTGTCGCCCTAGTTTTTGCGGTGTGTCTCGCACTGTCGGCACACCGGGGTCGGCGGCTTTTCGGAGCTAGCGAAGCAGCTAGCGAAGCGTTTTTAGCCGCAGCATGACCGGAGGGAAGCACAGCCAGTTAGCCTCCGCTAGTCTCTGAGCTAGCCCCGGCTCTCTGTTTGGATCCAACCGGAGCACCGAGCCCTGGTTTGTTATTCAGGTTAAAGTGGGGAGAAGCAGCGAGTTTATCAGCTGAGTGAAGTGGAGCCTGCGGAGAAAACACCGTCTGGATGTAATAGTCTGTGGAGGTGCTGCGATGCTCGGCTGCACAGATAGGAAACCCCTCGGCTGACAGGATGTACCACTCTGTCACTCTGCTCTCTCATGCAGGCGCAGAACGTACGTGCTCCTTGGCTGTCGGACGTAGTCTGTGTAGTGTGTTCAAATGCAACTGACACAGGGCGACGTGTCGTGAGGCGACGTAGACGACGCAACAGTTGGCTTTCGTCGCCGCTAGTTCTTTGATGTCGGTTTGGTGTGTCTGCACCTTTAGACTAGTACTGAGAAAATATACAAAATCCATATTTAGGTTTATTTTAGTTTAGATTTCTGTTCTGGAAATGTATGCATAAAGTGCATATTTAATGAGATGTTGCCTCATTTATAAATTTAGTAAATATTTACTGTGTTCACCTGTTGTGTTTTATCTTTGGTCTAAAAACTGAATGGCCACTTCAGTAGCACTAACATACACCAAAACTTTTCAGTTGAATTCCTGTCTAGATTCCACAGGTTTGCTCATATGTCATTCATAGCCTGATTTATAGAACAGTTTGTTCCTGAAAACACTTCATTGTTTTCAATGTAGACACGCGGCAGGCACGCTTAAATGCTAGAGCAACACTGTCATGGTGCTTGCATGTTAGCAAGCGCCAGTTTTTCAGGGTGCGACGGCTGTGTCTGTGACACACGGTATTTTATGGTGACCTGTCACTGCATCGTGCCGGTGAAGGAGCTAAAGCTAGGGCGTTCACCAGGATGTTGTGTTTCCATAAGTGCTGATCGGAGCTGGAGCTGATAAATATCTGTGACTACTGCAGAGCCATTTGACCCAGGTGTGAATGCCGACTGTAAGCTCTCCTATTGCACTGAAAAGCCAGATGTTAGTGGATGTTAGCAGGTTAATTTGTGCAGAGGAAAATGAGCTTTATGCACAGTAAGCACAAGGTTTCTTACAGTGTCTGTTTATGGCATCGACAGCAGCATAAAACTTATGGTTATGTTTAGGAGCTCACATCTCATTGTGGTTTTGGTTAAATAAGTACGACACACGTGTTAATTATCATTTAACCAAACACAGTCCCTCCCCCACCTTAACCAAAGTTTTATTGTCTAAACACAACCACCCGGGGGGAGGATTTTGGCTCTGACTGTCCATGTCTATTACAGACAACATCCTGTAATTTCACGATTGTTAAAATGCCGTCTGGAACGATTAGTTAAATTACCGAGGAACACTGTGAATGTTCATTCAACACCTCCCAAACTCAGGCATCTTCAGTTTTTAAGGATATAAGGTGCTTTTCTCTGCCGCAGCCCCGTGTTGTCATTTAAACTGGTGTATTTTTACATTAAAGTCTTGCTCGGCGTAGCTTTAAGTCCCCAGGTACATCCACAAAATTGATTTAATTCCTTTAAATCCAGCATGCGGCGTGGTTTTTCTGTTCCAGTAATAAGAAAGCATTAGGAGCTGCTTCTCGAAATGTAACCTGGAAGCACAATAGCAAGACAACAGGGACTTAATGCCTTGAGAAATACACAAATGATCTGCAACATTCGCAAGCTGTTCCCCTCTCTTCCCTCCATCTCTCTCTGTGTTACTCCTCCCCTGTCTCCCTCTGAGCGTGCTCCGGCGCTCCTCCAATGCATTTCAGAGAAGATTGCTCTGTCAACCTCTTTAAAGGTGGCGATTCACAGCGTGCCACTTCCTTCCTCCCCACTACCAATATGCAATTATTGCCTAAAGTGGGCTCTACGCTGTACCAGGTGCTGGAAAATTGTGTGTTTTGTAGGAATGCTATCCATCCAGGGTATACTGACATTATGGGCCTTTTTATGGTAATGCCCTGTTATTCCAAGCAGGGCCTTAAAAAACACCACAGTTTGAAAAGCATGTGACATTGTTGGTGACTTTGGGGAAGATGCTGCTTTTTGAAATGAAAGCGTAGCCTGTCTGTGTTCCCCTATTGTTGTTCCTATGCTGGGACGGGACAAATAACGAAAAGGAGAAGACACAGAAAAGACACTGTTTTGGTACAACACAGGCCCACAGACGCCTACACTGAGCTTTTAAGGTTTTTATTCAAAGTGTTACTTGTTTATTTTCTACCCAAATGTGACCCAAAAGTTTCTGTAAACGTTGCAGGTTTAGTTCCAGTTGAGAAAAGAGAAACGAGTGGGTGTGTTTACAGCTACAGAGAGGCCACAAGTTCTGTCTTCTGCTGTCTGTCTGTCTGTCCGTCAGCAGTTTGTCTCCAAAGCTACATCACAGGGTGTTTTTTATTATCATTTTTAAAGCAGAGATGGACGTGTAACTAAAAACACCAGGGGCAGAAGTTTAATTTCAAAGTCGGAGGGACACAGTTAGTACACAAACAAATCCTCAAAAGGGAATTACTTTTTCAGATACCTGAAGTCGAACAAAAACATTACCTGCTTTTCATAATTTTGACAATTTTGATATGTTCCCCTCATGAAAAACAGATGGTTGCAAACAAAAATATTTTGTGCAGCAAAATACAGCAGAAATGGAGGACAGAGATCAATATACTGACTCACCAGAGTTGCAGAAATAAAACCACTCTGGGGAAGTTACTTTTACAGAAGGTTATAGATGATGGTGTGCTGGCACAGTTCAGGCCGTCATTTTAATGAAGACTTTGCACAAAAACAATAAAGGTGGTGCAATAAAGCTTAATGCGTAAATTAGTTTCATGTTAAAATCATACTACACATGATCTCCCGATGTGTCGACTCACACTAACGTAAACCCTCCCAGTCATCACTCAAGACACTCTCAGTGTGTGGCGGTGTCTTTATCTGCAGAGACAACACATTCCTACTCCCAACTCATTTAATACAGATGCTTTAGACGGTCTGTCACATCTAAAGCAGGACTGATACTTGTGCATCAGCTCTATGCAGAGCCTACGCCATAGTGAGCATTTATACTTGTGCAGTGGTGTGTCACTCTGCAGTTACACCTCCAAAAAACTAGTCGGCGAAGGGGCTTCTGTAAAGTTGAGTTGATTCAAAACACACATTAAACACACATTAAACATGGCTTAACAGAGACAGTTTCAAACACAAGTACAGGTCTGCATCGCCGTGACGTGGGGTTACATTTCTGGGGCTCTGTGTTGATAAGAATAATAATAAACATAATAATAAAATGATGCATTTTATTTATAGGCCACTTCAGTAATAAACAATAAAAGTTAATAAAATGACAAAATCATAATTATAAATATTAAATATGAAATCATCATAATACCATGTATAAATAGATGCGGCATCCATTTGACACAGAAATATTAATCCCACTTAATATGATATGCTACACATCAGTTTTGGATGTTCAGGAATGGCATGTCAGTTTGTGCTCCTTAAGATCCTGACACACTGAGTCAGTGGTTAGCCATTGGTCAGAACTGGGCCATGAGGAAGCGTCTGCCACCCTTGTCGGTGCTGTGTGTTCTGCACCGTTGCCCCTCATAGGCCTGATTTAACATGTTAAATTGGTGCTGGTGACAGCGCAGCCCATCAGTGACAGATAAATAACGCTACAGGTGAGAGGATGAATACGTAGTTTTGATTTTTGGGTGAACTGACCCTTTAAAGTGCAGATTTCCAGATGCAGTTTGATACATCACAGTCACTGTCAAGCAGAGACAGAAAGAGGAACATGTCTCTGAGCGATCTCTTCGTACATGTGTTGGCACTGCCTGCCAGTGTGGGCCATTCAGTATTGTCTGAGGTATTTTCCTGAGGATCATGTTGAATGTAGGGCACCATTGTGGTCCAACATACTACTGTCATTTACCCATCTGGGTCTGGTACAATGACTTTCCTTTGTATACAGTTTGAAACAACAATGCTGCATTCAGAGATACAGAGTCTGCAGGGGCTTTTCTATCGCTTGTTTATTTTCTCTTGGACAGTGGCTCTAGCCAGCGACACTGGCATGCTGGGTAGTGGATACACAGTAGCACTGAGACTCTTCTTATATAAAGATTGCTTCTTGTTAAGTTGTGAAAAGCTGCTTCTTGTTAGAGGAGAGAAAAGCTTCCCCCAAGCTGAATTGCAGAGAGCTCACAGAGTGCCCAGATGGCCGAGTGTGTGCGAACGCTGAGCAGTGGAAGTGCTGAAGAAATGCCAACTGTGCTATGAATTCGAGTGATGGATGTTTTTCATTATGAGTTCAGCCAGCATAAGGACTAAATATCTTCAGAGTGGTAGGGAAAGGTTAGTGTCAATTCCAGGCAATTACAGTTTTTTTGCTTCCTTTGATATCTGACTGTTACAGAGCTCAGTAGATCAAATTATATATTTTAAGACTGGTATTTAGCACTAACAGCACATAATGAGGTTTCATATGCACATGAAAACTCCTTAACGCCTAAACTGAAGGCCACATGATCCAAGTTATCCACGTCATGTTTATACACAACGTAAAGCATATTAAAGAGAGCATATAAACCCTTTGAAACCCGAGCGAATTGTCTTGATTTAAAAAAAAAAAAAAATTAGAGATTCATGAAATTGCCTGAACACTTGCAAGGTATTAAAAAGGTTCAAGAAGTAAATTTAGTAACTAAGAAATTAACCAAAATAAGCCAAAAAAAAAAAAAAAAAAGAAATTACTTGAGAATAAGTAAAAACAAAAGATGATAAAAACAAGAAAATTATCAAAAAAAAGCAAAAACAGAAAAGTAAAAAAACAAGAAAATTACCTGAAAATAAGCAAAAACAAAAGGTAATAAACAACAAGAAAATTACCTGAAAATAAGCAAAACATAAATAAATAAAAAAAACAAGAAAATTATTTAAAAATAAGCAAAAAATAAAAATGAAAAAACAAGAAAATTATCTAAAAAATAAACAAAAATAGAAAGGTGAATAAACAACAAGAAAATAAATATATAAAAATAAAAAAAACAAGAAAATTATCTAAAATAAGCAAAAAATAAAAATGAAAAAATAAGGAAATTACCTGAAAATAAGCAAAAAAAAATAAAAAATAAAACTAACAAAAACAAGAAAATTTTAAAGAAAAGTTAAAAGTGGAAAACCCCAACAAAATTACCTGAAAAAGATTGCTAAGAATTCAATTTAATAATATATTTATCTGTTTTCTGTAGCATAATTTTAAATATATATTTAGAACTTGACATTTCCCATTGACATTTTTCTAATTATCCGCATTCCCCCAATTATGGTCTGAAAGCACCCCAACTTAGAGGGTAATCAAGGAATGGACACATAATTTAAGGCAGTCAACAACAGCTTCTATAAAAAAAATGAAATGCTTGGCGACCATACCAGGCGTCTTGTCGAAATGTGTAGCCACACTGGGCTGGTAAAAGGGACTGAGCGTTAGGTTGAAGCTTTATGGTATATACTGCAGCCGCGTAATATGATTCCTGAAATCCAGTTATGGCTTTTGGTTTTGGTTTGCCACCCCAAGATTTTCCGGGACCCCATCCGGCCACCCTAATGAAACATTACTGGGGGCTCCGCTGCCCACATAACCTTCAAAGGTCATGTATTTACAGTGAGGACGAGCTGTCAGACTGTAGAAACAGAAACAGGAAGTAGTGAGCATGACAGGACAGTAACACATTTATTTGTAGGGCTTATGCAGCCACACAAACCCATTATGTGTCTACGTTTTCCTGGTAGAGCTTATTGACTTGTACGACATCTCTGCGGTCAGGATGCTGGCAGAGTCAATTAGCTCTCAATCTCTTTGTCATAATGATGCCTTGCATCGCAGCGCTGTCAGTCGTTAATGTCATGAAGCCTCATCCCCCGAGGTTTTTACCTTAAGTGAAATTTAATCAACTAATTTATCCATTATACTGTATCAAACGCCTCATTCAACTTAATGTGTCTCTGCTCAACAAAATATTAAGCTAATTAAATTAAATAAATGGACGAAACTCATTATGGTGGATGAATCAAATTAGTTAGCAAGTTGAAGGAGACAGAAAGCACTCAGGTTTTTAAAAATGGCTGCTTGTTGTGTTACAGTAATTTGTTTATGGTCCCCCTTGACTGTTTTTCTTTCATGTCCCCTTAAATGTCCCCGCAGACACTATGCTGACTTTAATCTGTGCAGAGTTTGTCACCTGAGAGGTGTTTTCACATTCCTCCACAGAAGGCGGTGATGTCTGTGCACCTCCAGCCGCTTTTTCAGTAATGTCCTCAATGTGTTGGCGTCAAGGCACCGATGCCAAAAGTCACCTTTCGTGGCCGTATGACACGTGGTGGATGGCAGAATCAAACCCGTAACCCGTAATGAGTATGAGGAGCAAAAAGTCCTTAGAGGGTGATTATACACAAAAGAAAACATACTTATTACATTATATTCCATCTCTGCCATGTATCACCCAAAAACTGACACACCTGACATTTTAAAAGGTCAAAAACTCCTACAGACTGTAACGTCAGCCTCCAATACTTCTACTTATACAGTATCGGGGTGATGTGTGTTTTTTCAAACCTAAAGCAGCACAGAAAAAGGGACTTTCTGTTTTTCTCCTCAGATTTTCTCTCTTCCTAATTTCCCTTTCTTTGTCTGGGGATAATTCCAAAAAACACTGTGAACAATCTCGTAAAAACCTTTTCAAGACTCCACAGATCTCCTCTGGATCTGCTCTGATGGAAACTTAGGTGGAAATCAGACTCAGCGAGCTGGCCCGCGAGTCAAACCCCGCCATGTTCCTCACACCATCTGCTGATGTATTCTGGAGACCTGTGGGTGATATGTGTGAGATGTGTGTGCAGGAGCACGAGTGTGAATTCTGTGTGTGTAGAGTTCGTCGAGTGTGAGTTTGTGTGCTTGTGCAGGAAGTGAAGCCAGGGCATATGGCCTGTGAACCTTATATCAGAACAGACAGAGAGCACGAGGGAGGAGAGGCTGAGAGCAGTGAGGGTGAAGCTGTTAAACTGCTCGCACTGCTCATTAACTAACTTCTGAATGAGCAGATGAGATCGACGATAGGTTGCACATCCCTTCTTAAGTGCTAATAAATGAGACCTTGGACCAACTTTTCTGGCTTTTATGAGCTGAAATTCATTTTAAAAAAGAGAAAAATTAAGCGCAGACACAACTGACACAGTTTCATGTTAAATGACTGACAGCACAGTGTGTGTTAGTTTGTGTGAGGTTTGCTCTCTCTGCCTTATGTTGTGTTCACACCTGGCACAAATAAAATAATGTATGCAAGTGAATTACATGTAAAGTCAATATGAAGATGCAATTTGGCGCGAATTCCTGCCAGATGGCACCGTTGACACTAAATGCAATGTGAATTACACGAAATACGCAATTTAATTAAATTGACATCAGCACTGAGATCCTCCAGAGACGTATGACGCTGAGGACACACCGGCGGGAGTTAATTCATCCATTCAACAGTTTTACGCGCATATGATGTGCGTTATTTATAAACATATAAAGCAAGCCAACACAAAATATTCTAGCATTCAAACTTGAGTAACAAAATGCCAAAAATTCACATTGCGTTCGGTGTGAACACATTAGGCTTTCCACGTAGGCGTGTGGAAGAGCAGAGAGGTGTGCTCTCTCCACTTTAGGCTTTCTGTGTGGAAAAGTAAAGAGGCCCCAGAACAGAGCCATACCACCAAATATAATACTGCAAATGGAAATAAAACTTTCTTTGAATAAAATGGTCCTGACTCTCTCTGAACTCTCATTGAATAAAAAAAACAAGGCTATTTGCTATATTTTTCTTTTTTGGTAAAACAGTCAGCAGCATCAATAATATGCTTATTATATAAATATAAATCAACTTAAACAAATCAAATATTAAAATTATTAAATCAATACTTTCTTATTTTCTTTGGTATTTATACAGATATGCAATGATGATTGTTGGGTAATATGTATGTTGATATTATCCAACGTCAACTCTGATCATGTGACGTGACAATATGTGCATAATAACGTGCACTAGGGCCACACTGACTGCAATACTGTGAATATATCATATGAACAGTGCACTGACACAATATTTGTCTTATGAAAGGAAACAATACACATTTGTGTCTCCAGTGAGCTCCACTCACAGCCCAGCTTCACACAGTCATCCTGTACATTTACTGTCAGAGTTCTGAGAACACACTAATGATTTTATTTTGATAATGAGAAACACAACAGTAAGAAAATGTTAAGACTGTCTGGTGGAGTTTTTCTAGGTGAAATATGTGTGCTTAATGTTGCCGTTTGTGCCAAAATGTGATTTAAAACTTCTGTTTAAGTGAAGACAATGAAACTGTGCTCAGAGATCAGCAGTGTGGAGATCTGTCCTCGACACATGTGCTTCAGGTTTTCAGAATTGTGTGCACGATTTCAGTTTTTCAGTGCAGGCAACAGAGAAAAACTCTCTTGGTCGACCCTCTTCATGCAGAATTTATCATCTACATTTGGGACTGAATGATGCACTGATGAGGCCGCGCTCCACTTCCTCCTGCACAGTTAGATTAACACCTCCATAATGCAGCATCTTGTTCTGTGTTGGTGAAAAACTCAAACTACACCCTAAAAAAGGAAACAGCAAAGTTGTATTACTCTGTTGTTCTCAGAGTTATTGTATCACCTCTAACAAAGCCTGTCAGTTAGATCTTTGCTCTAATCAGCCAGATTACTCGTCTCCTTTGTGGAAAGGTGATTTTATGGTTCGTGTCACTTACAGTAGACGCCGCCATAACTCAGGACGACAGGCTATGAAGGGTTTGTGTTGATTTTACAGAGGTGAAGAATTGTGCCAAAAAGGTTTGTCAGCTTCATAATTCTAGCATTCTTACAATATTTGTTCATTGTGCTGCAGACGGGGAAAAACATCATGAAATTAAAGAGAAACAAACAAAATCTCTGTGTACATGTGTGGTGAATCAACAACAGTTGTTATTATCAATTAAGCACTAAAGTCAATCATTAAACATAAATGTGAATTTGCACCGAAAAACTTCCCCGATTTTCAGATCCAAAACTTGACAGGTTTGTATTCACACTGTCTTCCTTATTCACGTGCTAAAGGTGCATGTTTAAATTCTCTGCCTTTCTAGTTGTTATTAATGCTTTTTGTCTTTCACGTTGCTCTTCTCAGACCTCTGATTGTCTCGCATTTAGAGTGGTGTTGTGGGGGGGTAGCGTATTTTGATTGTCCAATAACATCCTATCAAATAATGCTCCCACTACTCAATGCATTCATGTAAGACTACTGATCACCTCACTGCCACTGTAGGATTAATGGCAGCATATTTAGACATGCCACCTGCAGTAGCCTGGGTGGCAGTTGTCGCGAGGTTAGTGTTATAGTGTAGTTTGTAGTGTTATTTTAGATTTCCTGTACACCCAGGGACGGGTTTTGCTATGGGCAATGTGGGCGACCGCCCAGGGCGCAATCTATGTGAGGGCGCTCGTCCACAAAAAAAACAAAAACAAAACAAAACTCGCCAGTTTTCTAGACTACCGCTCATTTCCACCTCAAGTTAGTGGAGTGGGTGCTGGGGCGCCTCTATTATCATGTTTCAACCAGCAGCAGAAAGGAACGGCTAATCCTGTGGGTTGAACGGGGATCACAGAGAGGAATAACGTTATGCCGGAGGCTCATAGTGCTCTGCGGTGCAAGATAATGGCTTACCGGCGACACAGAAGTCCAACTCCAGGTCCAGTAATTTCCTCTTTCGTTGGTGTCATGACTGCCCAGTAGTACCTGGACAACCGAGCCGCGGCGGCACACAGGTATGTGGTGTGTCACAGGAGAAACGAGCAGTGGGCGCTGGAAAATGTCCTTTATTTTCAAATCCAAAACTTGACAGGTATGGTATACACACTAAAGTAAATAAGAAAACACAAACATCCCCCAGGGATCAACCTTCTGTATGAGCATAACACAAACCAGAAATAACGACTCAGATCTATTTTCTGAGGCTGAGCGGCATGAACTCATGTTCTTTTCTTCTCTCCAGCATCACGATGTCACATGAGAGCGCAGTGAGAGGTCATCTGACTGTAGGAGTCCTCCATCACAAGTCCTGAACAGTGATACAACACAAATGAAGCCAAAGTTTTTGCCAGCACTCCACCACATCTCAGTGGCATCTGAAGTATGTGTAATGGTTCATAAGGCCTCTATTGTGCGACTGCAGCTCAAGAGGCAAAAGACGTCAGCGTTACGGTGTGAGCGATCAGCGGTCACACTCTGTGAGTCCTCAAGCTGTTAACAAAGAAACAGCAAAGAGAATTACTCAAAGCATAGTGACAGCAAGATGCAGCCCAAGCTGTGGCTATGACGTTACCTCTCACTGACAGCAACAGCACAGTGAAAGCTGAAACAAGTCAATCCACACAACGACACAAAGTGAAATCTACACAGGTGAGACACACAGGAAGTCAGTTTTCAATGATCTGCCGCCTCTGTGGTTTAGGATGTGTTAGATTTAGGCAGATATTTTTTAATGACTGAGTCTCTGTTTTGTTTGTCTTGTGCAGGAGTACGAGGATACATGTGCGCTCACACAGATGACGCGGTAACCTTTTAATCCTCCTACAGACTGTGACATTTTAGCCGTCTTATAAATTTAGTGCAGCTACACTTAGCCTAGCCACTAGCGGATATTTCCTCTGCTCATATGAAGCCAGGATAAATCACACACAAGACTTAAAATGCTATGTTTGTGGAGGCTTTGTTGTCTTTGCAATTTATTGTTTCTTATCTGTGAAATTAAAGTAAATAAAAGCTTTGTTTCCACTGAGGGAAAAGGTTTCAGCTTACAGAAACAGACAGGAGCAGTGTAGTTACATATCTGGGGAGGTGCACGTCAGGCTACAGCGTAGGATCGATCAGCGCACAAGTATAAATCCTGCTTTAGTTTTATTGCCATGGTAGAAGGTGTTTGAAACCCTAGTTTAAAAAACCGAGATTAATTTCTCTATTTGATGTACTTTCAGATGAATTACAGACTTTGAATATTGATAGCTCATGGTGGAATATTATTACATTATGCGGTAACGGCCTTGTGTGGCATTTTGGATGGATCCAGCTGAACGCTGAAAATGTCTCAGACAAGATTTATCATTTCTTCTGCTCCAGAGACATACAAACAACCCAAACTGTCACTACTTCACATGACTGTCATATTTCACATGACAGTGTGTGTGTTGGTCTGTTTGCTGTGGGCTGCCATGAATCGTCTGTTCTCCACCAGTTGGACGAGGGAGGTTCGTCTGAGAATGTGAAGCATTTTGGTGGGAGAGCTGTGTGATTGATAGGTAAGACACGCTGAGAAATATCATAGTGATGAGTCAGAGGCCTTTTGAGTGGAAAAGGGGGTAAAAATACACTGGAAACTTTTTCAGTCAGCCCCACCTACACACACACATGTACACAATGACACACACACACAGACCCGCAGAGGTCTCTGCTGTCACAACAAACAGAGCATTGGGTGACACGTGGAGTCGGAGGCGTCTCAGAAATCAGCTTTCTTTGTATAAAAACAGCCTCCTGCTGTTTGTACAATCGGGTCATTTCCACGTGCACAGAGCCGTGAACTTCCAGATAACATCTCCATCCTCTGTGGAGTCGACTTACAGTCAAACTAATGTGCTGCACTTACACAGCTGTGATACCTGGGCACCTTCTTTACACCATGCAGATGGCCGGCGCTGCCCCGAGCTGGCAAGAGACAAGAATCTATATTTTTTAACACTTCTTTAAGTGCGCTCTAAACAAAGAACAAATTCTTGTTTACAGGAGTGGCCTGTCAGAGTAGCTGCAGGGAGACGGAGAGCTCATAGAAAACACAGCAGGCTGAAGCACAGCCGGCCTTCTGCTGCCGGATACTGAGCTGCTCCACTGGAGCAGTTAGAGGGTAATGGTTTGCTCAAGGGCAACTGGGCAGGGGAACGTTGCTCACTGCCTTCTCCTGATCTGATTCTTTGGAGGGAATTCAAACCGGTGACTTTACAACTTTTTTCATGGTTCACAAGTGTGCTACTATAACTTTTTTTGTCTTTTACTAAATGATTTAAAAAATAATAACGTTAGGCAGTTCACAATAGTTAAGTTTGTACCCCCTCGAATTTGTTCCTTGTTGCTACACGTAGGGTGATGATTGGTTAGCGGACATGACACGATCACATATGAAGACAGTAAGTTGCTGTTCTGTGCCTGAGCTCGAGACCGCAACCCAGCAGAGATGCCTTCACCGATGTGAATGGCTGTTTGTTCAGTCAAGTGCAGAAACAGAAGATTCCTCGTCATGTGAAGTGAACCATGCACACCCAGACGGAGTAGCCTAGCTTACTTCCAAGCGGAAAGCACGGCAATAATAATAATAATCTTTATTTATTAAGTGCTTTACATGTCATTAATTAAAACAGACGAGACATGAAAACAACTTTTAAAAGAACTTATAAAAACACTTTGGTGTACAAAAACTGAGGAAATAAAAGACAGTTTAAATGACCTTAAAGCTCAAGTAAAATCAGGAAAGGCTCTCTGATAAAATTATGTTTTAAGAAAGAGATCACTGACTCGGCCGACCTGATTTCCTCGGGCAGACTGTTCCAGAGCCTCGGGGCCCCGACTGCAAACACTGTCTGAAGTCGCCTTCACTCTGAAACAGGCAAAAGACCTCTGCCTGAGGAGCTCAGAGTACGTCCTGGCGTGTACGGTACCAGGAGGTCAGAAACAATGAAGAGCCTTAAAAGGAATCAGTAAAATCTTAAAATCTATCCTGAAACATACTGGGAGCCAGTGTACAGAGGCTAAACTGGAGTGATGTGATCACGTCTCTGGCAGCTGAACTCTGAACAGTCTGGAGTCGATTAATAGATTTTTGATTCAGGTATGAAAAGAGGCTGTTGCAGTGATCCAGGCGTGAAGAGATGAAGGCGTGTAAAATTGTCTCTGGGGCACTAAATCATTCAATATCATAGAAATTGTTGCATTAGGATGCAGTGAAATAATCCAATGCCTCTTAAATGAATCATTCATATTTCAAGAAGCTACAAATTATATTCAGCCGCAAAATAAACCTGAAAAGCTGCAAATCAGAACAGAAGCACAGAGAGTTGTTGCATAGAGAAGATACACCGTCTCATCTAGTTGCAATGGTGTGAACCGGCAGGTTTTTAGAACGCTGCAGAACGGCGCATTGCAGGTAGTTGCATGTTTTGCATGCAAATCTTTGCTCTGAACTGGGCTTAACACTCGAAACAGTGCCGTTCTGTTCTCACTGGAACAAGTTGCCCTCCATTTTTCAGTGAATTAAATCGCTATACTTAAAGAAAGTGACATTTTTTTGCAGTTTTCACCTGTTTCTGTGATTTAATTGTAAAAAAACAAAAAACAACAACATTGCAACATGCATCACAATCTTTTTTAGATTCGCTGCTGTGAAATCAGGAAATCTAGGACACAAAAATCCCCCCAAAAACCCTGTAAAATCCTGGAAGGACTGTGTTGTAGTGAAGGTTAGAGAAAGATTGATCTTAATGAGAACTCTGGTCTTTGCACAAAAATTTGTTGCACACCCTGATTTTAACACCATTGGTTTCTGTCTTTAAATAAAGGGCACACAGCCTCCTGCATTGACACTGAACTTTGGCATATTCCTCTTACAGAAATCGAACATTTCAGATTCATTATTCCTGCAGATTCGGGGCTGATTACCAAGTTTGCACAAGAAAAATAACCCGTGTTGAATTATTCCAGCTCCAGACACGAGAACACACACAGACTGACGGGTAGAAAACAAATCAACAGAGAGTTAAATCAGTTTCTGTGTGGCAGTGTGAACCAGGTCGCAGTGACAGCTCTATGCAGCAAACAGGAGCATCATGGTTTGTAAAGACGCCCCCCCCCCTCCTCTTCCTCCTCTTCCTCCTCTGGCCCCTCGGCCTCCTGTAGATAACAAGTCAACTGTGTCATTGGCCTGCTAATGGGAGGGATCACGCATGGCTGTATAACAAGAGCAGGACAAGCTGTCAGTGGTCCTCTGACAGGTGCAGCTTTCCCAGAATGCCTTGCAGCCGTGCCGCAGAGCGCCGTCGAAGCCCCTAAATCTCCGGCTGCTCTCTGCTGACGAGCCAAACACGTCCATCTCCCACAGACACAAGTAATTAGGTTTTCACCCGGGCCTTACACAGCAAACTGGGAGAATACTCTGCCGCTCCTCCGCCCTCACCGGCTCCCACTCCTCCTTTTCTTTCACCTCCACACAAACTACCTCCTGCTTTCACAACCAACATGGCTGCGTATGTGTGCATGTGTGTGTGTTAGTGAGACACAAGGGAAACAAGAAGGAAAGAGACGAGACAGAAAGCCGGAGAGAATGAATAACAATGGTGCACAAAACTCCCACAGCTAATAATGATTCGTTACAATAACTGCCAAAACATCTCATCGAGCAAACGAGTGTGGGAGTGGAGCCCTTGTCATTCAGTCAGGCCCGCTGAGCAAACGCATCATCACAACAACAGCTATTTATTTACATAATACAGTTATATAATGAATATGAAGCATAATGTAGCACTACAAGGCCACGGCTAATCAGACGGCTCGGAGTAAGAGCACTCAGAACAATCAGTCTGGAGTTTCCAGCAACTGAGACCAGAGGTTTGTTTTGTTCCATCAAGGTCTGTGTATTCTAAAATCTGAGGTCGTCCATTTTAACAAGGTAAAGCAATTCTTAGCAGACTGAATTTTGAGGAAAATTTTGATTACTCACCAGTGTTCAACGATCCCCGATTAATGCAACAGCTCTTGCAGGAGTTCCAGTTTAGTTGCTTTCTCTGGGTGCTTTCACACCTGCCCTGTTTGGTTCGGTCCAATCAAACTCAAGTTCATTTGCCCCCTCAGTGCGGTTCGTTTGGGCAGGTGTGAACACAGCAATCACACTCAGGTGTGCACCAAAACAATCGGACCGAGACCTTCTTGAAGAGGTGGTCTCAGTCCGGTTACAAACGAACTCTGGTGTTCCGACCTGGATGTGAAGCAACTGCAGTCACATGACACATTGTTTGGGTTAAACATGAGCATGTTACAGTCCTGGAGGATTATTAATGTGCACCTCCTCCTGTACTGCCTTAATATGCACATTCAGCACATCCAATGCATCAAAACATTGTTTTCTAGTTGGAGCCGCGCCTCGTTTTCAAACTGTATGGTTTGACTAAAATGAACAATGACAGCAATATAGTCCACGATGAGCAGCGCTAAAATCAACCTGCGTAGTTGTCCCTCCATTGTGACATTAGAAAGTGTCACATTTATCTTGCAAGTGTACTCTTCTTCAACGTTTGCTTTACTTCCTGGATTTTTCCCACATGGAAATTCTGACCAATCGAGAGCAGCTTTCTCACACAAGGCATTTGATCTGATCCGCTTGTAAATGCTGCCGTGAGAACACGAACCAACTCTAGGCAATTATACAACTTTGGAACAAAGTAAGTCCCTGATTCAGACCAAAGCAGGGAGTTACTTTGACTCATGTAAGAGAGCCGTGTACTTTGTCCATCACTGCTGAAAGGTGCTTCGGTCGTACTTCCTGCGTCTTTCAGTCAACATTTCAATCCATGATAGAATCCAAGCTGACGACTGCTGCTGTTCTCTGCACAGGAGCAAACCACAAAATTTCCATCATTGTTTCAAAAACATTTCAGACTATTCAGATGCTATTGTGACTTGTCCTACATACAGAGTACAACAGTCTGAGCAGCTTGATTAGTTAAAGCAGTGTACGGTGGAAAGTGTACTGAGATGGACAATAAGGATCCTGGATGGCTGTTTATATTCTCACATACTTGGATAGAGAAAACAAACAGTGTGTGTGTGTGTGTGTGTGTGTGTGTGTGTGTGTGTGTGTGTGTGTGTGTGTGTGTGTGTGTGTGTGTGTGTGTGTACGCTCTGCCCCTTCACTTTTTAAGGTCATCCAGCATAAGTAGGGCAACAGGAAGACGCACAGCATTTTTCAGAGGGATGTTTGGAACACACGCACTCACAGGCCAGACGTAATGTTTTTGGTTCTGTCGCTGAAAAATGTGAAATGATGCATCTCGCTGTGTGTATTTTCTAGGCCAGGACTGTTCGCCAGATTCACAGCGAGTCCCGCCACGAAGTGGGAACAAATTTATCTTGGCACTTACTTCCTGGCTACAGCCGAACAAGGCTTCAGTGCATCCTCTAGCTGTCGAGTAGTTTCTTCACTGCGACAAAAACGCTAGATTTGATCTCGCACGGAGTTACACAGTCTGTTTTGTGTTTTGTTTGTGTGCGTGTGTGCGTGTGTGTGTTGGTGTGAAACAAGTGAAGAAAAACTGTCAGGTTCCTCCAAAGTTGTGAGCAAACTTGTTTTGTGCTATAAAGAAATGTTTTTAAAAGTTTCCATTCACTGAAATTGTGTGTAGTCTTTTAGAGATGTGTTACTTTCTCTACAGGATCATTTTCATGATGGTAGTTTAAACTGACAGGTATTTCTCTCATTTTGTCCACCTCATTTATATCAATGAGTCGAGGCTCAATAGGAGAAACAAATCTGTGTGTGTTGTCACAGTTCAACAGCTTCCAAATGATCACTTTGTTGAGTCGACACTTCTCAAAGAGTTAAAACAAAAACCTTAATGAATGAGGATTTATTACCAGACTGCTGACGGCATTAGTTTTAGATTAGTTTAGCTAATAAACTGCCAACTGAGTGTATACACACACACACACACACACACACACACACACACACACACACACTACAGCTAGTCTGTACTAGGGGTGTGACAGTCCATCGATCTGGATCATGGAGTCATTGATCAACGATTCAGTATCATCAGTGCAAAATAAAACATTGACCCATATCCTCCTGGGACCCTGTGTCCTCGTATGAGAACATCATATTTTGGGTTTACTTGACCTTATACTTCACTCTGCTTCACTCAGACCTGTTGTCCTCATTCGTGGACACTTTTTTGTGCCATCTAGTGGCAGTAAGAGCACAATACACTGATCCATGTAAAAACAAGATGGCAGCCACCACTGCCAAGTCAGTCTGCAGCCGTTTGTAGTTTGATATGGCAACAAATTTGACCAATTTCAGCAACAGTAACAGGAATTAGGAAGTTCTCTTTTGAGGACATTGAGACTTTATCATCGTTGACAATAATAGTCTTTTATACTTATCGGGTCCTTTTGATCCCAAATACCTCGGAGAAATTAAAATTGCATGCCAAACAAAAGTTTGGGTGTCAGGAGGATATCGTCAGGGGTGCGCTTTTATTTTGAAAGTCTGTGTTACCGTCAAATAGCAGCAGGCAGATAATGGCAACAGCCAAGAGACGAAGAAGGTAACGCTATTTAGTCGAGATTAAATCACCAGTTTGGAAATATTTTGGATTTCAGAGAAAACACAGGTCAACAGACAGAGCACATGCTGTTAACGAGATAGAACACAGACTGCAAAAATTATCCCGCAGTCAAATTTGCAGAAATAAAATGATGCAAAAAATGTGCTTGAACCATAATAGTGGATGTGGTCAAGGTGACATCACCTTTGGTTTGTGGACTGCCATTTCAAAGCCTCAAATTCAGCATTTCAACGGTCACCATTTTGGCTTTGGGAGTCAGAAGTGACCATATTTGGACGAGAGTGTGGAGCTGTGGAGGAGCGAGGGGTGGATCTGACTCGCAGGCTGTGGTGACACCTCACAGACCGTCTGTCACTCAGGCAACACCGCCCTTAAATATGCGTAACTTTAACTTCAGTGCATCATCGAGCAGGCTTTTAGGCCTGGACACAGAAATGATGTAACAAACAATGATGATGCAGTTTATCTGTCTAACTCTAGAATTCACAAAGTGTTTACAAAGATCTCACTATTTTTGCTTTACCCGGACTTGAATCAAAACATGACCCTGTTTTTCTTCTTCCTGAAAAGTTTGACTTTGTGGAGACATCAGGCTTTTACAGCAGCAGCCACAAACACCCGAGTGTGAGGAGGAATAATGTGCGGAAAGGTGCTGAGAAAAGATCTGCCAGCTGACAGCCTCCATTAGACAGAGTCTGTGGCCTCAGACCGAGGTTAACTGGTGCAGATCAAGCTGATACGGCACACCGGCAGCTGCTTTCTCATTCACTGTCGGCTCTGTGCTGCGCTGCCCAACCACGATCTTTACTGTTGGAATATAAAACTGTGCATGTCTGAAGAGGAACCGTTGTTACGGCTCTGTGTATAAATATTTATCAGCTGGTTAAAATCTCAGCTGAAGGTATGGGAAACATTTTTGGTGCTGCGTACCTGAAAGTTCTGATGGATTATTGCATTTCATTTCTGCTTCCCATCCCACTTTCTTTTTTTTCTTAAGGAATAATTTAAGTGCCCTTAAGCTGAACTTGGAAAGTAGGTGAGATCAGAAATACAGAACACATACAAATAATAAATAAATATAAATATAAATAGATGAAAATGCATACGTATAAAATACATAAAAATACAAATACAATACAAAATAAAAATAAATAAATAAAATAAATACAAATGCAAAAAATAAATAAATAAATATATATGTGTATATATATATATATATATATATATATATATATATATATATAAACAAAAAATTAATACAAATAAATACAATACAACATAAAAATAAATAAATAAAATAATTACAAATACATATATATATATATATATATATATATATACATACATGCATATATATATATAAAAAAATAAACAAAAAATAAATACATGTAAAATACATGAAAATACAAATACAATACAAAATAAAAATAAAAAATAAAATTGTTCTCTGGATTTATCAACCCAATCAGCAGACAAAAATGTTGGCATTTAAAATTTTTCTGCAAATTATGGTTATGTGACATTTGCACATTATTATATAGCTCATACGTTGAACCCTCACGTTTCAGCAACACTGTGGTTTATGTGTGGTTAGGTTTTAGCACAAAAAAATAGCATGTTTATGGTTAGGAAAAGCTCAGATCAAAGTTTTGTCTTAAAACAAGATGTTTAGGGACACAATCCCAGCCATTGCAGCAGTGACATCAACCACCTTGAAAAACAACCACTTTTCAGGACAATATCCTGTCAGGAAAAGTGGTGACATTGTGGTGAAAAACAACTGCTTTTCAGACCACAGTCCCAGCCAATACAGCAGCAATTTGTCAGAGAAAAACAACCACTTTACCAGCCACTTTGCTTGCAGGAAAAGCAGTGATGTCTCAGTGAAAAACAACCGCTTTTGAAGCCAATATTTTGGCAGGGGAAGCAGCAACGTCACGGTGAAAAACAACCACTTTTCAGACTACAATCGGCCAAAAAAGCAGTAATGCCTCTATGAAAAACAACCAGTTTTTGGGTCACTATCCTGACAGGAAAAGCAGTGACATCATGGTGAGAAACAACCACCTTTCGGACCAGAATCCCAGCCAATACAGCAGTAAAGTCTCAGAGACAAACAACCACTTTAAGAGCCACTTTCCTTGCAGGAAAAGCAGTGAAGTCTCGGTGAAAAACAACCGCTTTTCAGGCCACAATCCCAGTCGAAAAAGCAGCAATCTGTCAGAGAAAACAACCACTTTTCAGACCAATATTCTGGCAGGAGAAGCAGCAAGGTCATGGTGAAAAACAACCACTTTTCAGATTACAGTCTCGGCCAAAAAAGCAGTAATGCCTCCATGAAAAACAACCACATTTTGGGTCACTATCCTGGCAGGAAAAGCAATTAAGTCTTGGTGTAAATCAACTGCTTTTTGGGCTACAATCCCAGGCAGAAAAACCCAGAAATGTCTCAGAGAAAAGCAACCCTTTTCGAGGCCACTGTCCTGGCAGGAAAATCAGTTAGGTCTAGGTGGAAACCAGCCGCTTTTCGGGCCAATATCCTGGCAGGAAAAGCAGCAATGCCTCAGTGACAAAAAATTGCATTTCGTGCCAAAAAGCAGCTGAAAAACAGTGACGTATGCTACAAAACACAAAGTCTTGGTGCCTAAAAAGCTGCTGGAAACACGACAAGGACTCGCTTTTTGTTGCCCTCAAACAGCGGTCTGCAGCTTGACAGACATCTGGCTGAGGCGACACACCGTCCACCATCCCCTCCACCTCATGCTGACAAAGTCATCTTACATACTGCCTCACTTTAGAAATGTTGATATGAAATGGGAGGATGGGATTTAAATGTTAGTCAGCTTTAATATTCTCTAGGTGGCCCTTATTTCCTCATCTGTACATCCATGTCACGCTCACACTGTGTCTACCCAGTTCTTTTATTTATTCCAAACAATCATCTGTTTCTGCTTCTGGAGCTGCTCGGGTTACGTCAGTCACATTATCAAACCATTTCAGCCTCCGCAGAAATGTGTTTCGGAGCACAGTCTAGTGTGTTTTCATCTCTTGGATGTTACAAAGTGATATTCAGTAACATTAAGACTAAACCTTGGTAGGCAAATGAGCGTGGTGTGTGTGTGTGTGTGTGTGAGTCATTACTCTTTCATGTCTATTTATGCAGATTGCAATCGGTCTCACCCATTTCTGTGATCCATATTTCAGTGCCTTAGATAGCATAATTTCAGGCTATGCTGTTTCTATTTTTGAGGCCTCCTCAGACTGTGAAGGCCCAAAGAGAATTTATGAAACCTTGTTTGAACCTCTGAAGCACAGCCGTGAATTCATTTCAAAGCAAAATTCAACTTATAGTTATTCTTTTTACTGTTAAGCATTAAACTATTGTTTTGCAGTGAGTCACAGCGGCTGTGGATTTTTTTTTTTCACATTTAATTCCTCAGCATGCAGCAACAGTTATTTCAAGATTTACCACCTTGGAATAATTTTCTGCAGCTTTAAGTGAAATATGAGCACATGTGGTGGAGGAGACTCCCACACAGAGCAGCGAACAAAGCTCCGTCTTTATACTAAACACAGCTCTGATGGAAAATCTGTGCCCAAATGAAACCGTACAATCCACAGTGGAGCTCGGTAATATCTCTTTAAGACAAACCTCTGACATCCATCTGTAATTGTTTCCCTGACTTTGTTTCTACTGAGAGCCAGCAATGAAATGCTGAACTTCTTTTTTCCCTGTTGATTGAGAAATAATTCAGAAATGCGAAACGTCAGCATAAATGTTTTTCAAAGTAAATATCTTTATATAGAACCCTGAAACTGACAAAATGAAGCTGTAAAAATATCAAATAATGAATTAATTACAATTAAGTGTAATAGGAAATAAACCTACAGCTTTGCACATTTAACCTAAAACCAGTTTTTCTGTATGTAGATGTTTACAAAGCCTCCACAAAAATAGCAGTTTAATGTATATTTTGAATGACCCAAACTTTACAGCACTTCACAGAAACTCCACCGCCGACTAGTGTTTTGTAGGTGTAACTGCAGAGTGACACAGACGCACCACTGCACAAGTATAAATGCTTGCTACGACATAGGTTCCACATAGAGCTGACACACAAGTTAAAATCCACCTTTACTTTGAAAGCAGCTGCTGAGCCAGGTGTAAACAGTAGAACACTGGCTTACCAAAGCCCAGAGCTACTAGTTAGCATTAGCATTAGTATTAGCAAGCCTTATTAGCCACGATGGAGAAAAACAATGTTGTGCATGAATGAGATTTATTCCTCTAAACATTAGCCAGGGAACCAGATGAATCTTATTTGCTCTGGCGCTGCATCTGGTCCCGACACGGCCATGCCAATCATAACCGTTTATCTAACATGCATCTTTGAAGCATTGACTGAGAACTTGCAGAGCACAATTGTCACTCAGTGCTACGTTAAGTTGCGTTGCTGTGATTGCTTGTAGGACTATCAAACTGCTTCCAGAGGCATTGCGACCCAAAGCCGTTGATAACGGCTCTTAGAAATCGAAAATAATCGGAGAGTTTTCAGATCACTTTGCATTTGTGATTGGCTCTGATGTCAGGCTATGCTAACATGACACATTGCTTGTACTCAGAGCATGAAAGAATATTTAAGGCTGACAAACAGTAACCTTTGCCAAGATAAACAGCACAGTGACGGCTAAGTACTGACACTCCTCCACAGCTGAGCTACAGTAGTAAAGGCCTTCCCACGCAGTCACCCTCTCAGTGTGCTTCTAGTGACTCAAAGCTCCAGACTATGTCATTACAGCAAAGAAACTGAGAGTTTGATGGTAGCTTTCTCATGGCTGGTTACCCCGTTTTCCCCTGACCCTCACAGATACTTTGTAGGCAAGAGGTCGTGCCTCCTCCTGTTGTTGCTCATCACTTCTCTGTTGCATTTATTTAATACGTTTGGAGAGACTGGTTTTTGTTGGTGTAGTTAACCTAATAAAAGCGCACAACCACAAGATAACAGGAGCTGCTGCGACCTGCAGCGCCATGTTTTCATGCACCAACTGACGGCAGTGACATAACACGTGGAGCGCAGGTATGTCCTCTACACGTGGTGAAACAAAGGTGATGATTAACATCTCCTCCCTTTCTCCTCGGGTTTCATCCCTGCTGTGTATTTGTTTTGACTACAGCAGATCAGATTCTATCTGTGAGGAGACACAACTCTTTCCACATCTGTTCAACTGTGGAGCCACTTCTGAAACAACAGTGAACGGTACCATTACAGTCAACATCAAGCGATAAAATTAAAAAACACTGAAGCTGCGTCATGAACACTGAGGCGTTCAAAACAGCCTCTCACCATGCTGAACAACAAAGATGATTTTATTCTGCTTCCCAAAACATGACGCCCTGAGCAATAAAAAGTCAGTGGTCTACTAGAACTATGCGTATGTTTACTACAGCAGGAAGAATTATGACTTCTGCCTTGAAATCATTTCTCCAATCATAGAAAATATACTCCAAACTGACTGAAATAATACTTTCACAGCTGCTAGTTTCTGTGTGTTATGTTTTCATCACTCTTCTTCTGACACGTGGAGATTGCAGGTTTTTCAGTGAACGACTGGAGCATCTGTTCACACTATGTCGTGCCTGGCGTTTCTACTGATCAATATATTTTTTTCTCACACACTGCTTGTTGAATAGAAGCACCGAGGTGTCTAATCCACCGTCCAGATGGTCCGAACTCCTCTGCTCCTCCTCCAACCTTCATGTCCATCTTACTTAAGATATAGTTCAGTCAGGGTCTCATGTTCCAGCTGTAGTTCAAACAGAGTCAGTGCTCATGAACTAACATGTTTTCTGATTTCCAAATATATTCCTGACCAGTGTTGGGCTCACTACTCTCAAAATGTAATATGTTACTCCATGCCAACAGTAATTTGTTACTCTACTCATGACATTACTTTTCCATTCCACCTCATAAAATTGTGAATTGTAAGTGTAGCTAGATAACTTGCAAATTGTGATTTTTTTGCCTGGGGGTTTTCTAATGGCTGTGATTGGTATTTTCCCAAGGCTCTGCCTGACAGACGGAGAGTCATGTGGAATTTATACTTACCTGTGTCTAGGCTCTGCATCGATGTAGAGCCTACGCCATAGCCTGACGTGCACCTCCCCAGAAATGTAACAACACATCTCGGCGACGCAGACCTCCTGTCTGTTTCTGTCAGCTGAAACCATTTCCCTCTGTGGACACAAAGCTTTTATTTACTTTAATTTCACAGATAAGAAACAACAAATTGTGAAGACAATAAAGCCTCCACAAAAATAGCCTTTTAAGTCTTGTGTGTGATTTATCCTGGCTTCATATGAGCAGAGGAAATCTCCGCTTGAAAAAAAAACCAATTAAAAATAGAGGCAATAGGGGGCACGTGTCCCCCTCAATGTATGTGGTGACTACGGCCCTGTCAGCATGCATAATTAGGCCTCAGTTGTCTGGGTACGCAAAGGTGAAGTGGCTGGTCTTGTCATACAAAGTTTGATGGAGTGTCAACTGGACAATATGGAGATATTTGCATCTTGAAAGCCGGACTACAAATGTGGATAGACAGGGAGAAGCACAAACAAGCCTGAGACGTGATAAGATACGATATTCCTCACTATATGAAGTGACTGATAACAAGATCTGTATAATGGGTTGTAAAGAAATTCGTCAGGATTTTATTTTGTAGACAATTGATCTGTATGTATAGCATGATGGGATGACAGCACAATGATGTGTGGTATCATTGGAAAGTCTGCTCCTGCACTTTCATGTGATATGCGTGGTATTTCTGTGCGACCCTGCAGTCGCGAGTAATTCATCCAAGAGTAATGTGTGTGCAGAGCTGTATGAAAGTTCTGTTATACATAATTTTAGTGTAACTTTATCTTTTTTTCGCTGTGAAAGCTACGATTCCGTTGTTTCACGTGATATGCGTGGTTTCTCGCTATGACGCACGGTCGCGGAGAAAAACCATAGAGAAGAACAGGTGTGAATTTGGACGCACTATGCGTCGTTCTGGATGGACTCCTTGGCCTGCTGCTGCTGCATTTTCCCCAAAAAACGGGACAAATTGTGTCCCGGGAGAGATTTTTTTTTCCCGGGACAGCTGATGAAAAAAGAAAACAATTCTGGGAAAAACGGAACGGGTGGCAACTCTAAGTATAAGACAGTTGTGTTGTCAGTGAACCTTGTGAGTTAAAATGGAGCCAAATTTTGTAACGTTACCTTTGTTAAATGTTGCTGTTGTCCCTGGCTTCATGTGAGCAGAGGAAAAGTCCACTAGCCACCAGGCTAATTTATACAATGTAAAATGCCATAGTCTCGTGCTAATAACATTAGCATGTTGTATTTGTGGGGAAAATGTGTCCAGATAAAGACAAGTGTTTGTCTGTGAATGCTGCGAGTTATAGTGAAGCTGATTTGTGTACTTGTGTTTGAAACTGTCTCTATTAAGCCATGTTTAATGTGTGTTTAATGTGTGTTTAATGTGTATTTTGTATCAACTGAACTTTACAGCACTTAACAGAAACCCTGCCTCCGACTAGTGTTTTGGACGTGTAACTGCAGAGTGACACAGACACACCACTGCACAAGTATTCTGCTCACAACGGTGTAGGCTCTTATACACACAAGTATAAATCCTGCTGCACTCATGGAGCAACATTTCATCCATCACATATTCAGCCACAAGCTTCATCACTTCTTTGTAGCTGCAGCTGCCCTACAAGTAAAACCCAGTTTTGGTTGTTAGGCCAGTGCAGGGCTACAGCCAACATCCCTGGCCAAGGGGAGCTGACCTTTGGTGGGGTGTATTTCCCGGAGCTTCATGTTTTCATGTTGTTGGTCGTGGTAGGTGTTTCATGCTGGAGGTTTAAGGACGTGTTTTTTGCAGTGGAAAGAGTTTTAGTACCACAACCTGCAGCATCAGTGTTGTCGTCTTTCCTGCTGACAAAATCAAAGTAACGGAAATATTTTCAGCCATTAAGGTTTGTTTTTCCAGCTTCCAAACTAGCTTGCTGCTTTATGACATACTTGCGCAGTGTGACGATTACAAAAATGAGTCCGCTGATGTGATGGTTGGATTTAAAGTCAGTAGCTTTGGAAACAACCATTTGACAAGACAATGCTGGCTCAAGTTCAGATTCCGTTACTGCCCTGCACACACCTCTTAAGTCAACACTGTTAATAGCTGCTCTTAGCACGCCTGCTAATTGGGATCCTTGAAGCAAACCAACTGTATGACTAACCAGTATATATTCTGTTCCTATTCAGATGATAAACGGCAGTATAAAAAAAATATAAACAAGCCGCAAGCCGCTCAAGTTCCAGTGAAGTGTAATTGAGCACACCAGCTCATGGAGACTGAGAAAACGATACAGCACCTCTGTAGCAGGTTTACACATGTGTAAACTGAACTGAGCTGAACTTACCTGAGCTGACCTTGTTCAGTTTAATGCAAATAAACCTCAATGTGTGTTTTCGCAGCCCTGGCATCTGGGAGCGACCACATAAATCAGATAATGTCAACTTATTTGTCAGTCACACGGAAACTGACATTCAAATAATTTTCCTGTTATTGTCTCAACGTTCTGGCGCTCTCTGTGGCCGACCCCACCCATTTCTTATAAAGGTAAAACAAACAGCGAGACTTAGGCTTACATTAAATTACCTGCGTCTGCTTATAAAAATATCAGGCACCATGTCAGGATTCAGAAACAGTGCCAAGTCACCCTAATCTTTATCTTTTACATGTTCTTACTCCTGCAGTTATTTCTGAGGCGAAAGTCAGAGATGGCGTTCTCTTAGGCAGCATGAAAGATGCCTTTAGTATTTTGTCTGCCCCTATTTGCACTTTATTAGGTTCACCTTGCTAGTACCAGGTTGGACCCCTTTGCTTTCAGAGCTGTCTTTATTCCTGGTGTCACAGATTCAACAAGGTGCTGGAAACATTCCTCAGAGATTTTGGTCCATATTGACATGATGACATCACACAGTTTCTGCAGATTTGTCGGCTGCACATCCCAAAGGTGCTCTATTGGACTGAGATCTGGTGACTGTGGAGGCCATTGGAGTACAGTGAACTCATTGTCATGTTTGAGATGATGTGAGCTTTGTGACATGGTGCGTTATCCTGCTGGAAGTAGCCATCAGAAGATGGTACACTGTGGTCATAAAGGGATGGACACGCTCAGCAACAATACTCAGGTAGGCTGTGGTGTTTAAACCATGCTCAGTTGGTACTAAGAAAATCTCCCCCACACCATTACACCACCAGCAGCAGCCTGAAGCGTTGATACAAGGCAGGATGGATCATGATGCCAAATTCTGACCCTACCATCTGAATGTTGCAGCAGAAATCCAGACTCATCAGACCAGGTGACGTTTCTCCAATCTTCTATTGTCCAGTTTTGGTGAGAAAACCCATGTGAATTGTAGCCTCAGTTTCCTGTTGTTGGCACCTGGTGTGGTCTTCTGCTGCTGTAGCCCATCTGCTTCAAGTTGAGTTGCAGCCATGTGACTGGCTGATTAGCAACTTGCATTAACGAGCAGTTGAACAGGTGTACCTAATAAAGTGGCCAGTGAGTGTATGAGATCTATAAAATACTAGAAATGCATCTAAATCATCCCCATTAACCAAAGAGCAGAATCAACACCTTCCGGCATTAGTTTGAGCAGGTGAACCCACCACACTGGTAACTCTATGTATCTCTAGTTGTGAAAACCTTGTTCAGGGCCAAGAGGGGGGAGTGGGGCACCACCACACATCACATCCAACCCAGCAAGCAAAGAAAGGTGAGAGTTCACTCAATTACCACCAACACATGGAGTGAAGAGGAAACCGCATCCCATCAGGCATACAGTCAGCAACTGTCCATCATATACTGTATATAAAAAGTTTCAGAATAAGTCGACCTAAAATGCTTTAAAAAATAGAGCAGAAGTGGCCTTCTCACATTAAATCCATAAGTATTAACCTATGTGTAGAAATAGCTGATGTTTACACATACTGTACGGGACCAGCTCCAATCCTTCAAACAAATAAAGAGCCTTAAACAAAGTATGGAGCCAAATACAATGAGCCTTTTCACTGCACACACTCTGACTTATCGATGCAGGTGGAGCCAATAACATTAATTTAAGTGTCCCAGTAAGGCAGCAGAAGCTGAGCCCTGGAAGTGGTGCAGCTGAAGTGAATGTCGCCATTATTAATGTTATTAATTACACCTGTTGGTTTCCCTGCAACAACATGTCAAAATGTCTGCTGATTGCCTGAGCGTGTATTTTTAACTGTGTGTGTTTGTGTGTGTATCTGGGTATTTATTGTTATTAAGCAGCTTCACTTAAATTTGTCTTAATTTTCCGTGGTGTGTTTACATGATGTTACAGAACTGCATATTTAATGGATTCAGTGGACAGACAATTGCTGTTATGACACAGTGTCGGACCCACATGAGGTGCGCTACGTCAGACTTAATTAGAATATAACTGTTTCCATCCCCTGTTTTGCAAATCAACATTTTTTCCAATCAACCAAAACCCCGCTAAAGTGAGCACATTTTAGTTTGTGCAAATCAGGGGATTTTAATTCGAATTTTGGCGTTTTCATCATAATTTTCCAATGCGATACTTCTAGATGTGCATCTAAACAGGCTGATGGAAACATGGCTATTGATGAAAAAGCCGTCCTGTCACGTTGCCATGATACACAGTCGGTCGCTGTTAGCATTTAACAACGGCGTCAGGGGGAAACGCAGCACTACAACAATGAAAGTTAAGGCAGTGAAAGTCTGGGTAGGGTGGGAGGGATGGTGGATGAGTCCAAAAGCCACTGACTTTCACCCAGGAGGCTGGTGTTTACTTCAGGATTTCAGCTTTTCAAATAAAAATAAAACTACAGGCGATTTTAATTGAACTCTAAAACATACTTCTTAGTTGAAAATGTAAACTCTTTAAACCACCAAAATCACTGAAAACTGAAGCTCTTCACACTCATCACTAATGAGCACTAACGAGTGTCTGCAGGTGAGAGACTGAACGTCCTGGGCTACAGGCAGGTGGACAGAGTGACATGGACACGATCAGGGCTACACATGTAATAATAATGAGGACAATTTTGGGACAAAATAAAATTATAAATACACTGACGGTCAATTAATAATTAAATATGTGTGTCAGCTGAAGTTTCTAAGGCCCTTGAAAGCCAGTTGTTACTTCCAGCGAACTAAAAGCTCTGTGCTCCAGAGGATAGACCTGCTCTGCTCCCATAATTCACTTCTCACTCACTGATTGAACCCGACAGGTACTTAAGCATCGGACATGCAGCGGAGAATACACATCTTCCACAGAGCGTTATCCCAGACAGGATCTGCCTGCTGCAAATCAGCAGATTTAATTCTGCTCTCCACTGGCTGATGGAGTCCGGCAGTTTTAATTGAGTTGTTTAGTGTCTTCACACTGGCAATTTAATCCTGGTGTCAGTGTCAAAGGCTGGAGCGGGTGGGGAGAGAGGCCGAATTTAACTCTGGAAACAGGGAAACTCAGCTGAGCGTTAATTACAAGTGATTATCATTCATGTGCTGGTGAATCCCTGGAGGCCGGGGTTATTGAATCTGCGTTTCAGAGGGGAGGTGGATTTTAAATCCTCTTTTTTTGTGCAACTTTAAAATGAAAAAACAAAAACTGAAAATAACATGCTATTGGTAAAAAAATACTTTGTTTTTCTGTCCAGGCACTCGAAGTGGGAACAAAAAAGCAGCAGATCACCAGGGAGTGTCTTCTTTTGTTTCCTGGTTTGTTTTAACCGCAGTCACACCGACCCATTCCTGATAATTAACATTATTAGTTGCCTTTTCAACAACTTATTCACTGAAAGTTACATGTTAATTAAGTCCGCTCTTGAAGGTTTAACTTTTGTTCTAACGTCATGCCAATTTTGTGGGTGCCATGCCATTGTTCTGACAGCCCAAAATTACGAATCCCCAGCTTGAACTGAAAGAGTTGAGGGAGAGCAAGTCTATCAAAAGCATACATTGAGGAAAGAAGCAACGCCTGCACACTTACTCCTGCCACACAAGTTTAATGAAGACTACTTGGATCTTTGTCAGGTCCTATCCATCCATCCATCCATCCATTTTCATCCATTTTCATCCATTTTCATCCACTTATCCGGGGCTGAGTGGCGGCAGCAGCAGGCCAAGCAAAGCACCCCAGAAGTCCTTCTCCCCAGCGAAGCTTTCCGGCTCCTCCTGGCCAACCCCAAGGTGTTCCCAGGCCAGATGAGATATATAATCCCTTCAGTGTGTTCTGGGCCTAACCCAGGTCCCTTCCAACCTGTGGAACGTGCCCAAAACACCTCTAAAAGGGGGGGCCAGGAGGATCCTGATCAGATGCCCGAACCACTTCAACTGACCCCTTTCAACGCGAGGGAGCAGCGGCTCTACTCCGAGCTCCCTCTGGATGTCCGAGCTCCTCGCCCTATCTCTAAGGCTGCTTCACACTCAGCTGCAAACTGCCCCAGTGCATGCTGGAGGTCACGGTGTGATGAAGCCAACAGGACCACATCGTCTGCAAAAAAGTAGAGACGCCATTTGTCAGTTCAGGTTGTCAATATGCTTTAAAGCCCATTTCTTTGACAGCCCATTGTCCCAAAAACAAACACCCATTGCTCTGAAGTCCCTTTTCTCCAAAAATACACACTCCCTGCAGTCAGTTTCAGCTTCCCAGTTTGAGCCAATGATCCCAAGTTAAAACACCACATATTTGCATTTACTTCCTTGTGCAACAAACGCACATAGTTAGGTTTAGAAAAAAACATACTAATTTGATTTGGCACTTTCCAGCTCCTTAAATTATATTGTTGTCCCCCACATCCCATCTTTCTCTCTGTGTATTTCAGCTAGCTGGAGTTATGTTTAAATAGAGTTTGAATCCAGTATGTTTAAATAAGACAAAAATAATGTTGTGACAGTGTGATTTATCATGTAGGGTCACGAATCCCAAAGATTCCATGCCCAAGTTTTGCCCCACTACTACTTTTAAATTGCACTGCTGCATTTCTGAGACGTAGCGATGATGGTGCTCTACTTTGTGAATGGTCACTTTATGGAAACTTTAATTTGGGTACTTGAAAAATGTGTAAGTAAATCAAACACAGGCTCAGTTTTGGGTGCGTTCATGCCCTTCGACATGACAAACAATCACCTCAAAATGATTACCTTTTCATTCCTCTTGTGGTCACTCCAAGGCTCTGTGATGTCACTCACCATCCCAGGGGAAATTTAGACAGCAAGGCTAACACAGAAAATAGCCTGTGTTAAAAATCACCTGTGTTAAATCTTGTAACACCGATTTGAAACATGACGCATACAGATTCCTGGTCGTTGTGGACAGACTGTTAAAATATTTCCGAGTTGATTTATTTTTACAGCTGTACATTAACAGACACAGTCGATGTATGGCTGCTTCACATCTGCTTTAAATGTCTTATGGTGCTTTAGAAAGAAGTGTATTTCTATCAGTGGTGGTAAACCGACCTGTTTTTGTATTTTGAGTGACAGTCTGATGAACATTTACAATGCACAGATAATACTTTTAAATCGTACTTTCCATGGTTACACCACTAATTACACCCTGGAAAGAAAACATACCCATAATTGACCTTGTCACGAAAAAGAAGCACTCAGGCTTTAATAATGCAGCAGGATTGCACATGAATTATGGCGCCGTTAATTTGATACAGAATGATCCTTCCCTGCTGCTGTAACTGTCCGATATAGATTCCCTTCAGCTCTCCAGCTCCCAAATTGGATGTTTGGAGCCCACAGGGTGTTGGTGTTCTTATTAATGTGGCCAGTCCAAGCAGCAGGGAATCGATCCAGCTGTGATCTGACCACCAACACATCTGTCCAACCTCCACTACCCCTTCTTTCTCCACTGGAGGAACTTATCTGTCTCTGTGTGTAGCTGTGCTCACACTGCAGCTAAAAGTGTCACATTTCTGTTTTTCCTTCACATGTGGAGGACGCAGACGTGATGCCGTCTAATCAGCCGGAAGAGTGAAAGGCTGCTATGTTCCCTCTTTTAAATACGAAGAACAAAACTGCAGCATGACATGTTGAGACAAGACGCGACGTATGTTTGAGCTCCTGTAAACAGAATATGTCGGGATGACACCTGAGAGTTGTCACAGTTTCGGCACCAAAATATTTTCAGTTCCTCTGAATCAGCAGAGAGGACAGAAATAGAGAAATAGTGACAGTTTGACGTTGAAATAACTGAATTCATTCAATTTATTCAGTTCATTATAAACATACAAGTTTAACATTTTGCTAAATGCACTCTCTTGCACATAACACAAAATGTTAATTAATGAGCTTAAAGTGTGTTTCCTCAAATGCCAAACTTTTTCTTTACTAAAAATCATTTTACTCATATTTGGAAACATTTTTCTGCTGCTAATCTATGAAATTCTGTAATCAGATGTGCATCTTCTCACATCAACCAAAAATTATTTTTAACCTCCTGAGACCCTGTGTCTTCACATGAGGACATCACATTTTGGGTTTACTTTACTTTATTCTACTTAACTTGAGCCCTTTTTAGACAGGAGTTGTGCAAATTTGCAGGAAAGCCCAATCAGTCTTTTTTCAGCATTGGCAGTATAAAAACAAAATCAGGGAGTGCAGCAAATTGGCGCCTACCTACTTTTGTTTATACAGAATGTGCCTTTTTCAGGGCAATGGGGGGCGTGAGCAAGTAACAAAACGTGTAGCTCAGCGTGTGACGTAAACAGTGAAGTGGGAGGAAAGCCGCTGCTGGTCAGTCCTTCAGCGATTCTCTCATAAGTCGGCCCGTCCTACACCGCCCCCGTCACCTGACGGTTAATGGCCTCTTCGTTTGAGAGGACAAGGAGGGCGCACAATTCCTTGTCTCCCCAGTTGCTCATCTTTACAGTGTCTGTCAGGTTTGTGTTTCCCTCTTACTACTAGCTGCTTGCTAATTCCTGCTATCAGCTGTTTCCTGTTTATCCACCGTCAGTGGCTCGCACATGCGGCGTCATCAACAGCCCCTCCCATGGTGGAAGGCCGCTCCAGTCTTTTTAAACTAAAAGGGTTCTGCCAATATGTCTACCCTACGAGGTGGAAAACTGGGCACCTCGGATCAACTCGCCAATCCGGCTCTGTGTGTCTAAACGCTCGCAACTTGCCGGCAAAACAGGCCCAAAATTCACGGACAACATTCAGCCACGAAATAAACCTTAAAAGCTGCAAATCAGAACAAAAGTACAGAGAGACCTGTTTGTAACAGTGTCTGTCGTATAGTACCCCCACTGTAATTTTTTTTGTCTTTCTCCTTTTCATTTATTTTCATAATTATTACTATTATTATTATTATTATTATTATTTATTGTTGTTGTTTGTGTTCCTATTTGTTTATTTTTCATTTTTTCAATTGTTTTAATACAGATCATCAACATGAATGTAAATATTTTAAAGAAATTGCCGGACATTGATACATATTTTATTCTATACGTTTGAATAATGTTATTTTCATTCTATGTGATTTACTTAATGTGGTTTTATTATTGTTCTTGTTTTTTATAAATACATTGTCTTTTCTGCCTTTTTTTAGACACCAATTTTATCTGTAAAGCATTTTATATTTTCTGTTTAACAAAACAACAGTTGCTTGCTTTTAACAGTTTTTTTTTAATAATAACATATTTGTGCTGTATTCTGGATCTGGTTTATGTTAAGTTGTTGTGTTATAAACTAAAAGTCATGTAAATGACACATTATTAAATTAATCATCACTATCGTATCCACACATCACTGTAGAGGCCTTAGATATTAATGTATTTTTTAGTACCCACTTGCTCTCGCTCTCCCTCTCTCCCACACACACACTCTCACACACACCTCAGAGACACCTAATTGGCCGCAGTGTCAGGTTTGCTCGTCCTCCTCCATGACGCCTGCCTGATGGGCATACATCAGCTCAGGATTAACGGCAGACGGAGGTCAGCACATAATCACCCCTGATGAATATGGAGGAGGGCCTTTGGGTTTACATGGGAGGACTGCCAAAAATGATAACGACCCCTCCTCCAGTACCTCCTGGGGGACCCTTACGCTCTCATCTCAAGGTTGTAACTAGAACAGTGGCAGTGCCTTTATGGGGGAGGGCAGCATCGGAGCCTCTCTGCCTCTAAAGTCAAGAGCTAATGTGATATACACTAAAAAAAAAAAAAGCCTCAGGTATGTTCTGAAATGTGATCCATGTAACATCATCTGCAAGTCAAAGCTTAAACATCAATCTGTGATACAGTAAAGACTTTACGGTAAAGGTATACGGATGAGACAAAGCAATTCAAAACTCGTGCATATGACATTTCACTGCCTTTATTTAGGGTTCTCTGAGTTAAGCAAAATTACTGCTATGAATTATATACATTACAAATTATGCAGAGTTCGTTTTTCATAATCTTAAACTCAGTGGTGGCCCTAGTACATTAGTTTTTGTACTTTTAATGTAAATAAGGTTCTGGGGTGCATAAAAAGCATGATAGAGCAAAACAGAGCACGCTTACCAAAAAAAAGGTTGTGGGCGCAGTGGTCTGGGCTAAGCCTTGAATGTCCTCAAATCCTTAAAATGGCCCTGCGTACACCTGACGTGACCTATACCGACCTCTCGTTTTGCAAAAGTGCCCCCGATCAAACCAAGTGTGTAGGATTTAAGGGGATATGTCGGCAGAGCGTTTGTTTTCTTTAGTGTATAATCACCTGAAAATAAGATTTATTGTGTTTTCATTACCTTAGAATGAGCCAGTTATATCTTCATCGGGAGCTGGTCCTCATCCTGGTCCTGAACATCACCGTGTTGCTCAACCATGTTTCTACAGAAGCCCAGAACAGACAAACCAAACACTGGCTATGGGGCCATTTGCATAATCACGTCGGCTGTAGCAGCCCCTTCATGACGAGCACCATCCAAAAAACAGAAGCTGCTTTATTCAGTGTTTTTAAAGGGAATGTGATCTGAACTCTGATGAGCCAGTGTTTAATCTGATTGTTGAACTTCACACCACCAGTAACGACTCCATTGTTGTCACGGTAATAACTAAATGAAACCTTAAATAAACAATACGGCTCTACAATGAATACATGAATACGGTTACTGCCTGAGTGATCATGATGATGGAAATACCTGAGCTGTTGCATTGATTACTGTTTTGCATTAGAAACTGTTGATTAATAAGTAATCAACGTACAAATAAATGCTTATTTAAATTAATGAATTCATGCAGTTCATCTGAACGTTCTTAAACTATTTTTTAAAAAAAACGCTCAAGTCATTAATTTCACAACACTAGAAACAGTTAAGAAGTTTCTCCATGTTTATTACTCAGTTCAATAAAGTCACACTTGAAAAACGGGGTTTATCCTAATAAAATAAACTCAATCATCATTTTGCAGTGGCGACCCTTCTGAATGGCGATATTTCGGACCCATTTAAAAAAAACATGGAAAAATAGGGTCCAGGTTTAGAAATATTTAAGTTTCCCTTGAACAGTAAATTATGCATTCATGCCAAAACGTTTTTGGTGGAGCAGGTGTTAGCACCTGCCACCTCATCATAAAAAAGGACAAATAAAGGCCCACATAAAAATGTTCGGGGACGCAGCTCAAGGATTAAAAACAATCAACTGTCCTTATCTCAGTCTTGTGGGGTATTGGGCAGCGACATTGTAGCTCCACTTGTCCGCATCGGAAGTCAAGTAGCGGGATACTCAACTTTTTCGGGCAGAGCTCCTCACTGTGGCCAATGGTTGTGATGCGCCACAGTGCTGCGGCTGCTGGTCCCTTGCATGCGCCGGTTTCTCTCAGCGGACCACCCCTGAATGGACTGTCAGCTGCCGTGCTGTTTGCGGTCATCTTGCGTTGCCGTCCTCTCGTGCTGCTTGTTACCATTTTTTACAAATGGTAAAACTTTCATTTTGCTATTCTCATCTACAGTAATATGGGCATCTCATAAAATACATTAATTTGAGGCAGAACTGACTGATCGTTATCAGCTCCCATATTACACCATGATTAAAATAAAGGACATCACATAATAATACTTAATTGTGTTCTTTGATCTCATCTTATTTTCCTACGTGACTATCTCGTAATTCAACTTAAGACGGACTGCATTTCAGAGCCTGGTAGAATTCTATATAATGCAATAATGATAGTTATTTGGTTACATAATTCTGTTGTCTCAAAGAAATGAAATGAATAATGATCAAAAAATGAATTTCAGGAAATTAAATCTGCAGCATACATGGGCTGCTATTTGAAAAAAGCAGTTTTATCGCAGTACAACAAAGATTAAACTTTGTTAGGATTCATTTCTTTGGATTATTACGACCTGACTTCTGTATGTATCAGTATGTTTGTATCATATCACGGAGGTGAGACACATCAGTGTGTTGTTGTGTAGAGATAGCAGCATCCTGAGATGTCGATAACTCTGTTTTTTCCAGAGGTGGCTGCTTCAGATCAGCTGCTGAGTTATTGAGGCTAATTAATATGGGCAGTGCAGGGTGTGACAGGCTGAAGGATGGCGTCTCTCAGCCACAGTCATTTCCCCTTATCTCCATCAGACACTCAGCAACTTCACCCTCCTCTTTCACAGCCTCCCTTTAGCTCAGATGGGAGATGTGTAAGGTTGCATGATAATGGTCACTGAGGTCAAAAACTACCGCATTAAAAAAAAAAAAAAAACAAACAAAACAACGATCTGATTTGGAGTTTTTTTCCACCACCAACATGTTTTGGATGCTCAGGCCTTGGTTTGGGTTTGTGATATTATTTTACTGACAAGACACAGTTCATTATTCATTCAGGAGACCTGGAGGTGATTAGGAAATTCAGTCCAGCCACTAAAAATAGACTCGTGTTTTCTGTCAGCTGAATTTTTATCTGTTTCTGAGTGGCTGAGCTCAGTAACAGCTGAAGCTTCTTCGTGCTTTCAGGAGAAATGCTGGAGCCTCACAGATCAGGAGAGCAGGCGGCTGGTATCGACTCCTTATGAACTAAAAAGCAAACATACAACATGTAAATAATATTAATATAAAATCATGATTATGAAGCTGTATAATAAGTCATTAAAGTCTAAATATGTATTGTGTGATTAATTCATTTGTGTCACATTACTTTTTTTCCTGTCATCTTTTTAGCTACGCTAGCAGCAAATCTCCAGTGACATCACTTGACTCTTCCACTGTAGAGTGCCGAAGTCACGATTATTAGATCGGAAAAAATATGTTTTTTTAAAAAAAATTCATTAACAACATATTTAGATTTCATGTCGCAACTCAAACGGGAACAAAAGATAATATTTCTCTCCTCATTCACTGCCATTCATATTTTTTCCGATCTAAGGTCCCATGAGCTCTACAGGAAGGGGCGTGACTTCGGTACTCTGTGTAGGGCTAAATGTCCGCTGAAAGTATTTCAGCTTTTTTTCTATTTTTAAACAAAAGTATTTGAAAGTATTTCTCATGTCATAGAAAACACAGAGAGCATCACCATCTTAGTTTATTTTAAGATGGAGAACATGGTATAACTGCCTAACATTAGCATGCTAGCATTGCCATTATGAGCCTGTTAACATGCAGATGTTAGCATTTAGCGTAGCCGGAGAGCCACCACAGTTTTAGACGTACACATGTGCGAGTACCAGGCTCTCAGTTGTATGGAAAGAGATTGCTAAATACACAATTAAGTTGTTGTGAAAATAACGTTAGCCTTGTGTTCACAAATGATTGTTTAAAGAGGAAATAGAAAACTTGACACAGAGGCTGGCAGCTGAAAAGGGCACACACCTCCTATTATGTTCACTTTCTCTTCTTAAACTCTCTCCGTAGCATGTAGCCTGACAGGCCATTTCATCCGAAGGGGAGAGACTCAACTGATTTGTTTTTATTTACATTTAATGTGTATGAAGAGCTCTGATTCTGAATTTGCCGCCAGTCAAAATACACGTTTCTATTACATATGACGTCACCGGCGCGCGACCCATTGTAGTCTGTTGTAGTCCAGTTGAAGTCATGTAGGCCTATAGGCCCACAAGTGTTTATCCATATCTCATAATGATCAGACTTAATCCTCTGCCTGACCCTCCCTGTGTCCAAGGATGTTCATTTATTTCAAAAGGTCTGGGCTATTTAATTGTTCTATATCATCATGCTATTTCTTAATATAAGCAGGGGATTTAAATTTAAAAAAAAAAATGAAAAATACATAAAAAATAAAACTGTCCGATAAAACACCATCATAAAAAAAAAACTGAATCAACTAGTCGCAACAAAAACATCATTAGTCTGCAACATTAAGTCTCTGTTTTCTATGACAACTTTTGCCATGTGACAAATAGTGTGTTTTATCAAATAATATGTAACGTTACAACTACATTATAACGTTTATATGCTGCTTATGAATGTTAAATGGAGGGCGAAACAGTGTGTCATCAAATCGGCGACTCCTTTTTTATCTACAGCAAAACTGCACTGAGATGTTATTTCAGAATTTGGATACAAATAATCAACCAAAAACTGTGTCTTCAGTCCAACAGACACATGTGAGCTGACCCATATGAACAGCCTGCTGGGCACACCTCCAATTTGGCACGGCTTTAAATCTTGTACCACTGCCAGGCTAAATCATTTGTCTACAAGAGTAGATCAACGATAATCCATTTTACGCCATTCAGCAGCAACAAGGCCTGTGAATGGCATCAGTAACAGATAACGCTCTTAACAAACAAAGCCCTGTTGAAAAACTGTCTTTACACAATCAGGCGGAGCATAAATTAATTTTTATTTCATCACTGAGACGACTGATTTAAATGTTTCCATGTGTGTGTGATTTTGTCGACTTGATTGTGTGTTTGACATCATTTCTGTGGCTCTGTTATTCTGCCAGCACAACAATACTGTGAGTTAATGTCAGGAGTCCCCACGGCCGTGGAGAACCTGGGAAAGTGAATCAGTGAATGGTTAATGGCTTCAAAAGCAGCGCTGAGCTTGAGAAGGATGAGGATGGTGATGAAACCAGAGTCTGAGGATGACAGTAGGTCGTTCCTTTTTGTTTTAACCGCTGTGAAAGCAGGGCATGGTAGTTTGAAGGTACAGAGCGTTCTCTTTTTATTTTACTATCCGGCCAAAAAAACATTTGTTGTCACTTCCTCTCTCTTGGAGCTGTACTGCTTCATGTCATGGAAAATGTATCACAGGTCCTTGAAAAGTCCTGGAAAGGTTTCGAAATGTTGTCCAATACAACACCTGGGAACCCTGTAATCCTCCAGTCAATGCACAAAGATACTTTAATGGTATTTGTGGCTGCAGACCTGAAATAAGCAAAACAAAGTTTGCATTTTGAAATTTTACAATACGTCTCACCTTTTATCTCGGTTATGTAGCGCTGTCACTCATTTAACCTCAGTGGGAAGTTAATCTGTGGGAAGAGGGAACAGAAACCACAGAAGATGAAGGTCTGCAGCCTGAGAGATAACCTCTTCTCTGTGATAACTCCACTTCTCTGGGGAAATCCAGTTTGTTGGTTTGAATAAAGTTGGCCGAAAATTACCTGAAATGTGAACTGAGGATGTGAACGTATAGGTCAAGATTATTCCAGACCAATCAGAGCTGAGTTTACGTCAAATGTTCTGATGACACGAGCAAAAGGAGCATCCTGTTTTCTGCACAATATATATGCTGCATGAACATCTTCATGTGAACATTATCCTGCTGATACAGACGTCTTTGTACCTTCTCCGAGGTAAGTGTGCATTTAGAGGCTATTTCAATATTATTGAATATTTACCTGTAAATTTTCTGCACATTCAACAAACTCATTTATTCACAGTTTTTGGTCAGATTAAAATGAGAAATGATCTCATTAAAAGTTAAATACACAGATTACCTCAAGCAAATTTTGCGTATGCTCCGAAGGCAAATAACAAATGATGTTATGAATTTAAGGCTCGATCTTTTCCAAAAAATGTAATGGTTTATAATGTGACGAGCAATGTTTGTGGTCATTAAGCTGGGATTTAATGTAACTAAAATAAAACTTAATCAAGCACAAGTACGCATGAATAATTCATTGGAGCATACTTATAAATACTGTTTTAAAGAGTGTAAAAAGTCTTATGGATTAACTTATGCCGGTATGTTAGTGTATTTGTTACTTTACAAACATCTATAAATGTCCTCTCTTTACAGGAATAACTGTGAGACCGTCATCAGAATGGACATGATGGAAATCGACGACGACGTATATATAAATAGGAACCTCACATTGGAGGGTCTCGTTACCAAAGGTTCAGTATAAACCTGAAAATTTACGGACACACAGAATATTGAGAATACTGTGCACAGCTAACATAAAGTGTTATCCATTTGCTTTGGCAGCCCAGTCTCCAGAAGAGAATGTTTGTTGTATGTTTCTGCAAACCATGAATGAATAAATCATAAAAATGTATTCATAAGATTTTGAGCATCAAACAATTTATGCCTTTTCTGCATCTTACGGTGGAAATATCTGCAATTTTTTTTTCAAAATTAAAGTCCTCTGTGATTTTAATTCTTATACTGGCGGAGGGAAAATGCACATTTCTACTGCCGGATTTAAATGCAAGCATGTCAATGATATTGGAGACTGCAAAGCTGAGTGCAGAATTTGTAAAATGAAAATATAAACTAGAACAGGGTCAACAACAAACCTGCACAGACATCCTAAAACTGCCCACTACTCAGCGCAGCCAACAGTGACAGTGGAAAAATGGTACAAGTGGTTTTTGTGCCAAAACATAACTGTAAAGTATGACAGAATAACTACAAACACATCCATGGTTTGCAAAAACATACAACTTCTGGCAGTTGCTTTTTAAAACTAACCTGTTGATCGACTTCAATTTTAAAGAAATATTCATTTTCATATAAAAGCAGTTTGTGCTGCTTTGTATCGTACAAGTGTCATAAAAGCTTTTATATTTGGGTTTCTGAAGAGCTATGAGGATACTTGTGTTTCACAGGCAGAATCTGCTGAACAGGCAGCCCTGCATGTTTAACTGTTTCCTTCTGATTTAGTGGATTTTCACAGAGGAAAGAAGCCCTCTAGATGTGTGACCGTGTGTCTTGGATTACTGTGTGCTCTCCTGTTGGCTGGCAACATCGGACAGTTTATCTACTGTAAGTGATTTCTTTGTGATCACTAAAAATATGAATAATGTATTTAGCAACTGTCGACTGGCCTTTAATGTTTGAGAAACAAGACGATGTTGTTGATAATCATATAAAATACAAAGGAGACAAAAACAATAATCTTCTTAAGATCCAAATAATCTAAGTCAGTGTTTTTCAAACTTTATGTGCCCGAGGCAAACATAAGGGTGGGCCGAAATCTCAAGGCACAGCTGTATTTATATGTGTGCACAACAGCTTCTATAATGTGTGTTATCACTCTGATCACGACATCAGACAATAAGAATAAGAAAAAATAAGGCAGGTAGCTTTAGTGATACTCCACACATACTCCTTTCAACAAGTCTAATAAACAACTCTCTATTCACGATAAGATTACACGCGGTAGAAGTTATTAAGAGAGATAATTGACACAACATATATAATATCAAAAAGGGGGAAGAAAAAGGCTTTAATTGTCCGTGCTAAACTTCAATGCGGTGCTCTCACTGCTGAACTGCTGCTGCTTGAATCTCGTTCTGGCGATTGGCGAGCGCGTCCTCAGACGAGGGCATGCTAAGGGCTTTCGTACACTACATTTTTTAGCTAGAGTTTAACTCTTTGTTAAGAGATGGGGGTGCACAACAGGCCAACTTGAATATTACAATAATGAAGTCAGGGTATCAAAAAATCCCACGGCACACCTAGTTTGGCATTACAGCATACCTTTGAGAACCACTGAGCTAAGCAAATCTTTTTCATTTCTTTGCATTTCACAGATAAGGTATTCAGCCATCACGGGTCAGCAGACTCAACACAGGCCAGCTACATTCAAGGAGATCAACTGCAGAGCCGTTATGATGCTTTAACTGCAGAGAGGAACGAGTTAGACGAAAGACTGACTAACCTGACGGCAGAAAAAGACCAGTGGCAGCAAAGTTACGACACCTTAAAACAAGAGAGCGATCAGTTACAGTCTGATCACGATGATGTGAAAGCAAGTAAAGACCAGCTGCAGACCAATTACAGCAACCTGCAAAGAGAGAAAGACCAGTTGCAGCAAAGTTACAATTCTCTGACTGCCGAAACAGATGAGTTCAAGGCCAGTTTTAACAATCTAAAAAACAAATGGGACCAGTTACAAGCAAGTTACAACACCTTAAAGCAGGGGAGTGATCAGTTACAGACAAGTCATAATAATCTGACAGCGAGTTATGACCAGCTACAGACCAATTACAGCACCCTGCAGAGAGAAAGAGATGAGCTACTGTCTACGTTCTTTACGCTGAGAGCAAACAGAGATCAGTTACAGAACAATTACACCTCACTAAAAAGGAGCAACGACCAGCTGCAAAGAACCTACGACACACTAAGTACAAGTAAAGATCTCCTTGACATCAGCTACGCTTCACTGTGGAAAGACAAACAACAACTGCAAACCCGTTACAATACTCTGAGGAGGGAAAATCAGCAGTTACAGACCAATTACAGCAGTTTGGTCACAATCAGAGATCAGTTAGAGAGGAAGATCAACAAAGTAACAGGTAAGATGTGCGTCATTAAAGTTTGATTTAATACACAGGTGTGAGGCTAACTTTTGGTAAAAACCTTTGGTGATATTTTGTCCATCTTCATGTTTTCAATTCGCAGCTATTCCCTGTCAGGAGGGCTGGACGAGGTTCGACATCAGCTGTTACTTTGTCTCAACTTTGATGAGAAACTGGACGTTGAGCAGAAGCGCTTGCATCGCAGAGGGCGCCGATCTGGTCGTCATAGACAGCAGAGAGGAACAGGTGAGGAAGAGAGAGAGTAAAGAAAAGAAAGTGTTCACAAACCTTTCGTGGCACTCAAGTGTTTTTCAGTGACTGTCCCTGCTTTTCCAGCAACTTTTCTGCCAACAAAAATGATCTCAGTGGCATTTGAGTCATCGATCCCAGCTGTCATTTTGTTATGCTGATCTGTTCTGTACGACATCTATTGCACGTCTGTCCGTCCTGGAAGAGGGATCCCTCCTCAGTTGCTCTTCCTGAGGTTTCTACCATTTTTTTTCCCCAGTAAAGGTTTTTTGGGGGAGTTTTTCCTTATCCGCTGTGAGGGTCCAAAGGACAGAGGGATGTCGTATGCTGTAAAGCCCTGTGAGGCAAATTGTGATTTGTGATATTGTGCTTTATAAAATCTAAAAACTCAGATTTGTCAAAGAGTATTTGTCTCTTAATCATTCCTGTCTTCTGTCTGTGCTACATTAACAGGAATTTGTTAACGGGTTACTGCAAAACGACCAAAATGCCTGGATTGGTCTGACTGACAGTCTTGAGGAGGGGACTTGGATGTGGGTGGACGGGACCCCAGTCACGACACGGTAAGTTTTAACAGCTAGAGTGTACGTACGACCTAAACTATGTCATAAACTCATGACATCAGACATAACGAGTGGACAGGTTCCTTAATTAATCATCTTTTAGAGACGGCCTCTACACCCAAACAATGGCCACATGGTACACACAGAACATTTACTTCACCTCATGGATGTTGTATCCCGGACAAGCCCTATTTTGTTACGCCCCACCCTTGGGTGGCCCCATGGGGCTAACAAAACTCCATCACTGACCCAAAATGACCACATAAGACAAATCCATGGAATTTATTAACAAAAAAGCAAACAAGACAATAAAATCCCAGGCTGCGAGGCAGCAGGACCACAGAGTCTGGTCTCACTCTGAAGTCGTCAAACTTTGGCGCTTGGGCAGTGACTTGCGGCGTCAGAAACCAACAAAAAAGGCGTCCTTTAACGTCGGCATAATATGACGTTTGCTGTTATAGTTTAACAGCACCTGGCAGCGTCAGAGGGAAACGTGGCGGGACAAGGAGGCAAGTTAAGTAGGCGAAAGTCTGAGTGGAGTGGGTGAAAGGGGTGGTGGATGGGTCCAACAAACACGGACTTTCACCCGAGAGACCTTTCCTGTACGAGGAACGTGTGAGGAACTCTGCAGCTCTTTAATTTTCCATTTCTTTCACTGTTTAGATCCTTATATTGTATTTTAGAAAATATGTCAATAACCTGTAAAACAGCCAACAGTCATTAGGCAGTTAATATCAAGGGTCAGTGGTGATTTTAACCTCGTACTTTGTAGAAGACAGAGGTCACATGATAATAATCTTATGTGAACTGAAATCCAATAAATGTCAAAATTAATTTTGGTTTCGCTCCCTCGTGAAACAATGCATTATTACAAAATGTGGAGGAAGGTTTTGAATTCACTTTAACACAAAGTTCAGCACATTCAGCTCAAAGATGTGGTCTGCTCCGTCAGGAGGTGATGAACTGTCAAACTGAGGCCCTGCACAGCGGCGTCCGCAGAGACGTTCACATACACTGTGTGGATGTTTTTCAAAACACACAGAGGTGGTGATGGGGGCGGTTTAAAAGATAACATGAGGGCTCTACGCTGTCTCTTATGCAAATGAGACTAAATCAAAAAATCCTTCAATCACAGTCCGAGTCAGAAACAACAGTCAGAGCAGCTGAGGAACAAAAACTGAGCATCTGAGAGGAGTTAATTGTTTCTGTCTCTGTAATCTGGTCCATCAGGTTCTGGCAGCCCGGGCAGCCCAACAGCTTCAACGGGAACCAGGACTGTGGGGAAACTGTGCAGAAATCCACAGGAGTGGGAGAATGGAATGATGACGGCTGTTTTTCTAATCAGTTGTGGATCTGTGAGAAATAAGATCACAGTTATTTACACAGTGGCTTTGGACTGTCCTTACTAGGGATGGGTATCGCCCGGATTCTAGCAATACGACTACTCTTACCGATACTGCTTATCAATCTGGTACTTAAACAGTACTCTTATCGGCTCTTTTGTTTTTTTATTAAGACAAAAAAATTAAACAAATTAAGAACAGAGTTAACACTGCTTTATTTTCTATGTATGTAAGTGCATTATATAACTTAACATCCTGCTACAGCATTGTTTGGAATTTAATTTCTCTCTCTAATTTTGTATATAAAGCCTAATATCGCAAATCACAATTTACCTCACAGGGTTTTACAGCACACGACATCGCTCTGTCCCTGGACCCGCACAGTGGACAAGGAAAAACGCAGAAACCTGAATAAATTCCTACTATAGACTATGACATGCTCGAGGTGGATGGGTTAACGGGAGATGAACTACGAGGTAGATGGTCAAAAACGGTGCATTTCTGTGTCTATACGTGGTGCAATTTTGCTGGATGTTTCATAAGATTGCTCATGTTTTTGCCCTCACATGCAAAGGACTTGCTGAGTATAACCATACATACTCTCTCTGCCATTGTCACTGAGCGCAGGGCCTCTGATGCAGAACATTGCTAACAATTTTATAAATGTACTGTTTAGCTGATGATTAATGTTGGATGTAATGAAATATGAATCACTTTAGATATGTTTGCAAATTGCCATGTGTGTGATTAACGTATGAAAATGAAAATTACAAATAATGTATGTTACAAAATGTATGTATGTATGTATGTATTAATGATTTACTGAACCACTGTAATGATTACATGACACTGGCAGAAATGTCTGATCTGTTTCACCTGCAAAAGTAAATTATCTTGTAAAGTAGAAATATATTTACTCCTTCTCTGAGATTGAAAAGTGCAGAATATAAAAATGGATGTGCAAATATTGATTTTTTTTTTTTTTAGTTTAACTACAAACGTTCCCCCCTCAGCTGATGAATGTGAAAACAGTCTTGCAGTGAAACACTTCATCACACATCCCTCTGCACAGTGAGCATAAAACATCCAACTTAAGTTAAGTATAAACAAAACATGTTTCTGATTGAAACGGGACTTTAAGCGATATCTTTATACATCATGGTGACATGTAAGTAAAGCATTTAATCATGTACGTTAAAGGGGATTTATTATGCTCATTTTGGAAGTCATACAAAAAACAAGAATGCATTAGAAGAATTTCTATTTCATGTTTAACCTGTGCATCCCTATACGCATTTTTGTGTATTTTGGGTTTTGACTGTGCAATTATTTTGCCTGCATATGGTGTGATTTTTGGCAAAGGTGTGTGTTTTGCGGTATATTTTCAGAATTTTAAGGTCAGCTTTAATTTAACCCTTTAATTCACTGTAAAAAAAAATGCTGCCTAACATGTAAAAGTTGTGTTTTGTCTATTAGTAGGTTTGTTTTACTTCTGTTCTAAATGAAAAAACGTTCAACTTCAAGTGTTTTCTGTGTTTACACAAACTGGCATTTAAAGGATTAAAATCCTGAAAATGACTTATGATCTAGACTAAAGTTGGAAAGAAAAGAAAAAGACAAAAATTTGGAATGATACATTCATAGAATATTTATATTCACTTAAATATGACATACACAAAAGTGTGTACTAGGGATACATTAGTGTGTACATTTTAAAATCTGAAACTGCACAATCACTCACTTATTGTGTTTTGTCATTTAAAAAAAAAAGTTGTGGGATTTGTGAACAAAACTGGAATTTAAAGGATTCAAATCCTGAAAATGACAATGAAAATGATTTTTATGATCAAGACTGAAGTTGGAATGAAAAAAGAAAAATAATTTGGAATGATACATTCATATAATAGTTACATTAATTCCAATATGACATACACAAAAATGTGTACAAGGGATAAATTGGGATGTTTTTTAAAGGGATGCACAGGGATTAAAATATTATTTTGAAATAATTTTGTAGCCTTTATTTGTAGTGGGTTGCAGGCTTCTAGGGCAAATTCAAGTGCAACCATTGTGTATAAATGAAACAGCCTGACAACACATCACAACAGGATTTGGATCATTTCAGCCTGGATCAACAATATTAAAGCTGAGGGGCAATATTCTTAATAGTCACAAGGCCATCTCCAAATCCAACAACTGCAAAAAAGTCCAAACTCACACGTTCTAATGGTGGATATTCTCATTAGCACAACTGGCCGTTGTAGTTGTAATGTTACAAAGGAATAATCCGATTTTCTGTATTACAAATTTTTAACCTCCATTATCTCAAATTAAGGTTTATTTTAATACACAGGTGGCTCTCGTAGCTGACAACAGCCTGTGCACCATATGTCACATACCCCACAAATGAAAGAACAAGGGAACAAGAAAAACACAGGAAAAGCTGGAACGCTCAAGGTCCTTACACAATAAAGTCTATTTACAAGATTATTTACAAAAAAAATGTTGATCTTATGAGTGAACACATCGGCCTTGCAGCTTTCCTAAATTATTCCAAATGTTCAACATTGTATACTCTTGTGCCTTGTGTGTTGTAAATCGGTCCACCCCTTGTAATAATGAAAGCACACAGCACAGGATGAACGGAGTGACACGGAGTGATGCTTCCTCTTATTGAAAAAGAAAACCATCCAAAGCTTGACTAAAATTGAAACTACAACAAAGTAGTCTGTAGAGGTCTGAATAAGTCACTGCTGAATATTTGACTGTTTGTTACTCTGTGAGGAAAGGCTCCGCTCTTGTCTGTTGTGCTGCTCCGATCGATTGATCAGCTATAACCTTCCAGATGATGTTAGACGAGCCCCAACTCTGACCACTTTAAGTCAAAGCTAAAAACATTTCTTTTGTACACTGCCTACTCCACCCTGTATTGACTTATTTTAAACTCAATTGTAAATTATCTTTCTAAATAATCTTTTTATCTTTGCACCTCTTGTCTGCACTGCTGCTATTCTTAATGGTGATTTTTATGAAAGTGTAAAGTACTTTTACCTTTTATATCTTTTTTTCTCTTTACACTTATGTTGTGAATATGTGTCCTTTATTGTTTGATATGTCATTGCTCTGTAAAGAGATGTGCTATATAAATTAAGCTGCCTTGCCTTGATGAAGTTTATTTTTTTAAATACAACATGTGGCGTAGCAAAGCCTTAACTATGCTCCCTTTAGCTGAATACTGGGGATGGATTTGCGCCACTGTTCCATTGTTCAGGCACCTGTGGTCGTGCACTGGTCATATTTATGTCACAAAGGTGGTTATTTTAACCCAAAACATGAGGTTTAGGAAAAAAAACATAGGTGGGCGTAGTCATGTCATGTACTTAACATAAAGTTACAACGGTTAGGTTTAGAGAAAGAAACATGGTGATGATGTATCTTAAAACAGCTCAAAGTTCACTTGCTTTCACGTGGCTCTGAATGCTGGTCTGTGTGAAAGTTCGTTTGACCCATCCACTGCCCCACCCTGCCTCCTCCACCACTTCCCCTCTTTGCTCCCGTCAGCACATTGGTCACTTGACTGTGACCTTCCTAATTATCTGGGTTATACACAAACTACTGGCTCGTGATTACGTGGGTTACACAAGTTCTGGTGCAGTACTTTTCACTTAAAAATATGTATAACAAAACAATTATAAGAAAACAACTACGTTACCAAGTCAATGATTCTTTTATTTCTCCTCAATAAAACTCCTCTTTTCAACTTTTCATCCTCTTATGTGGGGCCGGGTCGCAGGGGCAGCAGGCCAAGCAGGGGCTCTACTCCGGATACTCCTCACCTTATTCCTAAGGCTGAGCCCAGCCACCCCATGGATCTCATCTCATCTCTCCGTGATCTCATTCTTTCAGTCCAGAGCTCATGACCAAGGGTGAGGGTTAGGATGTAGATGGACCAGCAAATCGAAAGCCCCTTCTTCACCATGACAGTCCAGCACAGCACCTGCATCACTGCAGACGTCGCACCAAACCGCCGATCCAGCTCACATAGTTTTCCAGCAGAGAACCATGGCCTTAGATTTGGAGGTGCTGATTCTCATCTCGTCCACTTCACACTGGGCTGCAAACCGCCCCAGTGCATGCTGGAGGGCACAGTGTGATGAAGCCAACAGAAACACATCATCTGCAAAAAGCTTAGATGTAATTCTGAGGTTCCCAAATCATACTCCTTCCTCCCCCGGCTGCGCCTCAAGATCCTGTCCATGAAAATCAGGCTGGCATAGCTTTTAATCTCGTACCACTGCCAGGCTAAATCATTTGTCTACAAGGGCAGATCAACGATAATCCATTTTACGCCATTCAGCAGCAACAAGGCCTGTGAATGGCATCAGTAACAGATAACGCTCTTAACAAACAAAGCCCTGTTGAAAAACTGTCTTTACACAATCAGGCGGAGCAGAAATTAATTTTCAGATTTCATTGCTGAGACAACTGATTTGGATATATCCATGTGCATGTGATTCTGTAGACTTGATTGTATGATGTGTTTGACATCTTTTCTGTGGCTCTGTTATTTTTCCAACATAACAATACTGTGAGTTAATCCTCCAGGCAAGGAGTCAAGGTACTTTCATGGTAGTTGAGGGCACAGACTTGAAAGCGCAACACATCTGAGTTTGCATTTTTGAAATTTGCAAAATGACTTACCATGGATCTCGGTCATGTATCACTGTCACTCATTTAACCTCAGTGGGAAGTTGCTCTGTGGGAAGAGGGAACAGAAACCACAGAAGATGAAAGTGTGCAGCCTGAGAGATGACCTCCTCCCTGTGATAACAAAACATATCTGGTGAATTTTAGTTTGTTTGTTTCAATAATTTTGACCGAAAATTACCTGACATCTGAGCTGAGGATGTGGACACAGAGGTCAAGATTTTTTTCTGACTAATCAGAATAAAATTTTTGATGACATGAGCAAAAGGAACATCCTTTTTTCTGCCCAATAAATAACACTCGATAACGTTTCTTCTGTTGCTGTGTTTGTCATAAACCAGCAGCAGCATTTTGATGTCAATCCAGTCCCACTGATGCTGACATGTTTTTACCTTCTCTGACACAAGGTAAGTGCATATTTCTATTCCCAGCTTAGATTACTAAATTTTATAATTCTACATGAGTTTTATTTAAAGTGCTTGTGCGGATTATTATTGTATTAAGATGATTTTGGCTCCTAAAATAATTTAAAGTCTCCATCTCAGCAATGTTTGTATTACTTAAGCAGGATTTTAATTTTAAATGTCAAACATTTTGAGAGTCAATACTTGTAAATATGACAGTTAAGCACAAAGAATTTATTCTCTGAGTTATTGATACTGATTTAAAAATAAGGACTAATCCTCCACAGTGACTTGTCCGTAGGTGTGAATGTGAGTGTGAATGGTTGTCTGTCTCTATGTGTCAGTCCTGTGATAGTCTGGTGACCTGTCCAGGGTGAACCCTGCCTCTCACCCAGTGTCAGCTGGATGTTGGACTAATCTGTTACATCTATAAACTAACAGTGTGGCTTTACAACATTTAAATGTCTCTTCTTCAGGATAAACAGTGAGACCATTATGAGAATGGATCTAATGGAAATTGAGGACAACCCATATATAAATAAGAACCTCAGAATGGACGGTACAGTATCAACCTGAAAACATACACACAGACACTGACAATGACTAAGAATATCAGATACAACTAACACAAAGAGTAATCCATGATCTTGGACTGTTTCAAAGCTTTTATGTTTACGTTTCCAAACAAGTATGAGGGTGCTTCTATTGTATCTGTGTGTGTGTGTGTAATTGTACAAATTACTTTTCATTATTTTTGTTTCTCTATTCAGTAGATTTTCAGAAAAAAAAGAAACCCTCGAAATGTGCGACTGTGTGTCTTGGATTACTGTGCGCTCTCCTGTTGGCTGGCAACATAGGACAGTTTGTCTACTGTGAGTTATTTATTTGTTATCACTAAAAATGTGAATAATGTGTTTAGGAACTGCCAGTTTTAATTTCTGATGTACAAAATCCAAGGGAGACAAATACAATATTTTCAAAATCAATAATCTAAGCAAATATTTCTATTTTCTTTGCATTTTACAGACAAGGTATTCAGCCATCTTGGCTCAGCAGACCCAGCACAGGCCAGCTACAACACTGGAGAAGATCAACTGCAGAGCCGTTATGATGCTTTAACTGCAGAGAGAAAAGAGTTAGTGGACAGACTGACTAACCTGACGAAAGAAAATGACCAGTGGCAGCAAAGTTACAACAACTTAAAACAAGAGAGCGATCAGTTACAGTCTGATCACAATAATCTGACATCAAACCAAGACCAGCTACAGACCAGATACAGCAACCTGCAAAGAGAAAAAGACCAGTGGCAGCAAAGTTACAATTCTGTGACAACTGAAAGAGACAAAGTTAAGACCAGTTTCAACAATCTGAAAAGTGAGAAAGACCAGTTACAGACCAGATACAACAGCGTGCAAAGAGAAAAAGACCAGTTTCAAGCAAGTTACAATACCTTAAAACAAGAGAGCGATCAGTTACGGTCAAGCTACAGTGACATGCAGAGGAATCTTACGGGGCAACAGACTAATCACAATACTCTGGCAGCAAGTAAAGACCAGTTACAGACCAGATACAGTAACCTGCAAAGACAAAAAGACCAGTTACAGCAAAGTTACAATTCTGTGACGACTGAAAGAGACAAAGTTAAAGCCAGTTTCAACACTCTGAAAAATGAGAAAGACCAATTGCAAGCAAGTTACAACACCTTAAAACAAGAGAGCGATCAGTTACGGACTAATCACAATAATCTGGCAGCGAGTAAAAACCAGTTACAGACCAGATACAACAGCTTGCAAAGAGAAAAAGACCAGTTGCAGCAAAGTTGTAATTCTGTGACGACTGAAAGAGACAAAGTTAAGACCAGTTTCAACACTCTGAAAAGTGAGAAGGACCAGTTACAGACCAGATACAGTAACCTGCAAAGAGAGAAAGACCAGTTGCAGCAAAGTTGTAATTCTGTGACGACTGAAAGAGACAAGCTTAAAGCCAGTTTCAACACTCTGAAAAATGAGAAAGACCAGTTACAAGCAAGCTACAACACCTTAAAACAAGAGAGCAATCAGTTACGGTCAAGCTACAGTGAAATGCAGAGGAATCTTACGGGGCAACAGACTAATCACAATACTCTGGCAGCAAGTAAAGACCAGTTACAGACCAGATACAGTAACCTGCAAAGAGAAAAAGACCAGTTACAGACCAGATACAACAGCCTGCAAAGACAAAAAGACCAGTTACAGCAAAGTTATAATTCTGTGACGACTGAAAGAGACAAAGTTAAGACCAGTTTCAACACTCTGAAAAATGAGAAAGACCAGTTACAGACCAGATACAGTAACCTGCAAAGAGAGAAAGACCAGTTGCAGCAAAGTTGTAATTCTGTGACGACTGAAAGAGACAAGCTTAAAGCCAGTTTCAACACTCTGAAAAATGAGAAAGACCAGTTACAAGCAAGTTACAACACCTTAAAACAAGAGAGCGATCAGTTACGGACTAATCACAATATTCTGGCAGCGAGTAAAAACCAGTTACAGACCAGATACAACAGCCTGCAAAGAGAAAAAGACCAGTTGCAGACCAGATACAACAGCCTGCGAAGAGAAAAAGACCAGTTGCAGACCAGATACAACAGCCTGCAAAGAGAAAAAGACCAGTTACAGACGGGTTTGAATACAGCTACAGTTCAGCTGCAGAAGACGATAAAAAAAGCAAAAGGTAAAGATGTTTCTCATAAACGTGTCAGTGGTTTGGTGTTCTTAGCCGTTTTGTGATATTTTGTGCATCTCCATGTTTTTAATTTACAGGTCTGCACTGTCAGACAGGCTGGAGGAAGTTCGACATCGGCTGTTACTATATTTCAACTACACGGAAAACCTGGACAGAAAGCAGACGAGACTGCATTTTAAGAGGAGCAGATCTGGTCATCATTGACAACAAGGAGGAACAGGTGAGCAAAAGAAAGAAAGGAGAGATAAAAAAAATGTTTTGCAACCAGGAACCCTCTTGCTGTGAGGCGACAATGCTAACCACTTTACCACCGTGCCGCCGAAATTTGCACAAAAATGTTTTAATCATTCGTGTCTTATGCCAACAGCAATTTGTCGGCAGTTTTCTGAGAACAGGACAAGATGCCTGGATTGGTCTGACTGACAGTCAAAAAGAGGGGACTTGGATGTGGGTGGACGGGACAGCCGTCACTACAACGTAAGTTTTTAAGTTTTAACTTTTTAACTGCCAGAAAGCATGACGTCAAATATCATTAGACCACTGGGGGTCTGTCTGTAACTTATGTTGCTGCCTGTCCTGGCCAGGACTTGATTGGCTTGACTTGGTTTTCTGGTTAAATAAAGGTTAAATACATAAAATAAATGAAAAATATCAGGAAAACCCATCTCTGATGCAACAGGTTCATCCAAATCACATTTTGCAAAAAACTTCCTGCTGTTACTTTGATCACTATTTAGTTTAACTGTAGAGTTCGTCAGTTGTTTTGTACTGTTATTGCTATGCACTGAATACAGTTGAGGGTACTCAGTTTACTCACTGATAGAAAATGGGTCCCTTAAAGGGTTTATTTTGACCAAGCCAGGGTCGGCAATTGTTTGATTCAAGCAAAGATGATTTTTGTGAGTTTTATTTTTTTCTGTCGTCTTTAAATAAAGCAGTTGGTGGGTCCTGGTCCAAAAATGGGTTGTGGGTTCATTCTGAATGGACCACAAGTGACTTGCAAACGTGTCAAGTTTGTAAAAAACGCACTTTATTTTCAAGTTTACATTGACCTTTAGTGTGACATATGACATACACATCGACAGCGCTTTATAAACAATAAAAATAAGATTAACATGACAATAACGATCATTTACCTTCTCTGCCATGTGGCGGTTGATCTCGTCCTCTGCTCTGAGGGTAGGGAGCTCCTGAATCTCACTGTTTTCCCAATTTGTGGACATTTTTGGCCACTGTTCTTCTCTTCGAGTTAGCCGCTAACTGCTGCTGCTGTTTAAGTCTCCAAAGACTTCAAAACATCACATCTGTCCTGCCTGTGGAACCATCCTGCCGGCAGTCCTGTTCATACACGCACCATTTTGGCGCTATTACTACCTTTCTTGGTGGATTAAAAGCGAGACAACTCTGCCCCCCCACATTCTGTGATTGAACCTAAGACATAAAAACAAGGGAAAATAGGGAAAATATATATATATACAGACTTTACCCTTTAAATCAAAAGAAATCACTGGATTACAGTTCTTTCAGTCACAGTTTGGGTCAGAAACAACAGACAAAGCAGCTGAGAAACAAAATCTGAAATTGTAAACTAAATTGTTTCCGTCTCTGTCATCTTGTTTGTCAGGTTCTGGGCGGAAAACCAGCCCAACAGCTACATATGGGACCAGGACTGTGTAAAAGCTATGCAGGACTCAGAGGGACGATGGAATGATTATGGCTGTTCTCTTCAACAGTACTTTATGTGTGAACAATAACATCACAATTATTCACACAGACAATGATGGTCTGTGGCTTTGGTCTTTGATTCTTATATACATCTTAAATGTGTAAGTATGGTGACATTATATATCTGTTTATTGTCAACGATGACTTGATTCTACTATTAATATCATTCCTTCATTATCATTAAAAACAGATGCTGTAGTATATTTTGGGTCAGTGTTGGTTTCAAGTTTCAACTGTAGTAATAAAACATTTGTTCAACCAATAATAACCCGTCTGTTTTCATTCCTTTAAGGGACATTCTGACTCATGGTACTGACTCTGTGATACCGTGATGCCGTTCTGAGACAGTTATCGTAACATGAAAATCTCATAGCGTTGAAACCCTACGTAGAACTATGAAAAAGTTGATGACATGATGGCGGCACAAATGAGTTCCCATCTCTGGATTTTCCCGCAGAAATTCACTGTTGTCTTTGATGCGTGTTATTAGCTGGCGTAATTGGATTAATTATCGAGGGGAACGATCTTCTCTTCCCTGGGTACTCGGAGGGTAACTTTCTACGACAGTTTATGATGATTCCCATCTGGATGATGAAATGTGGAGAAAAAGTTTGTTTAATGCAAAGAAAATGACACGTCCTAACAAATCCTGTGAGACCTGATATAAGATTATTCACGGACTGCATGTAACCCCAGCTGTTCAATGTAAATATGATCCTTCGTGCATCATCATTGTGTCAGAAATGTAAAAATAGCTGTGGTTCTTATAATCATCTCATGTGGTCGTGCCCTAAAATTATCAATGTCTGGCTCTCAGTCCAAAGAGAGATTAAGGAAATATTTGGGATTGATGTACCTCTGAAGAAGATTCCAGCTACAGATACATTCTTAAAATAGCTTTGTGCTGCACGTGCTACGGTTTTACAGAAATGGTTGGATGAAGAGCCTCCGGACATCATGATGTGGTATGTCAAACTTATGTCCATCTTGTCATCAGATCATATGTGCTGAGGGGAACTCTGGAGGTTTTTGTAAGAGCCTGAACCCCAATAAAGCCTTTAACTGTTAGTAAACAGTATGACCTTTTGGTGGGCGGGGCTTAGCTGGAGCCAAAACAATTCTCCACAGACATTAGCTTGTAAGTTCTGTTGGCTAGTTTTCGACAATGGAGGAAGATGATGTGAGTGGTGCATTCAGAAATACTCATTCTGAGTTTGCAAACCTAACCTGATATGAAGTGTGCGCTGCACATGTGAGCATTTTTGATGATGGCCTCCGTCCAGTCCTTTGGTCTTATCACATTTAACCATAGTTGTTTTTGTTGACGGGCAGTGGCGGCTGGTTTTGAGCCATGACTCCTTCTATTCTGGCTCCAATAACACAACAAGTGTTTGTGTTTGTTCTTACTTTGTGGTTACCGTTAGGTCTGTCTTCATTGTGGGTTTTTGTATTGCATCACCCTGCTATTGTTTGAATTTTTAAAATTGAAAGAAAAAAAGAAGGACTGTGACATGTGGTGGAAATGTATTTTGTTTTAACTAAAATGGATTCCACCTGTCTGTGGGAATATAGAGGGAACTGTACAAAAACAAAAAGAAATCCAGTCACACTGATGACATTCATACTGTGTGTGGAGGAACAGCAGAAGTTAAAGCCATCTTTGTTTTAGTGTTAGTGTTTAATGTGTTTCAGGTATCTGGATAAAACAGCCTAAAGATACACTCAAAACTCACGACTTATGTCTAATAGCATAGATGCTTTTATAAATATGTCCACACTTTTCTTATGTGATGAAAAATTAACAGTACATATAAGAACTGCAGTATTACAGTTTATATTTCCTCACATAAAGTAAAGAGAAATCACTTTAAAATGTTTAATATGGCCTCTCAGTTTGCTCCTGTGTTGCCATGCACTGTAAACCTAATTTATTTAACTACATTAGGTCACATGCAACACCCTTTTTACTGTTTTTAAAACCCTTTTTTTCAGCTCTGTGAGTCTAACCAGACCAACATGTCTGCTTCAAGCTCCTTGATCTTTTATTTTTAGTCAGGCGGCCCAAAGCGAAACCTCATCACCCGCCTACGTCCCGGGGGGGAGCCCCATCTCACCACCCGACCACAGATGGTTTGGATCGGACTCATCTCTGAGGGGAATGAAAAGGCTTAAGTCCAATTAATGGTTGAGATGCCCCCTTCAAGAGCAGCCGCACTCAATGCAACCGCCACCACACCCAAAATGAGCCACATGCCAGAGCATGGTGTCTCTGCCCGCTAAATACATCTGCCCTGTATACAGCTCACATGGTAGTGATTCTAGGACGTGCTGCGTCTTCGCCTGACGCTGTGTTATGTAACATGTAGTCTGGTGCGGCTTTAGGGAGAATTGTCAGCGCTCGGTGTGTGTTAGTGTGTTATTGTCGTCTGTTGCAGCGGGGTGACGAGCCGAGGTGGACGCAGTAGGAGCAACACCTGTAGGATATGATGCAACACAACGCAACAGCTCTGCAATAAATACGACCCGTCCTACTTTGTGTTCACTTTCTGTTGCTCTTCATCAAAAAAGACACAGATTTAAGTCTTCAGTTATTTTGGAGGCTGAGGTTGTTTTTCTGCAGTTGTAATTAACACAAGGTGGGAGTGCTAGTTTTATTGTGTTTTATTTTGTGTGTGTGTGTGTGTGTGTGTGTGTGTGTGTGTTTTATCTTGGTTGTTTTTATTGTGCCTGGTTTTACTGCTTTATTTTATAATCGTATGGTTGTTTTGATTTGAGTAAATTTTGATTCCCCTGTGGTCCCACTTCATTAGTGCCAAAGAACCTGCACCTGGCAGAAAGTCTTTTACAGATGGACAATGCAGCCACCCAACCAGATAAGAGAGGGGAGGGCTTCAGCGACAAAGGTGCAGACATACAGAGGCCAGGTGTGTCGGATTTGGGAGGACAGCCAGAGAGAAAAGCCGAGAGGATGTCTCGAGGGAGCACTCAAACTGGAGCAGAGGAAGCAGCACCAGGGGACAGCAGCGAGACGACGCCGTGTTGGAAGCAGCACAGCGGTCGGCAGTCTATCCAGGGGTGGTCCACCGAGACTAGCTGATGCAGAGCAGTGACCAGCAGCCATAGCTTTAATACAGGTTGCCCGTGCACGTGTGGGCTTCTGACGCGGAGGAGTGGAGCTACGGCACCACAACGCCATCTTGGCCAGAGCCTTCTTCTTGGCTGAACTTGATTGTTTTATTCTTCGTGCTGCTTCCTCGGACATATTCAACAACAATTATACCCGGGCCTTTAATATATTTTATGATTATTGTTTTGTTTTTAGTAAATAGTATTTTAATGTATCGTCTTTAAGGCCTTTAAGGCCTCATCTTTAATCTGCTAGGTTTACTCTGCCCCATTTTACATAATACTTTGTCCAACTTCTACCCTCACTGTTAATTTATGCATTTCTTGTTTTCACCCAGTGCATTTTGCCACATTTACAGCATTAATAATTTATTCTGCTTGACATTCCCAATCCTCCTTTACTGTGTTGAGGTTTTTTTTAAATATATAAAAAAAAGAGTGGCTGTTTTCCACATTTTGCTGTCAGAGAGTCGTGAATACAGAAAATCAATTCAATCATCAATTGAGAAAAGCTTAAAGTCAAGGACATTGTTGTTTTTGAGCATCAAACACTTGATTGAAACACTTACTTTGTCCTGCGTTTTACAGACATCTGCGTGTACCAGCTTCTTCTCTATTCTGTGTATAGTTGTATTTTTCGTACATTTGCATATGTTCTGCTGTCATATGTTGGTGTTTGAGGATGTTGTGATTAGTATAATACTCAGAGGACAGGTCACTGTGGTTTGGGAGTCAGGCCTCTGCTCCTCAGAGCTGATCTCATCTAATTAGTGGTATCAGCTAACTGATTCATCACACCTGGTAGGAACCTGTCTGTGTCTACACCTGTCTGTGAAACACTCATGTCAGGAGCAGTTTGCTGCTCACTTTTTAAAAATGATCTGTTGCACTTTGAGCGCCCTTTTAAATAAACTGACATTTTTGGCACTGATCTCAGACTGTGAACATTATATGTGGCTGTCCAGCCCAGTTGCATTGGTGTGCAGGTATCTCTTCTGCCGACCTGTCTTGGTTGTCCATTGTACCAACACGCCAAAGATAAACCTTTTTGTTGCCCTATGTAGGCAACTGAACAGTGTGGCTAAACAGCATTGTCAGGACATGACTCAGAACTATATGAAATATCATAAAAATGCCAAAATACACCAGAGGGGACTTTAATAAACAACACACATGAAAGGGAAACAAAAACAAATAATATTTGAACCCATTCTTTTACATTTCTATCAAAATCATCATATTTTTTTGTTGCAGAGAGTCAAATTTTTAGCATTTTCATAAACTAGTCCATACCCATTGGTAGCTTTGTCACCTTCTACCTATGCCAGTCCTCAATGCCTATGTGCAGTTTCACATAGATTGACCACGTCAGTGAGGAGAAAAACGTGGGACAGACAGAAAGACACACTGACAGTTTCCGTTATTATGTACAGCATACCATACCATGACTTAGTCATACCAAAGATTAGAAAACAAAACCCAACACTGGTCCACAGGGGGAGCCACAGCCATCGGTCGCATTTTAGCTATTTTTAAGCATTTTTCTGTTGTTATAGCTCCACCCAGTTGCCAGTTAGAGTTACATTTCTCCAGTCACCTTGAGGCGTCCTGTTCTACATATCTACCAAGTTTAGTAAAAATCCATATGGCGGTTAGGCCTAGATAAGAAATGAGCTCTCTAGCGCCCCCATTTTGTTGATGATTATGTGATGAGCCACGCCCTCCACAATATTCATTGCCTTATAGAAGCTCAGTTTTAGTAAGTTTTCCAACTTTCTTTTACGTTTCTAAGAAAATATTCGTATTTTAAGTTGCAGAGAGCCAAATAACACCATCTTAGGTTTCATTTACTTTTTACAGTCTGCAACACATTGTTAAATGTGTACATAATAGTGATGTCATTGCTCGCATATATAGCTCTGGTCACTAAAGCAGCCATCATCGTTCCATCCTCCCACTCCCGATGATTCCTGGACAGTTTCTCCACAGTCCTGATCCCCGCCGTGACTGTTGGGCTGGTTTTTCTGCCAGTACCTGATGATCAACATCACAGAAACATAAATGCCTTTTACAGCTCACAGATTTTGTTTCTCAGAAGCTCTCACCTGGTTGTAAAAGGACTGTAACCAGATTTTTCTTTCAAGTATTGATTGCAAAGAAGTTGTGCTATGTTTACTCCTCATGTCATCTGTGATATGTTTTAACCACGCCCATCCCCATCACTACGTGTTTTAAAACACACCCACACAACATTATGAATTTCGCTGACTCTGAGTTCTCACTACAGGTAATTGTTGAGGTGTGTTTAGGTGAGTACAGGTATTCATAATGCATTATAAGCCCCATCAGTTAACCTCAGATAAGATTATTCTCATGTCATCTTGCTTCAACAAAATACAAAATTAAAATTACCGCTGATCATTTACATTAGTTGCTGAATAACTGAAGGCTGTTTTACAAGTTACCGACATGCATTAACGAAGACAATAAAAGGATATAAACTGAAAAAGAAATCAAATATTAAAGAGAGAAAAGATGGTTAAGGAACATGATCCTAAACTTGTTCCCACAGTGTTAAACAGGTGTTTACCGCCTTATAATTGAACATTCTGCTGGACAAAACTTACGTCGTGTTGACCAGGGTCCCGTCCACCCACATCCACGTCCCCTCTTTACGACTGTCAGTCATGCCGATCCAGGCGTTGATGCCTAATGGCATGATCCCGTTGACAAATGCCTGTTAGTGTAGCACAGAGAGAAAACAGGAAAGATTCAAACGTCATTCTAAAAAGTTCTCCCAGTCAAACCTTTGTATTCAATTCTCCAATACATTTTTGATGTCTCAAAGTTTATTCTTTTATTATATTTCCACCTGTTCTTCGCTGCTTTTTATGGTGACCAGATCTGCTCCCACAGCGCTGCAGGCGTCTCTGCTTGCCGTCCAGTTTTTCTTCTCGGTTGAAACAATGTAACAGCTGTCACCGAACTTCGTCCAGCCGGTCTGACAGGGCAAGCCTGCAAATAGAAAACGACTGAAAACGAACATCCATCCATCAATTTTCATCCACTTATCCGGGGCTGGGTCGTAGATTTAAAGGTGATCAAAGACCAGATGAGACGTGTTCTGGGTCTAACCCGAGGCCTCCAATTAGTGGGACGCACCAAGAACACCTCCAACATGAGGCGCCCAGGAGGCATCCTGATCAGATGCCCGAACCACCTCAAGTGACCCCTTTCACGGCTCTACTCCGAGCTCCCCCCAGATGTCCAAGCTCCTCACCCTATCTCTAAGGCTGATCCCAGCCACCCCACAGAGGAAACTCATTTCAGCCACTTGTATCAGCGACCTCATTCTTTCGGTCACTACCCAGAGCTCATGACCGTAGGTGAGGGTTGGGACGTAGATGGACCAGTAAATCAGAAGCTTCACCTTCCAGCTCAGCTCCCTCTTCACCACAATGATCCAGCACAGCGCCTGCATGACTGCAGAAGCTGCACCAAACCACCGATCGATCTCACGCTCCGTTCTACTCTCACACGTGAAGAAGACCCCAAAGTACTTGTACTCCTTCCCTTGAGGCAGTAACTCTCTCCCAACCCTGAGGGGGCAATGAACCAGTTTACGGCAGAGAACCATGGCCTCAGATTTGGAGGTGTTGACTTTCATCCTAACCGCTTTACACTTGGCTGCAAACAGCCCCAGTGCATGCTGGAGGTCACAGTATGATGAAGCCAACAGAACCACATCATCTGCAAAAAGCAGAGATGCATTTCTGAAGTCCCCAAACTGGACTCCTTCTTCCCCCCCACTGCACCTCATGATCCTGTTCATGAAAATCACAAACAGGATCAGAGACAAGGGACAACCCTGGCGGACACAGCTCACACTTGGGTCACACAGGGACTGGATGGCTCATAGCAGCGAACGTGGTGCCCCGTAGTCCTGCAGTACCCCCCACAAGACTCCCCCAGTCCCCAAGCTTTCTCCAAATCCACAAAACACATGTAAACCAAAACTCTAACGACACCTCCAGCAGCCTTGCAAGCGTAAAGAGGTGGTCGGACAAAATATCATATAAAGGCCAAGAGTACCAAATGACTGACTGTAGCTGATTACTAGAGGAATCTAATTTTTATAAGAGGCATCTTACTTCTTACTTGAACCGCCGTCCTCAACATCTTGCTCTGGAAGTGTGTGGTCATGTTGAGGCAACCTGATGCAAACTCAATATAACTGGTCTGTAACTGCTGTTTCTCCTGCCGCAGAGTGTTTTCACTGGTTTGCAGTTGTTCTTTGTCTCTCTGCAGCTGGTCTTTTTCTCTAGTCAGGTCACTCAGTCTGGCCTCTAACTGTTTTCGGTCTGCAGTAAGAGCATCATAACGGCTCTGTAGGCGTTGTGCCGACGAGCGGCGGCTGGCATCTGTAAAATGCAGAAGAAATTAAAAATATTTGCTCAGATCATTTGGAATTTTTGTTTCAGTTACGTTTCTTACGTTATCAGCTGGTTTGTCAAACATTAAAGGCCAGTTGGCAGTTGCTGGATAAATATGACTTACAGTAGATAAGCTGTCCTATGTTACCAGCCAGCAGGACAGCACACAATACGCCGAGACATACAGTCACATATCTAGAGGTCAGCTTTTTTTTCTGGCAATCCACCATGTCGCAAGGCAAAATCCTTTTTGTCCCGACTGGCTGGACGGGCGTGTCGGTGTCTGTGAGTGCCGGTGTTTCACCTTTAGGAACCAAAGACAAAGTAAACAGACGTGTGTAGCCTACATATGATGGGCAGACAGCATGGACCACATTAACCACAATCACAGGCAATATTTTTGATGCGAGATTTGATTGGCTGTAACAAAATAAGTATCCTGTCGAATAAATGCAAAGTTAGCAGGCACCATGCAAAAGGTATAAAGTATAAACCTTTCCTATTTGATACCAGCTTGATACTGTACCTTCAGTGACCACGTCGTCCAGTGTGAGTTTCTTATCTACACACGTGTCATCAGTGTCCATTAAATCCATTCTGATAATGGTCTCACTGGTTTTCCTGTAAAGATGAGACACTTCTAGATGTTTGTAAAGTCACAAATGCATCATTATAACTTTTGAATCTGTATTTGTTAAAATGCTCCAATTAAATATTTTTGAGTGCTTACTTGTATTTGACTGATTTTTATTTGCAAGATGTGACATTTACATGAAATCATGCTTAATTAATACAAATATTTGCATCATGAAGGAAGAACCAAAAATCTATAATTCATTTGTGTTTTGCCTTTTGAGCATGCACCAAATGAAGCTTGCTTAAGTTAATGCAATATTTATTTATTTGTAAGTTTCTTACCATCAATTTTTTGAGTCTGGAGTAAAACGTAAATTAAAATCCTGTTAAATCACACCAGATCTGGCAACCCTTTTATTATTAATGTTTTGTTATTTATTTTATTTTATTTTATTTCTATAACTATTTATCAAGTTACTTTATTTTTTTATTGTTTTAAATGGAACGATAAATACAATATGTTTTATTCGTAAATATTATATTTTGCAAACGTGTCTTTTTTATACATGTATGATAAATGCCAAAAATCTATATTTCATTTGTGTTTTGCCTTTAATTAAAATAATTTACACTGCACTGTATATAAAACTGGACTGCAGAACATTTAATCAGTTTAATATTCAATAATCTAATGATGCACGTACCTTGGATCAGAGAGGGGTAAAGAAGTCCGTATCAGGAGAACTGTTTTGCAAAAGAGAATGTTAATGCAGCGTTATTATATACTGTGCAGAAAACAGGATGCTCCTTTTGTCCATGTCATCAAAATGTTTGACTTAGCTCTGATTGGTCTGTAAAAAATATCTATACAAATATATCAAATGACCACACTCTCGGTTTAGACTTCAGATAAGTTTCGATTCCAAATTATAAAAGGAAAGCAGAAGTGGATATAAACAACCTCAAGTGTTTTTTCAAGTGGTTTCCTATTCCTCTCTGGTTTCTGTTCCCTTTTCTTGCAAATTAACTCCCCACTGAGGTCAAATAAGTGACAGTGTTACATGACTGGAAATGTCAGGAAAGGCCATATTGTGTAAATCAAAATGCTTGAATTATTGACCAAGGAGAACAAGGTGGCTCTGACCATCTTTCCCCCTCAGTATTTTGGTCGAGAAGCAAAATAATAATTTACAAGATACAAAGATGGAGTATTTTCATGATATAACTTTAAACGTATTTGGTGAGCATGAAAATCTTGAGTCATGGTTACTGGCTGAAGATGAGAAGAATGCCGGAGAAGAGGGATGCTCAGAGGCACACGGAAAAGAGAGGAGACACAAGATTGTGGATGACAGGGAGGTTGATCGCATCGAAGAAGAAAGACATGAGCTAAACACCAAACGGAGCACTTTATGGGGCTTGAAGGTGTTTAATGACTGGCTGAATGAAAAGAAAATGACAACAGATTTACACAGTTATGGGTCAGAAGAGCTAAACCAAGTGTTGCGATCCTTTTATCCATCGGTGCAAAACTCCAACGGTCAAACGATTTTTCCAAATAACTTTTTATGTCAGGGCTTCAGGACACTTGGATCACTACGGACGAGCAGTATGGAGATATTTTGTGGTTTCAATTGTGTGTTTTTGGACGTTTGAATCTGGGGCGCCGTCAGCCTGCATTAGGTGGAGTTGTGTTGCTACCTCCTCTCCCCTTGGATCTCCGGAAGTGACGTGAGGACTCTAAAACTTCACCTGAGCCTCCCTCGGCATATGGGTGAGTAGATAATGGCTGAATTTTTATTTTTGGGTGCACTATCCATTTAAGACATTTATACTATTACCCATTTTAGCCTCGGCCTCAAACTGCTGCAGAAACATCTTAATAATGTTTAATATCAATATTGTTAAGTACTTCTAATTTAATTTATTGTAAACCAACAGTAGAAAGTTGCCAATTAAGTGTGACTTCTCTGAGAAGAGAAAATGGCTTCCCTCAGTAAGTAATTAATTACACTAAGCCAGCTGACGGCACACACTTCAAACACAAACAGTGAATTTCTTTGGGAAAATACAGAGATGGAAAATCAAGTGCATTTCACCACCAATATCATGTCGTCATTACAGAGTGGTGCGGTAAATTATTAAAACCATGTGCAAATGTTGTACAGTATGTGCTTTGTAACATGAATTTTTAGCAACATACATTCATTATCATACATATTCATGGATCAAACATATAGCAAAGTGCAATCAAAAGTCTAAAGCGATGCCAAAGGCCACAGAAAACTGCAGTAAACTAGAGCAGTGGTTCCTAGCTGGTGGGTCCAGTCCAAAAGTCACTTACAGGTCCATTCTCAATGCACGTGTCAAGTTGTAAAAAAAAAAAAACACTTTATTTTGAAGTATAGTGAATTTCTGGCACAGAGCTTTTAATTTGAATTTATGAATTAATTTGAAGTGTGGAGTCCTGCTGTGGAGTGAGTGACTAAGACACAGCTACTTAACAGAGACAGGCTCAACAACATGGTTAAATGTAAGTATGATACTGAATTTTATCAGGGCTGTAGTTTTGATCTCAGTTCAGAGTGAGATTTCTGCAGGTGGAGCCGGGGGTGGAGGGGCTGATACAGCTTATACAGGATTCAAAATGATTCATATATCACATAAGTCATCAACCATCCATAAGTGTTTACAATAGCTGCTGAGATTAGCAAGGATTCTTTTTTGCCTTTAACTGCAGGACAGTAAAGCGTGAAAAGGGGTCAAAGACAAGTATGCAACGAGGTTTCAAGCCGGAGTCGAACCTGCACCGCTGCGATAACAGGCATACAGCAGGTGCGCCTGCTCTAACCACTTAGCCACCACCCAATTAACCGACACTTTGCACTTTGTGCTCTTGTCAAAGGTAACAGCTGATGGTCCCTGAGATGAGCTCTCATTGTTTTCCTTTTGTGCAGCAGTAATTTCATACAGTGCGCTACAAAATCAAATGATGACATGACTTACTGTTCACATGTGATAAGGCTGCCCCGTCGTGTGTGTGCACCCTCTTCTCGCGTCTGCAGCCATATCACCTGTGTAGCTGTAGTTTTTGATTGGCTGGAGCGTGCCAAGCTCCTGTTGCGCTCTCCGGTGCCCACAGCGTCTTGCAACCCGTTCCACTGCATATGCAGCGGTTTAACTGCATGGGCGTTGTCATAATATTATTTTTTATGCGTGAGAAATACCAGGTGTGGCAGGTGAATGTGTAAAAACGTTAGAATGCGTGTGTCACACTCTCAAAGCGTGAGACTAGAGAGCCCTGCTGAATATATTTACCTGTGTGGACTAACAGAAATTTGGACCAGTTGGGAAAACAGTGAACTAGACATCAGTAAAATCTGTTTTTGTACAATCAAGCAGTCACTGTGACATCAAACACCAATGATCAAGTAAATAGTATATGTATGAAAATGCTAAAAATGTTCTGCATCAAAGTTCATCCACAATCACGCGAGCTAAAACAGTAAATATCGTGTGATCCCTGCACCGAAATACATAGAGATGTATCAGAGCAGGTGCAGAGCAGGCCTCCAGGAAGTGCACCAGGCTTTGAGACCAATTTTTGTAGAGGCTAAACAGTAGTGCTGCAAATTCCAGGGTCTGTCATGTGATGCCATGGGGCCCAAAAACACTTTTTACAGTTGATACTATCTGTCCAGAGTGTCGGAGTGAGAATGTGTTGGAATGAGACCAGGCTGAACAATCAGACACTAAAGAGGACAAGTTGCACTCAGCTGCAAAACCTTTAATGGCGTATTTGCACTGTGATACAGCGTCTTTAGCAGAAATCAGACCTTGAGAAGCAGCAGATAGTGTTTGCACGTGATGCACATTTCATGGTGCCATCAGTGGCCTTTTCTTTTTCTTCATCATCATCATCATCCATACAGATTTCGTATTTTTAAGGCAAGAAAGAAGCAAACAGCCAAATCATCCTTATCAAACTAATAAATCACACATCACACTTTTAGTCTTCAAAGGTGGAGGGATAACGTCCTTACATAAAAAATGTGTCACCGTTTGCATCTCTCTTTAAAACTTGTAGCCAACATTTCTTTATATGTCTCATCTGATGATCTGCACTGCTGAGGACGCTCTGCTTTATTGAAACAAGCCATCCACAGTCCTCAGCATGAGGAATCTCTTAGATGCAGCTGTAGCGCAGACACCAGCCTCAGCTGTAACAAAATACTGGGAAAGATGCAGGGAAATGTGACCACAAAAATGTGTCATTTGTCAAAAATTTCAAAATGACAGAAGCGGATGTCAGGTTGACATGTGCCAGACCTCCGAACAGTGGATGTTTTGATGTTCCTCAGTGCTGCATTACACATCGGGGGGAGAAGACAGGCTGTCAGGGCAGCTGCTGTGCTGTACTTGCGTATTGATCCCTCCCTCCATGCGGAGCACTTAGTGCCGTCTCTTAACTGTTGTAGGAAACACTGAGAGTGCTGAGTGTTTCTCCGGCTCTGGCAGGCTGAACTGTTTGAACTGCTTCGCAGAGATTAGATAACGCTGAGCCCTGAATTAAAGCTTTGTTGTGCTTGATTTCAGGTCTGTAGCTACATATACCATGAAAGCATCTCGGTGCCTTATCAGTAAGATTAACTCTCTGTATTGTTGCACGTTGGAAGAATAATAGAGTCACAAAGATAAGAGGAAGAAAAAGATTCACACAGGTTTTGTATGTTGGAAGAATACAGTGAATGAGCGGTAACTGAAGAAAGAAAAGACTCACAGCACTACAGATAAAATCATGTTCAGTCCAACTTTTTATGTGTTTCATATCATTTTTGACCTTTTATTTTGAATATCTAATCACATACTCATCACTGTAATGCATGTGTGTTAACTGGGGCTCGAAATGAAGCCAACGCGGACGTGCCAGAAACTGCAGCTCCTCTAGTGGCCACTTGAGACTGGTTACAAAAGCGAGTCACTCCCTATAGACCCTTTTAGGGCCGACATCACAATGACATCATTTTATGAGCTGGAGGCAAGACACGACTCTCCCCCACAGGGCTGTAGCTACACACGAGTCTTAAAATGTGTTTGTCTTGTTGTGTTATTGGGAGCCAGAATAGAAGGAGTCATGGCTCAAAACCAGCCGCCACTGCCCGTCAACAAAAACAAAGATGGTTAAATGTGATGAGACCAAAGGACTACAGACACCCGCGACGCAGCATTATTCTAAGCTTCCAAGATGCCAAAGCGCAAGTGCAGCTTCAGAGATGATCTGCAGAAAAAATTCATATATAATATTATAATATAATATAATGGGAGGCTGAGTGCACCATGTGCAAAGCTGGCACATATGATTCTGTGTCTAATAGTTGAGCTAATAGGGAGCTCAAAGTTGGATTTTCTAATACAGAAGAGGAATTATTTAGAACATTATTTCATAATATTTATGTATTTATTTGTCCAGTAAGACTTGAAAAGATAGCTTCTTTACAAGTTGATTTTTCTAATACAGAAGAGACATTATTTCTATCATTATTTCATTCCAGAGATTTTACTTTTTTTTTTTTTTATACAACTGAAACTTGTAAAAAGATTATTATTTTAGGCATAATAAAAGCAAGTTGACTAACCTCTGAGAAGCCTATCTAAATTTCTGTCTTTGAGAGATATTATTTTGTAATATAACTGAATTTTCTATCCATACATATAAACTTTAAATATATTGAAATTATAAGGCATCTTTGAGTAAACTGCGAGTATCAGTTAAGTAGGCTATCTCGTGTCCTCTTTTTTGTCATTGGGATGCATCCTCTGCGGACCATAACTGTCTGTTCATGGCATCCGTCCAGACATTGGTGAAATAATCCAGTCTGTACCAAAGTGTTTGATCAGCCAGCAGGCCGAGATTGCCATTCCTAAAGCCACACAGTTAGCATGGTTAAAAGTGTTGAATATTAACAACTGCACCTAAAACACATGCTGTTGATGTACTGTACAATAAACCTGGTCCAGGAGCAGTAAGAAAGAAGAAATGATATACCGCAGTAGTTTATTTTAACTCTAATCTAACTACATTGATATTTAAACTCCTTTTTAAGAGTTCTGGCTACGACAGCAGAATCACTCACGTATATCAAACAAATAAAACAGCAGCATGTGCCAAAGCACCCATAAAATAAAATTCACATAAAAGCCGAGAGCGGACTGCAGACGGAGAGAATCGGGGGCCAGGGCCGTATGGATCTTGGCAAAATGACAAACAAACGGCTTCTTATTGAGTGTGCTTTAAAATCCTTCATAATCACAATTCATAATCATATCTCACACTGTAGGACGTGAAATATTTGAACAGCTTGAATTCTAAAACAAGCTCACGTCGAAGCATTACAGGATAAATCAGCTCTGGATCTTTTCATCATTAAGACATGCGTGCACTGACGGGGAACAGAGGTGTTTAACAGCAAACACGGGAACATCATAGTTAACACACGAGCGCCAAAATGCTGCCGTGCATGTAGACACAAGCCGTGAATCTGCAGGTGCCAATCATCCGTCATGCTCTGAATATCAAGCCCAGGACAGATGGGAAAAACCTTTACCTGAATTTCACACAAGCTGGTGTGTCGGCTTTTATCAGGAGTGAATCTGAGAGCAAATACAAATGACAAACACACATGCACACACTTCTCTGTGGGAATATTAAGGTCACAGCGTACTATCTCTGCCAGCCATCTGACTACAACACTTGGCCGACTGTTCACATGAAAAGCCTGGAAGTCATATTTAGAGTATTGAAATGTTATATTTGCAGAAGGCTGCATGACTTTTCTCACCACTTTAGACATGTTATGTTGATTTAGAAGGTTTTCAGTTTGCATGAATTACTGTTTACTACTGTTACTGTTTTTATATTCTATAATATAATATTCTGTAATCTGCTGTTTATAATATCTCTAAAGTCCAAGGTGATGAACTCAAATTCCTTGTTTTGGCTGATTTACAGTCCAAAATCCAAATAAACTCACCTTCTACCTATGCCAATCCTCAACGCCTATGTGCAGTTTCACATAGATTGACCACGTCAGTGAGTAGAAAAACGGGGGACAGACAGAATGACTTACTAAACCGAACCTATGTAGCTTGAGAATGTAACTTAATGCAAAGGGTTGGAAATTAACAGCAGCCATCAGCCAAATCCTGATAACAGTGGCTGCTAGATCTGCTTCACTCAGGAGCCAAAAGAACAATTGTTATGTATGGAGTGGCTGGTAGATTTTGGAATCCAGTAGCCACAGTGTCAGGTGGGCCCAAATGTTAATTTCCATCCCTGGTGACAACAACCAACCATGTTTATTTTCCTAAACCTAACTTCTGTCACTTTACGTTATGAATGTAACATCATTGGTGAGATGCTAATTCATAAGGTATAGGAATCATTGTGTGAGTATATGTTGCACGGACAATTAAAGGAACAAAGTTACAGCCAAGAAATGAGCAACACTTGATATTTACATATTAAAATACCAATTTAGGTTACATAAATTAATTGTAAGTCTATTTTATGCTGCTACTTCTTGTCTTTAAATCAGATTGCCCTCTCCTTTTTTAAGCTGTATAGACAACAGCAGCAGTGACGGAGTGTAGTAACAGCAGACGGTAAAGCACAGCAGCTAAATGTTGAAAACACACAGTGAACATCAGCAGTTCTTCTCCAGTCTGAGGTCGTCTGAGGGTCAGCGGCAGCAGAGAGCTGCTTGTTCACTGCAAGACAGCGAGAAGACTAATCACTGAGCTGGAGCCTCTTTTTCCTTCAGTATCAGAGCGGGAGAACAGTAACTGTACAGTACATGGCAGCAAGACAGATACGATGCATACTGAGACGGAGATGCACCAGAATGTACTGGGAAGGTATAAGATAAGGTTTGTAAATTATGTTTGTGCTCCATTCACACCTACGGACAATTACCAGTTAACCTGCATGTCTTTGGACTGTGGGAGGAAGCCGGAGTACCTGGAGGAAACCCACGGTGACAAGGTTAGAATCTCCCATCCCGGGTTCAAACCACAAACCCTCTTGCTGTGAGGCGACAATGCTAACCACTGCGCCACCGTGCCGCCTCTCCTGTAGCTACAAAACCTGAAAAAGGTGGCAGCTGTCTGGAGGGAGATCACCAGGGAGCTGAAAGTCTCTGGAAAATGACCATCGCTAATGCTGCTTAGCTGCTAGCTGTATTGTCATTTACAGTTAATATCACTGTATGAAACATGGGTTTTTGTTTTAAAAAGCACAAATGTAGAGCGACCGAAAGCACTCGCACATCCTTTGAGTGGTTATGTGTCCAGCTGAGCACACAGCTGATAGGCAGCCTGTGTGGTTTGTTTACATGACGTAACAGAAGTGCAACAGTCTCACTCGCTGCTCGGGCACAGTGTAAAATTCATATGAAGCACACATTTCCCATAAATTGATTTTTCTTGTAAATGTGCACAGTGCATCTGCCACATGGCCGAAGAGACTCACAACCAGGACACTGTCAGGAATGTGTTTTTGGCATTAAAATATTAGATCCAGACAAATGAGCTCAGCAAGACCATTTTGAAGTATATTTGTGAAATATTAATACATATCCTGACCATTGTCAAGTGACTGTAAACAAACAGGAAAAAATAGTTTAACGACGTACCTGAAGTAACGACAAAGTCAGTGACAAAAATGCGATTTGATTGAAACTCCAAATTCCCCCGGTGCAACCCCGTCTGTCAAAAACATTTCTAACAAGCGACCAACAAAACAAAACAAAATTAAGTTACAAAAGGTGCCTTTCTTAGAAAAATGTGACATTTTAACAGATTAAACAACACATGTAATATGTTAGACTTCTACCTCCTCCAACTTCACTCTGAAGTTGTTGAATTCCGGCACTTTGACAGTGACTTTCAGGGTCAGACACCCACGAAAAAGCCGTCTTTTAACATCGGCATGATATGCCGCCAATCGGCGTTAAAGTTTAACAGCACCCGACGGCGTCAGAGGGAAACACAGCGGGACAAGAATGAAAATTAAGTGGGATTTATATCTACTTAAGTCTTGTGTGTGATTTATCCTGGCTTTATATGAGCAGAGGAAATTTCCACTAGCTAGCTGCCAGGCTAATTTATACAATTTAAAATGCCATAGGCTTGTGCTAATAACGTTAACATGTTGTATTTGTGGGGAAAATGTGTCCAGATAAAGACAAGTGTTTGTCTGTGAATGCTGCGAGTTATAGTGAAGCTGATTTGTGTACTTGTGTTCGAAACTGTCTCTATTAAGCCATGTCTAATGTGTGTTTAATGTGTGTTTTGAATCAACTCAACTTTACACAGAAACTCCACCAACAACTAGTGTGTTGGAGGTGTAACTGCAGTGACACAGACGCACCACCACACAAGTATAAATGCTCACAACCACGTAGTCTGCGGCATAGGCTCTGCATAGAGATGCAGGTTAGTGATGTTGCACAAATTCACCTGAGCCGTCTGTTTTTTCCTTTATTGCTATTTTTAAAAAATGACATATTTGCAGGTTTAAATAGTTTATTATTATTAGACTGACAATTTGCTGATCGCATCAAGCAGGTGAAAAGTAAATGTTTTGTTGTATTCGACGCAGGTCTGTCTCAGGTCAGTGTTGTACGCCTGTAGAAACAGTCTTTAAAAAGAAAACTCTCAGACTCGACAAATGAAAGTGCTCAAGTGGAACCTGAGAAGGAAGAAAGGTGCACTGTTAGACGACTGAACAATAACCTCTGCTCACATCGCCTGCGGGCAGGAGGGCCTGGCGTACGATTACAACTCCTAAAAAAGCACAAAGCAGAGGCAGAGATAGAGGAGTATTTTCTGCCTTCCTCACCTCCAGGTGTTCCTGCACTGCGGCGAGCAGCTGAACGTCTGATTCAGCCGTCACGTTGCTGCTCCGGCCGCTGCAAGACTTACACGCTGCTCGCTGCGGGTCTCTGGGACCACACAGCCTTGTTTGCAACATTCCTCTGGCAGCCGGGGCGAGAGTGATTGACACCTGTGGCCAGTGAGTCACAGGTACAGGCCCCGTCTCACCCCCCGCCAACAAGCTGCCCTCACAAAGGCAGCCTCTGAGGGCGGTAAGCTAATCCGACAGCTAACTATCCAGCCTTACGACCTCAGACTCCCCCTTTCATCTTTTCTCTCCTCTCTCCTTCCTACTTCGCTGTCTTTCCTGCCTCCTTCCTTTCCCTAACTCTCTTGTCCGTCTTTCTCCCGTCCTCTAATCACTTGCTGTCCTTTGCTCTCCTTCCTCCCTCATCTTCCCGTCTCCTCCTGACTTTCCTCCTCTTCTTTGCTTTCCTTCTTCCTCCTCCTCTCCTCCCGACCTTGCATTTACTGCACGCTCAATAGCTACATTAGCTTTCATTGACTACATTTATTTCCTGGCTCCATCTCATCTCCATGTTCAGTGATGAGATTTCTTCATTCCACTTGACCCAAAATAACCTGAAAGTGAAAATGTCCTCACTCTGGAGACTTCTACACATTTTTCCATGTTTGCAGAGACATTTATTTGTCGTACACTCCATGTTCAGGTTCAAGGGTCCTTCCTTGAGCGGCAATTGTCAGATTATAACCTGACAACCATCGTATCTGTCTCGGCTGTAAGAAGAGTTATAGGCCTAGGACAGGGATACTGTACGTGCCTTGCCCTGGGGCCACCTCTGCAAAATGACAGGAAGCCAGGGGGCAGCTAGTAAACAAACATTAATAATATGTATCAGTATCAATAATAAATGAATCGCCTGTTTTCAACCCAGCCCCGTGCAGGTCGGGTGTACACGGGCGTTTCTAGGATTTGAGGACATTCTGTCGGGATCCACCTCAGGCACTTTTTTTTAATGAACAAGCTCTATTTTGATGGGGGTTTTCTTAATGCATTTTGGCACCTTATTTTACCATTTTAATTGCGAATTAGAACATGGTGCAGGGGGAGGCACTGGCATCCTATCGCAGGCCCATGGGTTGTAGGTGGAGTAGACTATCACTAGCCCAGCTATACTTATCCTATACGTACCCCAAGATGGGGTCCAGTATTGCTCGTCTCTACCTTCTGGGTTTACTTCTTAGGTCAGCACATTCTCACTCCGGCCTGTCACTTATTGACGTTTGGTCATTGACCTTCCACGTCCACATATGACGTCCAAGGTACCCTGGGTGTGTTGGTTGTTGATGCTCTGGGACGCTGTGTCAAGTTCTGCCTGTTACATGCATTGTCAGTTTTTCAAAATACACGTATATTTTCACAGGGGATGTACAGTTTGCATGCAGTCTCTTTCAAAATAAAAGCACCATCTCGTGCAATGCTGCAAATTGACATTTCTTTTCCTCCAACAACAAAAGCACACGGTTCAGTTCGAGTAACATTATGGTATACAACTGTTGTTGGGTTTTTTTTTAGGTTTGCTAGACTCTGGAGAACCACAATAAATCCTGGTCGGCAGCAATGCAGCAATACTGAAGTTCAGTCAGTTCTTGCTCGGATATGCAATGCACTAACCCACCACTGGAGGGCACGTGACCAACTTTCCACTTGACCAATGTGTGTCGCTACTCTGGTATTGTAAGGTATTAACTGGACACAAAAATCTACTGTAACCAAGCAGAATTTAGAAGTCAGCTTTTGTCGACCCCTGTCTGAAATCATGGATCCATAGTTTAATATGACTAGATTTACAGAAAGGGACAAATGGTTTAGGAAAGAAAGACACCCAAGGGAAAATATTAAAAAACAGTCAAGTAAAATATATTTTTTTAAAAATTACACATTCACAGTTTTTAGGGGTGAGATCAGTGGTGGAAGAAGTGTTTTGATCTTTAACTAAAATAAAAGTGCCAACACCACGTTGTTAAAAATAAAAATACTCCTCCACAAGTTAAAATCTTGCACACAACAGCACAAATAAGCAGCTTTGTTAAGAGTCACACACAAACAAAGGTAGGCGAGGAATGGCATGTCAGCACCACTTAGTCAACACTCATCTAACCACCACCCTCATCATCCTGGGGGAGGGTGGAGGAGTAGGTGGAGAGGGGGGAGTTGGTTGGTTGATGCAGGTGACCTGTCTCCCCACACGGTCCGTCAAGCCTCTGACACGCTGTGAAGCCTCGGGGGGATCAAACACAAAGCGCCCGCTCATCAACGAGGCGGCTGTTCCCGAAAATCTGATCATGTTTTTGTGTAAACACCCTGAAAGCCTCTCCTTTAATTATATAAAAAAGCCAGAGATTAGTGCGCTGACAGTTACCTCAATGGAGCTAATTGTGAGTCATTTCATAGAGCAGCAGAGTTGAAAATGACTGTTGGCTCACAGCCCAAATGTGTCCATTAAAGACAGCTCTGAACTGGCCTCAGTCATGGAGGAATAATCTGCAAGTGATGTCAGGACTCAAACAATGATCCACATTCAGTCACATTATGGCAGAGAAAAGGAACACCACACCTTCGGGTGATGTGAACACCAGCTTTATTTTATCAATGAAACTCACATTATTTGTACAAGAGGGAACGGTGCAGCTCGAGATTAGGAAAGTGTTAATCATTACAAAGTTTTTACAGACTGTAAATTTGAGCCACATTACAAGTAGCTGCAGTTATGCTGTTGTCAACATGCCCAGACATAACAGATGTAGATGTAAGTGTCTGTTAATTTTGTTTTCCATAGCCCAACACTCGTTAACCAGTAACTAACTCCTTCATTTTTAAGAGAAAAAATGATGTAAAATACAAGGCCTTTTTCTATTGTGTTGGCTCTGCTGACAGACAGACAGCCGACTAGCCACTTTAACATGCATGGTGGTGATTAATGCTGGTAACGGGTGCAGGACAGTTAGGCTGGGTGGGTCAGCAGCTTCATTTTGAGGGAAAAATCCCTTCAGCATTGTTAACTATGTTAGCACCACTAGTTGTGCTGACACTGCTAACAGTGCTAACAAAGCCAACTGATATCATATGCTGTAATCAAATCGAGCCCATATAAACGCCCCCCTCTTGTTGTGTTTACAACCTCTGAGTTCACGACTTTGTGTACTCAGTTTCCCATGTCGTGACATAAACAAAAGTTCATGAGTTCCATTTGAGTGAAGTGATTGTTAACAATGCTAAAGGGGGTTAGCTGCTTACTCAAAGGGCAACCGGGGGGACACCAGAGAGTGGGCACAATGTTTGGGGTATAGACAGCGTTATTCGTGATAATGTCTGAAAAACAGTGTTGCCAATTTAGTGACTTTGTCGCTATATTTAGCAACTTTTCAGACCCCTCTAGCGACTCCTTTTCAAAAAAGCGACTAGCGACAAATCTAGCGACTTTTTCTGATGTTATTGGAGACTTTCAGAGACTCTGATGTGAAAGCACGTATCGTTCTTATTCTTCTCAACGAGCAGATGCTGCCGTGGGCCCTTACCTGTCCCAAAGCATTCACAGGCGGCCCAGTCTCCCCTCCCAGCTGCAGCCAGAGCAGGAGATGTTAACCCCTCCGTGTCTAGACTGCAAGTGAATCACGCATGGGCGAGCCACCACTGGCTGATCCCGACCTGGCTTACATTCAGGGCGGGATGTAAATGTAAAATGTTCTTTGTCTAACCACTGAAAGAAGGTTCGTTAGTAGTTCTAAACATATTCAGGGTGTTTTTTAACTCAGTTTTTGTCTCTCCCATGAGGTTATTCCTCTCTCCTACAGCAGCCATTACAATTCCATGCGGACAATTATGCAAATTAGGCAATGACGTCATTTAGCAACTTCTAGCGACTTTTAGGGCAGCCAATAGCTACTTTTCTTACTGAGGACTTGGCAACAGTGCTGAATAATCGGCGTTAGCTGTAGGCCCTGTGCTATTGGCCCTATGCTAGGTTCAGCCGTTAAGGTGGTGCGCTGTTCACTAAACTGAAGAATAGCTAAATTAACCTAGAAGGGGCTTTCAGGAGGCAATTTCCAACACAGTGGTGAATATGAAGAACTTGCCAACCACGTGCACACGCACAGATTTTCCTCTGCTGCGCTGAGTTCAAGGTGTTCATGTGAACATCTCGTGGTTGCATCTGCCCAGCTGATTGATTAGCAGGCACAGAGCACAGAGAAGACAAGATGGAGGAGCTGATAATGGTGTTGTCTGAATACCCAGAGTTACAGCACCAGTTACGGCCTGATGTAACAATTCCACCACACTTAGTAAATTGTCCAAATATGTAGAAATCTTTTACAATTTTAGTGATTTCTGTTGTGTTATTACAGTGTGCAGCTACAAGCTAGCTTGCACTTCTGGCAGCGTTCAATGACGCACCTGCTTTTGGGGGGAACACTCTTGAAGGTAGACGGCTGTCAGGGTGGTTAACGTACGATGATGTAAAGGCAGCTAAAGACATAACCGGTCAAAAACATTCTTGGCGGTTAATTGATTAACAGTTAACTGTTGACGTCCCTCAACAGATGCAAATTAGCTGCTAGCTACCTCTGGTGCAATAACGTTTAATTGTGCGCTGTCCCTGCAAAGATAAGTTATGAATTAAATCAAATTAAATTAAATTAAGTAACAGTAGTTTAATGAGTAATATGAAGTTTTCACTGCAAGCCCCAAATCATCAGCCAGATAATCAGACTGCATTGGCGTCATGATTGAATCTGACATACTGTGTTGTTGTTGATTTATTTCATTTCAGGCTACACCATCAGTACCATGTCTGCCCTGTCATTGTCACTGACAGTCACTAAAGCCAAAATAAAGTTTGCTCAGAGCAGTTACCATTTTTCATTATGATTGAAGATGTTGGTTTAATAGTTGTTTTTTTCTGTAGGTTGACTTATAACAACTGAACAGCTGCTTTGATTTCACGCTGCCATTTTTGTGACCATAATGTTCTGTTGCAATTTATCTGGCTGAAGCTCTTGTTTCTGGCTCTGGCAGAAGAAGACGACGTCCCCATTATTAATCCCACAACAAAGCTCTTACTGGTCTTTGACTGATTGTTTCTCCAACTGGGCAAACAGCTGTCAATGCACACAAACACCATATTTATTTGTATCTCTGGAAGAATCGGAGATGTGACACCAGATTTATTTGTATCTCTGGAAGAATCGGAGATGTGATTCATAAGTCCAGGAACCAGTCTACCAAATACTGACAAAGGAACTGCTGAGTCATTTTAACTGTCCATTTTTGTAGACTACTGCATAGTAAACACTCCATAATAAACTGATTCTCATCCTTGTGCCATGGCAATAAAAAGTATGATTTCTGATTGGCTAATATAATAAACAAGTAAATGACTGATAACATGACAACACGATATCAATCAAATGCATCGAACTAACCCTTCACTAAGTCCCGCCCCCAGACGGTGACTGGCCAATCATAACGTAGCATGGGGCCGGCTCAGACCAGGGTCCGACAACAACACAGCTGTGCTCCATTGACTGATTGAATGCAGTCGTTTCAGATTTCCTTCATTTTCAGGCTGGTTTTGTGGATGTGGAGCTAAATGTTGTGCCTGCTCATATTGAACCAGCTGTGTGTCATCACAGTGTGTGCGGATGAACGTTGTTTGCCTTCCCCCGGAGATCCCTGTCCGAGATCTGGGTGCTGGCAGCAGCACGGGGTCGAAACCAAATCAGCAGTGATGTGGTGGTTCACTTTCACACTGTGATCTGTAGCCTATAGTTCGGCTTTAGCTTCTAACTATCTTTGTCTTTTTAACCTGTTGTTGCTGCTGAGTCAGTTTGACATCCTGGATATATCCTTCAAACACAGACTGCAGACCCCTCTGTCTGCTTCTCTCTGGAATCACTCTTTCATTTCTCCAAGAATATGATCATTTTTCAGGAAGTGCAGTTAGTCACAGTGTGGGCTCCATGCTTACTCCTTCAGCTTGTTGGACCATCACAAAGGGGCGGGGCTTAGCTAGATGAGACGCATTGCCACACTATGATCATTAAAATGCTGGGAAATGCAGCAGTTGTTAATAAACACCATTTGAAGACTTGAGATACCTCTGCACTGAGCAAAACGAGTATAAGACAGAAAAACATCTGTAAATGATGTCTGAGAGGGAAGACGACTCTTAGAGCTGGGGAAACAATGCTATTTTCTCTCTATTTTGCAACATATTTCTGAGGACACAAACACATAAAGTTTATATAAACCTTCATTTCAAGACAAAAAAATAACAAGAAAGGGGTAATAAACATGCTTTTATTGCGGCGCATGTTCAGGGCTCTGAGACAGCCTCAGTCACAGATCGTTTGCTGAGTTGACAACACAAACCCAAGTCCATCATAACAAGTGTGATAAACTGCCTGAGCTTGTGTACAGAGAAACACAGCATCCACGATGTGACACAGCAGGCATCAGGGCAGATATGATAAACACTGCATTTCCTTCAGACGCTTTTTTTTCTTCTTTCTTTTTTCCTTGGTCGAAACTGCAATCTCAACAGCAACGGAGTGGAACCACAGTGCATTATCCAGTCTGATGAAAGTTGAGATACGGTTTGAGCTCGGGCAGTTTGTCAGGGAATGTATTCCACTTCCTCGCACATACTGTACAGTCATTTGCACTGAAAGGAAGCACATGTAAGACCTGAAATATGATCATGGAAAGGCCCTTTCAAAATGACAATATCAGAACCAGTATTCATTTTCCGTTCTGATAAAAACGGACATACACTTCTGTATGTTTAAGCATTTTAAATGCACGTTCTCAGCAGTGATTCATGCTTAAGAGACACAACAGATTAACATGGTTATTACCGCTGTATGAAAACTGCTGACAAAAGAATCACGGGGAAGAATCCGACACTGCTTCTTGTGTTGTTAGAAGATGAAATATGAGATAGACGCTCAGCGCAAAACGACCCCTCAACCCTGATCACAGTGATACTGTATGAGCAATGCGTGTGATGGAGGAGATATCATCGGTTTTGTGTTTGCACAGTGATACCTAATACTGCTATATAGAGAGGACATTTATCCTCAGGAATGCAGCAGCGATAAAAGTGGATTTATGGGCAGTTCTGTATGCTGGGGGCACTGTAAGGCACACATTGTTGAAAGTGAATTTACTTCCATTGTTAAAACATGTAACACAAGCACAGTCATTCTCATATTGCTCCACATTTGTAGACAAATGAGCCAAATTGTTTTTAATCCTTGAGTAACTTAAAGAGGGTTTCATGGACAGCTCGTCTTGGGGTTGATTTCTCTGTTGGAGGAATACAGCAGGGTCCTCTTATTACTTCACCAGCTTCTTACAATAAATCTGCTACAACTGATGGGGACATTAACTGATCCTAAAGCTGGTGTACAAAGAACTGGATCCATAAAGGGTCGGAGGCAGGGCCCTGTTCAGTCTTATTAAAGTTGCTCAGTGGCACAAAAGCCAAACATGTTCAACTGCCAAATTGCTAAAATTAGTTGATTGTCAATGCTTCTGCACTGAGTGGCCCATGGACCCTCTTACTGTTAGTGAACAGTATGATGTTTTTTGGTTCTTAGCTGGAGGCAAAACAATTCTCCACAGACATTAGCTAGCACTAGCTAGCAAGTTCTGTTGGCTTGTTTTAGACAGTGGAGGAAGATGATACAAGTGGTGTGTTGGAGCGCACTCTGGGACAAATTCGGGGCGCTGTCTGAACGTACCGTTCGGTTATCCAGAGCACTGCACTCTCAGAGTGGCAGAGCAAACACCCACTGCCCCGAAGTCCTGTCTTCCAAAAATACAAATACACACACTTAACCTGTGGTTAAACAACCCAGGCAATAGGAAATGCTATTTCTATTCTGTTCAATTCTATATTTCCAGAAACCACAGATACATTAGGGTTGTCAACAACACTGCAATGAGCATGTAGTGAAATGTAGGCACAATTTAGGCACTTGGTTATGGTTAGGAAAAGATCATGTTTGGGTTAAAACACCCACGTTTGGTGGCACAGAATTTGCTCATAAAGCAGGACAGGTTGGTGAAAAACACCTGGATTTGATGGCGCAAACACTGATGGGGAAACAGTGTTTGTTTTTGGGATAATGGGCTGTCAAAGAAATGGGCTTTTGGTCCGATGGGACATTTTTTGGATTAATGGGGCTTTGGAATTTTGGGGCTGTCAAAAAAATGGCATGGCAAGCCAGCAATTTTTCAGCAGTATATTAAGAGAAACATTTAGAGCATGCTTAAATGTGTCCCCCCCATATATATTACAATTTCCTCCTGGCATTAACCCTTTGAAACCTGAGCAAATTGGCTTGATTTCTTTTAAAAACATGGGAAGAAGGTAATGAGCAAGACATTAGTAAAAAGAGAAAATAAAAAATAAGAAAATTTGTGAAAAAAAGTTAAAAATGAACAAAAAGGGAAATAAGCTGAGAAGAGTGCTTGAAAAATACAATAATTCTGTGACCTAATTTTAAAATGTGATAACAATTACAAAAATAACAATAATTTCCTCCCTTTTTTTTCTGTTTTTTAAAAAAAATACTTTTCTAAATCTGTTTTTTTCCTCCAATTTGTGGGACATTTCTCATCAGGCTGCTCAGGGTTTAAAAGTTTGAATACTTGCCAAAGGTGTCTGAAAGCAGTACAAGAAAAGTGATGTCATTTCAGGTTTCAAACGTACCAACTAGATACATGTGTGGTCCTTACTCTATAATACCAGCTAATAACAAGCTGTCTGTGCATGACATAAGGACTACAGTGCACATATGTAATAATTACTGATGAAATGTTGTAACTGTTGTGATGTCACAAATGGTGACCTGAATGACATTTAACAGGAGCCACTGGAAAACCAAAATGACTTCTGGCAAAACTAAACAAGGTTTGGTGAAAAAATGAAATGAAGACAAACAGTGGAGCTCCCACCCACCCCCTGATGTTTCCACATGTTCCTCTGGATCCTGAATCCTATAAAAGAAAAAGTCTGTTAGAGTCGTTCAGTTAAGATTAGACAAGATTGTTCAGCTGCATAAAAACTCATGTGGCCTGGTTTGAGCAGAGATAGATCTTGGCAGATGCAGAGATTAACTTTGCAAGCATTAAAATTCCATGTAAAGCGTGTCTGGGGGTTTGTCACTATGCCGACAAACACAAACTAAAACAGCAGAAGAAGAGAGGGAAGGAGAGAGCGCGGCAAAGAAGGGGAAGCTCACAAAGCAGGCTTTTTATTACCCAGAACCCCACTGTCTCCCAGGGAGCACATATTTAATTACAGACGTGACAAGGAAGACATGAGGGAGTTCAAATGCAACGAATCTGTCATCCCCCCGCCCCGAGTGGAAATCGCACTCTCACCACACAGCATGCTGTACAGATTAGCTCGGGGTCGGAAATTACAGAACATCTCCCAACCTCAGTGGAACTCTCTGCAGGAGCTTGCCAACTTTCAGGACCGGCTTCCTGCAGTCTAATGAATCTCCCGCTTCTCTTTCGAGCTGGCTAAATAGAGCTTTCTGTCCGAGGGTTGTTTCTAGCTTATCTCACAGGAGACGGACGTTTATTTTGCTTTATACCAAGCGTGGCAAATGTGATGTTATAAATAGATTTTATCCTGATTCAACTATTTTTCTAGCAATAGCTCGAGGCCCGAGTCTGAATGTACCTTTTTATTCCTACTTGAAAAGTGTATCCCTAGGCATTTCATAGGCAGCAGTGCATTTGATACCAGTGTAACTCAAGAAATGCTTACTATGTTAAACTTTGCTTAATGGGGTGCCTCAGGGATCCATCCGCACCCCTGCTCTTTCCCCCCCACCGCGACACCATTTATGATATGTGATCGCTGAATCGAGGGACACAAATCACGAGATCCCCCTCTTTCTTGTGGGAGGTACAGTAGGCGCTCGCCCACAGTCAGCATATTTTAACACAGCTTCTCTTTTCCGCATTTTTCATGGATGAACGTAACACTTTCAGAGCTATTATTTTCTGCCTTGACAAACATGAAATGTATCCCCCGGTAATAATAGAACTGCGGGAGGCATTTAAAGAGGTGGCTCAATGTACAGTAAAAGATTTACACACTTCTCCACAGACAGCTTCAGGCTTTTATCTGTGTGTGATACGCAGCTCCCACATGGTCACAGAGGATAACATACTCCACTGTGCTGAGCTGCATGCTTCACATCTGAGTAAATAGATAAGCGCTGCATAATCTCTGCTGTATGAGGCGTTTGTCTCACGATGTACAGCATCCAGAGGACGTGCTCGGATCCTTTACTTAAAGCTGCACTAATCAATATCGTCATATCAACATAGATCAAATAACTGTGTGTAATGTGATGGAGGCTGCTTGTAGTGACAAACCCACAGAGAATTAACACACTGACTCTGCAGCTCAGCTCCGCATTGTAGCGTATTAGCGTCTTGCTCACTTGATCGCCATTTCAAAGCTGATAGTGTGTCAGTGTTTACAGCTTGAGTCAACTGATACAGTAAAACTACCACAATGTAAGAGCAAATCATTACAAGTAAAAGTTTTGCATTTAAAATTTATATTTAAAGCTCTGCCAAGCAACATTCTTACATTAATAACTAGTAAAGTAATTATTCGTAGCTTTAAAGGTGCCACATGTTTGTGCTTTTAGCATCTTTTTACTCATTATTCTGGTTTTACAGCCCCCTCATCAGCCCTGTATGCATCCACTGGAGGCAGGCTGTAGAATAAAGATGGACAACATCTTAAGTTCAAAGTCAAATAATTTTTCCCAAAGATGGTTCCTGTCATTTTAGGTCATTTTAATCACCCTGATGTTTGTTCAAGTGTTAGATTCCTTACAAATTTGGTTTTAATTAGTTATGTGATGCCATAAAAAGAGGGCTTGACATCATGATTGACAAATGCATGTGCTCGAATCACACTTGGTTCGGTGGGTTTGTGGGCGGGAACTCGCCGAGATCACTACTGCACAGACACTGGCTCAAAATGACGTCAACAGTGCAAGATGGCAGCAGCAGTGTCGGGGGTATTATGGCCTAATTTTTGCACCGTGGTGGGAGGAAGCAGGCATACTGTAGGGATGTGGGGGATCTCCAGGGAGTCGTTTTACAGGTAAAAATGAACACCAGACGAAATCAGTCCCACCTCAGCTGTAGTTTTATTAAGGGCAGACGTTGTGATGGTACAGGTCACGGCTTCAGCAACAAAAAGAGACTTCTAACACAAAATAACCGGCACATGTGCGGACTAGTGTCTTCTCCCATCAAAAGTAAAACAACGACTCACCCAAAGCGGACGTGACGTCACTATCTAACCCACAGGAAGGCGGCGATCAATACAATACGTCACTTCCCTGTTGTCAGAACGACATTTATACCTGTGCAGTGGTGTGTCTGTGTCACTCTGCAGTTACACCTCCAGAACACTAGTTGACGGTGGATGTTACAGTGAAGCGCTGTAAAGTTTAGTTGATTGAAAACACACATTAAACACACATTAAACACACATTAAACATGGCTTAATAGAGACAATTTCAAACACAAGTACACAAATCAGCTTCACTATAACTCGCAGCATTCACAGACAAACACTTGTCTTTATCTGGACACATTTTCCCCACAAATACAACATGCCAACGTTATTAGCACAAGCCTATGGCATTTTACATTGTACAAATTAGCCTAGCAGCTAGCTGACTTTTCCTCTACTCATATAAAACCAGGGACAACAGCAACATTTAACAAAGGTAACGTTACAAAATTCAGCTCCATTACAACTCACAAGGTTCACTGACAAAACAACTGTCTTAAACCAAAAAACGTTTTCCAAACAAATTTGACATGATAACATTATTAGCACAAGCCTATGGCATTTTACATGTATAATTTAGCCTAGCAGCTAGCGGACTTTTCCTCTGCTCATATGAAGCCAGGATAAATCACACACAAGACTTAAATTGCTATTTTTGTGGAGGCTTTATTGTCTTCACAATTTATAGTTTCTTAACTGTGAAATTAAAGTGAATAAAATCTTTGTTTCCACTGAGGGAAATGGTTTCAGGTTACAGAAATAGACAGGAGGTCTGCGTCGCCGCAATGTGTAGTTACATTTAAGGGGATGTGCACGTCAGGCCACAAATCCACTTTACTTCATCAGCCTTCCTGATTACATTATTTATATATTAATAATTGACTCATGATTACGTGGGTTTTATATGAATTGTGGTGCATTACTTTTCATAGGTACAGGTACGATCAGCGTATGAGGGCAGCCTGTTGTTCTGCTTTCCCAATTGGCCATAAAATCAATTAATGCTGCTTTAAGTAAGATAAGCAAACGATGATAGTAAAATAACTATGCAGTCATAATGAAACGGCCCATTTCAGTTTTATATTGTTACACTGGATAATTATTAGTGATGCATTGATGCGTACTCAGCATTTTAATGTTGTCAAGGTGCAGCTGGTTTTAATTATCTGATACACTGTTGGAGAGTTTAATGTGCTTTGTAACAACACATTTAATATGCTTATTGTAGATTTTTTTTGCAAAGTAAATGCTGTCAAATCAATGAAGTGGGGTAAAAAGTACAGTATTTACTTAGTGAAGAACATTACGCATAGGTAAAGTCTAAGTACTAACAACAGAAACAAATTATATTCAAGCACTGTTCTTCAGTAAATGTAATTTGTCTCATTCCAGCGCTGACAGCAGTGTTAACAATTACATAGTGTTTGTTGATGTAACAGTAGGAAAAGGTTACTCAGCTATAACCATAATCCTCCCAATAAGCTTCTACAGTGATGCCATAGTCATCAAGTCCAGTGTTAAAATCTAATTGCAGAAATTACTTTTGTGCCTTTTAGTGGAGATTATTCCATCAGAAAAACACTCGAGTGTGTGAGAGCCCAGTCCTGGAGGAAACACTGTATTATCTGAAATCAAGACGATGTGCATTGATTCTTTACTCCACACGAGGCAGGGCAATAGTCCTGAGGATGATTCAAAGATGAACTCATCTGAAAGGGCAATCAGGCTCAAGTGAATTGCCTCTGAAAAGATTCCAACTAGTACTTAACCCGAGATGCCATCAGTCTGACACCAAACCCAGTGTGCCGTTCAGAGCTCCTATTAGCCTGTGTCATTAAACCAACATCATAAACCCTGCTAAGTACAGTTTCCCTGCAACTGGAAATGTTTTCATGGATTTAGAAAATGGTGCCCCTGCTGATATGGTACATAATACCTTCATTTCAGTTCTTGCCAAGTCATTACCTTTATTTGTGTCGAGGGAGCTAGTTTATGAAATGAGGTACGTCTTTAACGCCTAAGAAAAGTAAGGACCTCACAGCGAGAGAGGGAAAACTGTCATGTTTTAGCATGTAATAAATTGATATCTTATTCAGACAGAGGAAGTGATTATACACGACAAGTTATTGTGATATACAAAATGTATTTATACTTTGGCTGCTAACTACAGAAAAAAACAGATCTGTGTTTAAATCGCCGTCCCTGTTTTAGTGTCACTCAATTAATGGTTAGCGGCTTTTCACCAGTGAGCTAGCTTAAAAGAGAGGTGTGTAGGATTTAGTGGCATCTAGTGGTGAGGCTGCAGAAGTGACACTTCTCCTGTGTGCCAAGCGTGCAGGAAGAACTACAGTGGCCGACACGAAAATGCTAGTTCCCCTTTCTAGAGCCAGCGTTTGGTTTGTCTGCTCTGGGCTACTGCAGAAACATGGCAGTGCAACATGGTGGACTTTGTGGACCAGGGTAAGGTAACCAAAACACAACAGTTCCCAATTTCAAATGATTATTCACTAATGAAAACATAGTTACTGATATTATATTACATTTCTGCCAATTCAATGATGCGTCTTTTTTTTTGATACACTACGCAGCGACGCATGTAATACCATGTGTTGCCAGCGGGGGTGATAATGCAAGCGACGTACTTAAAATTAACCACTTTTTGTTATTCACAGAAGAAGCAGGAATGAAATATGGCGGGCGAGGAGGAAAAACTTTGCGAACTCTTACGGGCACACCCCCATTCATACGCCCGTTCTAGTGCCCTGCACTCTAATAAAAGAGCAGTGCTAGCTAGCTACAGCAGTAGGCTACTAGCTCGTCGGAATGTACTGGTGACTCTGCTACCCCCTGCTGCGCGAGCGATGTATTGCATTTCAAGTGTCGCCTGCATCGTTTGCATTCAATGTGTTGACTATGAAAGGAAGTGTGTTGCTCGCGCCGCTTGCGTCGCTTGCTCACATTGCGACGATGAAACAGCCCTAAGTTCTGTTGCTGTGGATACCCACAGGTTCATATTTCTTGTGCACTCACTTAAAGGGAGACACAATCCAAGGAAAATATACGTCAGAGCCAGACTTTGGTGTCAGATTTATTGGAGTCAATGTGGTTGGCACTGCAAATAACGCTAAATCTATCTTTGTGGTTTCAACTTTGACTGAGAAATTTTTAAACCAGGTGAAACACACATCATGTGATGTTTTTTAATCTAAATACACACTTTTGTTTTCCTTGTTATTGGTCTCCAAACAGATCATGGCTCTGCCCAGCAGCTAAATCTGCTGGACAGAGCCATAAAGGTTCAATCAATATTTGTGAACATGAGTTACTCTCTGTCAAAGCCAGAAACCACAGAAGGAAGTATCAAATGTGTGATGTCATCAAGTAGAAAATCTGGAGCTGCTCCATCTGAGAGCCTGATTTTGTGGATCCACTGAATGTTTGTTCTCTTTAATATACACAAATAAGCTTTATTCTATTGTAGTGTTCTCCGTTCAAAAACAGAAAATGTACCCATGTACTCAGAACGTTCTCCTGGGTGCACTCAGTGTCATCTATAACATCTTTCACCATTCATTGACAATGAGACAGCTCAAGACTCTATCCCCTATGACTAGAGGGGGGAAGAGGACAGGAGGAGTGACTTATAGTGACTGATAAACACTAAACTTCACTCAGTGTTTTCATGTCAGATCTATTATCTATACAGTGGCTTTGCTGTTGTAAAGATTACTTTTGCTGCTCTAGAAACAACATTTAATTGTATTCAAAATATTCAATAATCCTGTTCTGAATTTATTCATTCATTTTAAATGAATTATCATCTTAAAAGCAATTATTTAGAAATTAAAAAGAACTGATAAGAATACTGATAAGTACCAAACCAGTCAGGAGTATTAATCAGAGTAGTGGTATCAATAAAATCTTAACGATAACCATCCCTACCTATGACATTACAAACTTGAGCTCTAACTTTTGGATTTGGGAGAGTTGTTTATATTTACTAATATTTTTGGACTGTCTTCGACCACAGAAATCACACGTTATGAATTTTTAAAATGGGTGTACTTCCCCTTTAAGGTGTCTGTTACCTGAATGATAAGCACAGGCGCTGATGCAGCTGCTTACAAAGTCAGATGACAAAGAGCAGTCGATGTCATTTTAACCAGGAGAGTGATAAAAGTTTAAAATATCTGTATTTAAACTAAACATTCATGCGAGTTCTTTACACGACAGCCGATCAGTGCAGGGTTTCCTAAATGTCCACAGAGATTCAAGATGGAGGCTAAACAGGAAGTAGCAGTTAGCTAGGTGTAGCAGTAGCATTCACACAACCCCAACTCCATGTTGTACAGAGACCGAGCTAAAATGAAGGACTGGAGGAACATTTACTAAACTACTGGAGCTCCTGGTAAGTTTTGAAATACTTATTATTTCATACAGGTCAGCCTGTCTTTAGTTTGAGTCACGTTAGCATGAACTGGCTCTCCCAGTTAGCACTAGCATTAGCTTCCCCAGTTAGCACTAGCATTAGCTTTCCCAGTTAGCACTAGCATTAGCTTCCCCAGTTAGCACTAGTATTAGCTTTCCCAGTTAGCACAAGTATTAGCTTTCCCAGTTAGCACTAGCATTAGCTTTCCCAGTTAGCACTAGCATTAGCTTTCCCAGTTAGCACAAGTATTAGCTTTCCCAGTTAGCACTAGCATTAGCTTTCCCAGTTAGCACAAGTATTAGCTTTCCCAGTTAGCACTAGCATTAGCTTTCCCAGTTCTCAGGAAGCTTGTGTCTCTTAATGAATGGTGGTTAAAACTGTTGACAGGAGCTGTGTTCACGAGCTCCTCAGGTAGTTCCCAGTTTGACTCATTCTTCATTCTGCGACTGGGTGAGTTCATGAACTTTTAGGTCGTAATTTAGAAACAATAATGTTTGCTAAAAAAAGGATGTGATGTTCTTAGTTTGCTGAAACAATGTGAAGCTTTATGTGACAAAATAACCAGTAAGATATTACTTTACCTGACATATCATCAAGTTTAACGGTAATACATAACATTTCTAACTATAAACTAGGTCACTTTATATTGATTTACTTTTGTTCACCATGTCTCTGCATATATGACACCAAAGTCAACAAGTTGTGTACAAAAATGTTTGCACTTTCTGAGTTGTTGTTCCAACCTGACTATCTTGAATTTTTCCAGCTGACCCAATTTTTGCAACACCGTACCTACGGCCTAGACTCTCCGTAGACATACCTTACGCTGTAGCCTAGGATGTAGCCAGACGTGCCAACCTGGTCTCACTCCAAAGTCGTCAAAAAGCACTGCTCGGGCAGTAACTTCCAGTGTCAGACACTGACAAAAAAGCTGTCCTGTCGTGCCAGCACGATATGCAGCCATTGGTCGTTATTGTTTAATGGCAGCTGGCGGCATCAGGAGGAAACACGGCAGCAACAATCAAAGTTAAGATAGTCCAAGTAGGGTGGGCGGAAGGGGTGGTGGATGGGTCCAACAACCACTGACTGTCACCTGTGAGGCCAGTGTTTGCTTCCTGTAAACAAACCCTGTTCTTTTGCCAGTTGTTTTATCAGTGAACCTTGTGAGTTGTAATGGAGCTGAATTATGAAACATTACCTTTGTTAAATGTTGCTCTTGTCCATGGCTTTATATGAGAAATTTATGCTAGCTGCTAGGCTAGTTTATACAATGCAAAATGCCATAGGCTTGTGCTAATAATGTTAGCATGTTATATTTGTTTGGAAAACATGTCTAGTATAAGACAGTTGTTTTGTCAGTGAATGTTGTGAGTTAACACTGAGCCAGATTTTGTACTTTTGTTAAATGTTATTACTATTAAACCACATTTTATGTGTGTTTTGAATAAATCAAACTTCACGGCACAGTGTTTTCTGTGTTTCCTTAAGTGTCTAAAATTACTTTCCATTCTAGACACGAAATGGCTGCCTCTGTCGTTCTCAAAGTTAATTCTAAATTCATGTTTCCGGTCAGAGTGAAGCATACGCACGGCTCTCAAACACTGAAATCTCCACCAAAAAGACCTTCAGATTTCACATTTGCCCTGTTTAAATTTGTCCTCTGCACCTCAGGATGTTTGTAGAAACTCAGGCAAACTCTCAGACCTCAGGACTGTGTTTTGAAAGGGCATCCAGAAAAAAAAGAGGGGGTCCGGCGAGAGTGTGAAATTGGATAAGGGGTCTAATGAACAGCAGCACACTCCACTCGCTGCAACTTGTCACTGTCCTCCTCACTCCTCTGCAGCCTCGGTGTGGAGTTTCATATTAGTTTCAAAGGACTCAAAGAGCACAATCTTCCTCATTTTCTTATCTTGACTCGGGATCGACTGCATGAGCAAAGCAATTTGCGGTGTGTGTATACAGCAGCTGCCCCGCTGTATGATCCCCATCTGTATCTATCACAGGTCTGGATTGTTATTGAAATGACTTCAGTTACTTTTCTTTGTGTTGCCTGAATCTCTCCGAGGAAACATTATTATTATTACGGCATGGTGAAAATTAAAATGAAAACAGCCCAGTCAACTATTTTTAACTGACAACAGAAGGATATTTAGATTCTTTTTTTATTAAATCATGCAGATAGGAGCCATTGAAAAACTAATTTGGATGCTATTTTTCACTGGTTTGTGTTGGCGTAAACTTTCAAATCAAATCAACATCCTTTCCGTGTCTAAATGTTTGCCGTGTAGGTTTTGATTGATGTTTCGTAATGTTTATCATCTTCAGTTTTAATTAAGTATTACTCAGCAACATTATCATGCAAACATATGGCTCTGTGCCACTATCCAATTATGCCCAGTTAGTCAAAGGCACAGCAGTGACCACTTTAGCCTCAAATAACATTGTGAAAACAGACAAAATGCATAATTTGCTAATTAGCCAGACTAATTATTTTGATGACACATGCCATTTCATTCTTGAGTCACTCATTACAGAATTTATAATTGTTGTTAATGATGTTAATAGTCTGTGCCTGTGGTGTAACATACTGGCATCACTATTTTTGGAGGATTTTGGGAGATAAAGAGGCAGAGAGCCGGTCATCCCCCCTCTGGACTCTCACAAAAATATTTTGTTTTTTCCAGATTACCATCAGCATGATTCTGCTATAAACAGACCGGTGTCCTGAGGAATAAACAGTTTGGGGAAAAAAATAATTAAAAAAAACCAAAACATTCTGCTTTGCTGTGCCCTCACTGTTTCTGTGGCGTGCTGATCAAAGATTAGTTTTTTTAATGATACAACAGTGACACCTGTGAATCAGCAGGGGTACTGCAGGCATGTAATCCAGTGTTTTCACAGATGATACTGCATGCATTATTGTTTTGTTGTTTTTAATCAAAAATCCCTGATAGTAAACAAGAGACAACAGCAGAGGACATACAGTACCTGCACACCAATGTGACTTGGCTAGAAAGCCACAAAAAGGTCCACAGGCTGAGATCAGTGCAAAAATAGTGTTCAAAGAGTGAGTAAAAACAGCAGCAAATGTTTCAGTCCATGACTATCAAAAGTGTTCTCAGTGTTTGCTGCTGGTTTTACTCACACTTTATCATTTTATTTGCACTTTGAGCACGTTTTTATGTCCACAGATGTCTTAAATAAATAGACTACTTTTGCGTAGATATCAGCCTGTGGACCTTTTTGTGGCTTTCAAGCTCAGTTACATTGATGTGCAGGTACCTCCTCTGCTGTCCTTTCTTGACTGTCCATTGTACCGACGCACCCAAGACTAACTTTTTGTTGCTTCAAGTAGTCGCAGTTTCACAGCAGCCCTAAAAAATAAAGGTTAAACAAGAAAGGACTGGCTGAGATCAATGCGAAAATAGTGTATTTGTTTAAGACATCTGTGCACAAAAACGGTGTTCAAAGTGCAACAAAAATAATAAAGAGTGAGTAAAAACAGCAGCAAATATTTCAGTCCTGTTCTTGTGTTCACATTGTCAGTTCATTTTAAAGAGGACTCAGTTCTCTTTCTGGTCAACTTCAGCTCTGATGGGGTCTCAGTCCTCTTTCTCTTCACACTATAGCCTATATATGATTTATATTAATGTAGTCTTGTTTTTACTTTGATGTGGCGCTGCAGTGCAGCTATGAACTTAAAATTGGAGGAGACCTTAGTGTCTCTGTGCGTTGTGGACAGTTGCTGTTTGATGTTTTCCTCGTTTCATATCTGGAGGAGTGCAGTTGTTTCATCATCAGACCAAAGTACTCCTTGTCCTCTGGTCGTGCTGTCATTAGCTGTGGCCATGGTTCCATTGTGTTTATTATGCGTCCCACTGAAATGTGATCTGTCTGCGGCAATTTTGGAGGGCTACAATACAATAGCATAAGGCAAAGCGGACCCAGAGCGTTTTGTGTTCGCTATGCACAGGAGGTGGTCTGCGTCCAGCTTGCTTCAGAGGGGTCTAAGTTCTCTTGTGTTCAAGCGTCTTTTTAGACGTGTGTAGACACTAAAAAGTTAAAATATTTTCAACGTTTTGAGCATCAGACACCAGTAGCTAGCGCACATTGAATAAGCGCTTCCAGCGTTTCAAGCATCTTTGAAGCGTCCGCGTCTCTAGCGTCTCATTTCTGTGTGATCGCCCCCTAAGACTTATAACCAGCATTGAAGCCACGAATGGTCCATTGTGCAACTTACACCAGTGCAATGTGAAAACATGAAACACTGTACACACATACTCGGCGTGACGTAAGAGACATCTCGTGTCCAGTGTAAACATTTGAAACTAAAAATTATCAGCACAATCACAGATCCTTTATTTTCCGGAGGGAGACAGAGTAGATGTTGTTCACAAATTTTCACCAGGTAATTGAACTTTCTTTCTTTTTGTGTGTGTGTGAAAACCACATCATACACAGGTTATTATTCAGATAAATCAAACCATACCTGTAGGGATTTTCAAGGTGTGTTGGCTTTGTAAATCAAAGGAGCAAGGTGGCTGGTGTAAAGTGAGTCATTACTCAGGCTGCAAGCTTTACTGAGTTTAACACATGGTGCAGAATTCATCTCTGTTTTTATTATTTCTTATTAATACATATGGAGCAGCAGATGTGAACAATAAATAAAGAAGCAAACAAAATAAAGAGATGAGAAAACACAGCTGTTAAGAATCTCATCCAAAGAAATGAATTGGTTGTTTTACGAATTTATTGGTTGTTTTTTGTCAAGCTTGAGCAGCAGTTTGAACAAGAGTATGTAGATTCCTTAACTTTACACCTGTACTGTAAAATATCACACAGCTAATCTTTTATCATTGAATGAATCTAATCACACATTTTGTTAGGGCTGTATCCTACTCAGATTGATGTCAGTTGAATCCAACACATTCTCACTCCAACCTCGTCACATATCGACGTTTGGTCATGGACTTTACTTGTCCAGATACGTCATGAAAGTCACCCTGGGTGCGTCTGTTGTTGTTCTGGGATGCCTTGTTACGTGCATTGTGCATGTACATTACATGCACACAGTCTTTTTCAAAATAAACTTACAACATCAGTAAAACACTGCATATTTAGTTTTTTTCCTTGGTTTAGAAAAAAAACAACATCACTGTTTGATACAGAGTTTGTTGTACCCATCCACCACCCCTCTGGATCGCCCTAAGGGGACTCCACAGCTCCTTATATTATGTTGTCTTTCAGTTAGGGATGGGCATCAATTTTCGATTATCGATGATTGATTGTTAAGGATGTTAACGCACGTGGTTGGGTTTAGTAAAAAATAACAAGGCTTATGCTCTGGAATCTTACGGGACGTGAACACTGCTTTTTCCAGGTGAAAGTCAGTGTTTGTTGGACGCATCCACCACCCCTCTTACCCAGCCTAGTTGGACCTCTGCAGCCTTAACTTTCATTTTTGTCTTGCTGCATTTCCTCTGATGCTGCCAACTGCTGTTAAACTGTAATGGCGACCGGCCGTGTATCATGTTAACAACAAGGATGGCTTTTATTGTCTGTCAGACACCACAAGTCGCTGCCCAAGCTTCAGAATTCGATGACTTTGGAGTGAGACCGGGCTGGACGTTCCATCGCTACTGTTTGTTGGCATGTAATTCTGACACAATATGTGCCACCTTCACATACTGCACTGCTCAAAGGTCATGGTCATTTCAAGCATTTCTGTGAGACCACGTTCATAGTCCACATTTCAGTTCATCCCAGAGGTGCTGGATGGCGTTAAAGTTGTTGCTCAGTGGAGAAACCAAACCCGGAAAACCCGACATGAAACAGACGATGGGTGTCCACATACATTTGGTACATATAGTGTATTTATCTTCCTCAGCTGTCACAAAGTGATTAAAGCTACCAGACGTTAGATCATACAGCTCTGGCAGCTTCATCAGTGAGTTAGCGGCAGCTCTTAAACTTCAGGATGGGTTAACCACTCCATCTCATGTCATCATCATCCCGCCCTTTTCCCCTCTGACTCACTCCAGTGAGAACACACTGAAATACCTCCTGTATATTTCATCAAAAGATTTGTATTCTGTAATTCTACATTTCAACATGGCTGCAACATTTGGCCCACCACCCTCGAAATGAATGACTCTGTTTGGTTTGTTTGGCAAATGCCGGTGCACACGATATCTCGTGCGACGCCCATACCCAACAGTGGAGTTTACTGATTGATATTTATTTCCTCGCGCTGAGATTTTCTCAGCGGGAGCAGACGAGGGAGATGGAAACTGGGAGAAGTGCGAGCACGCTAGGAAACAGCAGGCCCTCACATTAGACTCGGCAACAAGGGGTCGCTGGGAAAGCGGAGAAAACTAGGACGACAATTTAAAACCCAGAAGCATGTTAAACAAATACAGACATGCAATAGATCCACTGTCAGCGTTAATGCTCGGCCGTTCACACACTCGTTATTGGAAAAGAGTGCAGCGTTGTTTTGCTGGCTCTCACTTCCCCGAGGCATACAATAACCTTTTTGTAGCTCACTTTTTAAAAGCCCATTCAACTCAACTCCTGTTGCCTGAGACTGAAACCAGCGACTCGCTTGTAAAAAATATACCCTCCTCTTCAACATTGTTTCTCCGCGACCCCTGAGGGATGAGACGGGGCTGACACTGAGAGCCGCGCTCAAGTGCCGCAGAATGAAAAGACGATGATTAGCATCTCATTATCCGTCCTCATATTTGATTTAACCCAAGTTCAAACCTGATTGTCCTTCTCTGCGTCACTTCTTTCCGGTCACTTCTGCACACTTGACAGGAGACAGAACACAGTGCATGAACATAAATAGCTGCTTTGCATTATACTGCAGCTCTTCATCTTCTCATTGACTCCTGTGTTTGATCTTTATAGCTGAGCTTTGACTTCACAATATGTTGATAGATTTTATGAGAGCAGGCAGTGTATACGTACGCTGATTTTTTTTTTCTTTTAGACTTGAAGAAACAGCCTTTGATGGTCAGATCTTATTGACGGGAATTCACATTTCTGTCTGACATCTGTTGGTCCGTGTTCGGTTATCAACTGAGCCAAACATAAATTCATTTCACTTTCATTTTAACATCCTCGTAAACTTGTTTTGCATGCAGCTTTCTGCACGGCCTCAGAAAAGTTCATTTCCAGGCAAAACAACAAACTACTCAGCTGGTGCATGACTGATTTACATGGCAGTACCCTAATATTTCATTCAGTGTTGACACTAATCTGAAAACACCTCTATTTTAATGTAAAATCAGCTGGAATCACAAGGTGGGTTGCAGCAGGAAAAGCTGCCTGCACCAGATTTTCGTGTAGGTGACACGGCATAATTTATGAGTGGGCAGCTGAAGCTTATTCAAGTGAGGAAAATCAAACATTTATTGTAGGATTGATAGTTTGATCCTTGGTTGCTCTTGAGCAAGACACTGAGCCCCAACTGCTGCTTTTGTGTAAATGTAGTGACAAAAGCATCTGCCAAATGAAGGTAACGTTAAGATACTAACTGTGTCCTCAACTGTAGTAAGAAACATCTGGTCTAGAAACGTTGACTCATCAATCTCAGATCTGTTGTCTCTCTTGTTCTTTTGGTTTCCTTAAATTCAACAATAAAGTCGTGATGAAAATAAATGTGTTGTTTGCACTTTTCCACTGATGTGTATTAGACAGGAGGTCTGCGTCATCTCTGGAGAGGTGCACGTCAGGTACGGTGTCAATTCCACACAGAGGTATAAATCCTGCATTAGTCAGACAGTAAAGAAGCTTTTATTCACTTTAATTTCACAGATAAGAAACAATAAATTGTGAAGACAATAAAACCAACACAAAACAACATTTTAAGTCTGTGTGTGATTTATCCTGGCTTCATATGAGTAGAGGAAAAGTCCACTAGCCACTATAGGGCGCTATAGGGTCACTACCTAAGTCCCTTCTTTATGTCTCCTTTGCATTTTTTTCCAATTAATTTTTTGGCTTTATTAACTAAGACAGTGAATCCCTTTTGCTGCTGTTCTTCTTCTTTGAGTTAGCCACTTACTGCTTGTAGCTGCTTTTGGGTCGCTCACATAACACAATGTAAAAACGTCACTCCTGTCCTGCCCATCGTCCCGTCCTGCTTATACAGACACCGTTTCGGCACTGTTACTACGTCCATTCTCAGCGCAGAAGCGAGACAACTCTGTCTCCTCATTTGTACCTTTGGACCTTTTCTACAGAATGGCAAGGGTTCATAACGGTGCAATATTACTGCCTTGAGCAGGCAGGGAGGCTACTGTCTCTTTGCAGTTCCTTTGCATGTCTTTGTGGTTATTTCTCCTGGACGTAGTTCTTTAATTCAGCTCCTGAGAATTAGTCTTCCTGATCCTAATTTATCATCTTAAAGTGACTGCAGTCATCTTTATTTGTCTGAAATAATCACCTTTTGAGATGAAAGTAAGATCCAAGAGAAAACTTGATTATTTTATAAAAGAGCCTGCACAATTTCAGAAATCTGTCCTAGTGATCAAATTCAAGGCTCAACTTTGTGTGTTTTATCTGTTCTCAGAGTTTATAAACCTCTGAGATGCCTATGAGCACACCTAAAGACCTTCTGCTGATTTATTTGATGGTGGGAGGAGTCTCATTTATCCAGCGGTAAAACCTAACTATTTAAAACTCTTACGCATACAAGTAGCTCGCATAGGCAAGCGCGACCAGTTGACTGTTTGTGTGTTTTAAATCCAAAACCAAGGCTTTCTCTATCGCATCTATCCATCCTTGCACCTCTTTCTTACATCTCTCTTTTCTCATCCTTTCTGGGAGGAGCTAAGACACAAAGAAGAGATGAGCGAAGGAAGCGAGAGGACCCATAAGCATAATAAAAATCACCCCTGCTTCTTCTCTCACTCTGCCTCTCTGTTCCTCTCTTTAGTCATTTCCACTTCCCCAGCAGGCCCCTTCAGCGTCATTCTTCACGTGTCCACCAGATGCCCCCAGACTTCTCTCCTTTCAGTCATCTCATTCCTCTCACCTGAGCTTCCCTGCCCATCTTCCACACCTGCACCTCATTCCCTCATCAGCTGCTCACTATATAAACCAGCCCCAATTCATTGCTGCTATTCCAGATTGTCTGGTGTGTTCAGCGTAGCTTTGTAGCCCTGTATCTGTCTGCTTCTGCCAGTTTGACGTTCTCCCTGATTGTCTGGACTCTGGACTCCTGCCTGACACAGACTGAATCGTTGTCTGATGAGGTATTCTCAACATACTTTCTCACAAAGTGTTTGTCAGGAAGAGATTTTGAACTGACTGCGGCGCCAGACGAACGGTCACGAGTGTAAGCAGAATGATGGGAATCCTCCTCCGGGGACCATGAATATAATTAACACCAGGCCTTACAGCACTGGAGCCAGTAGTTGTCCAGATGTTGCGCTCTGGACCAAAGTGTTGGATGGACGGACTCGCCCGCTGATTCACTCACACCGTCTTTAAGTCCTGGCACCAGCAGGGAGAGGAGCTTACTGTGCTAGGAAAGATGTAAAATGGCTGTCACAAAGTGGCAACAGACGAGAATGATGACACAGAGGAAAATGAGAGAAAACTAGAGAATTAGGACTTACATGAATCCCTCTTGACAGGTATTTTAAGCACAGCAAACACAAGCCAACGTCAGCGCCAGTCCAAACCATCTCAGCATTTCCATAATAGAAAATGAAAGCAGCCTAGCAACACACTCGTCATCTTAACATACATTTTGCTACTGTGTGTGCATGCCGGTGCAGGCCGTCAGATCAACATCTCTTCCACGTCAGAATTAGCGCTCTGATCAGCGGCGGCACGTGAAAACATCAGTCAGCGTAAGAGAATTAAAGCAAACATAACAACAACTTGATATTTATATCAAAAGCATCCTGAGAGCTCCTGGCTTAGCCGCCGTAATCAGGTTAGCGCAACGTCTCCTGTGGGGAAGTAATCTACTTTGATGCTCAGTCTGCTACCAAAACATTGAATGTGTGTCAGGCTGAGCAGCTACCAACCAGTCCAGCCCACTCTGTAATTTAATTACATTAGTTGACTCATGTCCTACTTAACGTCCAGGCAGCCAACGGCCTGATTACGGAAGCCACAAATTGTCAAATTCCAAACCTGAATAAACATTTATGTCTCTCAAAACCAGGAGGGTTGTAATTATCGTCCATAATGTGATTTCACAGGACAGATGAAGTGCAGCGCAGGAGTTCACTTCCCAGATCATCTGCGCACAGATTCAAACCGTTCTTCCTGCTGCAATTAGACTTCTCAGTGAACTCATATGACCTGGACCAAACCTCATCCCATAGCACGCGCTGTAGATATGTATCATAAATTTCTGGAGATCATGATGCCTCGTGTTCCCAGCTCATTCGCCAGAGGGAAATGTTAGCATCGTACATTTCTGTAAAGCATGAATGTTGCATTTGTTTCATACGTATCATTAAAGTGATGTCGTATATGAGCTCACTTTGTCACCTGGAGGTGGAGGGGATGGTGGTCATGGCGTGAGACACCTGCGAAGCTGCAGACCGCTGTTCAAGACCAACAGACCATGAAGAGTTATTGTTGTGTTTCCAGCATCCTTTTAGGCATGAAAAGTGGTTGTTTTTAACTGAGAGTTTGTTGCTTTTCCTGTCAGGACTGCAGCACAGAAAGCTGTTGCTCTGTTTTTTACAGACATCGTTTGTTTTCGTGTCAATTGTGCCACAAACACGATTGTTTTGTGCCGAGACTTCGCTGCGTTTACAGCTGAGATAGTGCCTTAAAAAGCAGTTGTTGGTGTGTGAGACATCACTGTGTCACGAAAAGCAGTTGGTTTTTTTCAAGGCATTGTTGCATTTCCTGTGAGGATTGTGCAAATAAAGACAGTGCCTGTGGTCATGTCTTTTAAACATTAAAGTGTCATTAAGAAACTTTGAGAAGTGAAAGTGTGATGTGAACGCTGCTGGACTGAATATGAACCATGCTATTTGCTAAAATGACAATATTATTTAGGTATAAAACAATAAGAATACACCAATATGAAACATTCACATTATGGAACTTGATTCAAAGTAAATGCTAAGATTTGCATGACTGGACTCATTTTAGGAAGGCACAGTAACTAGTGTCACTTCAAACAGCTTTGTAAAGCTCTCTGTGAATTATGTCACCCAAATGACCAAATGTCCAGTTACAGTAATTACAAAATCAGTGAGTTATATTTTGTAACCCTTAATCTGTCCAAATAGTCTGTCACTGATATGTAATTTTATATTTGGATCGTCTCTCTGCCTCCTCTGCCTGTTACTTAACGTGATACCAAAAAAGTTGAATGAATTGGCTTTTATATTTAAGTTTTTGCTTCTTTTTTTAACACTTAAGTCAGTATTTTCTTTTTTTACGGAAAAGCACATTTAGGAAATGTGTTAGAGGACGCTGAGATATCTTTTTCACTTGTAAAATTAAAAACAGCAGTCGTTTCATGTTAACCTGTGATGTCACCGAGCTGAAGATACAATATGATGCTCCTGCAGAGAAAACAATGATACTCCCATTGTGTTTTATAACTGCAGAGTGATATCAGAATCAGAAATACTTAATTGATCCCAGAGGGCACATTGTGATTCATTACAGTCGCTCCGATGTAAAGAACAGTGGTCTGTAACGGTGTTTGAGTGGGTGGAACATGTCAGGTGGTGTCCACATGAATGCCAGAACCAAAGGTTTCCCAGCAGAACAACGAGTTACTCTCTTCACCTGTCAGTGGTTTTAATGTTTTGGCTGATCGGTGTATGGAGAAGGGGTGGGAATAAATAAGTTTGTACCTCCTCCCACTCCTTTTTGGGCATGTAAATCTAATCATTATATGTTGTTTTTAGTTTTCATGCTTCCTTTAGTCACCTGTGTTTTTCTGCCACTATCTAACTAACCAACTAACTACTTCACACAGCTCCAAAGTTATCTCATGTTTAAATTGCTCTTTATGTTTTACTGAGATGTACTTTGGTTGCAAGTACCACACTTTGGCCGCTAGATGGAGCTACTCACCCACACATATGAAGCTTCCAGCAGCTTCCATTATATGCAATTATCACACTGGCTGTTATAAAGTCTGGAAATGACATTACATAGCTTTATTAGACATGCAATTATAATAGAGAAGTATATATTTTTAATGCATTAGGTTTAGAAAATAAAACTGTGCAGAGGATAATAAGCTTCAGTGTGCAAAAAATTTAAATTATCCAGCAACAATAATTTAATTTAATTTAATTTAAATAAAGGGTTGTTTCTGCAGCAAATTGAAGCACAAATAATTATATGTTTATGTAGAGTTAAATCCATTTTTATTGGATTTTAAGGGCATAACTAATAGGACTAAAATATGATTTTAAAGTGGCTTTTTCCACATTTTATGCTTTGTGTTACCTTCTGTTATCCAATGTTTATTGTGAGCATTATTTCTGTCACGGGATTTGTGTGTTCTCTGACTACCTTTGATACCCTGAGGTCACTGAGGCAGTTTTAACAGGCGTTAATCAGTTACTGAAGTAATTAAGAGCGCTCGGGGCATCGTTACCTGTCTCATTTGATTGACACCGTCTTCCACGAGCTGGGACAAGCGGGCAGCGCTGCACAATGGAGGGGGAGAGGCGGTGGGAGGGCGGGCAGGAGCGCAGCTATCCAATGGGATCAGTGATGGGAGGGAGTTGAGTCCAACTCCAGCTTTGTTCCTAACTTACTGGGACTCCTGAGCACAATATGACTGAAGCGCCTGCACCGTTATTCCACGGGACGGTGCGTAAAGGCTGAGCCGCCCGCTCGCACTCTTCACCGCTCAGTGTGCGCCCTAACTTTGGATAAACTTTTTTTTTCTTTCTCCACGCATCTTCCAAAGGAGCCAGGGAGTTTCGTCTGTGAAGTGGATTGTTGTGAACATGCTTTTTGCGGAGTTGAAGTGAAACTTGTGTGATCTGTAGGAACCATTCTCTCCATTCAGAGGATTTAGCTGCGCTGCGCAGGATAAAATACCACTTCTGGAGTACTTTGGGGACACTGAACAACTGTGGAGAGACACTCTGCCGGGCTTCCCATTGAGTTTCCTCTGCACTTTTGCTGGAATACAATGCTGTAGTGACTCGTCGGAGCTCAGTAAAGTTGATGCATCATAGGCATGGACTCTGTCTGAGAAAGGTGGACCGGCTATCTGACCATGGCGCTCACAGGTAGGGGCTTTCATCTGATTTTACTCATGTTATGGACTCTGTCGCAGTACTCAGCGTCCAGCCAAGTCCGCCAAGAGTTCCAGGTCCTGGAGGAGCAGCCCGTCGGCACCTACGTGGGCACGATAGAGACCAAGCCCAGCTTCACGTACCGCTTCAGCGAGAACCACAAACTTTTCGCAATTAACGGCACCACTGGAGTCATTTACACCTCCTCGGTGATTGACAGGGAGGTTTTGCAGAGTGATGTCATCAACGTCGTGGTGCTGTCCAGCCAGCCCACCTACCCCACCGAGGTCAGGATAGTAGTTTTGGATATTAATGATAACTCCCCGGTGTTTCCAGACGCGTCCTTCGTCGTGTCTTTCAAGGAGGACGCCAGCAGCGGCAGGCAAGTGATCCTGGACACTGCTACAGACTCAGACATTGGGAGTAACGGAGTTGATCACACCACGTACAGAATAGTGAAAGGCAACGAGCAGAGGAAATTCCGCTTGGATATTACAGTCAATCCTAGTGGAGAGGGGGCATTCTTGCACCTTGTTTCAACTGGAGGCTTGGACAGGGAAGTTACTCCCTTCTACCAGCTCCTGGTGGAAGTGGAGGACAAAGGAGACCCGAAAAAGTTTGGCTACCTGCAAGTAAATGTCACAATCCAAGACATAAATGACAACCCCCCTATTTTTGATCAGGATCAATATCAGACTAGTGTTTTTGAGGATGCAGCCGTAGGGTCCAGCATTCTGCAGATTACAGCATCAGATCAGGATGAGGGAGCCAATGCTGAAATCAGGTACTTTTTAGATGAAGGGACGCCTTTTCAAATCGACCCCAAAGCAGGTACTATTATTATAAAAGAGGGTTTGGATTATGAGAGTAAGAAAGAGTACTCCCTGACTATTCACGCTGTAGACAACGGGGTGCCCTCGCTGTCAGGCAGAACAGAAGCCACGATCAAACTTTTAGATGTGAATGATAACGACCCGGTGGTGAAGTTTAGGTATTTCCCCACCACTTCTAAATTCGCCTCCGTGGATGAAAACGCACAGATTGGCACAGTAGTGGCTTTACTCACTGTGTCAGATTCAGACTCCCCCACAGCTAATGGTAACATATCTGTTTCAATCTTAGGAGGCAACGAGCAGAGACACTTTGAAGTGCACACGTCCCCTGTGCCCAATTTGAGTCTGATCAAAGTGGCCAGTGTGTTAGACAGAGAGAGAATTTCCTCATACAACCTGACTGTGTCTGTGTCGGACAATGGCAAGCCTATCGCTCGGTCCTCCTTCGCCAGTCTGGTAATTTTTGTGAATGATATCAACGATCACCCACCCATATTCCAGGAAACACTGTACAGAGTAGATATCAGTGAAGACATACCAAAAGGCAGCTACATTAAAGGGGTTTCTGCAACAGATGGTGACTCTGGGCAGAATGCCAACCTGCGCTACTCCCTGGTGTCTGGAAACGCTTTGGGCTGGTTCTCCATCAGTGAAAACAGTGGTCTGGTTACCAGCGCCGCTTTGCTGGACAGGGAAATAGCATCTGAAATTGTGCTCAACATCAGTGCCAAAGACCAGGGGCTGCAGCCTAAGATTTCCTACACTAAACTGATAGTCAACATCACTGACGTGAACGACCAAGTGCCCACATTCACACAGAGCACATATCACGTTTCCCTGGTGGAGCACGCTCCTGCTGGGACTGAGCTGGTGCTGCTGTCTGCCTCAGATGACGATCTCGGGGCCAATGGAACTATCCGGTTCTCATTTGATGCAGAGACTCCAGCCAGTGTCCAGGAGCTGTTTCGCCTGGATGCCGTGTCAGGGCGATTAAGCACAGCCGTGGAGCTAGACAGAGAGGATCAGGCCTCCTACTTACTCCACATCCAGGCAGCAGACGCAGGCAGCCCTCCTCTGCACTCTGTAGGGAAAGTCAACATCACCCTGAAGGACATCAACGACAATAGGCCTGTTTTCTACCCTGTGCAGTATTTTGCAAATGTGAAAGAGAACGAGCCCTCGGGTTCTTATGTAACCACCGTTTCAGCCACAGATCCAGATTTGGGTCGAAATGGCACACTCAAATATATCATTACAGCTGGAGACGCTTCCAAATTCCGCATTAATAGCAACACAGGGAAAATCACCACACTCGTGCCCCTGGATAGAGAGGAGAAAACTGCCTACCAGCTGCAGGTGACAGCAGCAGATGGTAGCGGCCTGCGCTCACACACCCAGGCCATAGTGACTGTAACTGTCATAGACACACAGGATAACCCACCAGTGTTCAGCCAGAAGGCGTACAGCTTTGTCATGTTTGAAAATGTGGGCATCGGGACAGTTATAGGGACCGTGTCAGCCACCACTGTAGATTTAAACACAAACATTTCATATCTAATCACCTCGGGGGACCAGAGGGGGCTTTTCACCGTGAACAGCGCAGGTCAGATCACAGCATCAAGCCAGATCGACAGAGAGGAGCAGGGTTTCTATCAGCTTAAGGTTGTAGCCAGAGCTGGGGAGATCACAGGAGAGGCCTTTGTTAACATCACTGTGAAGGACTTAAATGATAATGCCCCTCATTTTATTCACTCTGTGGAGCACGTGAGCGCGGTGGAGAACTGGAGCACAGGTCATGTCATATTCCAGGCCAAAGCTTCGGATCCTGACGAAGGCACAAACGGCGTGGTGGTTTACAGCCTCAAACAAAACCCCAAAGGCCTGTTTCATATTCATGAGAAGCACGGCCTCATCACGTTGACCGGGCCGCTGGAGGTCACCACGAGCTCTTACGAGGTCGAGGTCATCGCATCGGACATGGGGGTCCCCCAGCACACCTCCAGCCTCATCCTCATCGTCAGCGTTTATGATGTGAATGACAACTCGCCTGTGTTTGACCAGCTTTCATACGAGGTCATCATCCTGGAGTCTGAGCCCGTCAACAGCCGCTTTTTCAAAGTGGAGGCCACCGACAAAGACTCCGGTCTTAATGGGGAGATTATGTATGACATCGCGGGTGGCAACACTGGGGATGTGTTTGGCATTTTCCCAGACGGGCAGTTGTACATCAAAGCAGAGCTGGACCGAGAGATACAAGACAGATATAACTTAGTGGTTGTGGCCAAAGACCGGGCCGTGGAGCCGCTTAGTGCCGCCGTCAATGTCAGCGTGATTCTGGATGACGTAAACGACAACCGTCCCCTCTTCAACAGCACCAATTATGTGTTTCATTTTGAGGAAGAGCAGAAGAGGGGGTCTCTGGTTGGACATGTTTTTGCCGAGGATAAGGACTACGGCCCGAACAGCGAGGTCAGATATACATTTGAGGCTCCGCAGTCCAACTTTGAGCTCAACGCCATCACAGGGGAGTTGACCAGCACGCTGCAGTTTGACCGCGAGTCGCTCATGAGACAGAGAGGCGCCGCCGTGTTCAACTTCGTGGTCGTCTCGTCAGACCAGGGTCTCCCCAAGCCCCTCAGAGACCAGGCCAAAGTGCAGGTTTACATTCAAGACATCAACGACAACCCGCCTAAATTCACCAAAGACATTTACCAGGCCTCCATCTCCGAGTCGGCTCAAAACCTGACACAACTGCTGCGGGTTTCTGCCTCCGATGTTGATGAGAATAAAAACGGACTGGTTCATTATCACATATCTGAGGGCAACGAGGAGGGACAGTTCACTATTGATAGCAGCTCCGGGCAGGTCACATTAATAGGAAAGCTTGACTATGAAACCACATCCTCTTATTCGCTGAAAATCATAGCTGTTGATGCTGGAGCCGTGCCCTTGTCCTCCTCCTGCATGCTTAGCATCAGCATCCTGGATGAGAATGACAACTCCCCCTCCTTCCCTAAATCCTCACTGTCTGTAGACGCCCTGGAGAACATGAGGATAGGGGAGCTGGTGGCCTCTGTGACCGCCACTGATGCGGATTCAGGTCAGAACGCAGACATAACGTACAGCATCACAGGCACAAACAACCACGGCACCTTCAGCATCAGCCCCAACACCGGCAGCATCTTCCTGGTGAAAAGGCTGGACTATGAAACTCAGTCATTTTACAAACTCAACATCACTGCAAAGGACAATGGCAGACCACCCCGCTCCTCCTCCATCCCTGTGGTCATCCATGTCAGGGATTTTAACGACAACCCTCCAGTATTTGCCCCTGGTGACATTTTTAAATCCATCCCTGAAAATCTCCCCCTCTCAGCCTCAGTTATGACAATTACAGCTCATGACACGGATGCAGACATAAACGGGGAGCTGGAGTACTCCATTGTGCAGCAGATTCCCCGGGGAGGTCACTTCAGCATTGACCCGGGCACCGGGCTCATATACACCACCAAGGAAATCGACAGGGAGTTTTCAAATATGTTCGAGCTGACAGTCAAAGCCTCCGACCAGGCGGTTCCAGTTGAATTTCGCCGCTTTGCCCTGAAAAATGTCACAATATGGGTCACCGACCTGAATGATAACGTTCCCACTTTTGTGTCCCAGAACGCCCTCGTGGCTGAGCCAAACATAGTCATCGGCTCCATCCTGACAACAGTTCTGGCCTTTGACCCCGATGAGGGTGCAAACGGAGAGGTGGAGTACGAGCTTGTGGAAGGAGACTCTGACACTTTCATCATGGACAGGTACAGCGGTGATATTCGTCTGGCCTCACAGCTGGTACAGTCCCGGCTCATGTACACCCTCACTGTATCCGCCACTGACCACGGCACCAGCCGCAAGACCTCCAGAACCGAGCTGACCATCATCCTCCAGGGGATGGACGGGCCTGTTTTCTCACAGCCAAAATACATTACTATCCTCAAAGAGGGCCAGCCGCCGGGGACCAACGTCATCTCCCTGGATGCCTCGAGCCCGCGGGGCTCTGCGACCAAAGTGGAGTATTTCATCGTCGGGGTTCACAGTGATGGAAAAGCCGTGGGACGCCTTTTCACCATCGGCCGCCACACTGGAGTGATACAGACGGCTGCAGAGCTGGACCGAGAACAAGGCTCCGACCTGTACCTGGTGGATGTGTACGCCATCGAGACGGACGCCAGCCAGCCCAGAACACAGCGTGCTGAGGTGAGTCCACTGCTGACTTCTCTATTCTCTACAGGTACTGGACACCACCTTGTATTTTGCTGTATTTGATCTGTTTGGCAGAAAGAGGGCATGAACTCACCCACTGGCATTTGTTATAGACATTTGGATAGAATAAGTGTAATGAGATCAAGGTTTGAGCTGGAAAAAAATGGGAGTGAAACTGTCCAAGTCACACATAAAACAGAGCCACCTATTGCATATGTCTGCTCATTAATTAAATTCCTTTTTACGCATGGCTCTGCATTATATTAAATCATAATTTTCTTGGACATGAGTAAGCAGGCCTTGTTCTTTGGCACGATAACTTTATTGTTCCCGTTTCCAAAAACACACCAGTCATAACAATTCATCTGAATGTGCCTCCTCTAATATTTGAGCAGTCTTGGGAAGGGAAATGAGTGCTGCATGTCTTCTGCACAGGCTCCTCCGCTGCTCTTGTGAACTGAAATATTCTTATCAGCGGATATGAACTGCACAAATCAAAAAAGGACCACATTTTAATTTCCCCGCTGTAGACATAAATCATTCAGGGCTGCTGTTTCAGGTTCAAGGCCCATGATGGCTTCTCCAGTGTCTCAAGTAGAAATGAAAAGGAGAGTAATTCATAAGGTCTTGCAGTGTAGGTATGCATCATCAGTGCCAGTATTACTTTGAGCCTTTGAGCCTGAGGCTGTTTTGGCACCGGGGTGGTCTCGGGGTACCTTTATACCACCAGGAACTGCTCCACAGGCAATAAGTGACCATTAAAATTGGGTGACCTCTTAAGACTCTGTGAAAAGACGCTGAGGGCGGAGAGAGTGAAACTTAAGCTGTCCACTGAGTTTGCATTATGTGATGCACCTTTTTCAGGCTTTCCCTAAAGAAAGAGGGAGTTAAATTCTCTGAAGTGTAATGCGGGAACCCTAAACCCAGTTTTGGGTGGCTAAGGCCTAGCCGCCAGTCAAATGAAAAACAAATGTGAGCCTACATATGTTTTGGAAAAACCAGGGCTGGAGATGCCATGTTATTACAGGCTTGATGACACACATATTGCATTTAAATTGGACTTTGCAGAGCAAAAACAGAAAAAGGTGTGAGCTTCGTCTCTTATTAAAGGAGCAAGGTGTAGGATTTGGTGGCATCTAGAGGTGAAGACTGCAGGTTGCAACCAGCTCTGACTTCTCACGTGTGCCAAGTATGAAAATCCGCTCAGAATTCCTTTCGTGTTCATCGTTCAGGAGGTTTTTACCAGGAGCCGAATTATCTGCAGAGGTCTCCTCTTCTCCAGTACAAACAGTTTGGGCGATTAAAAGTGGTAGGAACACTGAATTCACAGTAGTTTCACAGTACAAATCAGTGTTTCTGAAATACTGATTTGTAACCTTACACTGCTTTATAAAGTGTTTTTATGGGTTTTAATCACCTGGTCTGTTTGTTTTGGAGAAGAAGAGACCTAAGTGGAAGATTTGGCTTACGGTAAAATCTTGCACACTGGACCTTTAAGATCTAGACATTCAGGATGTTTTTACCAGGAGCTGAGTTATTCGCAGACGTCTCTCCCTCTCCGAAACAAACGGACCAAGTGATTTAAACCGGTAAAAACACAGTTCTGGGCTACTGTAGAAACATGGCAGTGCAACAAGGTGGACTCGGCTCCTTGTGTAGATATAAACGTCTCATTCTAAGGTAACAAAAACACATTGATTCTTATTTTCAGGTGATTATACACTAAAGAAAACATACTTATTATATTAAATTTCAGCCGATATATCCCCCTAAATCCTACACACTGGACCCTTTAAGAAATCTGTTTTGTGTTATGATGTGAAGTGATTTAAGAGTTTAAGATTAGCTGGATGTCTTTGACAGTTGTTATTGATGCCTTTTCAACCACTGCAAATATTGAAGCTGAAATCTAATACGGCAATCAGTTATTTTGGAGACAAACTCACACATTATTGAAATCAAGGATTACTTGGCAAAATCGTGTTAGCTAAGTTAACTTAAAGGTTCGCTCTGGCCAAATGGGAATATCAAATGTTGTCTCACTTTGCCTGAAGCGAAGATGGCAATCTGCTTTCCTGCAGACTCTACTGTCGGACTAATGAGAGAATATAGTGCTTCAGTGCTCCGTTCCCAAACCTTAAAGTCTAGATTGGTTTCATGCTAGGCTTGAACTTTCTCACCCCTCAGAGAGATGACTTTACCACACCACCTGGCTGCGTAGTCAGTCTCTCCATTTTGAGAAGCGTGAGATCTAATAACTTGGAGGAATTCAAATGACCTTCCACGTTTGGAAATGTGGGCTGGTTTCGTGCTGAAATGAAACGCAGTCGTCTTTATTGCTGTATTTTTAATAGCAGAAATGAGCAGTATTTGTATCTCCTCTGTCAACGGGATCTCAAAGGATACTGTGTGGTACGATAGTGTAAACCTTCAGACTTAGACTAATGTTTTTCCAGTGCAGTGTTTATACACCAGATACCCGGTAGCAACTGGGGGATTATTTCCGCCCCTGGGGTTGTGACCCTTTCACATTCTCCATTTCCCATTCTCCCCATTGATTGGGTGCATGAGGGAAAGCTGGCATTTTTCCCCCGTCTTCTATACACCATGTGTGATGTTTTGGAAACACTGGAACAAAGAGAATTTGGCTGGACATGCCTTATCGACGGTCGTGATCTTAAACAACTCAGGACCCTGCTGGGCCTGCAGTGGAAAGAGTGCAGAGAGGGGGATTCTGGGTTTTTTCCTGACCTTTTCTGCATCTTAGAAAGTTTCATTGTGGGTGATTGTTTATAAGATCTGTCATAGCAGGACTGTATGTGATTTTTGGTCACAGCTGGGTCATGTGTGATGTGCAGAGGGCATTTCTTTGGGCCATTCAGTGGTTGTTGAACTCCTTACAGAAATTCAGATGATCATATTTAGTTTGGAATGTTGCACAGACGATGTCATTACCCAAAAATCTCCTTCCTTTTAATATCTGATGCGGATAAATACGCCAAAAAAATGTCTTGGCAGCAGGTTCATCCATTGTTGGTGAATCCAGATTCCATTCATAGTGTTCAGGAGGATGTTTTTTATTTCACTCCAAGTTTTGATTCATCACATCCTGCATTGTCCTCGTTCAGAGGTGGAGAGAAGCATTTCCCCTCGTAGTTCATACTGAGTGAATCTACACTGAATCACCTCAGACAGACTTCTCTCCTCGAGCTGAAACTTTCAAGGATCGGTTTTACTTTTGGCCACGTATTAATCAGCGATGTAACGGCAGGTGTTTCCCATCAGTTGCTAAAAAACAAAACACCTGCGCATCGCTGATTGGGATCTAAGAGTGTGAAGTACTCGAAAGGCTATCAGCCTGTTGAAGAGGTTTATTTGTTGATTTTCAAGAAGAATGATCTTTAGTCGTTACGAGATAAACAAGAGTGCAAAGGTTAAGTGGAATAAATAAGATAAGGACTCATTACATTACTTTAATTAAAACTTTTCGTCATATTTGCTCAAACTGTCACTTTATCTACACATCAGAACATGCAACTGATAATCACTTCCAATGTCCAATGTCACTAAAATATGTGTCTGAAAACATGTGAGGTAAGACATTGGATATACATTAACAAAATCTTTATTCATATTTCATAAACGCCGCCTAGTTTGACAGTTTGATTGGTTGCTTTCAGGCCCAGACCTAGCTCACTTGGTGCCCTAGGCATATCTTTTGCCAGAATATATTTGCTTGTGACTTTTATTTGCTCAGTTTGAGCTCTTGGCATCCAGCCAGCAGCACAATGATGTTACACAGCTTTCACTTTGTTTATTGCTGGTGTTTTCAGCTGTTTACATTTGTAATTTGCAGCCAACAAACATGAATGTAACTGCTGCAAATCATTCAGAGTCACCTTCAAACCCTGTGTCTCCTACTGAGAAGATTTTTGGTGGACTGCTCCTTTAAAGATGAAGAAACGTAACCGTGTGATGAGAAATAAATCAGACAGAACAAGTTTTTTTTTCATTGCCACCTCGACTGTCTGTTTCTTATCCACTGTACTCTCCCCCTTCATCTGCCGCCTCACACTCAATCCCTCCAGCCCCTATACACCAGACCGCTACAACTGTTTTCTTAAACTCACTGTGAATCAAAATGAAGTGCTGTTTTTTTTTTTCCGGAGAGGCCCTCAAGTGCCACATCAGTCCTTGCCCCCTCCTCTTAAAGGCATTGTTCCCCCCCTGAAAGTAAACACAGTCGGAGTGATCAACAGGCCTTCCTTTGTTTTGCCTCCGTAGATAAAGTGTTGCGCTGCCCCGGCCGCAGATCGGGAGGCTTTTGTTATTTTTTTTGTCTGTGCCAGCGTCTTGCCTTGGCAGATTTAGGAGTGTGTATGGATGCCCCTGTCAGCCAGCTTTCCTCCCCTCTCCTCACCGGTGAAGGACGCGGCGTAGATCTGTTTGGAGCTGTGAGGCTGGAGAAAGAAAGGGTTTGGGAGGGTTCTGGACGTGTCAGACGGTGTTATTGGGAGCTGTGGGAATGGAGGAAGAGGGGGGGTGGAGGGAAACACTTTTAGGAGGGTCTTGGAGGGGCCAGACACAGGCGGTGTTGCAAGGAATCATGGGAAGGAAGAGGCAAGGGCAGGGCTCCTGATCATGTCATAAGCAGGTGGGAGTCATTTGTTGTGTAAAATGATGGCTGTCGCCATGGTAACGCCACCCACTTGTTTGTGGACTCCTGTTTTGAAGTTTGGCTGTCGCCATTTTGGATTTTGGAGAAGTGACCATATTTGGACAAGGGGGTGGTGCTAACCCTAATGCTAGCTGCTAGCTCGGTTAGCACAGTGCATTTACAGCTATGGTTTAATGCTAACGCTAGCTGCTAGCTTGTGGAAAACAGGCTTAACCCTTTCAAAACAAACGTCCTGTGGATTGCAGCTGGAGATAGTTGCTTGCATGATCCCGTTTAAAGTTATCTAAAATAGGGGCGTCCAGTAGCTCAGTGGGTGAAGCAGGCGCTCCATGCACAAAGGCAGTGTCCGTCGCTGAAGCCACGGGCTCGATTTTGACTCGTGGCCCTTTGCTGCATGTTGCTGGGTAATATTTGTGTTTATGTTATCCAATGTCAAGACTTTGATCATGCGACGAGATGATATGTGCATGAAAGCTTCATCCCATTTAAACAAGTGAGTTACAGCCCCATGTGGTCATTCAGGGAACTGCAGTTTTTGGCACTTCAGCTTCATTCTTCAGTCCTGGAGGTTGCTGCTCGGTGTGAGTCAGTCTTAGTTAGTGTTGATCTCTGTTGCCATGGACAGCTTGAGCTCCTCCTCTTTGTTAAGCTGTATATCTTTGTCTCTTCGCATCTCTTTTGTGTCTCCCTCCCTGCTTTGTGTTTCTGGGAATCTGTTTGTGTCTCTCTGTGTTGTGGATCAGTCTGATTCATAAATCTCGTTGACAACGGACTTCAAAGTTTTCTTTTCTCTCTGCGTCTCTGTCATTCCCTCTTTTGCTGCCTCTGTGTTTCGGTGATGCTGAACCTCCTCCAACATGAAGGGAAATGTGATGAGTTTGTAGAGAGGACAGAGCGTGAGATAAAACCTGTAAAGCCAGACAGGTCAACGGGGCAGGGAGGGGAAGGTCATGTACGTCTGGACAACATGATACGGATGCTGGTTTGTGTCTGTGTGAGTGTATTAATAAAAATTTAAAGATTGATGACAGTTTGCAGAGAAAGGTCAAACGCTGATACTGATACCCCCCGAAGCGAAGCATTTAGTGTTCTTTGTCGAATCAAACTGAGCAGAAAAAAAAGCTTTGATTACACTCGAATCATACTCAAGCTCAGTATTAAAATTTCATGTTTCTCAGAGGGGACATTTTCCAACAACTGGAGGAGGAATGATGCAGAACAAACTGCCTCCCTGTGTGTTGTAATTCATGGTCTAATTGTGATTTTTTGACTGTGTCTTCGCTCGTGCACTTGAGCTCGACAAAAGGGTGGTAACAGTCCAGAAAGGCCGTAACCAAGGTAATAACTCACGCTGTAATCCGCCCGGACACGCGTTTTCAAAATGGTCATTGTGGAGGTGAGCATCTGCTCCTGGTAGGTGGTCGCTGCGGGTGAACCTGCGGGTGAGCCGGTGCAGAGGAGCGCAGGTCGTCCCAGAGCGCCTGTCCGGTTTTATGAGACAATCGCCATAAAAGTTGGATAAACATTCGCTCATGCATAGATGCGTGCAAGCAGACGCTGCCAAACACACACACTGACCACAAGTTCAAACTGCCTCTCAAGTGCAGGCAGACTTTAAATGGTAGCCACAGTCAAAATAATTCAGTTTCATTTAGATTATTATGATTATGTTACTGTCAAATAAGATCATTGGGCTGCTTTGTGACTGCGATTCTGCACATTCAGACGGAGCCTTAACGAAGCCAGCAGTTTATGTTCTCCTTTTATTACACTGGACTGTTTGTTAGTGTTTGTCTTGTTCCATTTATTTTGTGGCACAGTGTAACTTTGTTTGGAAAAGTTTAAAGCTGTCACTCCTCTCCTCATTCGACCACTTGAGATGAACATTAAAGTTACAGTTCTCTGTGCTTTTCCAATGGCCTCTCTGCAGACCTCATATAGTTTTAAGTGTCTTAAGTTTTGACTGTAGTTGTGTGACACGCCGTCTCACATTTCACCGTGTTTGACTTTTTTCCCATCAGAGAGCAGCGACTGGCACAGCTCACACTACACATTTGTCAGACTCGGGGGCTTAGAGGTCAGGAGCAGGGTCATATTGTTCTGCTGTGCCGTGTCCTTTAAAGTTAAGCCAAGTGTCACGTTAGTCATGAAAGAGCAAAACTAACTTTTTTTTGGCCACAGGCCGCAAAGGCTGTTAAATCTCACAGTTCTCTTCCAGAGACTGAGGAGACAAATTTATCATCAGTAGCATAGTGTCAGCAATGTTGACAGTGCAGGCAGTGTTTTTCAGCATTTGTTTTAACCTGCTTAAAATCCAAAATGTTAAGGTTCAGTTTATAATTCTGCAGACAGATAGTTGATTGTTGAGTCTCTTTAACTCGGGTTGGTAGTCGGACTGAACCAACAATGTTAAGCATTAGTATTTGACGACCTAGAAATGAGACTGCAAACTATCTTTCTCCAGAGTTACATACTGAACCTTTGAGACTTTACTGTGCATAACTGGGAAAGATGTCTTTCATGGCGGCATACAGTGCAGTCAGAAAAATAAATGTAGTAATGTATTTGGTGGTGTAGCTCTGTTCTGGGGCCTCTGCTTTTCCTAGGCCTAGGCAGAAAGAGCACACCTCTCCGCAGCTGGTCCAGCCACGGGTTCATATTTCTCCAAAGGCATTGGTTCAAGGTCCTCACAATTTACTATATTCAGCGTTGTACTTGTGTTTGGCCATGTCATCGAGCTAGTTTTCTGTCTCTGTCAAATAGCTGTCCGTTAGTCAGAAACTGCACTTTGACATGTTTGTGAGTCAGTTGCGGTCCGTTCAGAATGGACATGTGACCCACTTTTGGGCTGCGACCCACCAGTTGGGAACCACTGATCCAGTACAGTAGTTTTCAACCTTTTTGTATCAAAGAGTCCTAAACTGATACCCATTATGTCCCATCAAGGACCCCCATTTAATAAGGTTTCACTTTAGGGGCTTTAAGGACTTTAGGAACTGAAAAGATAAAGACCAGAATTTTGACGTTGTCAACGACAGTTTTGGAGGACAACATGGAGGAACTGAAACCTACGATCAAGGTAGTCACTCTAATAACTCCTTCTTTCATTGGGCGCACTTCTATAGTGAATTAAATAGCAAAAATAAAGTATTCCTCACTTTCCTGGGAACCCCCCTGGAACTCTCTCAAGTACCCTTGGGAGTCCCTGGACCCCTGCTTGAGATCCACTGAACTAATGACCCCCTCAAATTTGTCTTGTGACCTCTTGTGGGGATACCAACCCTAAGCGTGGGAACCACTGCCATAGATTAATAAATACTGTATAGATAGATAGATAGATAGATAGCAAGGTTACTGAGGAGCAAAACAGAGCGGACTTTGGCTGGGACAGAAAAACATAAAGTTGGCAGTTCTCTGTCAGATAGAGGTGAGATGTTGCACAAAGTTATTGCTCAATAAAAGAAGCCAAAGCCCTCTGTGATTAAGCAGTTATATAAATATTGCTGAATAAGATATAGATTTGTCAATGTGGTTGAAACCAGACTCCAGTGGATCAAAAGAGTAAGTAACTAAGATCATGTATCTGACAGGCGTTTGGCAGTTTGTGATGTTACTGTAGACACATTTTGGTCCACGTTCAACACCCATCCCGACGTCTGGGTAGGTTTTACTGCATCAGTAGATATTGTTAGATCTTGTAAACTAAAGTAAAAGTACACAAAATTACCTTTGAGATCTCATTGTCTTAACTTTGTTGTACTCATTTCATTGTCTGCTGTGGCTAAGTGAATTGTCCTGGTGTGGTAACTCCACCCTGCTGCTACTCTAAACAGGTTAAAACAAAAAATTATTTACACACTCTACTTTTAAACTCGGTCTGCCGCGAAATTATGTTTATAAAGGGAATGCACATGTATATTAAAAGAAAACTCTCTCGGCTCTGCGGTCGACTGTCCGCAGACTTTCTTTTTTCACTTTTGCCCCCTTTTCTGCCTCATGCAAAGTCAATGCAAGACCTCGGGTTAGAATAATAAATGAATGTGGCCAGAGCTGTGCATGCTCGGCGGAGTTTTGCATCATCAGGTTTATTTTCACATCAGAGATACATTTCTCTTGTTCTGTGACTTTGATTGTCATGCCTCATTTGGGAGGGGTCATTCCTCTGTCTTAAGCACACATGCTGCGACCAAATGTGAGACCGAAATAGTATTAATCGCCGCCGGGAATTCTCCTTTGGTCTGGTGTGATCAAAAGGGAGACGTTTGCCGTTTTGTACCAGGAGGGAGTGCAATCACACGGGTCCATCAGAAGCTGTGATCTAAAGTTTCCAAGCTTTATCGTCATTCAAGCGCGACAAGGTTGATTGGGAGTCGTTGAAGTGATCAGGTAAAGCTATGATTCGGGTCTGAGCAAGAGCTAGGCTGGGAAATAAATCTTTGCCTGAGTATGACTCCATCCCAGAGATTTCTTCATCACTTCTCTCTGCGCTGCTCTGACTGTGAAGGGACCATAAAATATGCCCAAGTCTGTCCAGCTTTGAAAAAAAAAATAATGTTCCACTACTTTCACTTGTAAAACGAAGGGAGGTAGAGAGAAAGAGGGAGAGCGGAGGGTTGATTTTGGCACATGCTCTCCTCGGTAATAATGGATCCCAGCTACAGAATGATTTGTTCTTACACGTGACTTACCGAGCTCTCTAGCATCAACAAACACTCGAACACATCCACATGCAGGAATACACACGGCAAATTTCCATTGTTTTCAGAGCTCAAACTTCACCGTGCTGCCTCGCTGACCTGCCTGTCTGTCTCTCCGTCCGTCTGTCTGTCTGCGTTCTCCTTGCTGACGCTGGCTGTCCATCAACGGCACCTCCAAAGTGACATTTAGTGCGGTCGCCTCCTTCACAGATCCTCCCACCTCTGGGGACATCAAACGAGAAGGGGAGAGAGGATGTGCGTTTCTGCATCGTATGCACTGTTCTCACGTGCACACACACACACACACACACACACACACACACACACACACACACACACACACACACACACCTCATCTCCACAGCTTGTGGTAAGCTGAGCGACCCCGGGCAGGAAGGGGTATCTCCCACAGCCCGGGCAGATAATTTAGGAGCTAGATGGGAGATGGAGGGAGGAAAAAAGAGGGAGGGGGAGGGAGTGAGGTTTGAGCTGGGAGCTAAGGAGGGAGGGCTGGAGTAGGGCTTTAGTGTCAGAGGCAGGAGACAAGCAAAGATAGACTGGCACCAGAGAGCGAGAGCCCGTGTTATTGTTATCTCCCCTCTTATTTTATGAGTTTTCCATCAGGAGATCCACTGGAGCTCCCGCTCTGTGTGCAGCACACGCTCCCACTTTATTAAGAGGTTAACCATATTGTGATTTAGCATTTGCACCAAGCTTTACTTTTATGTTTCCTCGTTGTTTTGTTGTGATTGTTGCTTTCAAAATCTTGTGCTTTGTCTCGCTTGCTTTGCTGTGCAGGTCTTAACTCAAAAAATAAGCCAAGCCACAGTCCATTTGCAGCTGTTTTCAATTTTGGAATTGAAATATTTCAGCTTTCAAAATGTCCCTGCATGACTTTTTCCGGCAATTGATTTCTATGCAGGTTTGTTGGACTTTTAAAATGTTATTCATAATTCAGCTCATGCGCTTCATTTGACAGCTTGTTGGCTCCAAGGTTGGGCGATATGATGGTAGAAACGTGTCCACTGGTAGAGATTTGGCAACGCTGCTTCTGCCACGGGAGCTATTTGGGGCAGGTTATGTAGCAAATCAGGGCTGGAGTCTCCTGATCTTATTGTACTGAAAAAGGGGAAACCTGTTATGCTTAAAATTATTGTTCTCAGGAACCTTAAAGGAATATTTCACCCACAAAATGACCATTAGTGTATCAGTTAGTCATGTCGTGTTACCTCGAGTTTGTGAAGGAAACGTTTTCCCGCATGCCTCGTGCAATAACGTAATTATCGGGATAACTGTGATGTCGCATGTGGGAAAGATGTTACGTGTTCTGTGGTCTGTACTCGGCAAAATCTTCAGTAAGCTTTTGAAGCCCTCTCTGATGATCTAAGGCAAGATATGAGATAACACTCACCCTGATCGACCTTGAATCACGCCCAGGTTGTCTTATGATATCACAACCGTCACGCTCGCTTAAAATATGATTCCAGTGCGAGTATTAGAAAAGTGCTTGTGTAGTGGCCAAGCCCGGGCTTGTAATGAGCTTGTCAGCTGTACAGCCAGTCACCCAGCAGCTCTTTGGCATGTTGGCGTGTTGATGTCATGAGGAAAATGATCTTAATTTGCCGCTTTTCTCTGCACTGCTGCTACAAACAGTACCAGAAGTGATCCTTCCCCAAAAAGTTGACTTTTATTGGCTTTGCCTCTCACCTTGAAAATCCACCAGCCTTTCAGGTGTGATCTAATGGAGTTTTCCCCTTGTTACAGCTGTGTTTACTGCTTTGTTCCTTTTGTTTTTAAAACCTTTATACCCTTCTTTTGTAAAGAGGTAGGTGCACTAATTGTGTAGTGGTATTTACCTCTAAAACCTAATCAACCCAGCGGTGCGCAGTTTGCTTCAAAGTCATGCTGTGAGCCAGACATTGTTCAAACCCACAAAACTTTGTTATGAATTCTGGTGGAGATCCTACTTTCCAGGAATACCAAATGTATGAGGCACGATTCTGGAGAAAGGTGGATGAAACAATGTGCTAATCATCTAACATTCCTACGTATAATGCAGCCATTAAAACATGGAGTGTGGAGCCTGAATATTTCACTCAGTAGAAACATCGTAAGTTTTCATTGAAGGGCTAAAACATGTTAAACAGAATATATGTGATACGGTTTAAAAGATTCTTCAGGAGGAATAAAAAAAACCTTAAGGTTAAAGGATCAGTTCATCTAAATTAAAAATGCCAGTGTCCTGGCATGAAAACTCAGCGATGTCTCGGTAACGACAACCGTTTTGTTTTTGGTACTATACCGACAGGAATCGCAGCGATGTCTTGGTAACAGCGACTACTTTTCACTGTGTTACCCTGGCAGGAAACACACTTCGTGGCACTATCCCTAGATGACATGCTATCTAGCATGCCATACACCGCCGATTGACAAAGTTAGCTCACATATTACGTCCTTTAGAGAAGTTGATATGAAAAGTGAAGCATAGAAATGTATCATATTCTTGGTTTGCAGAGACGCACAGTGCCAACATTTTATTCCAGTGACTGGGCCGGTGAGACAATGTTGTTATGTTACGCTATTTGGGTGAACTGGCCCTTTAAGCTTTTATTGAGCTGACAGGTGCTTCTTATCAGGTGTTTCTGTTAACTCACAAAACCTCCTCAACACACAGGCTTCCCTACTCATTAAAGTGCACGTACAAGTCCTCCTCCCATGGGCCGTTCTGCAGAAAGGCTGCGGTTGTGTGAGCACGTAGCCGAGTGGAACGTCTCGGGAAAACAGCTTGTGGTCACCGAGACAATAACTGCAGCGCATGAGCCTCACTTTGGAGGATTATTATCTCATTCTGGGAGATTCTTGGATCAGAGTCGGCTCGATGCTGGCGAGGCTACTCTGTATTTCCAAAGCAGTAATCCTAAAGCATCTTAGTTTTCAGTGAAATCTCATAGAGCATGCAGGATGCAAGCTTTGCATTCAGACGTTACCATCCTGCATGTACGCTGTGTGACTGCACGGCAGCGAGCGAGCGCTGGCCCTCGATAGCAAACAAAACACAGTGTTTACACAAATTTGGAGCAACTGATCTGCTGTCAGAAACAGAGAGGAGAAAGGACTCCTGGCTTGAAATAGCAAGGCATTTTGGTGAATGCGGCCTTCCTCTCCCCTCTCCAGTTGGGCCTGTTTAATTGAAACCAGCTGGTGAGCATTCTGGGCAGCGATGTGCGGGTCCAGTCAACGTGACTCAGGCTCTCTTGCTCACAATCGGGGTACCTGAGCCGCCCTCCCCGGCTCTGTTGTCATGCAAAAGTTATGTTTTTATTAAAGGTGGTGATATCTGGAGCTGCAGAGGAAAGTGTGACTGTTTTGAGCTCGTAGCTGTGGCTCTGGTTTCGATTACATTCGTTGACAATGTGCTATTTTTACTCTTTTTATGTCCTCTCGTTTTTGCCCACTCTGTGATTTTCCTATGCAAATGGATGAAGTGGCCTAATTTCAGCAGGCTCTATTGTGTGTGGATGTCGAGGTGTAATTTGACAAAAGTGCCGTTCTGAAAGTTGACTTTATGGTCTTCACTTTCAAACACTGTGCTATTCTGACTTGCATTGCTTGTGTTTGTGTGTACATGTGTGCCTGCTTGCTCACATGCATATCTCCTTTATAACAGCACATGCCTTCAGTGTTAAACTGCGCTACTCTTGCATACTTTTTGCACAATCTACCAAATCTTGGCGCCCTCTCCTCATTTTTCTCCAGTTATCATGCTTGGCGTCTCTGGCACTGACACGTAGCTCCCCGGGATGAAGAAACAGAAAAAAAAGCAGCCCACCGAAAAATGAATCATCCAAAACTTTGTCTAAACTTGGCTGGCCTGCTGCTGACGGACAGGTCGTAATGAAGTCTCCCTCCCAGGACATTGTGTTCTTATGGTATTACATGGAGGGTGATCAGATATTACATTGTGTCTCTATCTCCTCCAGGGGGCTGCTGCTAGTGGGGCTTCTCTCGCACTGAGGTCTGCAGACTGAGTGCAGGAGCCTGTGGGTGTATGACTGAGACAGAGAGGGGGGGTCAGTACAGCAACAGCACCACATGAAACTTAGTCTGAGCTCCCTCCAAATCTGACTTAAAATTTTACACTGCAAAACATCCATAGTTCATTATAAAGTCATTTCTCTCTGGTGCAACAAGAATATTTCAGCCTGTTTCCAATAAAGTGAACTTTTCCAGAAATGAATGTCAGTGTGTTTGAAACAAGAAAAACTAAGTAGCTGAACTGTAATCAGGACAAGGAATCTTGTTTAGAAAAACCTTGAAACAAGACTGGAAACAGGTTTATTATGCTTTGCATCATTTTTTGTCATATGCGCATATAATAGTTACAACGTCAGATGTTCATATTAATGTAATGTGTTTCAAATAATAAGGGTAATCCCTGTGAGCAAAAGAATCTAATGCTGAATGTGTTTCCAGTGGGTTTTTTCCACCTTGGCTACAAGATGATGTCAGATTATGGCGGATTTCTTTCTATAGTCATCACCAAGTGTTTACATTGCATAGCCTACACTGCTACATGAAGCTACAACATTAGGGAGAATGTCCAGTTGTGTTCTGAAGCTTTTATTGGTGATCATTTAGGGTTGAAAGTGCTGTTATACACAGTCAATTCCCAGCTGCAATTACACTGCTACATGTAGCTACATGCTAACATCAGGGAAACATGTAATCTTGGTTGCTGATGTTGTTAATTTCTATGTTATGTTCTGACTAGCATGTAAACAGTATGAACATGAAAATGAACATAACAGGCCCCCTTTAAATATTTGCACTGCACTTTATTTATTTTTTCCAGTTTTAAGAAAACTAGATTTTAAAGTGAAATGCCAGTCATTGGACACATCATGATCAGATTACCCTTCATGGGGAGGACTGCTCAGACTATGAAAATAGTTATGTTCGATGGCATTATTATGTCTTCTGTGGCTTTGGAGACTGTCTAGGAGCTTTGTCAAGTCTGTAAAAATAACCTTGGTGATGTCATCGGGGTTATCGCGGCTCAGACTCGGAGACTTCAGAATGTATAACAGAAAGATTGCAGAGAGACAGAGCGAGGCAGTAGCAGAGGAGAAATCCCAGACATGTGTATGGGAGAGAAAGCAGGCATGTGTTTGTGCATACTGCGAGTGTGTTTGCATCTTCCCCTGAAACCACTGCAGTCATCCAGCACGCCAGCTGCCTCGGTGCTAATCCCTCCTCCTGCAGATTTACACATGATCTTGCAGAGGCTTGGTGCCATTTGATGCAGTTATTTGATAATGAGTGAGTGATCCAATGGGAGGCAACACTCTCAGGACCTTCCCAGTGAGTCATGTGACCTTTGACCCGACTTGGCAGAACACGAGCGGAAACACTGCCTCTCGTCTTGGCAGCTAAACAACCAGCTATGTGTGTCTCCGAGTGTGTGTTTGTGTGAATATATACTCTTTTTAGGAATTGTGTTTTATCAGGCTGATAAATGTTTGTATGTGTGAGCATATGTGTGACAGGGTCCGACGGCGCGGTAGACTGGCAGCACGAGTGTGAACTCTGCATGCTGCCTTTATGCCTTTGACGTCTGACAAGGCTGAGGCGCTGTTGGTAATGATGTGGTTATTACTTCCCATCATGCCTCACTGCAGGCCGGGCCGTAAAACAGTGCGGTATACTCTCTTTGTCCCTCGTCGGCTGCCCACGGGGACCGACACTTTGCTGCTCTTTTATGAAGCGTTTTAACTCTGTGGAGAAATGTGCCAACACACTCGTGGGACCTCATTCACCAAACAGCCTGATGTGTGATTTCATCGTATTATCCTGTCAGAGATGGGAAGTTTAATTCTGTTTTCCTCTTTCATGTCTCGGGACAGTGATTTTTAACCAAATTCTCCACATAGCAGCTTTGATTGTTCTCCTTTTTCTTCCTTTTGAATTCCGAGTATCCTCTTTGGGAATTAAACTCTCCTCACGGAAATCAATCAGTAATAGGGCATGGGCATCACATTTCGAATTGTCTTTGAAACCCAAGATTTATTCTCAGGCTTTATACGCAGCCCCCCCGCTGTTGAGTTTGCACGAGCCCTGCGAGGAAGCCGTAGTTGCCCCGGGCCTGGAGCAGCGCCAGCTGCCGTCATATGGAACCAGTTTGATCCCCTGACTGTCAAAATGCCCCGTCTGCCCCTGGTGTTGGACTCCATATGGAGGCTGCGTGGACATGGTGCTGTTTGGTATTAACACAACAACGACTTCAGTCTCTCACAAGAGTTGGGATTAGATATCCACCTCGTCTCTCGCCACAGGAGGGTCAGATGACAGAGAGGGCAAAATGTTGAAGTATGAAGTGGATTTGACGTCGACGCCAAGGTTATAGACTGATTTAAAATTTTAGGAATGTGCTGTAGATGCCTGGTGGGGCTGTCGTCGTCATGATAGACAGAATTTTTATACAGATACACTCACATCTTTATATGTTCTGTCATTTATTGATATAATTTAAAAGCACTTTGACCTAAAGACAGTTCTGTTTGCTGTTGTGTTCAGCTTTGATTAGCAAGTGATCTCTGAGAAATAAAAGAAAAAGAAACAAAAGTTTGTCTACTTGGAACAGAGGATGCTAATTTGATTGTACATGAGGAGTATTTATCACATTTATCAACGTTTATGATGATGATTATTTTCATTGTCAATCAATCTGTTGATTATTTTCTTGATTAATTGATGAGTTGTTTGCTCTATAAAATGCCAGAAAAATGTCGATCAGTGTTTCCCAAAGCTCAAGATGGCGTCCTCTAATGTTTCATTTTTTTCCACAACCCAAAGATATTCAGTTTCATGTCAAAGAGGAGCAAAGAAACTAGAAAATATTCACATTTAAGCAGCTGAAATCTACAGAACCCCTAAAATCACAAAGGATGATATTTTTTTATTTTGTGCACACAAGTTAATTGTCATTTGGGATCAACTCGTTATCGTGTTTTCACATAAAATAATTAACTTGTGCGCACAAATGAGAAAAAAAACTTTTGGGACTTCAGGAGCATTGTAGGAATTAGAGAATTTGGGGAATGTTTTCCTTAAAAAAATTACTCAAATCACTTATTCTATTATCAAACTAGTTGGTAGTTAATAGTTGCCGCAGCTATGGATTACCCAGCTAGACAGTTTGATGAGTCTGCTAATTATTTTTTTTAATACTGTGTAGAAATGAATGGAAGCCAATGGTTACCTGAGATGAATTCAATTCAATTCAATAGAACTTTATTCATCCCGAAGGAAACATTAAGTACAGCAATCACAATTTAACGCTCACAAGCAGAACAACCAGTGGGTTCCTCGGGTCAGGGTCACCACAAGAAACAATAGAGTGTTAAGTATCTGCCAAAATATACAAATGTAGGCTACAAGATAAGAAGTGTTTTCAAGGAGCAAAAGCAAAAAACAGTGTCTGACAGAGTAACAAAAGGAGTAAAATGAGTTACTAAAAATTAACTAAAATGGTTGACAAAGCAGCCTGCATGTGATAATCAATGTAATATTGAACATGGTATAACAATGAGATGTGCAGTGCGATTTAAGAACATAATATTAGTGCAAGGAAAAACAAAACCAAATTTAATCAAATGCAGTAAAATTTGTCATGTTGGTTGTCAGTGTTCAGTAATTTCTGCACGTCTTGCACAATCTTGATTTATGCCAAAAAGATTAAATAAAAACCAACATCCCTTCCTCGCCGTTTGAAAACCTCTCATCTTTAAATAAAAAAAAAAAAAGAAAGCGTTTTTGTTTGCCTCATTAATCCTTCCCCGTTCGTTCACAAATCAAACTCATATCATTATGACACAAATTAGCCCCCTGCAATCATTACCCCATTGTTGGGGTTGTTTACATTGTTGTTTTTCCACTGCTCTGCATACATCAATTCACTCTCGCCTTAATTAATTCTTGCAGTGAAATTAACTTGGGAGAAGTCCCGGGATGATTCATTTAGGGTGTATATGATTAGGACCAGCCTGGAAGATCAGAGGCTCTTTTTAATCTGTAGCACCGATGCTAATTCATCCACCACCACCCCCCCAAACTCCCCTCCTCCTTCCCTCAATCCCTTCCTGTCTTGTTTCATTCTTTCCGATCATAAGACCCCCCAACCCCTCCGTGCAGTTGGTGTCGGATGGAAATGAGGTCTATGTGTTTCTTTAGGAATAGGAAGGATAGATAAATGGACGGATGGATGGAGGGGATAGAGTCTCCCCGGTGTGGAGGCGCTCTCTCCAGGTCTCCATTGAGCGGAGATTACATCGGCGGTTGGTGGCTGTAAAATGCAGCTCTCCCCTGGCAGACACCAAACAGGACTCACAGGAGTCTTTTCAAACCTCCCCATTGTTAGCGAGGGATTATTCTTTGGGTTGTTATCCCATTACGCTGTAATGGTAGCAATTTTCTGCTTAGGAATTTGTATTTTTCTGGGGGGAAATACATGCCAGAAAGTTTTTGAATCAGGCATTTATCATCGGTAATTTGTAAAAAAGTGTAACATTTCCACGGCTCGTGACTTTTTAGATCCAGAATTACTTGATTTCATTGAGGCAATGATATCCTGTATTTATATCTAAAGGCATATCAGTCTTAATGTGGGTAAAAGCTCCACTAAATTGTTATAAAATTACAAAATGAGACAAAAGGTAGGTATTAAAGGGTTGTTGCGACAACAGAATTCCTCAGCACAATGCTTAAGTCGAATTCTTGGAATATTTTGGGTATTAATTTTTTCCTGACGTGAGCAATGGTCCTTTCTTCATCATGGAACGGGACATCAACAAGGCTTTTCAAAGTAATGCTCTTAACAGGTCATTAAGCTTTTTTTTAGTTTTTCTGTACGTTTGCCCAAACACTAAAACCTTGTGTCTTTCACGTCTGATTAGTGACACTTTAATAAAGTCGTTTAAAGTTCAGCGGACTGAATTTTCCACCTTTTCTAGTGTTTCTATGGTCACGGGGAAACGACCCGCATTCAGGCCTGTACGCAATCTTTTAAATGCAAATCCTTTAAAAGTAACTGTGTAATTCTGTCTATGGGGACTCTCCCGACTTGGCTGCGAGAGAAAGTGTTTTTTTATATAAGGCAACCACGGCTGTTTTCCTTTCTGTCTTCTTGATCTGACAGCAATTGACTAAGCCAGTCCTTAAGGCGTGACAAAAGCTTGGCAAAATCTTTACATTTCTTTTCCTCCTCTCTCCCCCCTCCCTTGGCTAACTTTTCTTGGATGGGCCAAGGTGGACAAAGCCTGTCTTCTCTTCCACTTGATTGGGTCAGAAGGCTGAAGTTAAATGTTTGGTTCAAAATTGTCTTAGCATTCCCAGCATCATGTTTTCTCTTTCTCTTTTTTTTTTATGGCGCTCGGGGGAAGCTCGGAGGACTATGTCGAATCGGTCACAATCAAATCATTTACGGTGAGCTCACAGCGAAGGAATTAATGCATTTTATATGAGGATGCCGAGTCTGCGGCAAAGTCCCCTCAGCAACATGTGAGAAAACTCCCTCTCTTTCTCCCTCTGTTTTACTTATTGAAATTATAGCTGTCACCCACTTCACAAGGAGGAGAGCCAGGGGAAGCAGGTCATTGACTTGATTTTCATGGGAAGGCTGATTCGGCCATTCAGGGTCTGATAGGTCCAGTATTGACAGCCCTTTGCGGGAGGGGAGGGGAGCATGCCGCCTTCATTGTACCCACGGTTTGCTGAGGAAAAACAAGAGAGCGCCTGGGAGACAAAGACCTCAATGGGAACAGTAGCCCCTGTGTCCCCTTGCCTCTGACTGCTGCTGCTGGGAGGCTTGTGTCTTCCATTCTGGCCTCAAGTGCTACTCCCACCCTCTCTCAAACACCCCGCCACCCCCGTCTCCCGCTCTTTTTTCATCCTGTCAAGTGGCTGCAGAGGTGTTGCCGTTTCATTCTCTGACCCCTGACACCCTCCCTCTGAGTCCCATCGCGTCTGAGTGCAGAGGTTGTTTGTCATCTTCATTTGCAGGAGGGTGCTCTTCCCTTGTATCTGTCGCAGGCCGTGTGGGGAGCCTCGCTGGTGTTCTGAAGCCGGAGTTAGACCTGGGCTGATATCAGCCTCCAGTCAGTATCATTTCATTATCAGTAAGGATTAGGATATTGGTGCTCGATACCTTTAAGGTGTCAAGCAGAACAACCCAAGTAGTACCAACTGCTTTCAATCCTTTTTGTACCCAGATCTAGAAAAAGATGACTGATTGCATGGTGTTATTTCCAGCCAATCACCACGAGCATTCTTAGATTTATTGCAACCTGTAATTGGTCAGCAACTTATACAATCTGTGTTGTGGTGAAGACAAGTGGGTGTATTTGGCAATTCAGTGTGCCAAGATGCCAACAAAACATTTGGAAGTATGGCTTTACTACATGCCTGCGGTGTTTGGTGGCATTTTACGGAACTGAATGGTTCAATTCACACGATGGGTATCGAATAAAGTAGAAAAAACGGTGCTCTACTGGTATTGGTGTCACTGTAAGGGTACGGGTATCATGATTTTTTAAACAATACCCAGCCCTACTACGGACACACTGATCCCACTTCTCTCTTTTGATACAGTTTCTCAAGTTCTGCCAGCAAGTACAGTTTTGTGATACTTCTACTTTGCTTGCATATCTCCAATCATGCGACTTAATACCTCTGCAGAGGACTACGAACAAATAAAAGTGTCCATTTGAAATACTAGCCGCATAAAATAGAGTCTGCAAAGTCTGAATAATAGCTGAAAACATAAGCATGTTGGCTGCTGCTACTCCAAAAGCATTTGTCTACTGGAGACCATCTTGAGATGGGATCAAACCAGATTGTGAGTTTGGCAAAACATTTGAACTAAGGCAGATTTATTCATTATGCCCTAGAGTGCCCTGGATCAGCGGACAGGAGTGATTGATTTAAACCTGGATACAGAGAGTTGTGACTTAAAATATCTATATGTAGGCGTGAAGTGAGAAGACCTCTGGCCCTTTCCCTACTTCCTGCCCTTGCTTCCGGTGAACTCGGCCTTCATTTTGAAAATTCAGCTACAAATTAACACAGAAATGACAATAACTAGCGTAAACTGTCATGTTCTGAACAGACAATAGATGACAAAATGACATTTGTGTTATGGAACAGAAAACAGCAAACTACTCAGTCCAGCATGCTTGGAAATATGGAGTATTATATCAGCGTTTCTAAAGTGATGTAGTATAACCGAGGCCAGACGCATGCCAAGCTGCAGATCATTGCTCAAGACCAACAAACAACACAACAACACAGGTCATTGTCCTGTTTCCAGCTGCTTTTTGGCACCAAATGTGGGTGATTTCTGGCAACCTGTGGCTCTTTTTCCAACGGCGATAGTGGCAGGAAAAGCCGGAGACAATGCTGGTTTTCCAGCGGGCATTGCTCTTACAAAACCAGGTATTTTAAACCAAAACATGATCTTTTCCTCGTTGTTTTTGTGCCTAAACATAAGCACATGTTAATGACAGCATTGTTGAAACAGAAAGTTTCAACAGCTTCGCTACATGATACTGGACAAATGTGACATATCTGTTGTTTAGAGAAACGTACAATGCCGATATTTTTTATGCCGGTCGGGTCAGTGATGCTGCTGCGCTGACAAAACTGTCCACAGACAGACAGACGGACATGTAAACACTTGGCAGAGTACTCAAAACCACTTCTGTGGTAGCTCCCACTACAATAGGCGTCTTCAGGACCATATTTTGCCACGACATACACACACACACACACAAGGTTGAAACAATACCAGCCACGCTGTCACGGCTGGTAGAAACACAAGTTCAATACTGGTCAAGTCCTGCTCTCAAGCACTTGCTCTTGTTTTTACAACTTCACGTTGAGCCAAAGAGCCCTGGCCACTCATCAGAGTGTGTAGTACACTCGTCTGGGTTGAAGGTTATCGGGTCACTCTTATCGAGGCCTCTCTTTGAAGTAAGCCCTGGCTCTGTTTCCCTCCTGATAAATGCTGTATGTGGGCTCAGTCTGGGCAGACGTCCAGGATGTGTGAAGGATGGAATCATTTCTGGTCCTGTGTTTTGCAGTGTGTTCCAAAACACCAACTAATATATCGCCAAAGGTTGCCAGAAATAGTTTGGACGCTGATATGATGCTGGAGAATGCAGCGCTGCGTTGTTTGGTGCAAACTCGGTCCAGATCTTCACCTCTGGGCGTTGTGCTGTTACTGAGAGGTAACTCACTTTAATTTGTCATCAGCCTGACATAATCCGGAGTCTGACATTGCTCATGAGGCTTATTTATCTCCTACCCTCTCGCAGCTAAATCTGTAACCCTGCACACAGATTAACAGAATGCACTAAACTGAAGGATTAAGAGATGATGTGGGACAAAAAGCGATCCCGCTAGTTTCTGCTGTCAGTGTTTGTAACAGAAAAAGGGGGGGTTGACCCTGTGGGTTTATGAGCAGGAAAAAGAAATACAACGGAGGAGGCTGAACTCTAACCCCTCCTGACTTGGCTTCCAACCTCTCCGAGCACTCTTTGACCTCTAACCTTTAGGCTCTTTGGCTAACCCAGGAAATTGCCCCGGCCCCCCTCTGACAGCAAGTCAGCTCTGCCTTAGTACCATCTTTTCCGACGTGTGGTGAAAGGGCCGTAATGAGAACACAATGGAGAGTCCGACACTCTGAAATCATGCAGCGTTGACAGTAGGAGATCACAGTCCATGAATTTTTGTTTCAAGACATCAAAATGATGATAAGCCAACTGGTAACCATTAAGCTGTTTGAAACTCGGGCCTGTATCCTTCAAAGAATTTCATGAACGCACACATTAACGTCTTGGTTCCCTTCAGATTTTTTTCCTTCTTTCCTCTCGGTGACCACAGTGGATTGGCATGGCAGACTTTGTAGAGGGACTCTATCCTCCTTACATCCCACACACCCAATCCCCCCCACCACCACCTCAATCTAATACTGGCTCCTTTTGAAGTGTGGATTTTCTGGAGAAGTGCTTCGCGGCCCCTCCCCGCCACCCCACACCCAAATCTGTCTATTGATGTATCAGGGCCCCCGCTTTCATACAGGGATATGGTCCCTCGAATTTCGGTCGTGAGCTCTTTATCGTAATTTACTGTATCAGGGAGTGCTTCTCTCCTGGTATGTGGGGATTGAAAGGAGCGGTCATGTGCTGAACTGATTAAGAAGTTGGTGGTGACCCGAGGTTAAACCCTCGCGGAGGAGAGGAGGGGGTAAAAATACAAAAAGCAGTCAGAGCGGGCGTAGATGAGGTGGTAAAATGGGTCACACAAAAGGTGGAAAAAACATCTTGTCCCACTTGAGAAGAAGTGAAACTTTGCAGACACTGAGGTCAAGGATTCATCTCGCCCACCGCTGCCAGCGCCTCCACCCTAAAAGAAGTTGAAACTCCATTAAAAAACGAACCTTTCAAATGTGATCTTGACTTGTTTTGGTAAAGACACTTTTTCCTTATCATATTCCATTAACTTGCGATTACCTCACTCCTCTCTCTCCCCTCTCCGCGCCCTCACTCCTCATGATTCAAGGCACCACCAGACTGTTTTCGTAGCTGGCTTGTCTCTTTGGAGGACTGGAGTAAACTGAATGGTGACAGCTTTGCCTGCCAGGCGAGTTGTGTGGTGCAGTGTCTGTATTGAGTCTGAGTTCCCCCCCCCTCCGTCTCTCCCCCCTTCTGCGTTTGATGAGAATCAGACAGATTTAGCCGAGGTTTGTGCAAGCGCAGAGGCCGGCCGGCTCTCCGCGCACCGCTGCTGCCGTGCTAATAGTGGCACAGCCTGGGACCGCAGAGATTACGTGTTACCAGGCTGAGATGTCACAAGCCCAGGGGGCTTTTGTTGCCATCAAAGGGACGCCTGGTCGGTCTGTTCCACCATTAGTTATCACACTGACTCAGATGAAACAATACAGGGTGGAATTAAGGGAAAAGAGTCATGAACTGTGACACATCTGCTCAGCCCAAACTTTTTTTTTTCCATCCCATTTTACAGCCTATTGACAGAACCGTCCTAGAAACTCTTATTGCAGGATTTCCGCTCTCCCTTTGACAATTAATTGCTGCTGTCCTTCCTGGCAACAAAGTCACATTAAAGAGCACTGATCCGTTTTGATGGTTAACTTAACCCAGCTGAGCAGAGCCCACTCCAGCAATCAGATGTTAACGGCATATTGCGTTTAATTTGGAAAAAGTGTGTTAAGGACTCTTTTCTTTTGAGCCTTAGTTGTTGTGAGGGGAGGCGGATCGGAAACTTTCTCGCTGCCAAATTGGTGGTCAAAGTGGCCATTTCTCTGCTCCGGCAGCGTGACAGTGGTCTTATCAAACTTTAACGATTCTCGCCACAGAAGTGAAGATGTCTCAATGCTGTCTTTGTAGGGAAGCCCTGTCCGTCAGTGCTCAGTGAAAACCGTGAAAAATCGAGCTAAGTGGAATTAATGAGCGAATTTTGCCCCCGAGACCTGCGCTGCCTCTGTCTTTGTTTGTTGAAGTGAGTGTTTTCATTGCAGCCTTTTTTGCCCTGGCATGGGGCTTGCAAAGATCTCTGGGGTCCAACAGGTAATTCCCAGGCATTTCCCCTTGTTTGGCTAAGGGAAAAAAGTAGCGTCTACCCATTCTGCCCATCCGTGAATGTTAAAGTCATCAGCCAGTTGGGAAAAAAAAGAAATGAGGTGGATGTGTGCAAGAGCGTCCTTAATGTTCATTACTTCATTCAGAAAAGATGTGTCCCATCCTGGGAAATGTTTTAAAAACTGAGACGTGGAGAAAAGGGCTTGTCATCTAAATGGTGCATTCTTTTTTACGTCTGTCACAATGCGTTTAGCTCCAGTTAATGGGAATAAAGTTTACTCAAAGAGGAGACGTGTGTGTATTAATTGCGAGCGTTTCCATTCGGCTCCGTGTACATCTGAAGAGTAAACAGCACTTCTGATTCTGCTCAGATCTATTTCAGCTAAAAGATGACCTCTCTTAAAATGAAATTGTGCCATTAATTTTCAGCTGTCCTCTCCAAAGACGTATCAGAGTTTTGTTTGTATGAAGCTTTGATGGTTTGGCTTGTTAGAAAGTTCTGGATGTCTGCAGCAATTATGTTGCCAACTAAACATCCATATCCAGTTGCAGATTCAGAGAAAAGACAGATGTTGCATCTTCAGTACTTCATCGCAGTATAAAATTAAGATATACTGTGTTATAGTATACAGTATGCACTCTATAGTATTCTGTTTTGATTTTATTAGACAAGAAATCAGTGTCTTTCTCAGTAAGTGACACAAGATGTGTGCAGTTACACATCAATTAACCGTGACTTGAAACACGACTGACAATTAGACAAGTAGAAAGCAAAATAGTTTTCCAACAATTTAATGCTTTGTCTTTGGTTTTCTGTGATCTTACTGAAGTTGTTTTAATTTTTTGCTGCTGAAAATAGCTTTTTAATTTCCTGTGTGAATTACATTGTTAGACGGTGGTGTCTGTCAACAGTACACACACAAAAAAAGCAGGAATAGTTTGCATTCAGTCTTTGACTGTACTACATCATGTCATGGTGAACACACTGAAGACTTAGTTTGACTATTGTTTAGCCTTCCAGTTATTTTCTGAATTAATTAATTGTTTGGTCTAAATGAATTCAGGAGAAAGTAAAATAAAAACGCCCATAAGTCGGCAATATTTCATTGGTCGCTTAGTTGCAGAAAAAAACAAAAACAAATGTGAAACTCTATTAGGAGCTGCGTCTTGTCAAATAAATCCAAACCTATATGACTGGACCATGTGGGAATTTAATTTGAAAGGACAGACACAGGAAGTGGCCACGCTCAGCAGTCAGACAGGAGTCAGGTTAATTTCCAGGGCTGGTACCTGCGGTTATTCCACAGGCTAGTTAATAACATGTCGGGCAGGAAATCCAAAGTGTGGGATCATTTTGAGAAGGTGAAGGACGAACCCAAGGTGATATGTAAATAATGCCCTAAATGATGACTATTGGTCGACTAGCTGGGGGCAGAGGCAAAAACCGAAATGATACCCAACCCTAGAGACAAGAGACAGCAGTCTGAGTAATTTCACATGGTGTGTTCTAAAGAGACAAAAGCAGACAGCAAGAACAGTTTTAAATCAGGAATGGACAGACTGTTATATGTTCATTCTTCCCGCGGGCACATCAGAACCAGTGTGTCTCATCGAATGTTATGAGACCGTGGCGATTTTTAACAGCGGCAACATGAAGCACCACCATGAGACGAAAAGCAGGGCATCAAAACCTTTGTAGAAATGGCATGCAATGTGAAGTTAGGACACGGCTCGAGAAACTGTTTCCTGCTGTGATATTGCATCATGTGTGGACTCTTATATTTATTTGCGGTGCATGTGCGAGCAAAGTCCACGCGTGTGTGTGCGAGGTTGGTGTGTTGCTTTGTGGTTCTTAGTGGGGATCCTCCGGGGCCCCAGAGAGCCGACGATAAAAGCCTTGTGTGACACTGAATCACCGGCCTTTAGAGGATTTCCACGGCCCTGAAAGGCAACTGTGATAATTCAGGGACAATCCTTCCCCGGTGGTCTCCCCATTGGCATCCCTTAATAACTGTATTAGCAATTAAGAGACGAGGCCGAGCCGCAATCCGAGCCTGCAGCCACTCTTGCAAATTGTACCGTCTCCCCTCGTCTGGTCTGCGCTCGCGGCCGGGCTTAATGGGCTGTGAGAAGACATCATCCATGTACTCTTTAACCCTCATTCATTATGGTCTCACCATAATAGATAACAGACTCAAGATAATGTCACTTGACGATATAACACCATACGTTGTGTTTATTTTCAGTCGCCGTCCCTCGACGGTTGTGTAAGATAATAAATGAGCAGATCGGGGAACAGCTGAGGCCGACTGAAATTTCTAGGTTGAGGTTACAGATATGGGAGTCTAACCCCCGGTTTCAACACCTTCAGGCACGGTGAGTGATGTGGGGCCCAGGCAGGATCTCCTGGAGGATTCTGGGTAACATTCTTTGCATTAATGCAATTTTATTTTCACTGATTCACCAAGAGGATAACCCAGCTTTCCTTCCATAATCACACTAAACCTCACATGCAGGTTTCCTCAGGCTAAATTACAAACCTCCCCTCACGGCTGCGATCATCTGTCGGCTTACGTCCTTATGAGGCGTCCCTAAGTGTGTTTCATGAGGCTGTTGTTGGATGAAACCCACATGCACAGCACATTATCAGGCGCCATCACTTTACAGTGTGTGTTCAGTAGAGTTTTAAAATGAAGCAACGTCTACCTGCAAATCAATATTACATCTCGTGTCTTGGAGCTCTGAGCTTTCCCACCAGTCACTGATGTTGTTTATAACAGGGATACTCTACCCAATTAATGACATTAATAATATTTATCAGATAAAAATGAATAAACAAGGAAAATCCAGTGGCAGCAGCCTCACACAGGTCAGATGTACGCAGGGCCGTTTCTAGAATATGACGACTTCCAGGGCTCAGCCTGGACCCCTGATCCTCCCCTGGCACTTTTTTTTTAATAAACAAGCTTAATTTATAAAGTCGAGGTAAATAAAAATTAGTTATTTAGCTAGTTTGCTGTCTCCGTCAAGTAGCTGTCCATTAGTCACTCGCTCTGCAGCAGGAAACAGCACTTCAAAATAAAAACTCTGTGCCGTAAATTTACCGTTCTTAAACTTGACACATTTGCGAGTCACTTGCGGTCCATTCAGAGTGGACCCGCGGCCCACGAGATGGGAACCACTGGTCTGGAGGGTGTGTGCTGCTGGCTTAGCTGCTAAGGAGAGTGTGTAGCTGTGCAGCGGCTAGATCTTCCTTTCAGCTCCTTCAGTGGACATGTCCCAGAGTCTTCGAGCAAAGACACCTGCTCACTCGTTCAGAATGTTGTAATTTAATATTTTCGGCTGTAATCAGGCTGATTGTGAATCGTCCTATTTCATTGTGTGGCCTCTCTCCTATCACGGGCTGGATTTGGCCGACAAGCCTTAAGCTGAGTATCACTGCTCTATAACCTTTTTAGACTTTGTCCTTTCAATTATTTTTTTGTCTATAAACCAACCCAACATTTCATTTGTCAGTAAAACTCCAAAACAAAAAACTAGTTAATATTTTTGAGGACATTTATGTATCTAGTTAATGTTTTAGTATAATTTCAGAGTGGCAGCTTTGTCGCTGTAGTGAACTCATGCACTTCCCCACAATAAAAGAGACGTCATTTATGTTCACTTCTAATACATCCTTTAATGTTTTACAATGATGTATTTGTCATTGTTTTAAAGGGAACAGCTTTTAGTAATGAATAAAACTGGTCGCTTGATCTCTTGAAACCTCAGTGACATACTTTTTGTTTTTTTATTTATAACTTTGGCAATTAGAAACATCACAGACACAAACTCAGTTTAAAAATTGGAGTAATTGTTTTCAGTGAATATATATAGTTTATCCTTACAATCACATTGTGAGGTGTTATTTGTTGCCTTTTATTACAAAAATGCTCTCTATTTTTTCATGTTCTGTTAATTATTTCATGACCCCTCAAATCTGTCCAGAAAATAATGCGCATGTTGCGTTTATAAATCAGAAGCGTGTCCGTAGTTTCAGTCAAATCTCAGGAATCTCAGTGAACGATCAGAATGCTTGAATTTAACCAATAAAAAGTTCAGCTGTCAGTGCTGCATTTTTTTCTGAGCGGATGAATGCATTTGGGACATAATCCGCTCTATCTGTGAAGAATCGTCTAAATGAGCTCGTGCTGGTGCATTTTTCACAGACTGTAAATTTCTTTTGGACAGAGCTCTGGTTGTTTCATTGCTCCTGGAAGAGAAAACACCCTGTGAATCATTTACCCACAAAAACATAGCAGAATACGCCACAAACGTTTGGATGATTTGGTCTGCTTTTCTTTTCTTTTTTTTGGCACTTGCCACCTCGACTCTCCTCCTCCTCCGCCTCCTCCTCATCCTCCTCCTCTCCCAGCGTCTCACAAACCCTGTGGTCAGCGAACGTTAAGAAGTTATGGATGAGCATACTGATTCCTCTGATGAGCGAACCCCCCCTTCCTCTATTCTGTCCTAATAGGAAACAGGGGAGATTCATCCTCCAATCCGCCGTCCACCCCCGGAGGCCCATGATTGGGGATGTGTATGGTGGGGAGAAACCAGGGATGACAAATAAAGGCTGAACTCTTGAATGGCAAGGTTCTGCTTCCCGTGGCTCTGTTTGCAGCGTGGACCCCGGAGGCCATAGCCCCTCCGCCCGGGGGGTTGTCAGTTACTGATGGCACTGTTGTTGGTTCCAGTGTGAAGGGGGCCGAAGAAGCCCCACCACAATCCCGCTTGTTAAATAGCATGAATTAATGAAGTGGCAGAGCTGGGAACTTCCTACCCCTGAGCGACTTGGGGGGGAAAAAAAGAGGGCCACTTCCTTAGCATTTCTATGGGCCCCCAACTTCTTTTCATCCTGTCGGCTTTCCCCCCCCAAAACCCCCACTTTTTTCCCCCCACCCTCCAACACCCTCAAAAACTTCTTTTTTTGAAGTCCTTTAATCCTCGGGATTTATGCCGGGTTGGGAACTGCAACTGATAAGCGGCCTCAATAAGCAAAAAATAAGATGGCTTTTGCAGAGTCGTAGTATATGTAAATGCAAATGTGAAAAAGTGGTCATGGCTGACGGCACCGAAACTTAGATGAAAGAAAGTTGCAGATGTGAATTTTTGTGTTTCGGCTTTTTTTGTTTTTGTTTTTGCTCCCTCACTGAAACACATGCTGCGAGTGTTTTTACTGGTAGCTCATTTTACAGTTTGTGTTACAACTTTGTCACAAACTTTGTCTCTATGCGACAAACCTCTGTGCTTTTGGATCTTACTAAAATCTTTAAAGGTATGTTATGCGAGACTGACAGATGTTACGTCCCGTCAACTTTTTCGGGCGTCAGGCAGTATAGCTTCAAGAAACAGACAGCAAGAACTACAGTATGTGATGGAAGGATATATTCACAATGGTAACTTTTATGAACAAGGGAAAACAACGTGAATTTAAGCTTCCGGTCTCAACAAGAAATGGAAAAGTAGAGACCAAAGATGACTAGACTATCAGACAATATAGCTCCTGCACTGCAGCGTATATGTGCCTTCTCCCCTTCTGTGGATCAGTTAAATACTCTACTGACTACAGACTATAGTGCTGACCTGACGTTGGTCTCTCTTAAATGTAGAAAGTTACTTTGAGGTGACATGTAGTCTTAAAGAGATGATAGAGTGCTCTAGGGGTGATTTCTGTAGGCTGATGCAGAAGTTAACGTCACCATGGTTCCCTTTATCAAAAAAGCCTGTGGGATTTTTCCATTGGATTTTGGATTGTTGCAGAAAATAAGCTTAGTGTATGATATGTACATGTTTTGTTCAACAAGACAAACTTCACAAATGAACACAACTTTCATGTGTTTTTTAATCCTACATGGAGCTGCCAGATGTAAAGCTAACTGTTAGCTATAAATTAACTACACTATAGACACATAAGACACATTTTCCCCGCAAATACAACATGCTAATGTTATTAGCACAAGTCTATGGCATTTTACATTGTATAAATTAGCCTAGCGGCTATCAGACTTTTCCTCTACTCATATGAAGCCAGAGACAACAGCAACATTTAACAAAGGTAACGTTACGCAATTCATCTCCATTACAACTCACAAGGTTCACTGACAAAACAACTGTCTTATACTAAACATGTTTTCCAAACAAATAGAACATGCTAACGTTATTAGCACAAGCCTATGGCATTTTACATTGTTTAAATTAGCCTAGCAGCTAGCGGAGATTTCCTCTGCTCATATGAAGCCAGGATAAATCACACACAAGACTTAAAATGCTATTTTTGTGGAGGCTTTATTGTCTTCACAATTTATTGTTTCTTATCTGTGAAATTAAAGTAAATAAAAGCTTTGTTTCCACTGAGGGAAATGGTTTCAGCTGACAGAAACAGACAGGAGGAGGTGCACGTCAGGCTAGGATGTGGGGTCTATGTCGAAGCAGAGTCTAAGCTGTAGGTGCGGCGTCAATTAGACGCAGAGGTATAAGTCCCTACCTCAAATGTGCGCTGTTATTAGCTGAGGGCTGCATGCCACTGCTCGGAGGCTGCAGCCCAGGGACGTCCCAAAATAGCAAAATAAGAAGAAAACACAGTCAGAGGGCGGAGTCTCTGCAGATAAATACACCGCCACACACTTGTAGTGGGTCTTAAGTGATGGTACAGAGGGACTATTTTATTTGAGTGTACACATTGTTTTTCAGGAAAATCCTGCATAGTGCCTTTCATAAGACTCAAAATTGCCTCAGCAGCAGGACAGCATTCCCATGGTGCACCAGTCTCCATTTTTACTGCCACCCTGCCTTCCTAATATACGTTATTTATGAAACTCCTTCAGATTTAGCTGCTGCTTTATTAGTCTAATGTTACTTATGATGTCAGTCTTCTGCGCACCTGATTTACAGATAGCCAAAGACACAGTAACACTTTTATAGAACTGTAAACTGCCGTGGTGATGCTGATGGATGGCAGCAGCAGTACAGTGCCTCTAGTGTTGCACATGACCACGGGCAGGGGTCGATTTAAAATCCCCTTCAGTCCCAAACCCAGGACAATATTTATCAAGTCTTAAGTGAAGCAGCTCAAAGACAAATGCCATCTGAGGGAAATTCAATCTTTTTAGGTATGCGTCTTGCTGTTTCATGAGAATCCTGCACTCTTAATGGTCCGTGGGGCTCATACTTGTTGATTTAATGCACACTTAAAACGCAAAGTTCACACAAAGCAAGTTTAGAATAGCTTTTGAGAGAAGATTCACATGGATCAGAGCATGCTGACACCTCTTGTTCTTTCATTTTGACGCGAACAAGTCAATTTTATTGAGACAGATTGGCCTTTAGACCGCAGCTGCACCTAGACCTGCCTCATCTCAAAGTCCTCTGCAGCGGGTCCCTGCAGTGAATCACTCGGACGCAGACCGAGGCCGCTCTGCAGATAACACAGATCCCTTTGAGGTTAAGGCTGGTTGGCCGCCAGGTCCCTAATGGGAGCGTGTTTATACTTTGAGTTTTTATCTGCTGAGAAGGGCCCTCCACCGTACAAAGGCTGGAATTCCACTCGTAAAAGCTCGATACTGCAACACAAAATGACGTAAATAAATAAATGAAAGGAATAATCGGTCAAGGTGGGTGGAAAGGCAGCAGTACGCCCGTCGCATGCACCAAAAAGGTCGATGGTATCTCCTCTCTGGACCAGACATGCATGCAGGGTCTACTTTTCCGTGGAGGGGGGAGTGTAAACACGGCCCCAGAGCCTCGGCTCGCCTGCTCGTTTTAGGGGCAAAACACTTTAAAGACTCTGATCCCGTGCTTTGATAGGGACGTTTCCATAATGCCTTTCTTCCAAAAGAGCAGCATTTGCGTGGCGACTCCTGCGCACGGAGTAACTGATGTAGACGTTTCAATGTCTGGCTGCACCAATTTCAGAGGCAGCCATTTAATGCGGTTATTATTGAGTGATTAGAGTTGGCTGTTTTGGTAATGCACAATTATGCTTCATTCATTGAATGTCATTTCAAGCGTATCAAATCTATTTTCAGCCTCATATAGAAGAAACAGCTTCCCCGCTCGTTTGGCACATAAGCATTAACACTTTTTTTCGCATGGAGCCAAATGACTCGCTGCATGAGAACGATGGAGTTGGGCCAAAATTAGAATCTGAGTCACTTCAGATACCATAGACAGGAGGAACATATAGTTCAGAGCCTTCTGTGGTGGGAATGGCAACGAATGGTAGCATGGTTTGAGTTAAGCTACATTAGTGTACTGTCAGTGTCAGCCTAGAGAAGCTGCAAGACAAACTGTAGTCTCAGCTACTTTCTAACATCCTAACGGCTCTGTGTGGGGGACGTAATTAATTCTGAGATGCATCACAAGCCAGACTGTCGACAGCAGATTGTCATACTGTCCTCTACTCATTCTTAAACAAGCCTCGAACCGGCCATCATCCAGGTGAAGCTCGTGGACTAGCTTCTGGTTTTTTCCAGAGGGTCTTGTGTGTCCGCACGATGTTCCATTTCCCTGTGTCCAGCGTTTGGAAACTTTCAACATCAATCAGAATCAGAGCAATCCCCTCCGCCTGTCCATTTCTTATACAAATTTGTGAGTTTACTGCACAGCAAAACAGCTAATAAGCTAAAGGTGATTCTGTGGTTGCCAAACAACAATTATCAAGAAAAGATGGCGCAAAATGCAAAAACAGCTCCGTCCAATCAGGCAGGCTTCAACAAAAAAGGCAGTGTGTGTGCAAAACAAACTGTCTGATCAGATATGCGTGAAACTAAACACATTTCAAAACAGTCAGTGTGGCGTCCAAAAGCACCTTACAAGCCACCGCATCACATTTGCTCAATTCCCTGACCAGCTTGTTAGCTATGATATCACGGCAGCGCCCCAGACGGAAATAATGAGCAGGTCGTAGACTCTTCCCATGGACAAAACACTGGGAAGTGACCAGCTTCAAGCCAGGCGCAGAGCTATCCCTCCTCGCCCGGCCCGAGCGACGTGCCCATTATCTCCCAGCTGTAGGAACCCCCGCGGTCGCCGTCCGACTCTCATCCCCCTCTGCAACAAAGACCAGAGGAGCTGCAGGTAGCGACGCTAAACTGGGTCCTGTTTCTTTGAATAAAAGGACGGGAGGGCCTCAGTGAGCGCCCCTTTGAAAAGTTTATGAAATTAACCAATTAGGACCTGCAGGGTAGTGAGATAGAGACGAGAAAGGGGAAGAAAGACCCTTCTCTTTTTCTCTCACTCTCTTTCACACACACACACACACACACACACACACACACACACACATTGCCCACTCTCCCAAAGCCCAGCATGGATTAATCACTCTGTCTGGGCGAATGAATGGTCGTTCACATCGCTGAGGCCTGTTATTTACAATTAAGTAGTTAGACAATAAAACTCACGCCGTGGAGTCTGCTCAGTCCTCCACGGTCTGCTCTCACTGCACCACTTTGTCCTGGGTTTATTTTTTCCTCTTTTCTCAGTTATTTCTTTGTCACTCCTCTTAATTCTTTACCTCTTTATGTTATCTCTTGTTTCTTTTCCTTTCACATATTTTCCCATTTTCTCTCGTCTTCTTCTGTAACTCTTTCTCTTGCTTTTTCTCTGTTTGTTCCTCTTTTGTGCTCCCTCTTTTTACCCCGTCCCGCTCCACATTTTTTCCTTTGCAATCTCTGTCTTTTTAACTCTGTCTCTGTCTCTCTTACTCACTCTTTCTCGATTTAAACGTCTTTTTCCCCTCCTGCTCTTATTTTGCTGAGAAGGAGCAGAACCAGATAATGAGGCGAGGAAAGGTCCCGGCCCATTAGCTTTCGATGGAGGAGAGCAGCAGACTTGTATGACTCTCTTTTGCTGTTAAGTCAAATCACTCACTGGTAAACACATTGATATACTGACTCACGCAGCCACATCCGTGTTGAATTTAATATGGATCTGCGTAGATTTAATTTAAGGTCGCAGCCTGTTTACTTGTCTTTATGCTCTGTTTACATATCATCAGTTATTTATCAGTGGGTGTTTATGTTGTTAAGCTATTTTTTCACATTCTTTGAAAACACTGTAATACAGAGGTTTACTGAGGAAGTGTCATGTTTGCTCCTGGCATCTTCCGAAGAGAAGGAAACCTGCCCTTATGACTCTGCTGTTTCTGTGACAACGGATACAAGAAGGAAAAGAAAGGAAAATGTAGCATTAGATGATCGGCATCGAATAAAAAAAGATTGGTGTCAAACGTTAAAGAAGACTCAAGTAGTAGTAGCACATTTTTTAGGCGATTTAAACCTTTAGGCAACAAAAACAGTTTAACTTTCATGAACTGAAAACACATTACACATTATTACAAATTACCCTTTAGTAACCAAAACCTTTTTTTGTACTAGGCTGTAAACATGTTTATTTCTGCTGTAAAGTTGGGCATTTGAACATGGGGGTCTATGGGGATTGACTCGCTTTTTGAGCCACCCTCAAGTGGCCATTAGAGGAAATGCAGTTTTTGGCACTTTTGCATTGGCTTCATTTTTCAGCCCTTTAAAGCACTTAAAAACCAGCATTACCTTTAGTCTTTGTTGACTGTATCTAACATGACCTTAACTGTGAAAAACAACACTAACAAGCACAACTCATAAACACAGTGAACTCACATTGGTACCCATGCAGTCACAATCACTCACACAACCAAGCCGTGCAGACATTGGCGGTCAGAGTACAGACTGCGACTTGTGTCCAGCAGCACGGTCACTCATATCCCCCTGAGAGTCAGCATTTACTACAAAACAAATAACAGGAAGCTGTGTTGGCTGCGCTGCGAGAATTCCAACAATCCCCACCCTTGTGTTTCGTTCCTTCCCTTCTTCTGCTGACTTAACTTTACGACCTCCTCCAGCCTCGTGTCGCCTCAGTCAGCCCTGGCCTGAAGTGGTTTGACACGGAGCAGTGCCACTGGGTATTGTTTCGCTCACATTGTGACTCAGGGATTGTTTGTTTGTCCAGTTTTTGCCTTATTTAGAAGCAACAGCCGAGGGAGGGGAAGTGTTGGAGGGGGTCGGCTTGTACACAACTTCTTGATAGAGAGAAAAAATATCTGTGCTGTGGATTGTTGCAGGGTTGGTGGTTTATTTAGTTTCAGCCTCAGCTGCTCTTCGTCAGGGCTTTTTTCTTCTGTGCTGCAGTACGTGCTCTTTATTCCCATAGCAGAAGGACTGCAGAGTTTGGAAACTCTTGGTGCCATCTCAGATCTTCCTTACGTGGGTCTTTTTTCCACGTAGAGTTCTTCCAAGTCATTTGTAGAAGTGGTCTGCTAAAAGCTTTTCTTCCTTTGAAGCATCTTGTTCTGAAATGGAGAAAAACTGTCACATTTCCTCGGACTAAATGACTCTTGACATCACAGTAGACGGATGAGTTAGTAAGTTATTCTGTCCATTATAAACATTCCTCTGATTGATAATAAAGCCAGCTGTTGTCTCCAAACCTGCCATGAATTCTAAATAATATTTTCTTAAAAATAAAGCGTGGAACTGGAGCATTAAAACCTTTTATTCTCCGCAGTCAATCTTCACACATATAGCACGTCTTATATGAGCATATAGCGTCCAGCACTGCAGCGTTGGTTTGGTAGTAAATCCCACAAACTGGTTGTAAAGCTGATTTACAGACATGATGGCCACAGTCGATTACAGTTTGAACTAAATCTGGCTCCACTCTGTTTATCTTCCAAATCTGGACGCTGGAGAACGTTTAATTAGTGTCAATAGTGGTTTAATTATCCCATTCGTTTTCGTGTCATAGGTTGCTGCGCAGCATAAATACACTTGTGTTACACTTGTGGAATGCGTGGAAACTGACCAAGATGTAGAACCCTTAAATTTGACATCGCCATACTCGGCGAATAGATCTTGATCGCACTGGAGGAGAAAGTTAATTTTTATCCTCTGTATTTATGCTGCTTTATATTTCTTTTTAACAAAAAGCAGGCCTGTCCTGACAGTTTTTAAGCAGCGTGGATTTGGAGGTCCTGATGTTTCATAGTTATGCACGGACCAACTTAGGACAATGTCATCAAGATAGAAATAAACAGCCTGGCCAAGCGAAGGCGGAGAGGTTTTGGAAAACTGATTACAGGCCTTCGATTTCTAGCCCACACTTGACCAAAGAATCAACATATTTAGTGTATAACATTTCAGGAATAGATGAGAAGAGAGACCAAACAAAAAAGAAAAAGAGAAAGAAAGAAAGAGGAGAGTGTTTAACAGAAAATAGCATCACTCTTTTCGATTGCCAGCTCCAAGGCCTTTGCCAATAACAACACTGAGGGGAGTCGCTTGCAAAGAGGAGCGCACTCCTTTTTGGATGGATTGCATTTACAATCTTTGTTGAACTCTGCCCAAGAAAAAGAGAAAAAAAAGACTGCTGTCACTCTCTTAGGAAGCCGTGACAGCACGGTGCAAACACTATCTCATCTCCCCAGCAGACTTAACCACATTTAGGGTATTTGGGGTAAAAGTTGTATCATGTGTGCAAACGCTGTATCCTGCCCTCAGTTTGACTTATAGAGGATAAATGGCATCTGTAATCTGTTTGTTTTCATACGTATGTGTGTGTGTAGAGTATGTGTGTGTGTGTGTGTGTGTGTGTGTGTGTGTGTGTGTGTGTGTGTGTGTGTGTAAGTGTAGGTGAGATAATGCAGAATACATCAGCCGGGGCTTAGATTAGGTTTCGACCATGTTGAGTGATTCACTTCTGGGTTATCTTAATTCTTTAAGATAAGGTGGACAGTTCTCAGACTCCCAACGCTCTCACTATTTCACCGTAGTAACTGTCCTGGATCCTACCTGCAGTCTGAATGGGAATTAATGTCACCAGTGGGATGTTGATATCGATCCAAGGTAATTGGGTTCAGAGGTGTTGTAAGCAGCCACACAGGGTAGCATGACCCGCTCAGTGACTTAAAGGCTCCATATTGTAAAACATGTTTTAATGTTTATTTATTTTGGATTTTTTGTTAGGTAGGTATAGACCCCAATAGTAAATAGTATGATGTTTTTTGGTGGGCGGGGCTTAGCTGGATTCAGAAACTGTGCCTTTAAATGAGCCATTAGGACTTCCATGAAGTTGTGATGTCACAAGTATACTACATAAAGGTAGAGACTGTTGCTATAGTGCCATTACAGTCATTTCGTAGGTGCACTGACTGTGCAGAGATGGCGAGAGTGCTGACATGAAAGACACAGAAACACTTGCCAATCAAAGCAGACTGAGGTTTCAGTACGGGGGGACTTAAAGAGACAGGCACTGAAACAGAGCGTTTCAGACAGCGAGTGAGTGCAGGTACATTCAGGCAGACAGTTTGAGGAAACTAAAGTGTCATTTGAACATTAAAGCATGTAAACATGTTCTAGTAGAAACCCAGAATACAAGTATGAACCTGAAAATGAGAACAATATGGGACCTTTAAGTTCTCCAGAGCGAGCCTGAATGCACACACAGTGCACAGTGTTCATACAGGCCAACAGTGCATTCACATTTGGGTTGGATCGCCTTGAATTTGCTACAATGGCCTGAAATAGCTCACAGTCAAGGCTTCAGCCAATGATCTATTCTCCAAAGACAAATGGCAAAACTGTAATACCACTTATTTTCTTAACCCTGGCCAAAGTATAATGAACATCTGCAAAAATTACACGTCTTAATAAGATTTTCCAAACGGCAGTCCACAGTTTGTCTGACGTCACTCCAGCCCCCTCCCCTGCCTTTTTTTGCCCCAAAATTCACATTGTGCCCTTAAAAACTTTCCCCGGCTCCCACCCAGGCGTCCCCGCTCACTGTGACAGACACCATTCATTAGTGTGCTGTATTTGTCCGTGCTGTTCGGCCTTTTCTAAACAGTGGAGATGAAGCAAACACCCAGGAGTGTCTAATGGTCTCCCCAGCTGTTGATGCACTAATTGCAGAGGCCTCCAAGCGCCGCGTATCCGTCTTTGAGGCCGTGATGGATCTCTGACAACGGTTGCAGATGAGACGTCACACGCAGAGTTGGGGTTAGCGCAGAGTGGCTAGCATATATCACTCCCCGTTTTTGATAAATAGTTTCCTTTCCCAAACACAGCTGCCTCGTCAAATATGGGGTCCTTTTTTTTCCCCCCTCTTTACCGCTGCCCCAAGAAAAACCAAGACATTGTGGATAAATGTTAGAGTCCAGTCCCACCTGAAATCACTCAGCGCTGCATGGAGAAGTGCTGTATGGGATACAGTGTGGGATGCATTATCCATGTCCGCCTCTGGAACACCGTTTGACCGTCCTCTGCTGTAAATTATAAAGCAGTAGTTCCATCTGTTAACATGCCTTAGAGCCTTGAAATTATTTTCTGAGAGAGATATGAAAACACGCAGTGGTGCATCAGCTAAATAAATAATTTTGCAAACGGTAGTGGCTTTTAGTTTAAGACTTAATATTAGTGTGTTATGGACTGGTGTGTTAACTGACTGAACAAAACTGTAAACTTTTATGTGAACGCCTGCATTTTGTGAAGATTCCCATCATATTATGTTAATGTGGGTTTACCTCCACATACTTTACGTTCTGTGGGTATTACTGCATACCAGAGGAGAATTAAAGTACAGCAGTTGATGCTATTTGCCTTTGTTCAGCAGATTAATCCAAAGCACCTCACAGCAACACGGGATGTTTGTAAACCTGGCAGTGTGAATGATAAACCCTACTTACTGAACTACAATGATCAGCAGTGATTCAGACTGACACAATGAGGCAGTGAAACAAGTTTATTCAATAATGACATGAACATTTTTTTTTTTTTTTTTGGAGGGACAACTACGCAGGTTGATTTTAGCGCTGCTCATCGTGGACTATATTGCTGTCATTGTTCATTTTAGTCAAACCATACAGTTTGAAAACGAGGCGCGGCTCCAACTAGAAAACAATGTTTTGATGCACTGGATGTGCTGAATGTGCATATTAAGGCAGTACAGGAGGAGGTGCACATTAATAATCCTCCAGGACTGTAACATGCTCATGTTTAACCCAAACAGTGTGTCATGTGACTGCAGTTGCTTCACATCCAGGTCGGAACACCTTCTCACCACAAACCAACCGCACCAGAGTTCTTCAAGAAGGTCTCGGTCTGGTTGTTTTGGTGCACACCAATGAACTTGAGTTCGATTGAACCGAAGCAAACAGGGCAGAGTTGGCTTGCTTTGGTCCGAATCAGGGGCTAATTGTGTTATAAAGTTTTTGTTACAAAGTTGCATAATTTCCTCGAGCAATGAGGAGTTTCTTTAAAAAAAAAATGGGAAAGTTCTAGTTATCTAGTTATCATTATGTAACCCTTGGCCCCGATAGAGCAATTGTTAGTTGTATGCGAATATAAGCGTTAATTGATGTACTTGTCAACATTTAAATTCCTCTTGTTGACATGAATGATGTGATGCTGGTGTATTAGTCTGATAAGGAACGACTAAACTCTTAATAGAAACACTTAAAATGCCCTTATAGCTACGTACAACTACATTATAGTGTGTCAGACACGCTAGAACTGCTAATAAATGCTAATAGGAAGACTTTAAAGAGGCAACAGATAGGATTCGAGGGCTGCCGTAGAATGGCATCCAGGATGTCAGCCGACCAACACTCGCTACCTGCTCCCTGGTTGCAGCGATTTGCGATGCTGGCCAGCTAGGAATGAACTAGCAGCCAGTACAGTACAGTCCTCTCTGGTCTAGCTAACATTTAGCCGTGTTACTTACTGATCCATTAGAAAGAAAGCTAGCTGGACACCGGTGTTGAAGCCTCTTTGGTCACGGAGCTCCCTCCATCTCTTGAACGCCTGACTGAGGTTTACTCTTGTTTTCCTCTTCTTTTATCACTCTCCTTTTTGAGCATCCTCGCCTCCTCACACAGATTAGCTTTTTCTTTTGGGAGGCTGTTTTTCACTTATCTCCAAACTTTGTCCATCTGCCATTGTGCTCCTGACTCAACTATCTCATGCCCCAGCAAGTTCCTCATAAGGACCAGCTCCAGTCCCTGATTGGCTGACCGGCCAGTTTGGCAATACATGACGCATTTCCTGCCGTAAAGCAGATTTTTTCCGTGGTGGCAGAAGCTTATTGCAAAGATTGCAAAGCCATTAAGTAACCTATGTAGACGCTGATAGTCTGATTTTACTGTGTATACTACCCTGTGCAACACACATTATTTTCATAATGATATACGTATATCGGCAAAAAGGCTGTCTGTTGCTTCTTTAAGTGACGTGTTACCAACTATTGATCTTCACTGTCATCCCATTTTATGGTGTGTTTTATTTGAATCCAATTCTTCCCATTTCAGTCAATGCTGTATTAATGTATTCACTTTTTTTTTTAATCCTGTCATCGGTATTCAGTGAACGCAGTGTGAGCCCGACCAAATGTCCCGCTGTTGCATTGATGTGGTGCACAGAAATGACATAATCTTGCAGTTTTCTCTGAGAATAGGACCGTCACCACAGCGACGGGGAACTATTTACGAATTTTGCCTGTCAACGCTGCGTTCATGAAGATACGTCTTGGCCCGGTCATTCACTTAGTGAGGGTAGATAAGACGGTCGCTGAAAGAGAGATGGTGAAGTGCAGATAAAGTCCGGGAAGTGTGTGTTTGTGAGAGAAAAGTACTGAGTGAGAAAGTGTGTTTGCCTACAAGCAAAAGATAAGAGAGTGAAACCAATGCCAACTGCTAACGCTGTAAAATAACCCTCCGTCTGCTCGGACACTGAACCCTCTTGTTAAAATTCCATTCATGGATCAGCACAGTCACACATTTCACACTGATCTCTTCCTGATTGGATCCCTAGTTTAGCAGAAAACAAACAAACAAGCAGTCATTGGTGTGAGATTATGTCAAAATCTTCTCACGGCGAGACAAAACCCCTCCAGTCCTTGTTTGGTGTTTGTTTCATGTGAGCATGTTTGGCTTTCTAGTAATGAGCCCGATCCTTAACGGTACCCAGCAGGCCAGGGAGTGCTTTTGACAATTCCATTCCCCGTCTGGCTGACCTTAATCTGGATTAGTTGATTTTCTTTCCTTGGATTAACAGCTTGTGGTTCAATTAAACTTCACGCAGCCGAATGAGTTTGAATCATGGAATTACAGAGCGCTGCATGGAGCTCGGAGCGAAACTGAAAAAGCTCCAACTGCAGTGTTTCCTCCGTGGACAACCTCTGCTGTCCGGCCAAACCATCTGGCCCTGGGAGATTTTTTTGGCCTACCGAGTCTTAGGGCTACCGTGCTATGCAAAGGCATTCCTAGACAATGTGGAGACATGGAGAGAGGCGGTATAGCTAAAGGGTTAGAGACTCTCTCTAAAAGGCAGTTTGAAGTCTTAACTATGAAAACATTCCTCAGAAGTATAATTTTTGTGCTTGAGTTAAAGCTTTATGGGATGGAGACAAAGAGCCACTTTGCACTGGATAAGTAATGTTTGACCAAAACCTTGTGCAGAGACAAAGTGGAGACAGGAGAGCTAGCATCCTTTTGGCATTGTTTTTCTTCTTTCAGCTAGTTTAGCTCGCTCAATAACCCTCAAATGTTCAAACAAGACACGCTAGCCCCTATATTTTATGCCAACATCATTAATCACATTGTAATAAATAACTTACAAATGTCCTGATGGTCACTTTTTCAGTTTCCTTCTGACTGGAGTTCTTTCATATGCAGTTATGTTAGCTACAGTTAGCCACTTGTGTTTGGAGAAGTGTTGTTCTTTAGCTTCACAGTTTGGTTTTAGGGTTGTTTTGTGTTAGTGCATAAAAATAACATGTATGATATAGGGTGCAGAGACAGGAAGAAACAAGGCCTCATTTTCATCATTGGAATTGTCAGAATATGTAAGAAAACTAGACTTTAAGCTAATCCAATGGCGCATAAAGGGAGGGTTGACCCCCAAATTGAAAATACATATTTTCCTCTTGTCTGCAGTGTTACTTATCAGTCTAGATTGTTTTGGTGTGAGGTGCCGAGTGTTGGAGATCTCAGCCATAGTGGTGTCTGGTGTCTCTTCAATATAATGGAAGTAAATGGCAGAAAAGTGGAGACAGAGCAAAGCTAGCTAGTTTGGCTAGATCAATAACCAAAGTCCAAATGAGTCATTGCAGCTCAGAGCTGCCAAGGTAAAGTAGGCACTTAGCTCGTTTTTATTCCAAAATTATTACTCACAGTTAGCTGCTTGCCCATGGAGTACTATTGTTCTTTAGCTTCACTGTTAGCTTTTTTTTTTGCGCGTAGTGTAGTATGAAACTGCTCACAACAAGGTCTGTGGATTATCTTGAGTAACCGGGTCATGATTTCTGGAAAGAGACGTTACTGTTGAGTTTTTCAAATGTGCTTCTCTGGCGCTTTGAGCACCACAAGCAGAGTGACATCTAGTTTTGTTATACTGGAGAGAAGGTGGGCATCTCTGTGGCAGATATCTCCACACACACCAAAACAATCCGGACTGGTAAATAGCTCTAAAGGTGAGGAAAATATGTAAAAAAAAAAACTGTCCCTTTAATGCTTTTGGAGCGAAAATGAGAGCTTGAAAAAATGATTGTAAAACTACAACTTGAGCGACCATAAAGCCGCAGCTTGACTCACAGGACGGGCTGAAAAAACACGGGAGAGAAGAACTTGAATGAGAAGCACCTCCTCAATAAATAACAGTTAGGCGCCCTTGAGAAAGGCACTTACCCACTCATTCAAGCCACAACGGCTTGAATAAAGCCTCTGGTTGCCAACAGTAGATGGCTGTGCTCGCACTGAGCAGCTCCCAGGTGTGAATGTGTGTAACTGTGTGAATGCGAAGCAGACGACTTGGATGCCGGCTCAGCAAAACCCTTCCCTGGGTAGAAAGATGAGAATTCAATGGTCCACTGACGAAGCGAGCTTCATGTCAGATGGAAATTATATCACCGTAATGGAAAATAAACCCCTCGCTGTGTGACGGTCTGGTGTGCTATACTTCACATAATGGAGACATACAGTAGCATTTATTTTGTTAGAAATATCTCATTATTTGTCTTAACTCGCGGGCTATTGTTTAAACAGGTAGGAATAAACAGTGGTGGCCCAGAGCTGGAGTTACTCGAAATCTGAGCTACATGTCAAATGAAAGAGGAGCTCTGGCGTGCAGTGGAAAAATAGAAACAGGAATTAAGACCCACAGAGGGAGAGACTGGAGGGATGTGCTTGTGAGGGTAGTGACTGGATCGGAGAAGTACTTCAGTTTGACTGACAGTGGGATACTGTCAGTACTAGGAGACATTTTTACAGCATTCTTTCGTTATCATGCACTATGTCGGGATTCCTCTTAAATTTAATTGTTGTCAGGCATCTGAAATGGAATTCCCTAAAAACTTGGCGGACAGGACAGTTACGTTCGGTAGGTTTCCACTGTCAAAAGTTGCGGATGGTACCAAATGAGTGCTGCACGGAGCAGTGAGTGACAACAACCCCGCCCATATTTAAGAGTACTGGTTGTGGTCCAGGGTCTAGGCACCATGTCTGAGGGGTTACTTTTGGTTCCAAAGGTACCATACCAAAATTGGTTGGTGGAAACAGAGCTATAGAAAGTTCAACCTGTATTTACAACCTCATCGGCTCGCATTGGGTCGTCTCGTCACTTTTTAGATGAGCTAAAGTTGTTTATTAACCTAATATTTGCCTGAATCCCAAGATAAAACCTACAGGAGACCTCCCGCCTAATTGTAACCACAAATAGAGATGGTTTTATATTTTTTGTTATCACAGGTTATCCTCTAAAGTATGAACGTGCACTGAGATGGTCAAAGAGCATCTGCGTGCTGCAAATTCACTCATCGGGGTGAAGTTTTGAGGGAGTCCCCGCCTGAAACAGCAAACACTATTACTTCCTTAATGTAATCTAGTTCCTGTTTGAACAGGATGTGCAGGCAGGATGAAGTACAATGAGGGATCAATCTAATGAATAAACCAGTCAGTGTGATCGAAGGCAGGAAGGTGGGATTGTTTTAAAAGAGTTTTATTGGTTGGGTTTTTGCCATGCCAGCAGTGTGGCTGCAGCGATGGCTTTGTTGGTCTTTGGGTCGGTCAGTCGACCACTTTGTTCTGAACGGAAATACCTCACAGTATATATTAGACGGAGTGCAATGAAATTTTGTTCATGCATTCATGGTCACTGCAGTATAAATCTCCCTAACTTTCCCTCTTACATCACCACGAGGCTGACATTTTGTTGTTTAGTCTGTTAGTAGTTGTTTTTAGTTTTAACAGTAGCAGTAACTGAGATCGACGAGAGTGGTTAGTGATGAATGAACAGATTCTTCTCGACAGCTAGTGCTGCCCGCCCCACAAAAATTTTTTTAAAATAGCGGTTGCTGGCGCTGCATTGGCTGTGTTTGACCAATCACTGTACACTTATGTCACTCATGGTTCCTCTTGTGCTGGGAGAGTACTTACTCTTAAGTGGGAGCTAAAAGCCCAACAACATGGTGTTCTAAGGGGCTGCGCACATACAGCATCTCTAACTGCGTGGAAACGCCAGGTTGGCCGCTACCCTTGTGCGTACTATGTGCCAACTTTCAAGGGCGCGGAGGCAGGTTGCATCTGAGGTTGCTAAGCGACCATAACCAGCACCAGTGGTTCCCAACTGGTGGGTCGTGGGTCCATTCTGAACGGACCACAAGTGACTAACAAACACGTCTGTAAAAAAACACACTTTATTTTTAGGTATGGTGAGTTACCAGCCCAGGGCTTTTATTTTGACGTGCTTTTTCCTGCTGTGGAGTGAGTGACTAATGGACAGCTACTTGATAGACACAGCAAAGTAGCTCAACGACATGGCCAAATGCAAGTATGACTGGACAGATTAAACTGTGGACCATGAACTAACGACTAACGGCTGTGCCTGGACCAGCTGGGAACCACTGTCATAGCTTGCTAACCAGAAATCCAGAGTGCAGAGTTCATTTTCTTCCAGACACTGTTTTTTAAGTGTATATTTGGGCAAAGTATTGTCTGTGGAACAGATGTAAAGCTCTGGTAGCGCTGCAATAAAAGGATTAACCTCTCCATATTTACCACAGACTGATATTTACAGAAGACAGGAAAGATAACTGCCAGCTTTGATTGGTTGGTTAGTTGGTTATGTCAGGGCACACTCAGGAACTCAGGACGATGTTGCTTTGGCGTTTGAGCAAGCCTGATGCGTCTACACTGAAAACAATCAATTTGAGGACGTGGCATGTGTACGGCCTCTATGAAGAAGAACTATGAACATCCTAGTTTTTGCAGTGCAGACACAACAAAAGGGGGGCTCTGAGGAACAAGAAAAAGTACCTCTTGTCCAAATGCACCTCACTGATAACAGCCAGTGGGCAAGTGAGAAAGGTCAGGGATTTTTGAGCATCTGCACGTTCAACAGGCCGAGCTGGTACATATGGGACACAAAAAAAGTGTCGTTCAGAAAGATTAATTGGTTGATTTTCACCCAACACAAGCACTGAATCATTTCTGTATCTGTGTCTGAGAGAGGACATCCTTCATATCAGCATCAGACAGCTGATTTCTAATGTTTACTGAAGGGCTATTATCAGCCTGACATGTCAGTTCAACACTTGGGACACTGTTGATCAAAACCAGCAGGACAGCTGAGAGAGGGACTCGAAAAAGAGCGTGTAGGTGGGGGGTTCGGGAGGAGAAGGAGGGGAGGATAAGAGGAGGGGAGAGTACAGAGAGAAAAGAAGCAGAGAGGAGAGACAAGAGGCCCAATTGACTTTAGGGCCTCACTTGTCTTTTTCTGGTCTCTCAATTGCTGCCCTCATTCCCCTTTTCCACTCCCCCACTCCCCCTCCTTCTCCCTTTGTCCCGCCGTGCCAAGTGGTTGGTTTCGTCCATGCATACCGGGCAGTGGCGGTGGAGGGGGGGGGGTTGGACGTGTGGAGGTGGAGGTGGTGACTGTTCCTGTCGGTGACTAGATCATATGTGACACTGTAAGCCCTTTTACCCCGGCACAGCCCTACTTAAATCCTCTTCTCTGCACTCACTGACAGCGGCCAGACGTCCTCCAGCTTAGACATTAGAAGCTTTTGTTTCCCCTCCTGCCCCGGATGACGTGCAACCGTCAAACCAATGTTTTGATTTTTTGACGTAGCATCCACGACCCGGCCCGTATGGTAGTGATACTGGCACGGCTTGCGGTCGTACGGATGTTTTTCCCGAATCCACAGAAAGCCATGAAAGTGGTTGTGACTGTTTGTGGGTAAATATTGTTTTCATTACGGGGACTCGTCGTTGACATCCTGTTAAAACTGACCCAAACACTCACAGGAAAGTAAAAGCAGATCTGATTTTATAACGTACACAGGAAGAGATCGTGCCCCTTTGCTCCTTTTCCTACAAGATATGTGCGTATTTGTGTTAGACGAAGCTGCTGAGTCTAAACATATCTCATCTAGATTTTTGTCCCGAACACAATCCGCCTTTTCCTGCATGCATTGTTTAAAATGTTGTGTAAATGTTGAATTAATATGTCACTTGTCAGGGCTCTGTTTGTGTGTTCGCTGGGTGTGGGGTGAGTTTCGGATACACTGTATATCTTGAGTTTCATCCCCACATTGTTTGCTACAGATACTGATAATGTTTTCGGATTGTTTTTGTTGTTGTTGTTGTTATTGTCGCTAGACTAAACAATTTCCTCACTAGTTAACACTAACGTTGTCGGACTTTGGTGTTCACCGTTTTAAGGAGCCCTTTGTTTGAGTGATTGCTGGTTTCACTTTCCAAGTCAGGACAGCATTGCGCTTTTGTTGTCTGAGTATTTCTCTCTGTCAAATTCCCAAATGCCCACAAGTCCTGTTGTCTGGGCCGCCTGTCTCTTTTTATTTTTTTGTGAGGAGGGGGGGTAAAAGTCTGGAGGATTTATTTAAACAAGAAGTGATAGAAATGAAGTACAGAAGTCGTCCCCCTCGTCTGCTTTTCTTCTCCCGGTACTCAAAATACATGTCAGAGCTGCAGGAGAGGTCAAATAACAAATGACACCCTTGTGCTGAACTGGGGTTTTGACCCCAGAGTAACCAAGGGCTCCCACAATGCAACTGCTCCGAGGAATTAATCATCACCTTCTGACCTCGCGCGCTGACCCTCTAAACCCTGGAGAAATCCTAAAGGTGTTATGGATGATAGTAGAGACCGAAAGAAAGGAGGAGGAGAGTTAGGGGGGAAAGAAATCTTCCTCTCTCATGAGGCGTCTATGGGGCCTTTATGAGTTGACAATTAATAGTCTCTGTAGGTTTCCTGAATGGGGAATTGAGACGAATTGTCTCTTGGCTATTCAGCTGCGTTCAAGCGTGCCGCCAGACAAAAAGAAAAAAAAGAAAAGAAAAGAAAAAAGCGATGGCTGTGAAGGCGAATTACCCATAAGGCTGTTTTTGAAACATTTCCTTTTTGTTTTGCAGACACAGGCCCTATGGGAAGACCCCCATGTGCACTCACACACACACACACACACACACACACACACACACCACCCGGCGGAGTAGTGACCATTTCCACAGCCAGAAACCTGCCAAAAACAGAGCCACTTTAAAAAAGTGATCTTTCAACAGCTCTTCTTATTGCGAGCCGTTTAGCCGCGGGACTGGTGAGGGAAAACAGATCATATTGAAGCTGACATTTGTTTGTTCGTGCTTGACGTCTGAAGGCAGAAATTATATTCACTCATTTCAGTAGCCACAGAACGACATGCTGTACGTCAGTCGCTTTCGCTTTACAGACAGCGAGGCATTGATGTTACGGGCCGAGCCGTAAATCATGAATCAGAGCGCCTCAAATTATGTGGAACTCTAAAGGAATGGGAGGCGAGGCGCTCGCTCCATGGAGAACGTTTTGGATCGCATCCGGAGAATGCAAAGGATGAAGCTGGGAATTGCCATGAACGGTGGGAGATAATGAAATGTGCAGGCAACATGGGAAGGCCATTGAAGTTTTTTTAATCCGCTAATGATGTCTTAGAGCCCTAGAATTCGTCTTTGGCCACAGGATTTCTTCCCATGCTATTTTGTCTTGGAGGCTGAAGTGCATACAAATGGCTTGTTAATTAAGATGGATGGTACTTCTAAAAGGCCCATCTTCATGATAATAAGAGAGAGTTAAACATGTGAAGCCTTTAAGACCTCCTTGTAGCGTGGAAGTACGTGTGGAGGTATGTGTGCGGTATGACTGCTGGGGGGAGGGGTGGCATTACCGTCACACATGTATGAATGAGCATGTCGTAGCCTACCGTGTGATTGGTGCACAGTTGGCATTTAGTATCTGTGTGTGTGAGGGATAAAAGAGAGGCAGAGCTATCTCAGGGTCCTCCAGTCTGTTTCCATGAATGGCCTCAGCAGGGGGAAACTGTCCCTCATTGTCAAGTCATTTGGCAGAAGTCTTTTTTACGCCACCTCATGTTAAATTCATCAACATTTCTCCGTCATTTTTTTTTTCTTTTGCCCCTCAGAATGTCTTCAGATCAGGTTTTCTTGCCAAGCTGGTTCCTGCTGAGGCCTAAATGACCGCGGCAGATGTATGGTGCGCCAAAAAGAGCAAGAGCTTTCATGACGACGAAGCATAAAGGGAAAGAAAGTTCTTGGCTTGTGTGATGTGAAGCAATGAGCTTGATTAGGCTGGCTACTGTAAATATAGTCTGTCCATTGTGGGTCAGAATAAAGCAGACGCAGGTTGTCGATGCTAACAAATTAGCAAACAAGCAGAGCGATATTGTCATTTATGTGGAGTTGTGTTTGTCCACTTGAAGAAGCAGGTTGAGGGTTTCTGCAACTTCACCTCCTTCCAAGGTGCATGGAGAAGGGAGATAATGGCGTTGAAACTCAAGACCAAGACCTCTTGGTGCAAGACCACAGGAGGTCTTGAAATAAATGTGTTCTAAATACTTTAAGTGAGTTCACTTCATATCCCTACTGTCATTTTCAAAACTGCTCCCCATCTCCCACATTCCCCCTCTGAAACGACCGGAGGTATTTAGTGACTGCGGTGATGTGAAAGCCCCTCAACAATCGCAGGAGTGGTTTCTATCTTTTCTAACTTTCACTAAGAACACAAACTAGCATAATTCCCAAAACGGCAAATGACTCCCCTGAGTGCATTCAGAGTGGCTCATTCTGATCTTGGCAGTTTTTATACGAGCACAAATAAATAAATCATTAAAATGCAACAAACCGCAGTTGTGAAATCTAAACTTCTCTTCCAAGTTATTACTCAAGCTGTTATCTTATTCTCAGCCTGATCAGCAGGAGCTCTGGGTGGCAGTCAGACTTCCTTCTGGAGCACAGGTCAACCACAAGATCGACTACTGCATCAACCCCCCTGTTCACACACACACACACACACACACACACACACACACACACACACACACACACACACACACCCTAGCCACCCCCACCTTGTTGCTCCTCCCAACATTAATGTTTTCAGGGGTTTTTCACATAAACAGGGGCTGCAGGGGGTGCCTGCAGCTTTTCACACAACAATCCCAGTTCTGTTTTGGATTAAAGCTGGTTTCTACAACACCCCATCAAACACACACACACTCGTACACACATGCACTTACATTCCTGACTCTCTGTCCTCCACTCAGGCCTGTTTAAATGGAGTAAACAGCAGTTAAGTATCGTCTTTTTAAAATTCTCACCTCAGGACGGAGAACTGTGATGTTTTCAGTCCAACTTAAGTTCATAAGTTTAATGTAAAACTGAACTTACTGACATAAATGGAGACGGGCAGCGACTTTTAGAGAATTCTTTCTCAATAATATGTCAATATAGTGACCGTGAAAACCCCGAAAAGACAGTTTTTGTTACGCCTGGCCTGGCTTGCTAGAACTAAAAAGAGGACAGATTTCACAACCCGAACGCTGTCACCAACAAACAAGGAGCCAGGGAAGAGTCTGAGAACATCATTTCCTTTGATGATGCTCTCTGAACTCCCCACCACAACCGTGATGGAAACCAGATCTAATGAATTGATAATCAAATCAGTCCCAAACATCATTACAGTAGGCTAATTATTTAACCTAGATTTCTAGGTTAAGGAATTACCGCGGGGGGAGATGTCATCACAGACGTGACTTGTAATAATTAGGTCAAATCCAGACTGAGATGCTTTGCTAATGCATTTTTCGTCCCCCCAGCTCCTGTAAATCTCATGCATTTATCACTGCTCGACAGCAACTATGAAATGGATGCCATAATAGTCTCTAAAGCCTCTCGCAGATCTTCCAGAAGTCTTGGAAAGTAGTGTTGGCTTTAGAGGAAGATGCCTGATATCACATAGATTTGGCATTTATCTGTTAAAATCCCACTGATGTAAAGCCTGAGAGTACACGCTGGAACAAACTCCACGTCTTATATATATTTATGATGGCTCCAGACACATCAAATCAAATTAGCATCAAAAGAAGACAATAATACTTTTTTTGGGCATCACCAGCGCTCAAAGACGTGCTTCAGCCTTGTATATAAATACATAGCTTCACTGGATTGGAAAAATACTCCATTACAGGTCAGCTTGAACAGAGAAATATCCTCACTCCCTTTCAGTGCGCTAATTTATTGATGTATTAACCTGTGAGCTATATATTTAATGTTGTACGTGGTCCAGGTGGCGCTGACTTTGACCACTTCATTATCCTCTTGGAGAAACTGTAGCAACGTGTTATATTGCAGCTGTCGGATGAAAGCCGAAGCTTGTATCTCCAATTCTGGGGATTTTGCTTCCTCTCATATCAGTTGAAGGATTACATGCTTCTCTACAGGCTGGAAAACATTCTCGTACCTCTTATCCTTTGTAAAAATGCATCGCCATAAAGTTGAACACAAGGCAGCTCGTGAAAAGCCGGCGTCGTTATCTGAAAACTGCAAATGAGCTTATCTTAAGTTCAGTGTGAAATGTTTTCCAGCAAAGTAAGTGGTAAGTACAGCCTTTAGAAGTGGGAACAGAATAAAAGTACAATGTGTTAGAGCTCTGATTGGGCCCAAAAAATCAGGACTAACCATAATGAACCCACAGTTTCTGTCCAAGCCGGCACCATGGCAAGAGTTTTGGACCCAAGCCTGATCAAAAACACAAATTTTTCCTATTAAATTTTTTTTTTTTTATGTGTTATAATATATATTTTTAAAAGCTGAGGCCTTGTGTGTTTCCTTCTCTTCTCTACTTCAATAGTCTGTCATCTCGTACACAACAGGTTTGGCACAGTGGGCTGCGTCCCTCTGTGTTTCTAGTGCAGTGGCTCCCAACTGGTGGGTCACGGTCCATTCTGAATGGACCGTCAGTGACTTGTGAACGTATGAAGTTTGTTAAAAACACAGTTTACTTTGAAGTACAGTGAATTTCTAGCACAGAGTGTTTATTTTCAAGTCCCATTTCCTGCTGTAGTGTGAGTGACTAAGGGACAGCTAGATGACAGAGACAGCTCTCAGAGCTATCCTCCACCTTCTCTGTGCGGTCCACATCCTCCTCTTCATCATCATCCACCTCAGTATTACTATCTGACCTGTTGAACGTAGCTGCCTGACTCATGAAATGAAACAATGCTCAAGGTCTTTTCACACACTGAGCCCAATTTCTTTTTTTGTCCAATATAATCACACTTAACAAAAGTAAATATGACTTCAAGTTGCATCAGTCACGTTTGCACACTGAGTCCGAAACTGTCATCCGTCATTAAAACTTTCAGAGCTGCTTTAATTTTCTGCGAGACGTTTGACCATTAAGCAGTGAAGAAAGTGTGGCAGCGTCCCATCAAGACAGAGGAACTGGTTGCACAGTATCCTGTCATAACTCACATAGCTCACTATCAGAAGGTCAGATAATAAAATTCAGGCTAACCATGATGACGAGGAGGATGTGGACTGCAGACAGAGAGAGGGTGAAAGTGTGGAGACAGAGAAAGGACAGCTTAGCCCCTTCATGTAGCTGCGGTACCAAATGCCAGACACAGGGAAAGAGTGGCACCAATTTTTATTTGGTCTTATATTGTGAATTTCTGCAACAAATAGAACAATAAAATGCATCGGGCTCAGTGTGCAGAGGCCTTCAGCCTGAGAGTCAGAGCTCTGTTGTGGTTTTATCTGCAATGTGGAGGAGCAACAATGTGAAGTGCCTAAAAACAGCCGTCAAATCTGAGGCTTTCCAGTAGCTGAAATGGTTCAAAATCAGGAAAATCTTTGTTTTTGATCTATTTTGAGGGTTTTTATGAGCAATTACAAGTGTTGTGTTCCTCAGCTTTCTCCTCTCCATGGTCTGCATGGTTTGAAAGTCGTAATTGGAGGTGATTGTGGAGGGAGCGCGGTGATAAGGCCGTAGACTCACGCAGAGTCTGCGGCACCAACATGGACACCGATAGACGGCTGACTCCAGTTATGGTCTCCTTCCATTTTTTAAGAAGTCCTTAAAAAAAAGACAGATAACTGATAAAAAGAAAATACATTTCTTTCCCTTACATCTTCAAAGCATACTTTCACAAATAGGCTAATTATTTTGTTTTCTACCTTTCATCTCACAAGAAGGAGAAAATGCTTGTTTTGATGTTCTTCTAACCTCTTAATCCAGGGATACAGAATGCGGCGCGTTTAATAGGCTATGGTAATTTCAGTGATGGCTTTGAATTGTGCTCCGGCTTCAAGGAGAGCTAAATCTTGTCTCGCCTCCATTAGCTCTACTCTGATCTTGCGCAAGGTCTAATTAAACTTTCCGTCTAACTCTCTCAGGTAGGAATAAGAGGGAAAGAGTTATGGCTGTTTATAGTGAAGACGAACCCCAGTTTGCACCGCTCATGGCCGGATACAGGACCATTAAAAATGGCAATCCATCACGATTTGTTTCCACTCTCCTGTGTGCGGAGATGTTGGCGAGCCCAGAGCCTCTGTGAAACAGTACGCTGGTCCAGATGACCTGGTGGGTTATTCGTTCTGTTGGATTTTATGTCCCACCAGAAATGCTCAGAGGGAACCTCGCTTGGCAAGTGTTTGCAGGGGGCTTGAAGGGGCCTGCTGTAGACAAACAATCTTTTAACAGTTGGTGAAGTGGTCCGCCGAGAGGACAGTGATCCCCTTTATTAAAACCACTTGTCCGACATTGTCTCCCCTCTCTCTCCCCTGGTTGGTTACATAAGGCCAAGGTGCTTTGTGATCGTTTGCAGGCTCTCCTGTTTTGTTTTGTCTGTCTCTTTCTCTTACTCACTCCAGCTCTGTTTTTTTCTTTCCACCGGGCTGCAGAAGATTTTGGGGGCACTTGAGGGGGATGTGATCGTATCCTGACTTCTCTCTCGCGCTGTGCGTTGAGGTTTGGCCGACGTCCAGCTTTGTCTGCTTTTTTCCCGGGCACATTCCCATCTCCGGCACGCTCAAATTCCTGTCTCCGGAGCGCGCATGCACTTTGCCGAGCCTGATGACTGCGGTTGGAAGATGAATTACTCTGCAGGCATTTGTTTGACAGATCGAGCCAGTCGCCATTGTACACGTGTTCAAGAAACCCTCTGGAGGAGATCCGTTTGACCTTGTCTTAATTATTTAGTTGTGTTTCCTTTTGTTGTTAAAAGACGGAGTGGAGATGGCACTTTTACCAGCGTCCTTGACCCACAGAACCAATTAGTTTTTAAACTCCCCATAAATCTGTAGCCGAGAGTCCAAGATGTTCTATGTAAACATTTGAAACAACCACAAGGAGAGGTAGGGAAGGAAGTGAAGATGAAGTGAAATAATGATGGCCTTTGTCTGCATATCTCCGGAGTTGCAGGAAATGAAATATGTTGAATGTGCCGTTTTATCACCCACTTTACAATTTCTCTCACACAGCAGGGCATTCATCAGATGTGCGTGGATCATGCCATACGGTTTTCAGATTAAGCAAAGCAACGCAGACACGGGCCTGGGCTTTTTCTAGACGCTCGGTAATCCATTTTCAAAGTTGAGAGGATGACAGATTCCACTGTACAATATAGAGTGGCTCTTAAATAGAGCAGGAACTTTGGGGAAAGTATGAATTTTCCAATGTGCAGGAAGTTAGAAGTCTCTTGGAGGTTAATGCTTTGTTGAAGCAGTAGTGGGAATTAGTCAGGACGTCCTTACTGACCTGCTTGGGTGCGGTTGTTCGAAGGTTTCACAGTCAGCGGTTGGAAGGGATGTAACCTCTCCGTCTGCATGTGAGACGTCCCAGTGATGACTCTCCCTCTTCTCTGGAGACACACAGCAATTTGAGCCTTAGTATTTTTCTGCTTCTGTTGGAATCGTGGATGGATTACTGAACGGGTCTTCTGGGCACAGGCCGAGGGACCCAAAGAGTCAGGGGACGCCTGAACCTTCACTTGCAAAATGTAAAATGTCAAATTAACATTTACCGATCAGGAGGAGACTCAAAATGACCACAAAAAGACACAAATTGGGGCGTCGGTGGCTTAGTGGACAGAGCAGGCGCCCCATGTACTAGGCTGTTGCCGCAGTGGCCTGGGTTCAACTCCAGCCTGTGGCCCTTTGCTGCATGTCGCTCCCTCTCTCTCTCCCTTTCGTACTTGACTGTCCTATCAATTAAAGGCAAAATGTCCTAAAAGATATCTTTAGAAAAAGACACAAATTATGTCCAAGAGACACAAAACAACAACAAGGACATACAAAATGACCACAAAGAGATGCAAGAGAACTGCAAAGGAACTATGGAAGCAGGCAAAACAACCAAAAAAGTCACAGCATTAGTAAGACAAAAATGACTACAAGGAGACACAAAACAATTGCAAAAAATGACTACAAAGAGATACGAGAAGACCACAAAGAGATGCAAAGGAACTACAAAGAGACACAAAAATAAGTACAAAAACAGCAACACAACCACAAAAAGACACACAAGTTCCTCAATAGGACACAGCTGACTACAAAAAGAAATAAAAAACACAAGGAGACACAAAAAGACCACAACGAGACAAAAAATGGCAAAAAAAGACACAAAATTACCTCAAAAAGTCTCAAAACAACTGCAACGAGACACAAAGACAACTTCAAAACAGGCAAAACAACCAGAAAAAGACACAAAACCACAAAAAGATGCATAACAACGACAAAAAGACACAAAGCAACCACAAGGAGACACAAAACGACTACAAAGAGATGCAAAAATAACTACAAAGATGGGGAAACAACCAGAGAGAGAAACAAAACCACAATAGGATGCATAACGACCATAAAAAGACACAGAGCCAGCACAGAGTCCATGTGTAGGAGAGGTGGTGGGGCCCCTTACATATCTGTGCCCAGGAGTCCATTGTCTCATAACCCTCCCATGGTTGGAACACTCTGCTAACCAGCCCAAGCTGCACCGGCCTTGGACTCGGTCACGGTCCTCACATTACACAAGGTTCCAGCTGAGGCATTAGAGCGCTGTAACCCTAGATAACCATCATGTCATTGTAAACAAACAGTGCATCAAACCTCAGATTGGATTAGATCTGGTTATTTCTTCATCCTTCGTCGTGGAATCAGCACATTTCAAAACCTGTTAGCGTCGACTCTCTTTTATGGCATTGCAAAAATTCCTTTGTGCCATTTAGTTGTTTATACTGCGCCAAAACCTGACTAATTCCTTTTAAACAGCACATGATTCTGGCTCGGCTCTGTGATGAAGTGTTATATTTGGAGCTGCTTTCTGATCCTTTTTTTTTTTTTTTTTCTTTTTGACACATCAGGTCCAACTCGAGCTCATGTGCACATCAGTAAAAAATGGATGATGCAAAGTGGAATTGTTCAATCTCAGAGGCCGACTGTAACGAGAGCTGGAAGTCAGTGCTTCCCCCGACCCCTGACCCCGAGTCGTCAACAGCATCTAATGAGACATTTAATCATTTTGAAATGATTGTTTCCTGCAGGAGGCGCACCCTGCTCCGGTTTTTACGATCAGATGAGCTCAACGTTTACGGGCCAACTGTTGCATCAGCTGCGCTCCGAGTCCACATTTTTTTGGTCTGCTTTGGAAGAAATGTTTGTGCTAATGATGTGAATTTCAACCTTTTCACTCAGAAGTTTGCGGTGTTCGACGGAGCAAGCATGCACTGTATTACTCATCTGTAATGCAAACCATCCCTCACTTAATTAATCAGAGCCTCTACTGGTTATTAAGTGGGTAACTGACAAAGTCTACATGGGAACGTGCTCAAATATTAGATCTCTTGCTCCTGCGGTGACTTTTCCCCCTGTCTGTCTGTCTGTCCGTCTGTCTGTCTGTCTGTCTGTCCATCTGTCTGCAGAGGTCTTGGCAGGACTGCAAGTATGAGACGTTTTAAGTGGGAAACATATGAAAACCTGTGCTACTTGCACTTTTTAAGATGTGGGGAGAATGGCAAAGGTTGTTTGCTCTCAGGGACGCAGGTGATGCTTTTACCTTCAGCTGTAACCAGAACTGTGTCTTCTCACTTTGGATATTACAGCGTGGAGGGATGGGGGAATTATTTTGGTGTATTCTGTTACTGTCGAGGTAAACGTCTGCACTTTGATGTCTGCTTTGCTTCCACAAGCAAGTCGTTTTAAAGATGGCTAAATGTGGGGTGTCAGTGTTACAAAATGGGAATGCAGCAACGTTTTGATACTTCTTTAAGGTCAGTTCACCCAAATTACAAAAACACATACAGTATTTTCTCAACTGGTCTCAGCCACGCAGACAGTTTTAGGGTGCTTTCAGAGTTGTCTTGCTTTGGTCCGAATCAGCGACTTGTTCCAAAGTTGTATAATTGCCTAGAGTTGCTTCGTGTTCTCACGGCAGCATTTACAAGAGGACCAGATCGAATGCCTTGTGTGAGAAAGCTGCTCTTGATTGGTCAGAATTTCCATGTGGGAAAAATCCAGGAAGTAAAGCAAACGTTGAAGAAGAGAACACTTGCAAGATAAATGTGACACTTTCTAATGTCACAATGGAGGGACAACTACGCAGAGTTTGAGATTTTGAGCATTGCAAACGATGATCATCAAGTGTGTGCTCACACATCATCCTCTGACCCGGTCAAATATGTCCAAAGGAAATTTCAACACATGATACAACCTGTTACCTTGATTCCAATTTCTGATCCCTGGATTAGCCAAACTGAATTAGTTTCAACACTCTGAAGGGAAAACAAATGCATTTTCATGTTAAGACTAAATCTAAAATGGCTGCCAAAATGATCACTGGTCTACCCCAACACAGTGGAGGTTAATGGAATTTTCTTTGGTGCTCCTCGCAGCATTAAAAATGACATTTGAAAAGCTCGACAGCAGCACGTCCTTCCAGAGTCAATGTTTTGGTTAGTCTGGATAATCCCTCAACGGCTTTCATATGGACTGTTTCTTTGGTCGAAAGTAGTTCCAGTGAGGTCGGTGAATTATTCAAAATAACTGGAACATTTTTACTGGAAAGACAAGCTGCTGTTGAATTTTTCAAACGTATTTTTCCCATGCTTTGAGCTCAACAAAAAAATCCATTCCCCCCGATGATATTAGGGTCACCGCAGAAATTCCAGATAGCTCAGAATCACATTAACACAAAACTATCTGCATACGATTAGAGGTTAGTGGAAAAATATGTCTTTCTGAAATATGGATCAACTGAGTCTTTACGTTCAAATTCTATGATTGAGAAAAGAGAGCAGATTACATAACGTAAGCTCAGACGTCTGAATTATCCCACCTGTCATCCCTGCGTATATCATATAAGCTCTGGGAATTTTGTGACAAGATGAATTTATCACTGCTGAGCTCCGGCTCCGGTCTCAACCTCTTGGACAAATACCTTCCATCACTTAAGGTCTCATAATCGACAGCGCTCAGGAACCACTTGACGCGTGAATCATTCATACCTCCCTATAAATAATAAAACCCTGGCAGCCAGTTAGCAGCACCTGCAACTTGAAACAGTAGTTCGTGAAACACAATCTTTTACCTTGTAAACTAATGTGTTTCACCTGCCTCGGCCGGGGCATCTGGGTCCGCCGCCGCAGACAGGTAGATGGAACAAAAACCTCTCTTCCTGCCTCTCTCAGCCTCCCCCTCCTGACCTTGCTTCCTCTTCCCTCCAATGAATTTTTCACCAAAGCTCTTTGATATATTCCCGTCCCGTGGGAGCCTGGGTAATGCAAACTGGAAGCGTGAGGCGTAATTATTTCTCAAAACTGCACTTCTACCCTAATTAGTTCACTCCTCAGAAGTGGGCCTTGCATTATTTACACATCAAGGGGACACACAGGGCGGGAGATAAATATTCATTGTTTGTTGACTTTGCCCCGGTCCCTCGGCTCAGGCGCAAGTTGAGTCGAGAGCCGCTGTCATTGTGCCTTGTTTGTGCGACTTCTGCATCGCTGGTGCCCGGGACATAATCTGCCTTGTTCTTCTGTAATTATCTCCAGTCATGCAGACACCGGCTCAGGGTTGGTTTAATAAGTGGACAACATCCTCGCCCTGGCACGAGTGGATCGGCAAATAAAAGTGTTCAGTGATGAGATTTGTTGTAATTGCGACCTTACGCAGATTTGCCCCGCTGCAGTCGGTGTCAAAGCGGTAAACAGCGAGAAGCATATTTTATTCAGCCAGACTCTGACACCATTTCAGCTCCGTCTCCCCCATGCTTTTTGTTCTGGGTCATCTTTAATGAACTGAGTTTTTCCAAAAGGAGTCTGTGGCAGCTGTTTGCGAAGAGTTTCCTGCTACTGTTGGTTGCAAAAGCAGATTTGTGGGACATGTGACGTCTTTTTCCTGTCAATAGGCGGGTATGAATAGGCTGCTGTATCTGACCCCCCACCTTGGTGGTCGTACGGCCTTGAGGCCTATTGTCTACTCTACAAATGCCCGCTGGGAAACTCTTGTCGCCTCGAGAAGCTGCACCCATTGTAGACTTTTGACAACTGTTCTTTTCCCATTTCCTATTTCATCTCACTGACGCGCAGCCTCGTCCGTGTGTGTTGCGAAAGAGAGGTGGGGGCATCTTGTGATGCCTGGCACAAGAATTACCATAATCACTGTCAACATTAATGGAGATCCTATCGCTGGAGAATCTAAACACGGCTTTTCCATATTTATAGAGTCAATAAACAGAGAATGCGCAGCAAAATGTCTGTTATGATTCAAAAGCGAGCCATGTTTACTGGCTTTGAAATGCATATTTGGGTTAGTGGATGAGGCGGAGGGGATCGCAGTTTAAGTTGTGGGATATGAGTGGAAATGTAATATCGCCACACCAGACACAGAACATCTGAAACCATAAATGTCTCACTCTCACTGTCTCCAGGGTTTCCACTTTCCCTCAGACATTTGCATAGCTGAGCTTGTGTAACTGTTCTCTGTCCTGCTATAGGTGGCAGGCTGCGGTGGGTTGATTCCCACTGGAGCTGTAGCAGTTAATATATTTTGTTGTCAGAAAGTACCGGTGTTATATTTCTTTTAATTCTAGTGCTGTTGCAGTTAGCTGTTGTTTTATTTGTGCGTCATGCCAAATATTTGTGTGGTTGGCCGCTGATTGACTGACTGGTGACAAGCCCTGGCTCACAGTCGGCGCTCCAGTTCATCCCAAAGGTGTTGGAGGGGGTGGAGGTCAGGCCGGTCAAGCTCCTCCATGCCAAACTGGAAAAATCATTTCTTTATGGACCTGGCTTTGTTGCTGTATTTACAAGTTGAAACAGGAAGGGGCCCTCCCTTAATTGTTGCCACAAAGTTGGACTCACACTATTGTTAAAATATTAAGATTTCCCCTCACCGAAAATAAGACGCCTCTCCAAGACTATGAAAAACCAAAGCACAAAGAAAAAAGGATGTGGAAAAGGCTGTCCACATACTTTTGACCTTGTTGTATATTAACCGCAAACCAGGATGGTGACGAAGAGTTCCCCAAGTGTGGTGAAAGAGCCGCTGGGGATCCTTAAGTGGGCTCACGTGGTCTTTTTGTAAAATGCGGAAAAATAAAATGTCACTTTGATTTACTTGAAATCACATAATTTCTATAAACAATTGATCTAATCATAGGTTTCCGTCTCACCACTGCGGAGTCTGTATTAAATCTAGGCTATCAGAACAAGTCTCACTATATGGGACAAAGTTTATGCACATGGGGGGTCTGTGGTCCACAGTAAATGTGTGTTTATTTTGGTTTCTAAGACATGAAAGTGAAAATCCCTGAGCTGCAATTAGTTTGCTCTACTGTTACACTCACTGTAAGTCTCTGTGGAAAAGAGCCTCAAGTCAATTTGTAACTTGTACAACTTCCATGAGCTCCAGTGACAGTGGGGTATATGAGTTCAACCATAGACCCACAGTGCAGCTCTCTACATACGTTGCTTTATGACAGTTGAACATGTGGGTACTGTATATGATGCAGTGCTACAAATCTCACAACAAATTTCTTTCTTCTTCCTCTTCATTTCTTGTCCATTTGAACTGATGAGCAAGTTTAATACATTCATTCTTAATGACATACGTTTAAATATTTGATTTAAAGGTAGCCCAAATACCTCAAACCAACGCATGTGACTGCTACTCCGCTAAGCTAGGCTAGTTACCTTTTATCTGGTGGTACTTTTTAATGTTAGTGCTACAGCCTTATTTATGTTGTTTAACAAACTCAATTACTAAAATGTTGAAGCATCAAATTTAATTATACTATTGCAGGAAACAAGTAGGAAAAAGTGGGTAAATTAGCTTTTCCTAGGACCATCCCATATGCTAGCTGTAGAGGGATGTGTTTATTTTGTGTTAGCCTCCTGCTTTTCTCCATTATGATTACATGTAATTACTGCTTTTTTATGTGCATCAGAATTGATTATTTAATTGCAGGAAACAGGTTTAAAAAAGTTGGTAAATTAGCTTTGGCTAAGGCTATTTCACCAGTTAGCCGTAATTAGCCCAAGTGCTGTCGGAGGCTGAGATGATTACAGTTAGCGGTGCTGCTACTCTGCTAGGCTAGGTCAGTTAATGTTAACTAAATTACTAAGATGCTGGAGCATCAAAACTGATTATTCAACTACGAGAAACGGGTAAAGGTTGCTAAATTGGGTTAAGCTAAGTTTATCTCATTAGCTGTCTGACCTCTACAATTTATCTTTGACCTCTCTTTTCTAGTTGTTGCTAAATTTAGAGGTTTTCCTAAAAGTTTATCATTTCATTGGCGTAATATTTGTCACACAGTAAAACAGATAGATGTCAAAAGGTCCTGTTTTTAATTCACTCTCAACCAGATATGTATTTGCTGTGTTTTGGCTTTGCAGGCCAGACTGATTCCACTATCAGATCTAAATAAATGATCTTTGGATAAAACAATAATTCAGCCTCCTTAGTTTTTGACCTTTCAAGTAATATACTTCACTTCATCATTTAACAACTTTTCCTCTCCAGCCTCTCTGGAGTCAGAGAATGATAACTTTCCCCTTCTTGTGCAGCTTCTTCATCATCTGAAATTCAAGAAGATGGACAAGTTTTTTTTTTCTTTGCAGGGATCTTAACAGCTGTAGCAGGCCAAGTTTGGCAGAGTCTTAACGGAAACTGTGGTGTTTATTCTTCCTCTGCAGGTGGAGATCACGCTGCAGGACGTCAATGACAACCCGCCTGTTTTCCCTAATGATATTCTTGATGTGACCATTGAGGAGAACGTTGGAGATGGCTTCAAGATAATGCAGCTAACAGCCACGGATGCAGACAAGGTAATGGCTCCCCCAGTTTCTATTCTGTCTGACAGTGTTTTTGTGCTTTTCTGTGCCCGTTTTCCACTCCACTGCTTTCAGAATAGATATCCTGGGAGTGATTTGAATTGAAAATATGCTCTAAATTTTTGTTCCTACAGTGTAGAAACCACTATAGAATCAAATGGGATTCTGAGGCCAAGGCAGCTGTCATTAATGAAATGAAGCTAAGTCGACATTTAGTGTCTTTATTTTGGGCCATTCTCATGCCAAAGGAATTGCAGATTCTCAGGCCGCTGAAACAACATTAAGACCATGGTAGGAATTGTGGGAATAATGTGCATATGAGTGACAGAGTGAACAATAGCTTCGATTAAGAAGCTGTCAATTGTGGGTATTGTATAAAGACTGGAGCCACGGGAGGAACTTTAGTTATTAGTCGGACAAAAATATGGAGTCAAACATATGACATGAGAGTAAGACTGAAATGATTGTTGAAATAATTAATTAGTCGATGGTAAGAAATAAACAGAGGTGGGACAGAGTCTTTTTCTTCACCCAACATTCGCTGAAAATCTGGCAGTGTAAAAGGGGCTATGTGTCAGCCCTGTGATAATCTGGTGGCCTGTCCAGGGTGTATCCCGCCTCTCACCCAATGTCAGCTGGGATAGGCTCCAGCCCCCCACGACCCCTAATAGGCTAAGCTAAGCAGTTATGTAGAATGAGACAGACAGACTGGGCTCTCTTCACTCTCACACAGCGACACAAACATATAGCCCACATCTATGAATCAATCTGGCTTCATACATTTTTCTCCTCTGGACACTCACACACAGAATTGTTCTTTTCTGTCTCGTGTGTTGACGTTATCTGAGACGCGTTGAGGCCACTGGTGTCACAGAGCCTGCAGGAGAACGGCCAGCGATTGATTTTTGGGCCTGCCGCTCCGATAGTCCCTCCGCGGCCTCCATAGTTCACATTACATCACCGAGATCACTCTCAATTAGTTAAGGGCTCCATCTTTCGCTGCTTTAGGCAGGATATGGACATTAAATCCTGCAGTGAGCGAAACACAGACTCTGCCTGCATCTCCAAGGCCTGCGGTCTCTCACCTAAGCCAAAGGACACAGTTGAAGTGAATGGAAAAAGTCAGGCCATAGAGGGGAGAGAGATCAGAAAGGGGGAATATGGACTCAGATTTAATGTTAACTTATGAGGCCACACGTCTTTTATTGCACAGCTGTTGCCTCACTGCCTTCTCTTCGCTCTGATTGTGAGAAAAGTCGTACACTCCTGGCCGTTTCTCTTTAGCCGGGACACTATATTGACTGTAAATCTCAGACCTGGAGGCAGGTCCGTCTTTTCAGTAGGGGGATTTTAAGGACATTATTTGATTATTTTCTTTTTTCAGCGCCAAAGTATTCACAGCTTTGATCTCGAAAGCATATGGTACTGAAATCAAACTGCGCGGTTGTTCACTTTTTCCTCATATCTGAGTTTCAGAGGAGTGTCAGCCTGAGCTGTGGCCTGTAAGATGAAACTTTAGGCTTTCAGTCATTTGTTGAAAAATACGCATTCAATGATCAATTTAAAGAACTTTCATTAAAAAAAAAAAGCCACATTTTGCTTCCAGACGGGGATTCAAATGAAAAAGAAAACACAGCGACACTTAAAGAGAATGTAGAGGAGCCTTTTTAGGAATTACAGATTCTGGGGATGTTTACTCCAAACTTCAGTGCTGCCATGAATAGGTTGCTAAATAGAAGCCTGTACTTCATTCCAGCTCTCACTCAGAGCCAGATATGAGGCCAGCCAAGTCTTTGCCCACATCCTTACGCAGGAAACTTAAGTTGCGCTGACACTGAGCGTACGGAACGCATTGGAGCCCTTGTTGAGAAAGCCACATGTGTGAGCCAGTGCAGAGTAGCCAAGAGTGCAAGCTGTTGGCCAGCTGACGGGCTGAATTCAGACATCATAATGATCCCATCCAATTTAACAGTGCTACATGTGGGATTCATGTGTGAGGGTATTAAAATGCTGTTTCTACGCATCCGTTTTTCGCAAAAAAGACCCAGAAAAGAAGCAAGAGGTTGCAGCAGGGTGGAGAGAAAATCAATATAAAACTTTGCTCTTTTCTCTAATGCAGGCTGCTCTGAAAATGTTTCTCACTTCATTTAAAAGGAAAATGCTGCCTTTTGTGCTTTTGGAAAGACTGAAAGTTTTATTAGATTGCTGACCTTACGTGGAAAATATGTCACAGGTAAAAAAAAAAAAAAGCTTTCTTAATGAAGAAAAGTGCAACAATGGCTGTTTCAGGAGCCTCCAAATGAACGGTAATGTGTTCCAGAGGCTCACACACCCACTGCAAGTGTATTTCTAGACACTTTTTGCAGTTGTGAACGTGTTGAAAACAGATTTAAAAAGCAGCAGCGCAGCCGGTCAGAGCATCTCTGCCTTTCAAAGCTTTATGCTTGAGCTCTCAGTGACAACATGTTGCTTGTTTTTCAGTCTGTGTTATGATTGGCTTGCGTGCTCGGTACTGTTGGATACAGGAAGCTCGCTATCCCCGCCGGCACTGTCTGCTTCGCACCTCGCACTTCTCATAGGAACTGCATGCTCCCAAAAACTACTCATCTGCTAAATGAGTTTCCTTCTGCTCCAGTCGGGTACACCGTGCTCCCTGGAACACTGCTATTTAATTGGTCGGCCCCACCCCCACCCCTCGAAGAACCAAAGCTGTAAAGTAGTCAAAGTCTTGAGTGAAGTTCAAGAGGGCAACCAGCGTGTGTGAGTGTGTGTGAGATCTTAATTACTTATGGTAGTTCAGTACAGAGAGAGGAATTAGTGCATTAACATGAGAGTGGAGATATTTTTTAAATGCATGCCTGTGTTCATAATTTGTTTAGGTGTGTGTGTGTTGGACTGTGGCCTAGATGGACCCCCTGCTCGGCCTCTCCCACCTCCCTTGCTCTGCCTTTGAACCCTATCAGAAAATTAATTGGCAAACGGCGGGTGTTGGGTTCCGGACTGCGGCCCAGGTGGCTGATGGGATTGCCAGATCTGGAGCCACTGATTGATGACAGCAGGGTCCTTAGATGAGCGGAGCCCCGCTCCGTCCTCCTTGTCTCCCTCATTTTTTTTTTACTGGGCCTGGATCTCTGACTGAGTCTCTGGTAATGCAATGAGCGACTCGGGTCGAGAAGACGGAGGTTTTATCCGTCGTAAAAACAGGCCACGGGAAAGAGATAAGAGCAAGTCATGAACTTGGCCTTACGATATTGACTCCGTCTAAAAGTTTTGGCGAACAACTGTCATGTCTAGACTTGTTGGTGCATTAACATTTATGCACAGAGTCTGTTAAACATAGAAAGGAAAGAAATATTTAATTCGTCTTGGCACTGAATGTCATTTTTTTTATATTTAAAGCTTCTATTAATGTTTTTGAATGAAGCTTCGGGTGTCTGTTGTCATATTTTATGACATCTCCCCCCCGTCCAAAAAAATCCCCAAATTGATTCATCGGAATAAATGACTTTGTCTTTTTCTTTTACTAAATCAACTTATGGTGCAGTTAGATTTCTATTTTTTTAAATAAATGTTGACTTTTGGACGGTACAACGCCCTGGAGTCAATGGAAAAGTTTGGATCACACAAGTTGGAAACAATCATACGCAGCTGGTGACTGCCATTGTTCCGACGGCCCAAAATTCCCAAGCTGTTAGTATGAAAAATGTCCCATTGGATCAGAAGCCCACTTCCCAGACAGCCAGCTATCCCAAAAGCAAATGCCTGTTGCTCCAAAGTCCCATATCTCCGAAAAATGCACACTCCATGCAGCTAACCCAAGTGAATCATGAGAATAATGTTCACAATGCAGGTTTCTGTAAAACACAGACACGTTACATTTGTCAGCAGCTTTGTGGTGAATGTGTAGTTAGGTTTAGACACAAAACCCATTTGGTTATGGTTAGAGAAAGATCATGTTTTGGCTTAAAACATCACATTTGGCGGCAAAAAAGTCGCTGAAAGAGCAGGGGCGGGTTGGTGAATAACTCCCAAGATTGGTGGCTCAAATGCAGCTGGGAGACAGCGCAGTGGGTTAGAAAAAACACCAGGGATTGGTGACTCAAACATGGCTGGAAAACTGAAATTCACTTCAGGGAGTTTGTATTTTTGGGGAAACCATTCTAGCAATGGCATGGCACCACACAGTCACCACTGGAGTACAATTCTACAAACACTATACTACTAATAATATGTCATGTGAATTTTCTCACTGTATAGATTTTAAAATATCTTACCAAAGGAGTGCAGTTGAAAATTAGCCAACTGAATGGTCATGTGATATGCGTTTTCACTTGTTGTTATTGGTATGGACTGAGATTATTCCTGACATGGTGCTAAAACACTTGTGTACGGAGATCATTTTCATTTTAACGGTGCCTGGAGAAGCTGTTGTCAAGGAGGCGCTAGCATCAGAGGGGCAAAGACGCTAAGCAGCTACAGGGAGTTGAGAGAAGTTTGTGCCAGCGTCCTAAATCTAGCACTTGTGTTCCCACAGAAAACTGCCAAATTGTTCAGGGGGTTGAATGTGTATCATGCGTGTTCAGCTAATACATGCCTGAAAGCTACAGATCAAATGAGAGGTGCGAGACAGCGTGCTAATGCTACTCTTCAACATTACTGCATGCACACAGTTTATGTAAAATATAGTTTGTTATGTGAGCACCATTGTCCACCTCGGCAGTAAATGTGTCGACATGCAGATACAGCGACAGCTCAATGCAACGCCTCTCTGTATAAGCCGTCCCATTGTCCAGGCAGGATCAAAAAGCATCACACAAACATCAGACATAGCTGAAAGAGCCTCTTTTAGCTTAGCTCTTAACCAGCTGTAACCAGAGCTCCAGCTCACTGAATAGCAGTAGCTTTTTGATGTTGCTTTTTCTCTTTGGCAGAAGACACAGAGTGAGACAGTTGTCTGATCTCTTATTGTCCCCGGCACAAATATAAATGTCAGGCTCTGTCGTCGGGCTCATTCAGTTGTCATATCACATTCAGTCCTCTCCTATTCCAAAGCCTCTTGCTATAGCTATCACATGTGTCATGGCGCTTGTACATGTCCAAGGCAACAGGGGATCTATTAGTTGCATTTATAGAGGGACACTATAGCCTCCAAGAGTTCAAAGACTGAGAGCGAGTCTCGCCAGGACATCGCCATTCAGGTTCTGCTTGGTTTTCTCTGTCCAGTGTGACCTGTTGTCTCCTGGATGAGCCTTTTACATTATACTTTTTGCATTCACACTGCCAGCAGGAACGTTGAAGTGATGGATTGTGTGGCCCCGTTCACACAGAAAGAAGCTCGCTGGCGCCAAACTGCCTTTTTTTCTGTTTCCACTGTGAAAAGTTGTGGATGGTACCAATGGAACCGATCCGTACCGTCCCCATGTTTGGTCCCCCCTCTGTTGGGGTACCTAGCACACAGATCTGGTACTAAAAGGTGGAGCTGTGAACACTGCAGTCTGATTGGTCAGTAGAGGACGGTCACTCTGCTCAGGGCTGAGTTGTGTCTGGTTTTGAGGCTCATGTAACCACTGTTCATACTCTGTAACTATAAAATGAAAGGATGTTTTGCTGCCTCTCTCAGCAGCTGGAGTCTGAGAACAAAATAGTGACATCATTTCAGTTTTTAAAAACTTTTTCTAGAATCAGGTGTCATCTTTCATTATACTTGTGCAGCAGTTCACCTTAATCTGTCTTCTTTCACGGTACGACACCACACTAATTTCTTAAAACTATGCAAACACGTTGATTTGCTTTTGTAAAGAGGATGAAATAATCTCACTGCACTGAGATATTTCTGTACTTTTTTAAAGAAAACAAGACTTTCAGGCTTTATAATAGACATTAATGACTTTATAAGAGGCAGATTTTTCTTTTTAATGATGTTAAAGTTTCCTGTTTTTCCTTTTATTGTTTATTTTTAAGTCTTTGTTCCAACATTGAAGTCTTCAGCATCCTCTTGTAAGCATGTTTGTGTGTGTTGTTTTCCTCCTAATCAAAGACATTCATGGAGTTTGGAGTCTGTCTCATGTTTGTGCAGGTCAGCCGGGTGTAATCCCTTTACATCCGTTTTCTCCTTCTTCTTCTCCTCCCGTTGATGTCTGCGTCTTGATTTGTGATCTATTGATCTCCTTTGAACCCACAAGCCTTTCCTTTATGAAGTGTCTCTGTGGAGAAGGGTTTCTTTCATGCTCGACAAGTAGGTAGTTTGATCCGGAGACGTGACACGCTAACGCGTGGTAAACTGATTTCCGACCAGATAGAGTTGCTTTGATACTTGTAATCACGATGCTCTTCCTCTTCCTGGCCCGAGTTCAGCAAAGTACATTTAACTTACTGGCCTCTTTGTTGCTCTGAACCCTGAGAGAGAGTTGGAGCAGCGTTCTGGGAAACGTAGCCAGCAAATATTGACTTAAAATTTGGTTTGGTTTGTTGCCTGCGATGAGCTCAGTGTATTTGAAACAATGAACAAGTAAACACAAATGTAAGTTTGTGGTTTTGTGCCGTAAACATGCAGATTTAATCATGCAAATAGATTTGAGTTCAGGTTACTGTATTTTCACTCAGTGACAAACTATAACCTGACATTCTCTGCCCTCCCCTCAGGGTCCCAATGCTCTCGTGACCTACACCATCATCAGCGGGGCAGACGACAGCTTTCGGATTGACCCCGAGTCCGGGGATCTGATCGCCACCAAGAAGCTGGATCGGGAGCGCCGTTCAAAGTACTCCCTCCTGGTGCGCGCAGACGATGGAAAACAGTCGTCTGACATGAGGCTGAACATCACGGTCAAGGACGTGAATGACCACATGCCCAAGTTCTCACGTGCAACGTATTCATTTGATATCCCTGAGGACATGGCGCCAGGTGAGATCACAGGGTTCATTTATTCTAGCACAAGACACCATGTGAGTGCAAGGGGTGGGCAACATGGCCCTAGAATAATATCACGATATTTTAAGGTATGGACCTTTATGATCTGCCATTTCTCCTCTAATCACATTCACATATTTTTTAGTTTTTTGTCGAGCCACGAGGCTGTTTTGTTAGCCTTTACAGCGATCTGTCATGTTCTTCCATAAACCTTTGTCCCTGTCCCATGGCTTATATCTTTCTATTAATTTCTAATAAGGCTGTTTGAGTGTCCCTGTGGTAGAGATGTCTGTACAGGTGAAGCTTCTTGGCCAGTCCTCCCTGTCGAGCTGAATAATGCAGTGTACACAGTGGGTACCTAGTTACAAAGATTCAGACGTGCACAACCAAGTGCCGCGACAACTTTCAGCCTTTCTACTTGCAAAAGGGGTGATGATCATCACATTTTCTGGTGTGCAGAGCTCACACCGGGGACTCAACGAAGCATCCAGTTACAAACTAAAACGCACTAAAATGCATCAACATAGACAATGTCGATGTTGTGGACTCAGACAGGCAAATTTATGTCCTCTGCTAAAGCCCTCAGACTAAACTCAGACAACTCTGCTAAGGTCATCAAGAGCTTCAAATTATTGGGAGCAGCTTCTTTGCAGGAGTTTATAAGAGTATATTTTATAAGAACACTCTGTAGTTTATAAGAACATTTTTATATGACTGCTGTAGCTCCTCCAAATCCTCCGTATCTTCCTTGAGGGGACAATTAAGAGTTTAATAGGTCAAAGGGACAGTAACTGATATTTGATTTATATGGAAATCTATCAGCGACCAGCAGGATTTACAATAATACTGACAACTGTCTGGCATTGTTCCTTCATCCCTCCCTCCACTTCAATCACAGGGAAGAGAGAAACAAGTTTGGAGGTGAAAGACGAAGTCAAGCGAGGTTGTAATTAAGATACAGTTAAAGTACAGATAGTGAAGTACAACTTAATCATCAGCTGTTAGCATTATCACCATGTCTACGTCATCAGTTTAATACCAGTGATTAGAAGGTTCCACACAGTGCTGGCCAACCCTGGCCGAGTGCTTACTGAGCCACTGGTATTAATGAACAGTCCTAATAACCCCCTGCAGATATATTAAATTCATTTTCCTCTATAGGGCAGTAAAGTCTAACTTCTCGCCTCTGTGTTGCCACCCGTCTCACTCTCTCAGGCTCCATCGTGGCGGCGATCCTGGCCAGCGACTCTGACTCAGGGTTGAACGGAGAGGTCACCTACTCGCTGGAGGACGACGACGAGGACGAGACGTTCCTCCTGAACCCGGTGACGGGAGTCTTCAACGTGACGCGTCCACTGGACTACGAGACCCAGCAGTACTATATTCTGACAGCGAAGGCCCGGGACGGCGGAGGGCAGGCCAGCACGGTCAGAGTGTATTTCAACGTCCTGGATGTGAATGACAACCCGCCCATCTTTAACACCAGCGTGTACAGCACGTCTGTCTCTGAGAGTCTGCCGCCTGGGTCCAGTATTGTCACCGTTGGGGCCAGTGATGCTGATGATGGTACGTACATGTGGCAGTTTACATGGGATGAAATTAAATAGAGGATAAATACGAGAGCTGAAATAATACTTACAATACTCTAAATATCTGAGTGTTAATGAATGAAGTGGACCACATTGATATTACCCAAGTTAATTATATATTTAAGCACCATATTTAAACTTGTTTTATTTTATTTTATTTTCCATCCATATTTTATTTTATTTCATTTTATTTTCCATCCATATTTTTTTTTTTTTTTTTTAATTTCCATCTATCATCCATATATTTTTTTTCATTTTACTTTCCATCTATCTATCCACATTTTATTTTATTTTATTTTCCATCTATCCATCCAAATTTTATTTTATTTTAATTTCCATCTATCATCCTTATTTTATTTTATATTATTTTATTTTATTTCGTTTTACTTTCCATCTATCTATCCATATTTTATTTTATTTTATTTTCCATCTATCATCCAAATTTTATTGTATTTTATTTTATTTTACTTTCCATCTATCTATCCATATTTTATTTTATTTTATTGTCCATCTATCCATCCATTTTTTTATTTTAATTAATTTATTTTATTTTCCATCCATCCATCCATCCATATTTTATTTTATTCTATTTTATCTTATTTAAGAAATGACAGGAGGCATGATTTCAAGATCACAGATTTTTGGTGACATGTATTTTAAATTGTAGTTAAATCAACGTAGATAAAGTTAAAGGGACAGTTCAAAACAAAACAAACAAAAATACATATTGTTTGTCTTACCTGTGTGAGTTGCTGAGTTTAGGAGATGTCTGTCTTCTCTCCAATATAATTGGAACGAGATGGCACTCCACAGATTTGTGCTTCTGGGCTGTACAGATAAACTGAACTTGACAGTTCAGTGGATTAGTTGGAGTAATCACATTTCTCATACTTTTGTGCATATGTAAATAAATATTCTTTAACTGAGAATGAATTTCTCCTAATTGAAATGTATTTTTTGGCACTTTGAGCGCCACATGTCTACAGCTGATATCTCCAACACTCTGCAACTCACACCAAAACAATCTACACTGATAAGTAGCACTACAGGTGAGAGGTAAAATATGTGTTTTTGATTTTGGGGTGAACTGTCCCTTTAAATTGTGGTCAAGTGTCAGTGTATTTAAAGCAAACAGTGCAGTGCGAATGCCTTAAGCAGTAATGTACTCTTATACTGTGTAAATCAGCCATAGCAGATTAATTTAATGTAAGCCTGTCACTTTGTTATGACAGTTGGTTCCACAGAAGCTCTCAAACCTACATTTTATTTTTCATTTTTATTTTGCATCGCGCATGAATGACTTGATGAAATACGTCTTCACCGTATGATTAAGTGGCCTGAGTTATTTCTGCGTTTCAGGTGGTGGGTTTCGTGTTTGTGAAGTGCTGTGCGGTATTTGAACAGTCACCGCTACTCTCCGCTGTAATTACCGCTTCACCCAGACCTAATGTGGTTATTGTGACCTACATTCCTGGGAACTACGCTGCCTGGTTCTCAACCAGAGTCTGGCTTCTCTCTCCACTGTCCACACAATCTGACCGCGTCGTCCTCTGCAGATATATACTTGCTGCTTTGCACTGTCAAAATAAAACGCTGCCATTGTTAGCACTTCCTAAGCCCTGACCTCCGACCCCCAGACTTTGTCTCCAGAAGCCGTAGCCTAAACTCGGATGGAAGTAGCACTCAGGCTTTTGATAAGGGATTACTTGTGTACTGTAAATACACGCTGGAGTGTGGGAAGGTGCCGGCGCTTTCCACATGAATACCCCGTTGAGTTGAATTACAGACGCTCAATTTAAGCTCATTTTAACCCCCAGTTCCAGGGGAGTGCTGCGGATTAGGCCAGATTTCAAGGAGAGATAGTTTACTGCACCCATCCACTCAGTCACACTGTGGTTGTATGTCATTTAAATAAATGTCTCAGTCGTGAGGGATTTTCCAAAACAGCACAGTCGCACTATCAGTTTAGGAAGTGGTTTGCAGTGGTGTTTCTCTTTTGATAGTGATCTGTCATGCTGCATGAATGGATCGTCTACTCGGAGGACGAGAGTGGCAGCCAGAGCTCCAGCTGCTGCTCATGCACAATGTGTGGAAATGGATGCAGATAACCAGTTTAAGTGCCCGACGCAGACACATACAGAATATTTAACAATCACATCTGGAACAATGGATGCTAGTCACAAATATCAACATTCGACCTCTAATCGTGCTGTTCTCTCTTTTTGTTATCTGGCTGTTTTTTTAATTCAAGGTCATACTAAATAGTTCCTTGTAGATTAATTTATTTTTGACCCTGTGAGCGTCATTACACAAGGTCTATTGTTAAAAATACAACAGAGCTCTCGACACACTTCAAGCTGGAGTCGGCAGAAATATAGAAAAGGCAAAGAAAAAAACATGGCAGAAATTGAAAATACACCCTCCTCCTGCAGCTCCCCCTGCTCTGTCCTAAGCCCCTCCCACCAGAGGACCACAGGCGTATGTTCATGCAACATACAGTCACCCAGTGCTTCCCAAATGTTGATTTATTTTGTCTTATTTAACTGTTCAGTTGCTCCCAGCTCATTTTCTCAGCCCCGTTCTCCTCTCTCTGTTTATCAGACCTAAAATGAGACAAGAATTTGCTGTTAGCCACCCCACAGTCCCTCCACCTCGCTCCCCACCACTGTGAACTGCTTCCCTGGGAGGAGAGCGTGCAGCAGCTTGGGAGACAGACCTTTAGTGTGCAGGAGGTGTTGCCACATGTAACCTGTGTAACAGCAGCAACAGAAATTTCTCTGATGTGGCAGGGAGCTGGAGCTGTCCAGTTCCCTGGAGCTGGGGTTTGCGCCGGCTGGATTCAGGCCGGGGGACCGTCTACGGAGCTGCTGCCCAATCTCCTTCCTCCTGGCGAGGTGGTCTGTAATGGCGGGGAGCGAGGCGGAGGACACACTGTGATTCGAGGCTCAAGCTAACGATAGCTACATACTTGTAAACTTTAAGCAGCAAGTGTGACACTTTGGCTTCAGTTAGCAGGAGGCTAAACTATTAGCAACATTTTCACTCCATCTCAGGAGCACTTCTTCGATAATTGTTTGATTGATTGATTATTGTTTCAATAATTGTCAGACTCTTTTTTTACATCTGTCTTGATAAGTCTGTCTTCCTTTTTCTTTCTTTATTATTATTTTTTGGGTACATGCTTTTCAAACTGATAGAAAAATGAACATTTCTTAGTTCTGACGATGTCTTCTTGGGTTGTGGGAAATTCCAACAGGCATTCTTCGCTATTTGCGGACATTTTGGAGACTATTTATTTGAGAAAATGATGGACAGATTGTGAAAATAATTATTAGTTGCAGCCCTGCAGTTTGCTCAACAGAATTTGTGGGTGCTGAAGATCAAAAATTCTATTTGTTACGTCTAATTGGCACACGACACTAACAACATGTGTAGTGTCACGGTAAAAGAAATCTAACTTTAAAATATTTCAGTTATCGTAATTATTGTCTTCTCATTCCTCTCTTGGCATGTCTTCCAGGCCCAAATGCTCAGCTCCTCTACATGATCGCATCTGGTGATCCCCAGGGCCACTTTGTAATCAGCAAGGAAGGAGTCCTCCAAACCAAGAAGGCCTTGGACAGAGAGAGCCAATCCTTCTACAACCTGGTGATCACAGTCAACGACCTGGCTCCTCCTCCCATGACCCGCTTCACCAGCACCGCCCAGGTGTCCATCATTCTCCTGGACGTCAACGACTGCCCGCCGGTCTTCACCTCTCAGAGGATGACCTACATCCAGGAGAACACGCCGGTGGACACGGTCGTGTTCACTGCCAAGGCCGCAGACGCTGACAGCGGACCCAACAGCTACATCGAGTACTCCCTCAAAGGACCTTTTGGTAACAAGTTCAGCATCGGTACAATCGACGGAGACGTCAGGTTGGTTGGGGAACTTGACCGGGAGGAGCTTTCAAACTACACCCTCACAGTCGTAGCTACGGATAAAGGCGAGCCGCCTCTGTCTTCAACAATGGATGTGTCCATGATGATTCTGGACGTCAACGACAACACGCCGAGCTTCTCGCAGAATATCTACGATATCGAGATCGAGGAGAACACCTTGACTGGGACTGACGTCATCCAGGTGTTCGCCAGCGATGCGGACGAGGGCACCAACGGACAGATCAGATTTTCTATCTCAGGAGGCAACACCAACTCTGATTTTAGGATTGATTCGGTTACAGGGGTGATTTCGGTGGCCAAGCAGCTGGACCGTGAGGCGCGGTCATCCTATTCACTGCAAGTCCAAGCCGCCGACCGAGGCAGCAGCCCCAGAGTGGACCGTGCAACAGTCAACATAGTTCTACTGGACGTCAACGACTGCCCACCTGTTTTTGAGCTCTCTCCTTACACCGTCAACGTCCAGGAGAACTTGGAGAACCTACCGAAAAACATTCTGCAGGTCAGTATGTTTGTTTTTTCTTTTTGTCACTGACATTTAAGCAGTTGGATGACATTACCATTCACAGACACGACTTTCAGAGTGAAGAGAAGGCCATGTTTTGAATGACAGCTCTAAGACTTTAAATAAGCTAATGCCTTAACCAAATTTGTAGTAATAGGCTACTAACTTAATAAGTGCAGGTATGTGAGAGGTATCCATGCACTGAACCACTTAGCATGGTGGTCTTATTCTGCTCAGCACCATGACAAATACGTTACTAAAATGATACAGAAATGAAATATAATTGCAATCTGCTCTGCACAATTAGAGCTGTTATAGGATTTCACTGAAATATGAAACTGGGCTAAATTGCATGACAGGGCAATTAACATCCCAAACCTCCCTGATGACTAAATGAGCCATTTATAAAAAATGGAGAGGAAGGCCTGATTCCATTCTCTTTCGCCTGTGTACCTTTGGAGGAAATGAGGGTACAGTTATGTGGTGGGAAGGGGTCCAGACGTGGTGGGTTTTTGCCCACACATCTGTGCGCTGCTAACCTGGCCGTGCCTGTCTGCGGCATGCACGACAGGGAGGGCTGAGCAGCCCACAATGCATTTGGACACACCAGTGAAAAGCGGTAGTTAAATGCCGCAGCACGAGGGGGAAAAGTCAGACAGGCTAATAGTTTTGTACTCTCTGTTTTTGTGGATTCCCTGGGAAAGTCTGATTAGACAAAGTGAATAAGTAATGATCTCCCTTCCCTCAACAATTACCTTCATGGTGCCGCCCAGCACCGTGATGGTAATTAACCCTCTGCTGCTTCAGTGGAAAGACTCAGGATGGTGGCTGCACTGGGTTATTTGCAGCTATATTTGGCTGTATGGATTGAGCAACATGTTTCTTGCAAGAATGCTCCTCTTAAAGACGTCCAGGGAGAAAAACAACAGTAAAACGGCTAATGTTGGAGAATGGTTTTCCGATTTGGGGAACATGGTGCTTCGGCCATTACTCTGGTGTTTCTGCGTTTCTCCTTCCAAGGATCACTTGTCAACTAATCCACTGAAATGTCAAGTTTAGTTTATTTGTGTAGTCCAAAAGCACAAATTTGTGGAGTTCTGTCGTGCTCTTTATCGCTGTAGATTGTTTTGGTTTGCGTTGCTGAGTGTTGGAGATATCGGCTGTAGAGATGTCTGTCTTCTCTCCAGTATAATGGAACTAGATGGCACTCGGCTTGTGGTGCTCAAAGCGCCAACAAATACATTTGAAAGCTCAGCAGCAATGTCTCTTTCCAAAATCATGACCAGGCTACTTAAATTAATCCCCAGACTTTATTGTGAGCAGCTTCATGTAGGAACCATTTTCTTTGTACCACGGCTGAGTCAAATGCATCGAAGCCTTATTTTTGCGACGGTAATCATCATCTAAATCAGAATTCAAATGCTCAAGTGTTTTTTTTTGTCCCCCGTAAAATGGTGGAGGAAATTCAAAGGAGGTGGGAAGTGTCAGACACAAATGAGGCCAGTGTTCCCAGCACTGTTATTGACACTAGCTTCAAGTGATTACATTGGCTGTCCGATGACGAAAAGCAAGATGAATTGCGAGCAGTTATCTGCAGCTGACAACTGTGGTGACGCACGTGCTTTCCATCTAGTGATGTTGCATTTTTAATTATTAATAACTTACAGAAACATTGCGTGCAACAGTCCACCTTCCACCTTCTCTTTCCTCTCTATACCACTCTCTCTTACACACACGCAGCAGCGCTAAGTCCTGCTACACAATACAATGGCTGAGCTGTAACATTAGCTAGCTCAGTGGTGCTAGGTGAGCTAGCAGTAGATGCACACTTCCTTTGGTGCAGTTGGAGGGTGTAGTTCAGTAGAGAGAAAATAGTTCCTACATGAAACTGCTCACAACAAGGTCTGTGGATTATCTGGTGATGGCGAGGTGGAAGCCTGATTGTAGAAATTGTTGAACATTTTTTGGCGCACACCATTTCCAGCTTTTGTCCGTATGTATATTTGTAGTATGGATCCTACGCGAAATGAGACCCCATGTCGTTATTTCTGGAAAGAGACATTGCTGTTGGCTTCTTCCAGCGTATTTTTTGGCACTTTGAGCACCACAAGCTGAGTGCCGTCTAGTTCAATTGTACTTGAGAGAAGCCAGACATCTCTACGGCCGATATCTCCAACACTCAGCAACTCACACCAAAACAATCAAGATGGATTAATAGCACTAAAGGTACATTTTGGGGTGAACTGTCGCTTTAATGTGAGGCCATGGTGCTGAATGGCGGTCAGTTAACCAACATAGAGGAAACTACAGATCATACCAGACCATGTGAGGCTGTTCTGACACCAGTGTGTGTTGAACTGAGCAACAGTGTGTTTTACTGCTCGTAGATTCAACTTCTCACACGTAAGAAGACGACTGTGTTGTGTCTTCTCCGGTTTTCATCTGAGTGTTATCATTTCATGCTATTTTGTACATGAAACACAGTAAAGGACCTCAAAATTGTTCTTAAGTATAGTACATGTTACTTTCCACCACTGCTGCCATGCTATTACAGCTCTCCACTTCTCCTGTTTGCTGCAGACAAACTGTCGTTCTGCTGCTGGAAATGAAAAACACATTTCTTTTACAACAGGAAGAAGTTTGATCCTCACAATCTCTAAGAAGCTTGTTTCTGTATTTTCCAGGTTGTCGCCAGAGACGACGACCAAGGTGCCAACGGCCAGCTCAGCTACATGCTCAGCGGCGGGAACGACGAGGGCGCGTTCAGCTTGTCGTCCAGCGGTCAGCTGAGTCTGACCCAGACTCTGGACCGCGAGGCTCAGGGGAAATACATCCTGCTGATCACAGCCACTGACTCAGGTAAGACCGCAGTGGAAGTTTGGAGAAGCGAGGGCGGCTGATAGCCATCTTGAAATGTTTGACGGTTTTAAGTAAAAGATGATTCTATGCTGGCCTTGCGGTGTTATGTTTCAGTTTATAGCGTTCCGAAATGAGTTGTTTATGTCTGAGCTCGCACCACATTCAACTTGTTCGACTTATCATGATGATCTGGTGTATCTGGTGAGGACTGAGCACCGTGTAATAACTCCTTACATGGACATTGTTGAATTTTAGCAAAGCTAGAAACATATTTTGCAATCAGCCATCAAAACCGAGCTGAAAAGGAATATTTTCATGCAATGTCAACAAACAGCATTTTGATTTCACAGTGTGCTCAGTGCTCTTTTTGTGTGGCACAATAACCTAAACATTCGGGAGTTTTTAGCTTGCAAAATAGTGGGTGTTTTTTGACCTGTTCCCCAGAAGTCCTTTCAGCGGGTTCGATTGAACAGCATCCTCTGTTTATTTGGATACGGCGGTAGAGCTTGTTATAGCCAGATAAAAGGTTAACTTGTTATTGCATAGAGGCCAGTTAATGTGCAGTTAAAGGAGTACATGCGTATCCCCGTTGCAGCCAAATCACATGGTATCCCAGTTAAGTATATGTTTCCCCGAGCTGCTCTGGCACGGCCGTCATGGTCTGAGGGCGGTTCTGTTTCATTCCTGGACTGACCATGTGACCGTTCATAACGCTGTGTATTTTTGACTATGCACAGGCTTTGGTGAGAATTGAGACAATGCTGCATGGAGTGTCTTGTTTTTGAGAAGTGTTAGATACTTCTACATAAACACACTTTCTAGTGTTGTATCCAAACCTTAGTCAGTGAATCATTTGCACATTTGTGGGGGATGATGTTACATGTTAGGTTCATTTTTCTTACAAGAGCACATTAATTAAAAACAGCACATTTTCAGAAGTGTAAGTCACACAAGACAGTGTATTTTTTTTCCTCCATGCTTTGTTAGGATTTTCCCGCTGCTCAGAGGTTTGTGCCACATGGACAAAGTTGCCCAACAAGCGAACATACTAATTAGGATTCGATCCCTTTTTGTACGCTTCACAAGGAGTCCATATTTAGAAGCCTGACAACAATTCCAAAATATTTTGACAGGACGTTTCAGTACAATGTTGGTGAGAGGCAGAAAGAGGGATTTGGGGTAGAATATCAAAATATCAAAAACCCCATAATCATAGTACAGGCCAAATTACCCAGCAGCATTTTCTCACATTTTTGAGGCCTCGGCTGAGACAGTGGGGGGAAATGGTTCTCCCAGGCGCTATCTGGCAGGAAACATTGAAGGTGGATGGTGCAGACATGTCTCCAATTCTGCTGTCTACCATGACCCATTTTCAACCGCAGACATTCATCTTAACATGTTAACGTCTGCCTTTATCTTCCTGCGCTGCCATATTTGACTAGTTCTGCTCCGAGACGCTGTGTAGCTGAGAGAGAGAAAAAAAAACACTGAGGAGGATTTATCACTGTTGAACTTCAGTCTGCAAAAGTATTATTCTGTCAGACAGGACTTAAGCTATCTGTTTGTCTAAAAAATATGTTGTATTGTCATATTTGGTATTTGTATGACAGCCAAGATAGAATCCTGCAGCAGCCGCTGTGCCCTGCAGACACTTTATCATGGGCAGAAGAGATAATTTTATAACTTAACACCACTGCTGCATGAGTTATGATCGGACAAATGTACTCTACGTTCTCAGCTTTTTTCAACCTGTTCTCTGAGCGAATCATCACTGACTAGTGTTGCACAGTGTACTGATACCAGCAATTCAACGCTCTCAGAAAAGGTACAATACCTTGCTTTATCAGTACAAGTACTTTAAGAATGAAAGTATTTTAATAAGAGCCGTATTTCCTATGAGTTGCGTCGATGTGTGACAGCCACGCCCTGCTTGTGAATGACAACTTAAATATGGCCCATGCCCTCAGATTTAAGTCAAACTTACATTTTTTTCAGCTTCAGAGTTTGGAAAGCAGTTAAGAGCAATGACAGGCTAACGGTTTCGCTAATTTGGCTTTATCTTTTTGGCAAACTTAGGGAGTGTTTGTTATTTCTGAGGGATGAGGGGGGTGGTGCAAAACAGGGGAGGCATGTCAAATAATTTTTTTAAGCACTTGAGTTTTTTATTTTGCCTGAGGGGAAGGGCATACAGCTTTATATTAAACTATTTTCTATTTATTTTAAATACACCCTCTGAACCCCAAATCCTGCAGGTGGGTTTGAAAGACATGTTTGCTTTAAAAATTAAAAATCAAAAATTCAAACCATTTATCATAGCCAGAACATGTGAAAACAGAAGTGATGGTCAGATTTATTTATTTGTGTTTTAAAGATATTTTTGGCGGCTTTTTGCCTTTAATCGATAGGACAGTTGTTAGCGTGAAGGGGAAAGAGAGGGCGGCGGCATGCAGCAAAGGGCTTTGGGTTGGAGTTGAGCCTGCGGCCGCTGCAGCATGAGCAGAGCCTTTGTACATGTGGCACCTGCTCTACCAGGTGAGCTAATGGGCGCCCCCAACGCATTAATTTTTAAGGGAGTTTGCATTTTGCTCAAGACATTAGCAGTTTTTGTGACAACTCTGTTGCTGGCTCAAGGAAAAATATCTATAGCTTGTGGGCGGTAAAATAAAAATAAAATAAAATACCAAGCCACACCCCAGCCCTGCTCTGATAAATAAAGTACAGTCCCTTACCAAAGTGGCGAACATCTCTGTCTTCAACAAAACACAAGTTATAAATGATCAATTTATACTCACTCATAATGGTAATCATGACATGTACATTTTAATTATGTCTATCACAAGAACATGTATGTTTACCTGTAAGTCTGGTACTTCCAGGATTATTAGCCTGCACATTACAGTAGTGCACTGAGAACTTTATCTAGGTTTTATTGAGTCAAATTATTTCCTGAATTGTTTAGGTATGTGCTGTGGTATCGTTTTAGTATTGGTGTCGAGATATTCAGGCCAGGCTGTGTGGCTGTGTATTCTGCCACAGTGGCTCGTCCTCCTGGGACTTTTCCATTCAAGTCAGTGGAGGTAAACTCATTAATCGCAGTCTGAGCAGAGCTTCAGGACCCTCTCCGCCTGCTGTGCTGACTGAAATCTGTCATGAAATGGATGGAAACAAAAGCGCTCACCGGGTGTTGGTTCCCATAATGTGTTCTGGCTCGGGAGAGCGGCAGAATTTGGCAAACGTCTACCATTATTTGAAAATCTGTGCACAGCCCCCCAAAATGTGGCATCCATACAAGCTGCTTAGAGGTGTTTTACAAGGCGTCTTGTTGAGAGGAAACTTGAAGATCAGACCTGAGATATTTCTGTTTTCTCTCTCCCTCACTCTTCCTTGTTTATGGAAAGTTGTTTGGAGCATTTCTGAGTTAACAAGTTGTGCAGATAGTGGGAGACATCGGGGGGCTGCGGGGTGCGATCTTAATGCCAGGCCAACATCTGGGATCAGCTGCAGGCAGATCAGATTTGTGAGCCACTGCTTAGTAACGCACAAGTTATGCCCCTGTGGAAGAATGTGAAACAATAAGGTTTCCAGCAGAGCCACACAGTAACACAACTTTTACCACTTAGTCTGTATAGAATAGATGTGAGTGGACATCTGTGGATGGAGAAAACATAGATTTATTTATCTGGCAGGTGTGTTTTTGCAGCTGATTAGACTTTTATAAATACCAGAAAGTTTGAGAGCATTATTTCCATTCTGTTTTTCAGTGTTTATAAATGGGGTTCACCTTTTTCTCTGTAAACTGTTTTCTTAACAAGCCAACAATGTTGCCAGAAGCTTTTTTGATGTTGTGTGTTACGATGGAACAGCCTTGGAAAGCAAGAGGGACTCTCAGGGTTCAGGTCAGGGTTTATATATGGTGCAAAGTTATTTATGAAAGTTTATCACCAAGAGTCGTCAATTAGATGTTTGTCATTGTTGTGTTTATGTTTATAGATGATCATGTGTTCTATTTATGGGGTAGCTCGTACAGATGGTATCTGGGTTTTAAAGGGGACCTATTGTGCTCATTTTCAGGTTCATACTTGTATTGAAGGCTTCTACTGGAACATGTTTACATGCTTTAATGGTCAAAAAGCACTTTGTTTTCCTTGTACTCTCTGATCTGAAATCAGGGGAGAAAATAACAACATTGGCAACCAAGCTTTCAGGTTTCCCTGATGTTAGCATGTAGCTACATTTAGCAATGTACTTGCAGCTGGGGAATGAGTGTAACAAACCATAAAATGTGATCAGGTTTTGGACCCTGTCCACTTTTGTGTTGGGATCAGTTGCAGACTGACTTGGCAAAGATGGCTGCCATCTTGTTTTTACATGGATTAGTGTATCTTGCTCTAACTACCACTAGATGGGACAAAAAGTGTCTATGAATGAGGACAACAGGTCTAAGTTAAGCAGAGTGAAGAAAAAGGTGCAGGAAACCCTCACAGTCTCAGGAGGATATGAGCGGAACTAAGGGGAAATCGGGCAGAAAGAACATCAGCAACCCAGAATACTTGTTTCCCTGATGTTAGCATGAAGCTACGTGTAGCAGTGTAGAAATCCGCCATAATCGGACGTCATCTTGTAGCCAAAGTAGAGCAGTTGAAAAGAGAGTATTCAAAACAGTCTGAAGCCTGAGGAAAGGGAAAAAGGTCCGTGTTTAGGATTTGATCATTTAATTTCACACTTCGTGGCCTGTCCTCTTGGTTTTTAGAGATCAAAGATCGTGTTAGAAGTAAATGCTCACACGTCAACATCCTGTGGTTGAGAAGACTGAGAGAAGTCATGTTACAAGTTGTCTGCAGGTCCTTTGAACGTCTTAAAAAGTCTTACATTTTTGTAACTATCAGGCCTTTAAAGTCATTAAGTCTTTTAATTTCAATTTGAGTCAAGCTCTTCTGTCTGAAAGTCCACACTTCTGGTGTTAGAAATCTTTAAACCTACTTTCTTACTTGTATAACTCCAAAAATCAGAGTTACATTTGGTTGAAAATGATTTAAAAAGGTCATAAAAAGCAATAGTAGATGCCCTGTAAGGACAGATTTAGCTAAACTGAGCAGAACTGAAGGAATATTTGGATGATATTGAGGAGGTAAACAAGTTAGTGTGACAGTTCATGTGCGGTGAGGTTGTATGCGTGCACATGCTTGTGTCTGCACATATGGATGTCTGAACATTTATGCATGTGCATGTCATATGTGTTGTTTTTGTGTGTGTGTTTACACATTTGCATCTGTGTGACTTTGTGTGTTATGTGTGTTGCCTGCGAGTTCGTGTGAGTCTGCGTGTGGTGGTGAGAGCGTCCTCGGGCTGCATTGACATGCACCATGTTTGGTCACATTTATTAAAGGGAAGGCACAGTAAATCCCTTGGCCCATGCCTATTATGGCGGATACGGTCGCATAGAAATCCCATGTCTTTCACATCCCTCCAGCACATCGCTCCATAGTGCCACGCTGTTTGTATATGGCCTTTTGGCTGGTGGGTGAGGGGAAGTTTAGGGGGCTAAACGACCGCTTAGCAGATAAAGAATTTTAATGACCATCCCTACTTAAAAGCAGGATCTTTTATTCTCTTAAAAGGCTCCCATGAATCTGGTGTATAAACCCTCCTGTCGCCTCCAGTTTTTTCCCACTGACCTCATTAATTGAATAATGATCTGTCAATCACCAGCCTGTCATCAGGATGTGAATAAGAACAACAAAGAAAATTTCACCGAGCATTAATCTGTTCATCTCTGGCATATTAAGCAAATTTGGAGCAAATAGAGTCCTGTACGAACACTGATAACGCAGCGTTAAGACTTTGCTAGATCACTGTCCAACGCTTGCCACAATAAATCTTTAACAGGGTCCATTTCTGAAGGTTTCAGCCGGTCTGCAGTTTAGTGGCAACACAAGACTCAGCCAAATAAAATATCAGGTTCCTCAAATGAACTTTAACAGAGCAGTAACGTTCTGGATCAGCTCTTAAAAACTGTGCAGTAACAATGTGGTCTTGCAGAGTTTTTTCCCCTCGCCTGTTTTCTCTTTTCCACTCCCTGGTGCACTTTAACAATGGCTCGATCTGAATGTTTGTGTAAATAGCTTTGTAAGTAATGGGTGGTTTTATAAAAAGGTGGCGTGGGCTGGATGATTAGCTTGGCGAGATTCACTTTTTAATGATGTTTATTTGCTGTGTTCCTCCGAGGAGCCAGGTTAGCACATCAAGTTCTCACCAAGCTAATTTTATCATAACTAGCTGTAGCTGTTCATGACTTGTTTTTATACTTAAATAACTCTCAGTGTGTTCTGTGTGTGAGTACGTTTGCATGGTTTCACTCTGAAGCACTTCTCCAAGTCATATATCAGATTTATACGGCCAACGTATGAACATTATAGAGCTGTGTTATGAGCCAGCTATGCTGCCAGTGTGTGTTCTCCACCTTTCACACTGCTTATGATCTGCTTGTATTGCTGTGTCACCATAAAGTGGGGAACATGTACAGAGTGTTCCACAGATGCACTGCTAAATAGAGATTTCCAAATATTCAGTCACACAGCAAATAAAAGCACCATTGTAATAAAAACACAAAAGGCACATCACTTCATTAAATTTCACCGCAGCCCCTAAAATATGAGAAAAAGCAGCACTTTTTTTGTCTGCCGATACGCTTTCCTTGCCTGCTCTGCAAACCGCCAAACCCTATCCCGAACATATGGGGAAGAAATTATGCAAAAGCAGTCAGACGCGGCACTCCATAAATAACTGGCGAGTTGTATAACATTAGGTTTAATTTGACGAAGGCCTCTGAGATCGCTGTATTATTAGAAATATTCTCCCCTTCCTTATAGCGGGAAGCAGCTTTGAGTGCACCGCTCAGATATCCCTTTCACTGTGTTGCTTGTTAAGTGTGAGAAAACCTCTGTTTACTCTGTTATGTTTGGCAAACTGTGCATTGGGACAGCTCGCACCCTGCACTCAGCTCCGCCGAGGCCATTCATGGGTGCTGGACGGGGTCGCATTAAAAGAAGCTTTGTTGCAAAGCAACAGGTTCTCAGAGGCAGAAAAATGTCAATTTTGCCTTGATGGCGGCCAATTCTCTCCCCCCCTGAGTAATGATGTGTTTTATTTACGCTGTCCCTTAAGAGCACAATCTAGCCGCAGTCCATAAACCGTAATTAACCGTTTAGCCTTAAGCTTCAGGCTACAGATGGGCTGTCTCATAAATTTACACATTCATCCGTCTTCCCTAAGTCAACCTGTCCTGCACTTCCCACTTTAATGAATCCGGTTGTTTGGACATCCCAGCTTTATCCTTGTTTGCCCGTTGTCCGATAAAACATCAGTCAATCATATATTGAAGGAGGAGATTATCTCTTTTGCCAGCAGAGACACTCAAACCTGCTTCTTAGCGCGGCTTAGACTGAGCAGCCTTTCCCAGGAGGTGGGTGCTGCTGTTTCCTTCAAATCAACCCCCTGCGAGGCTCTCACAGCAGTGCGCGCCCTCATAGCAGCTGCAGCGGTCAAAAAACAGATCGCTTAATCGTCATTAACACATGTATTTGTACCCCCTCCGGTTCAGAAAGTATGGCCACGGCACCTTCTTGGAGGTTAATGTGATTTGTCCGGTGGTAATGTACACTAATAAGGTGCTTAGGCCGTGCCATATGTTTATGCTAGACAATACTTTCTGGGTTGAGAGGCTTACAGAGAAAACTGTCTGTGGATCTTTAGGATGGACGAGGCAGCAACAGATGGTCAGCTGGTCTAGTTTAGTCCTAGGGTCCTGAAAGCTTGTTATTTTGGACGCCAGTTATTTGGGGTTATTCTGGGCTCTCCCATTTTCTCCAAGCGTGATCCACACTGAAGCGAACGCTTAGATCTGAGCTCAGATTCAGCAATGAAATATTAGCAGACAGAACTGAATGTCATTCCCACCACCAGTTTAACAAGCACTTTAAAGTATTTGGGATTATTGCGAAATATCAAACAGAGGGCTCTGTTTAGGTTGTCACTGCCCCAACTGTGTCATTCCCAGATCTGAAGGGAATGTGCTGCGTTTAATTAAATGGTAATGGTGTTTCAAGATTCAATTAAAGCAGGGAGGAATCCTCATGTGGCTCGAGCGCTTTGAGCTCCCCGACGGATTCAGTTGCTTTGTGTGAAACGAGGTGCACTGACGCCAGCGCCTTTATCCCATAGTGTAATGGCTGCTCATAGGATAAAAAACTGTTATCTGAATACCATCAGTCTGATGTGTTCCCAGGGAGAATCCCCTCAGTCTTGGAGACAGGGTTATCACCAGGACTTAGCTTGGACTTAGCCTTTATGGTATCCATACCACTTCAGAGCTCAGTGACTCCAGCGCAGCTCTCTGGGGCAAAACCACCTCATGGAAACACACCACCACAAGGTCCACTATTTTCTTAGCTGATTGAGGGAGCACGCTTCCCTGGATCTAAACCCCATTTCCTCGTGTGCAATAATAACCGAGATGAATTTGGATCAAATTTACACACACGCATTCGTCTGGACCGTAAGAGATGAGTGGCATTCGCTTCCAAAACAATTTCCTAGCCGCAGCGAGATTACTCGTGTAAAAGCGCACAGTTTGTCTTGATTTTTGAGCGATGATGTTGATAAGTGCTCAGCGTGAGGTAAATACAGATGATGTGAGGCTGTAATCACCAGGAGAGTAGTGTCAGGTCATGGCGGTTTGCTTTCCTAAGTAACCCAAGATTAACCCCTGAAATAAGATTATGTTCATGGCACAAACTTCAGACCAAGGTGAGGTACTGCCTTGATTGCCTTATCTACAAATTATCTACAGAGGTCTTGAAGCAAAACGATAACAAGAGTGCAAACACCTCAGTTTCTCACTGTGCTGTCGAACAGGCACAAACACTGACCTGGATATGTGGTTGTATCTCGCTCACTTCAATTAAAGAAGCTGTGTGCGATTTTCAGATCATTATTATAGTGGCAAAAGAACTTCTGCTGTGTTAAGACATAGAGGAGTCATGGCGTCCTGAGCAGAGTGAAGTCACGCTGCCTCTGTGTGTGTTGTAATCTGAGTTTCACTGGTCTTTGTTGTGGTAGCCAGTCCGGCCAGGCGTACAGTGAGTCCCAGTTAGAGATGTGCACGACTAATGGATGAATATTGCTGCTCATTTTGTTCACCCAGTGAAAATGCTGTTGTAATATTCAGGCATGTTTCCTAAAGATTTATTTTCTTAAAGAATATTGTTTTGATAAATGTTATTTGATCACTGTTATTAAGTGAGTTAATGTTCATGATGCAGGGTGCAAAGTGCCACACATTTCAGCAGCATTTTAAAATACAATTTGGTTATTGGAAAACATGATTATTGGTTTCAAATGGCTCTGATAATATATACAATGTTAGAATCATCCTTGGTCCCTGTGAGTGAGTCCCACTGGCTCGCTAATCACTGTCGCTCTGCACTGCACTCATACGATGAATACCGCTGATAACGCTGTCCTGACCCACGGTGGTGTAGTGTAGCACCCACCCTCCAATTCCCCCAACATTAACACTGTTATACCTTTTAGCACTGTTGTTGTGTTACCACTGTTCAAGCTGTTAGCACTGTTAGCACAGAAACTGAATTATAGACACCTGTATGCTCTGAGTGTTGCATGCAGAGTGTGTGGAGCCAACAGTCTACTCAGCAGTGAATTTTTTTGTAGCTCCATGTCACACTAAACTCTGAGTCCGCCCACTTTTTAGCGGTGCAATCGAACGCAAATGGTTTGATTTAAATCCCTCTTATTACTGTACACCAATCAAATATTCTGAATCACAGGGATATACGTCACAGTACAGAAACGGGTTCAGTTTCACAGGGACTTTAACACCATTAGCTTGGTCAGCACTGTTTGCTGTTGTTAGCACTGTCATATACATATATATAATATAATAATAATCTGTATTTGTAAAGTGTCAATAATTAAAACAGACAAGACATGAAAACAACAACTTTTAAAAGAACTGATAAAAACACTTTGGTATTCAATTTCACTTTATTTGAAGAGGACAGTGCATATTAATGAACAATCAGTACAAATACATGACATCATGTAAATATGCTGGATTTAGCTAGATGCCAATTTCCATCCGTAGTCCTCACATTAAAAGACAGACAGACAGATATACCTTAAATAACATATAAATATATAAATAATGAGGAAATAAAAGACACTTTAAATTGACTTAAAACTCTAGTAAAATCAGGAAAAGCTCTCTGATGAAAGTCTGTTTTAAGAAGGGACTTTAAAGAGATCACTAACTCGGCTGAACTGATTTCCTCTGGCAGACTGTTCCAGAGCCTCGGGGCTCTGACAGCAAACGCTCTGTCCCCTTTATTTTTCAGCAGGGCGTCTGGAACAGGCAAAAGACCTCTGCCTGAGGAGCCCAAAGTACGTCCTGGTGTGTATGGTACGAAGAGGGCGAAGATATAGCTGAGAGAGAAACCATGAAGAGCTTTTAAAGTAATCAGTAAAATCTATTCTGAAACTTACTGGGAGCCAGTGGGAAGAGGCTAAAACTGGAGATTAGCCTCTGTTCGGGCTGTTAGCACCGTTAGCTGCTGCCTCCATGTTGAGAGCCGTGTGCAGACAATTTCGCCTCAGACTCTAAATTATAGATATGCTCTGAATGTTGCATGCAGCTCCTTTAAATGTGTATCTGTTGATGAGCATTTACTTCTGTTTGAATCTCTTGACTTCAGTGTTGCACCTTAAAATGTCAGACAGTATAACAAAGAAATAAAACAGACTCCATTTGTATGTAGCCTCACAGAAAGTGTAGAATTTGTAAACCTCCTGTAGAAAGAAAAAGAATGGAGGGTCTGGGGACGGGATTTGCCAATGGAAAAAATACTTTTCTAACCACAGTGCATGGCAGCCATCGGTATAGGCAGCTGACTTCCCTCTGCAAATTTCCACCAGCTCTCTTTCCATGGCAAAATGATGTCATTTGTCGTATAGCGGTGGGCCAGATAGAACGCTGCCAGATTTAGGCACATTTTCTCGCCATATCCCCTCTCACGCCGCCCACCCCTTCCTCGGCTTGAGCCACGGCGCACGAGGTGACACCCGCCTCAGCTGCAGTCGTCTCAATCATTGACCCTGACACTCTTCCCTGCGCTTTGCCAGATTCCAGCAAAGACTGTGTGGAGGAGATGCTGGCATTTCTCAGCACTCTTGGAGAGCATTCCTCTCCCGTTGAGTCACTCCCTCAAATTAAAAAAAAGGGGGGGAGAAAAGAAGGATGGAGGTTATTTTCTACATAATAAAAAGAGTTCTGGGTTTGTTTTTCTTACTGTTACAGGTATGGGATTGAAATTTAAGAATCGGAAACAGACGGCATACTCAGCTGCGATGTTGACCCCGTTATTTAGCAGCCGCCGTCGTATGAATCTTAAGAATGTCTCACCCTCGCCATAGCTATTTGAAACAACTGCCATTTACATACATTTGCATACCTGCCAAGATATAGAGTTCCTTGACGACTAAATCTGTCAGCCCACGCGATGTAACAAGATAGATCTGAGCTATTTACACATCGGACGGTAGATTTGGGGGGAAACAGCTGCCAGGGGTTATGTGATATCAGTGAGCCCCAGGAGGCTGAGAAGGCACGTCCTGAGGCTGCACAGAGGCGCATGATGCTGTGAGGAGGGACACGCCGAGAAAGAAGAAATGCTCTGTTTGAACCTGTGGACGACGGCGGGGTCAGCACAGGTTCAGGGTCACACAGAGGAGCCTCAGGGGGCTTTGGGAGCATTTGAGTGTGATTTAGGTCTTCACAAGAGGAGGGGGTGGGGCGCCGTTACTGAGGATTAGCTGGGGTGACCTGTGCCTTGAAGTCCCTGATGGTGACAGAAGAAATGCAGGTCAAAGGTCACACAAGTGTCGGCGGCGGCGGAGGAAGAGGTTGTTCGTTCTCCCGAGGCAGTAAACAGGTTGTGACGTCACGTCCTGTGCAAAAGTGAAACGCCTGGAAGGAGGGCACACACACACACACACACACACACACACACACACACACACACACACACACACTGGGCTAAACGTGTAGCTCGGCCTGCTTCCGCTCTTAGTGGGGAAACAATGCTATTGAAATGCAACAGAGGGCCGTGTGAGGTTCAGTAAAAATACAGCAGCTGGCTCGATGTTCAAAACCAAATATTTTCCTCATCCACTCAGTCTCTAGGTAGGAGCTAATGGCCTTTGTAGACAAAGCCACTTAGCTTCCCAGAGCCACTTATCAGCCTGCACAGAACATCTTTGATCAACAACAGTCTTAGCGAGTTGCTGACTGTCAAACACACTTTGCCCGGCAGCAGCAGCTCCGCGCCGGTTAACTTAAAGCGATACAGACACCTTTGCTGACTTGGATCGCTCCTCAATTAAAGAGGATAAGCCGAGGAGGAGCCGGAGCTGCTCTAATCTGTTGCCATGACAACCTCCTGAATGATGACTCGCGTCAATCCAATCACGTTGCGCACTTGAACGTGTGACACCGCAGGCTCAGGCGGATTAGACAATCAAGTATGATGTTGATTAAGTAATCCTGCTGACTGCATCTGTTCGGCCACTTAGCCACATGTTGTTTGATTACATAACAGCACGGCGGCGGCAGCACAGTATAGAGATGCCGCCTAAATTGGGCGCCACAATTTGTGGATTGTGTTTCTTTGCATTCGACGCCAATGTTTAACTCACAGATGATTCCAGTATTCTGTTTACAAGCAATATTCTCTTCACCACAAATATTTATGAAGGTGGAAATACATTTTCACCTCAAACTTCAACATTGCCTATATTAGGTTATAAACGGGACTCCTAAAAAGTCTTCGTTCGAGCAGCAGAGGACGTGACTCAACTTTGGTAATGAGTCACTAAAGATTAGTGCTGCATGGTTTCTGGCTCTCCTTTGGGATGGAAATTGTTTACTGTTACCTCTGTTTGTGTCATTTATTTTGCTTCTGGAATTCAGCTCTGTTTATTCTAAACACGCATGTTAGCCACTTCTGTTCTGACCAGAAAACCTGGCCACATGACAAGCTTCAGGTCGAATGTCTGTTTGTTATCATAAAGCCATGGCAGCGAAGTGATGTTACAGTAAACCATCGTCAAATCTCCTCTTGTGAGGAATCCCCTGCCCTCTTGAAAGAAGCTGCGGTGGTCCCCCAACCCCACAGTAATGTTTAAATTTGTTGATCTTCTTAAGGAAAATCTCCTCTCTGCCCACAGGGAGGTCACAGTTTAGCGTCAGCGATTTAACAGCAACCGCAGCGCTTGTGGGGAATTTTATTTCTTTGTCAAGGAGACTTCAGTTTGTTGGACACTTTTTGTCTTATCTTATTCAAAGTGTGGAGCGCTACGGCTGTTAACCTCAAAACTTTCAACCAAAATGTGTCACTGAGTTTTAAACACTCAAGTGATCAGTAGGACTACTCTTCTGGGAGTATCTGTACCAGAGTCGTTAGCCGAGCTGAAATACCCAGTTTTAAAACTTAGTGCAAACAAACAATGAGGAATGAATAAACGAATGAACTGAAATTAAAGTAAAGAAGTAACATGTAACTAACAGCCAAGTGATTATATAATGATGTGCACATATTTCACACTCCCACAGTCTGCACACTGACTTTGAATCATCCACTTGTGGTTAAATCCAGTCTTTTATTCCACTCTGTATTTTTTTCATTCATCTCCCACTGAGTCCCAGGCATCGTCAGCAAAGTACCTCATCATCATTCATGCAGTTTTTATTTACTAAGTTGTCTCACTCACTGACTGTTACTCCCCTGACAATGACCTGACAACGCTGGGGGAATGGAGTTGTGGCTGGATTTCTTGCAACAGGACTAACTAGACACGTATAGTGGAGACAGACAGCTGGCACATATGCAGCAAGCCCAAATTAATATTTAGAAATAAGATGAAAAAATGCAATCAGCAGCCAGGGCCACCCAACAGGAGAATAAGGGAAAAGCTTTCTGTGGCACAGCGGCTATGGAGGCCGGCTGTAATCATGTTCATCCTAAATATAAGCAATGATCAGTGATAACATCCTATACATCTGTACACACACTCATATATATACATTTATATCTTAAAACAACAGGAACAAACGTATATATTGTTAGTTTAGTAAAATATAGCCTATTTCCTCTCTTCTGAAAAATGCTATGAGCCTTTTTTGTTGTTATTTTGTATGCAACTGTTGCGGGAAAAGAAGCTGTGGGCAGCCACATGACCTTAGAAATGTATTGATCTAAACTAGAGGAAACAGAGCACGTGCCTATGTTGATACTTGCAAAGCAGATTTGGGACGGGTCCATTCACTGGAGCTTTCTCAGTGGCCCAGATATTTCCAATATTCCTAATATTTGTGAACAACTTCACTGAAAAATCTGCCCAGAGTCACTTGAAATAGTTGGACTTGGCACATGTGATCATGCGTCTCCAGGTGACCAGCTGTGTTCGGATTTCGTTACTGCCTACGTAACTTTCTCTAGACAGCTAACTCTAGAGATGTCACTGAACTGAATCGAATCCCGATAATGAAACAAATCATTTCACAGGGGTTTGTGACAGTCAAAAGAAGCATGCATTAATTTACAGACATTAATTTAAATTATCAAAGACCATAGTATTGATAAGCGCTCACGGTATCAGTTCTTCTGAACTCCTCCACATACACACACACTGACCCGACATGGTAACCGGTGAATAGCAGAGCGGCTGCAGTGACATTAAACCTTAGCGAGTAAGAAGCAAATACTTTGCTTCGTCCACAGTCTCTCATCCACTAACGTTATATCTTACAGAAGGACAGCACGCTGGTTCAGCTGATAGTGAATTGTTCCTAATAAGCTCAAATGACAGCTGTCTGCATGTAGACTGACTTAGTTTGACACTTATCTTAAAATACTTTTAAACTGAGCTGCTGGCTGAGACAAACAGCCCCAGCTCTCTCTACACCAGCACTGTGTTACCAGTAAACAAGCTGGCGGAGCCAAACACAGGGCACACGCCGAATCATCTATCACATCGCGCTAATTTGAATACATTTTCCAGAACTTTGAGGTGCGGTGGAAACACAAACCACACAGATTACCAGGAATTCTTTTACCCAGGTAAATAAATTCCTGGTAATAAAAGTTCCTGGAAATGTTGGTGTAAAGGGGCTATAGATGACATCTCACACCAAGTCGCCAGATGTCTACATTGATTAGATCACAATGCTGTCGTTTACAGATCGTTCACACTTGTATTTATCATCCCATCACATCTAAGCACCCGGTGTGAACAGGCTCATACAGTATGACTGTAAGCATTTCATCAGCAGTGCTCGTGCGTGACCTCAGGAGGCTGCTGAGGGAAAGAGAATTCATCTGACTTCCAAATGAGAAAAATTGGAACAAACCATAATGAGCGTGTTGCTCTGATTTTATCATATTTATAAGATAATCCACCCTGGCTGAGAAACAGCCACAGTGTCCCTCAAGCTCCCTCCCCTGACCCTCCACCCCGCAGCACCGTCCTCTCTCAGATTCCTTATGTTTTGATTTTGCACAGGCTCTGCATTAAGAGAGAATTCTGGTGGCCACCGTCCAAATGTTTTTTATTATCTCTTATTAATCCCGGCCCCCACGGTACGCGAGTTCAAGCATCTGATGTTTTTAACAGCTGAGTACACAGGCCCGCGAGACACAAGCTCAAGATTGTGCATGTTTTTATTTGGGTGTATTATAGTTGACACATTCACATAGATTCCTGCAGAGAGCTGCGGGAGGGAACAAGTACAAGTTAGAGGTGGGGAAAGTGCCTCGTACAGCTTTTCTCAATCCTCAGGTGCTCTTTGTCCTTATAAACAATGTAAACATATGCAAATCATTAAGAGTTAAAAATACCTCCAAGCCTTTTAAAGATGTCCCCAAATCCCATATTGTGACTCAGTAACAAGGCTGAACTTGTGTTAATGTTTGGGATATATATCAGGCGGTGCAGCCTGCCATTTAAGGAAGGATTATAAAGGCCGGCTCAAGCAAGGCAGATGTCTGAATCTCTTTTTTCTCTTCAGGTTTTTCTGCATTGCGGCTCGTTTTCATCTGCTATTGATTTAAATCCGTCCCCCGGGGCCCAGAGAGCCCCGTTTCGTCACCCGCTCTGGGAGAAAAACGGTTGGATTTTTGCTGAAAATAGCACTTCTCCTCGCTCAAATTCCACAGACTAACTCGCTCAGTGCCGCGCACCTTAAAATAGATACCTCGCTGTGGAAATTAAATCTGTGAGTGTCCAAGACCCCAGGAAGGACGCCTGAAAGATTTGGTTTCAGAGACACTGAGCCCTTTTGATGTGTTCTGCGCTGTGTTGATGTGGCAGCACGGCCGATGGAAACCCAAACCGGCGGCCAGAGAAATTTGCTTGCATTAAACGCAGCAGAAATATTGTGGCTGAACCCTCACAGGAGCATGAATTGGTTCAGTGTGGATCTCGCTGTAAATGACGAGTCATGTACAATAAGTCACCGTGTGTCTAAAAGTCAGAACGGGAGTCTTAATGGCGCTCACATGTTACTGTTTCCCCTCTACCAGCTCGCCATGGCACAAAAAGGAGTTCCTAATTCTGTCAGTTAGAAAATTCTCCATGTTCAGGTCTGTCATGTGAACGGAAAGCATAATGAGTTGCTCCTGTCCTGGCCGCTCAGGCAGCTTCTCCTTCACTTCTTTTTAGTGTGCTCGCTGGAGGAAACTGCTGCTGTCACTGATTGTTTCTTTTTCCTTCATCTCCAGGTTCTCCGTCTCTGAGCGGAACGGGGACGGTGACAGTGCTGGTGGACGACGTGAACGACAACGTCCCTGTTTTTGTCTCCTCCGCCTTCCACACCACCATCATGGAGAACGCTCCGACGGGGACGGACGTGCTGTTGGTCAACAGCTCTGACGCAGACGTGGGCGTCAATGGTGTTATAAGGTACCTGCAGGCCTTCACACTTCTCTGGTTCCTTTAACCTCATATTCTGACCTTTTATTTTATTTTTAAGGAATGCCTTTTGTGCTTGTGTGAAATAACCTTTCACACCTGCCTCATCTGGTCCAGACTTTGTGACTTTGTAGTTTGATTTGAACCGAAATGGTGGCACGGTGGTGCAGTGGTTAGCACTGTGCCTCACAGCAAGAGGGTTCCTGGTTTGTAACCCAGGGTGTGGATGTGAGTGTGAATGGATGTCTGTCTCTGTGTGTCAGCCCTGTGATAGTCTGGTGACCTGTCCAGGGTGAACCCTGCCTCTCGCCCAGTGTCAGCTGGGATAGACTCCAGCGTCCGGTGACCCCTGACACCTACGGACAATTTAGAGTCACCAGTTAACCTGCATGTCTTTGGACTGTGGGAGGAAACTGGAGCACCTGGAGGAAACCCACGCTGACACAGGGAGAACATGCAAACTCTGCACAGAAGGGCTCCCCCTCTTGCTGTGAGGCAACAGTGCTAACCACTGCACCACCGACTGCACACTGACACACTAAACTCCATGTCAGAGACTTGTCATGACGACCCAATCACACGACACGACAAAAAGCTCCAAGTGCGTGTCACTAAATGAAAGAGTCAAGCGACACCTTTTTCTGTCTAAAATACGTCATTGAAAACATTTGACCCACATAAAAGACGCGCTTCATGTCTTCAAACATCTGTTTGTTGTCTCGTTCTTTTGACCTGGTTACACTGTGTTCTGTGTTTTTGTTTTTATGCTCTTATTAAATTATATTACCGACAGAAATGTGTAACGGCATGCAACAAAAGTTCCTGGCTGAACTCAGACTGGGGACGCTCGGTTCATGACCCTGTGAAGCACTTTTAATCCAATTTATACATAAAAAAGTGTTTGACAGATCTAGTTATTGTGATTATTCAAGGTGCAACAGCAGTGCTCGCAGGAGTTTAATTAAACGGAGACATCATAATGAAATTACACCAGCATTTCTTTTCTTTACACAAATGACATTGTGCTGAAATGACCAAAAATACTATCTTATAATAGTCTATATTTAAGATGTTGTGTCATTTCCTGAGCAGACAAGTGAATGACTTTAATGAAATTATATTATAATCTCGTCTTTAGATTTCATTAAGAGAATGAAGGAAAATCATACGCCAATAAAAATGACCTCATAGTTTGATTTATTTTTTCCAGAAGCTTCTGAAGGAAACAGTAGATAATTTGCACTGAGGGTTTATTTCAAATGAGACTTTATTTGACAGATTAACGCTGGAATAAAATCTTTAGTGTGCATAGGACTAATGAAACATTTCTTTACGATCCAGAGGAGACGGATGCAGCTCCAGTAACGAGTGAGTAATCAGGTCAGCTCCACTTTGCTTTGATTCCCCAGTGTGATGTATCCTTTCAGGGCCGCACAGGACTGGGTTTTGGCTTTCCTCACGCCTTCACTGAAACGTTTTACCTCATCACCAGCTTTGTGAAATTCCAGGCCGATGTTGCAATTGTTGACAGGAGCTCAGGAGCAGAGTGTAGAGTTTTAGTCAACACCCCGAGTCATTGTTTGGGCCGCGATTCTCAAGCTGGACGACAGCTCTCTCACACTCACAGCCCCCCTCCGTGGGGGAGCTTGTAAGAGCTCCTGGCCGGTCTCTCTCAAGCCGGACACTGACTCAACTCCGACCCCTCCTCACTCCTCAGTAACCCCACTGGGTGCACATTGGGGGGTACCGCAGCGCGCTCCAGTTTCCCAAAACATGGTAATGAGGATGTTAATTGTCTATGACAGTACGAGTTTTGCCCATCGGGGGGTTTGAGGCCCTTAATGGAGACCAGGACTGGTTACCTTCAGTTATTAGTTTTGATTCTCACAGCCCATTAAATGTAAAACCTGAGCTTGTCTCTGGACTGTGTTCAGATCTGTGCGCCTTCATGTTGTTGATGACGTCCAAATAAGCTTTGCATCCACTCCGCTTTCACACGGTGTTCTGTAATTTGTCGTCCCATCTGTGGAGGCCGATGCTTTTTCAAGAAGCCTTTTCAAAATACGCACTGGTGTGTACATGTATGTGTCAGTTTACATTTGCGTCTAAGTCCTGCTGCTGAAACGTGATATCAGTTTGAAAGCCAAAGACTGCGGCCCCTCAGTCCTGAGGAGTTTTATGTTAGGTGATGTCATATATAAATGTTTTATTTATTTGTACTGTGTGTGTGATATTGCTTTTATAGCTTTTGAATTTCTTTGTCTTTTTTTTTTTCTTCTCTTTAATAAAAATACCATGTCCCACAACAGCGGAAATTAAATTAAATTAGATAAATCGAATAAAGGACTCTGGAGTTCTCCAGCCTGAACCACAGTGGCTCCCTGTGAGCACTGAAGCAGAAAACAGTGGCTGCATTTGATACAATATGACGCTGGATGCTTCAATCACCAACTAACTGATCTGATGTGGAGCCAGTGCAATGTGGTGACCATTATTGGGCATATTGTTCCATTAAATGTGCTCCTGGGAAGTTTGAAACAGTGCCCTCTATAGACCTCACAGTGACAGTACTGAGCAGCAGCCTTCAGTCACTGGCTGTGCAGCAAACAATATGTAGAAAGTGTTGAGGAGAACGGCTTATGTAACACCTGACGCTCAGTATTTACACTAGAAACACCTGTAATAACACAGTTACCTCACTGTGACTCTGAGGAGACGTTACTGTGAGAATTTGACGGACTGAAACAGTGCTTATGTGTAATTTCATACTTCTTACTGTCCTTTTACAATCTAATAACTTATTTGAAACACTAAAACATAAGTATATGCAGGTGCATCCCTTCAGAGGCACCATGACTCACCGGCAAAGACATCAGCAAAGATCGCTTTGCGGTACACTTGAGTATCGGAAATGAGTTTATTTGCATTTTGTCAGACAGGGCTAACGATAATAAGGAGTTAAAGCAACTTTGTAGGTTCAGGATATTAATCAGAAATGACCTGTATTTGTTTCCTTTTTCTTTAGTGAATTTTAAACTGTGTTCTCATGTCTTACATCTTCAAACCGGGGTTCCTGCAGACCCCTAAAAAGCCTTAAAAGGCATGAAATTCTTCCTTTAATGTAAAAATAAGGCCTTAGTTTGTATTGAAATGTCTTAAAGATTCCAGTGTGTGGGATTGCAAACAATCGGCAGGTGTTTCCCAGTTCTTTTCTGCCCTCATCTCCACCAATAAATAATAAATATTTGGCAAAATTTCCCTAACCTTGCGTAATTGATGTCAAGTCATGTTTTTATTTCTCTTTCATTTTGGTTTGTGTAAAACGTATCTTAAATTTCATACTGAGTGGCATTAAAAAAGTCTTAAACTTAATAAAGCTGTAGGAACCTTGTGAAACTATTCTTTAATAAAACATACCTGACTACAAAACAAACTTCACTGATAGACCCGATTACTACCATCGTAAATAATCCAGCACAAACTCAATTTGTTCTCTCGCCTAACCTCATTAAATTCCACGAAGCTTTCACTGACACTTGTCCTACTTTATCTTCCCCACAGCTACAGCCTGACCGGAGGACACGGCCAGTTCTCCATCAACCCGGCCACAGGACAGATTATCACCAGCTCCCTGCTGGATCGAGAGGACAGGGCCAATTACCAGCTGCTGGTCGTGGCAACAGATGGAGGGCAGCCTCAGGGCTTGTCGAGCTCCGCCACCGTGTCCGTGACGGTGGCTGACATCAACGATAACCCCCCTCGCTTCCACCATCACCCCTACGTCACCCACATACCTGCGTCCACTGCAGCAGGTCAGTATTATATGTCCTCTTATGTCCACCTGTCCTCACTGTGACTGAGCTCTGAGCCCAGAGTTTCATTTGTCAGGAAATTTGATATTAAAGGAAACTTTTGATTTTGTTTTAAACGAGGCATCCACTGTTTGTTTTTACATGTTTTAACTTAAAGTTTGTTTTCATGCATTTAATTTGCACAACAATATATTTACAACGACACGCGAAACATGACAATTTTGGAAAGAAATAAACTGAATCAATGTGCAAAGGCCTTAGTATTATTACTTTATTACATAACACCACTGCATATTGAAACATTAGGATTATTATGGATTATGGTTGCGGGAAAGTATGTTAAAGGTCCTTGTTTTTAATCTTTTTCATCTCTTTGTTCTTAAAATATTTGTGATTATATGAATGTTTATGCATTGTCAGCATCTTTAAAATAAAAACAAGTTATAACACAAAACCTCTCGTGTCTTTAGGGTCCCTGGTCTTTGCTGTTACCGTCACTGACGAGGACTCGGGCTCCAACGCCCAGCTGCACTACTCCCTAATCGGGCGCAACTCTGAGAAGTTCAAGATCGACCCGGTCAGAGGCGCCATCACTGCCAACGAGAAGCTGACAGGAAGCTCAGAGGTCACCCTCACAGTCAGAGTAAAAGACGGCGGAGCCAACCCCAAAATGGACACGACCACCGTCACCGTCCGCTTTGTCACCGGAGGAAACTTCCCTGTCATCAAACTGAAGGAGCACGTGTTCACGTTCCCTGAGAACCAGCAGACAAACCACGTTGTGACAACGGTGACCGGCTCGTCTATGAGGGGAGGACCGTTGTCTTATTACGTCGCCAGCGGCAACCTGGATAATGCTTTTCATATCGACCAGCTGTCAGGCGAGTTGTCTATCAGACACCCACTAGATTATGAACATATTCAGAAGTACGTTCTCTGGATTGAAGCCAGAGATCAGGGCTTCCCTCCTTATTCGTCCTACGAGAAAGTGGAAATAACAGTGCTGGACGTGAATGATAATCACCCGGTCTTTGATAAGGATCCCTTCCACGCTGAGATACTGGAGAACCTTTCACCTCAGCGGGTGCTGATGGTCTCTGCTGTCGATCTGGACAGCGGGCCCAATGGACAGCTTGAATACGCCATCATTGACGGCAACAGGGAGAACAGCTTCAACATTAATAGAGCAACTGGTGAAATACGAACCACCCGGCCTCTGGACCGAGAGAAGGTGGCTCAGTACACTTTGAAAGTCAAAGCCACAGACCGCGGTTTGCCGCCCAAAAACACAGTGGTCAAAGTGATAATCAACGTGCTGGATGTGAATGACAATGCTCCCAGGTTTTCAAAGATCTTCAGTGCTACAGTGGCTGAAAACGCGCCAGTGGGTTACACCGTCACCAGAGTCACCACCACAGACGAGGACGCTGGTTCAAACGCCATCAGCCGATATTCGATTACAGACACCAGCCTTCCATTCAATATAAACCCAAACTCAGGAGATATAACAATAAGCCGGCCGCTCAACAGAGAAGACACGGATCATTATATCGTCAAAGTGTCTGCACACGACTCTGGCTGGACAGTGAGCACAGACGTCACCATATTCATAACAGATATTAACGATAACGCCCCCAGATTTAGTCGTCCCTCGTACTATCTGGACTACCCTGAGCTCACTGAGGTGGGCTCTCTGGTCACGCAGGTGTCTGCCACAGATCCTGACGAAGGTTTCAACGGCAAAATCTTCTACTTCATTCGGTCCCAGTCAGAGTTTTTCCGAATTAACGCCAGCACTGGAGAGATATTTGTGAAGCAGCAGTTAAAATATCAGAACTCGACAGGTGCTAGTAGCATAAATATAAACCGCCACAGCTTCATCGTCACAGCTTCAGACCGCGCTGTGAAGCCTCTGATGAGCGAGACGACAGTAATTGTGAACATTGTAGACAGCAACGATAACCCGCCTGAGTTTGATTCACGTAACTACTTCACTCCTGTCACTAAAAGCGTCAAGGTTGGCACCAGACTGATAAAAGTTGGAGCTCATGATAAAAAAGACTTTGGCCTTAATTCTGAGGTTGAGTACTTGATAACGGGAGGAAACAGCTCCACTAAGTTCAAACTAGATAAAACAAGTGGGTGGATTACAGTTGCCTCCTCCCTCACATCTGACATGAATAAATTTTTCCTCATTGACATCACAGCGACCGACAGAGGGAATCCTCCTTTGTCGGCGCGGACGTCAGTGCGGATCGCAGTCACGGAGGAAAACCATCACACACCTGAGTTCTCACAAAGCCAAATATCAGCTACTGTACCTGAAAGCCTTGTTGTGGGAACGGCAATCAGAACCCTGTCTGCCAGAGACAAAGACAAAGAAATGAACGGCCTTATCACGTACAATATAACGTCAGGCAACGACAAGGGTCTGTTTTCACTTAATAGCAGAACTGGAGTTTTATCCCTCGCTCAGCCTCTGGACTTTGAAGACAAGCAACAACACGAGCTTCGAGTTTCAGCCACTGATGGCGGCTGGATTGCAAAAACAAGCTACGTCTCCGTCACAGTACGTGTGACCGATGTGAACGACAACCCTCCTGTGTTTGATCCTGACGAGTACTTCCCTGTTGTGCAGGAGAACGTTCCCAGCGGCACCACTGTGGTCAAAATGAACGCCACAGACCGGGATTCAGGAGCTAACGCAGTCATGGCTTATGTGATACAGTCATCAGACAGTGACCTCTTTGTTATTGACCCAAACACGGGCACCATCACCACCCAGGGCTTCTTAGATTACGAGGCAAAGCAGGTCTACCATTTGACAGTGAAGGCCTTCAATGTCCCAGACGAGGAGCGCTGCAGCTTCGCCAACGTCAACATCCAGCTGAAGGGAGCCAACGAATACGTACCCCGCTTTGTCTCAAAACAGTACTACTTTGAAATCTCTGAAGCTGCTCCAAAAGGCACAGTGGTCGGGGAAGTGTTCGCCAGTGATCGAGACCAGGGGGATGATGGAGTGGTTTACTACCTCATTTTCGGGAAGAGCAGAAAGAAAGGCTTTGGCATCAACAAGAAAACAGGCCAGATTTATGTCACAGGTACTCTAGACCGTGAGAAAGAGGAAAAGATTTCACTGAAGGTTTTGGCAAAGAACGCAGGGAGCATCCGGGGGGCAGATATCGACGAGGTCTTTGTGAATATCACAATCCTCGATGCAAACGATCCTCCTGTTTTTACCCAAGAGCTGTACGACGTGCAGGTTAGCGAAGGTCTCTCACCTGGTGGTCTGGTCACCTTTGTGAGTGCTGAGGACTCAGACTCTGTCCCAAGCTGGAGCAGATTTTCATACTCCATTGCTCCTGAGTTTGATAAAAATGTTTTCACCATCAACCCAAAAACTGGCCAAGTTTCTGTTGCTGCAGAGCTGGACAGAGAAACAACTCCTGTGTATAATCTTACAGTGCTTGCTGTGGATACTGGCACACCTCCTGCAACCGGAAGCACAACCGTGATTGTGAACCTGGAAGATATCAACGATAACGGTCCAACTTTGACAACCACTTACGCTGAGGTAATGGAGAATCAGAGAGCTGGCATTGCAGTTACAACGCTCACGGCATCTGACCCGGATCTGCCGCCCAACCAAGGCCCATTCTTATACAGCCTTCTCAGTTCTGGCTCTGCCAACAGCTACTTCAGCCTCAGTCCAGCTGGAGTGTTAACCACCAGTCGGGAGATCGACAGGGAACAGATCAGCGACTTCTACCTCTCTGTTGTGATCAAGGACTCTGGTGTGCCTCAGATGTCCTCCACGGGAACGATTCACGTCAAAATAAACGATCAGAATGACAATCCCTCAGAGCCGAGGTCCATGGAAATCTTTGTCCACTACTTTGGGAACATGTTTCCTGGTGGTTCTTTGGGAGATGTCAAACCCCAAGATCCTGACATTCAAGATAGATTCCACTGCTCCCTTATTCCCCCATCGTCCGGTCTGTTTAATATCCCAACTGGAACGTGCAACCTCAACTCTAAAGCCCGCTCAACAGATGGAACTTTTGAACTAACCATCCGAAGCAGTGACGGCGTCCACGGTTCAGTCAGCAATACAGCCCGAGTCCTTTTCATGGGTTTCACAAATGCCACTGTGGACAACAGCATACTAATCCGACTCCAGTCTCAAGGAGTCAAAAGCTTTCTTACCAATCACTACCTCAGCTTTCTACGCATTGCCAACTCTCAGCTAGCAGGACTAGGCACCGGGGTGCTGCTTTACGGAGCATTTGAACTCAACAATCAGACTTTCCTAATGGCAGCTGTGAAACGAGGCCACGGACAATATGTCAACCCCAGTGGTGTGGCCACATTCTTCCAGAGTATCAAAGACATTTTATATAGACAGAGCGGGGTGCAAATAGATGCGGTGGACCATGATCCGTGTACACGTAACCCATGCCAGAACGGAGGCAGCTGCAAGAGGCGTCTCAGTGTCGGGCCTGATATGAAGACAGAAGAAAGCGTCCCAGTGATCCTTGTTTCCAACCACCCCCTGCAGCCGTACGCCTGCAGCTGCAGGCCGGGATACACAGGAGCTCTGTGTGAGACAGACATCGATGAGTGCCAGCCATCGCCCTGCCACAATGGCGGCACCTGCCACAATCTGGTGGGGGGTTTCTCCTGCACCTGTCCCGAAGGTTTCACCGGGATGGCTTGCGAGAGGGATGTCAATGAATGCCTTTCCAATCCCTGCAAGAACGGGGCGCTGTGCCAGAACTTCCCCGGCGGCTTCAACTGCCTCTGCAAATCCGGCTTTGCAGGTACTATACACGCAGGAGTCACATTTTATGTCTGACCACACAGTCACTCATGTAGGGAAAAAAACATGTGGGGACACACACACATGCACACACACTGACGCTCAAACAATCACACACATGGCTCCGGGTCCAAGCAAAATATTTGCTTCTGAATGTTTCCAAGAGGTGTTGTAGCCATAGCATACAAGCACAGCTGCCAAAAACAGTTTGTTTTTCGGATTACTAGTTGGGGGGTATCAGCTGTGATGCATATCAGCCTGCCATGTTTGCTTTAATAAAAAGGATGATACGAAGCTGACCCTAGTCAGGACTGCAGTGCAGACTCCATACACAGTTCACCAGTATCACATTTCATTATGTGCTTTCATGCAGCGATGACCACACACAGATACACTTCTAATCCGACCCAAGGATTTCTTAATCAAGGATTTCTCATTTGGCTCTGTTTTTAAGTTGTATGACAAATGAGCGGCTTTATAAAAGATCCAATCGGGCCTTTATGTTTGGAAGTGTAATGAATACGCTGCATTATTACCCGTGATAAAAGGGGAGTGGATTTTAAGTGGAATTACTTAGAACAGTCATTTGAGTCCTGCAACGCTGTCCAGCCGCTGACTGCAGCATCTGAAAGACATTTTCAAAGTGGGCCGTGGCAGGCCATTTGCCTCAAGTCATGTCATTACTGTCCCTTTTTATTATGACGATAAAAAATGAGCACAAATCTTTAAGGTTTCATCAAGATAAATGACCCCGGTGAAGAAATGCACCTATTGACTTACAGTAGTTTGCATGCCCTCACTGTGAACTCTCAACTTCCTGTTTTCCCCGCCTGGTTTTTGGCAGCAGAATCAATCTCCATTAAGCAACTTGTCTCAGGATTTACAGCCTGAAATATATTTGCACAAGTTCATTGTCAGTCTTTTGTACTGTGCCATGCCTGGATCACTTATCGTCTCACCCCGGCCCATTATTTATATTATCAGTTTCACATTTCTTATCATGACGGTAAAACTTTCAACTCATTTAAATGTTTCTTTATATATTTGACATTGCAACTGTTTGTCTTTCTGCACTGCAAAAAAGGAAGAACAGCCTCATCCAATCGTAATTTGATCCTGCAACGAGTTTGAAAATCTGATTATTCTTAGTGAGAGGAATCTGCCAATTGAGTGAGATCATTTCTTTTTTTCCTATGAAAGTTTCAAGATGTTTTGGATCAAATGATGTCATCGTGGACAAGTGATTTCTATTCCAAAATAGCATCACTTGTGTCAAGAAAAATTTTAGAATAAGTGAAACTGCACTGAAACAGATGAAATTACATCTTCCTATTATATATTTTATGGTTGTTTCAACAAAAATCTGATTTTAAGACTCGCTACAACTTTAAATGATTTGTTGGAGCGCAGATTTTTCTTTTTTGCAGCTGCGAGATGATGAAAGGCCTGCATGACTTGGCCTGTGGGGAAAGTGAACTGTGTTCCCCTCGGGGTTTTCCTGTGTTGTCTGCCACCACATCCATTTTAATTTGTGTTGTTCTGTGAACCCAGGCAAAACGTGTGATTCCATCATCAATCATTGTGAGTGTAACCCTTGTTTTAATGGCGGGTCCTGTCAGAACCGAGTGGATGGATATTACTGTCATTGTCCATTTGGTAAGTAATAGTAGGAAACTTTTTAGGCTGTTATCGAGTCCTGGCAAATTGAAAAGCAAGATGTTTGAGGCGTGCAGCCTCCCTTAAGAAAAGAAAGTCATGACTAATTAATCAAAAGTCGACACTCATTTCATTTTATCTCCATATTTCATGATTTGTACAGCGGCTGTCATCAGTGAGGCTACGTTCACATTACAGTACTTTTTATTCATTTATTTATTTTGAGACAGATGTGATTTGTGAGTAGCGTGGACACAAAAATCTGATTTTTTTCCAATCAGACCGGGGTCACTTGTATGTGGTCCTAAATCCAAACATATCTGATCAATAGAATATGTTTGTTTTTCCTGTACATCCATGGTTTTTTTTAATGTCATGCTTCACGGCACAGGCACAGATCATTCACCATGCAGAACTGCCGCCATATCACTGAACTAAATGTCAGTATTCTTCATCAAGATGTCAGACGTTCGATTTTGGAAAGTAACCAATACAACTTAAAATCAACAAAATATCAACAATGTCAGAATTTGACGTTGGCATTAGACGTCCTGACGTAAATTTTAATCACCCGACGTCACAACTTAAACTCAATTAAATATCAACGTCTAACAATGTTGCCGTCCAGCTGGGTTGTCGTGAGGTGGCGACAGCAATATTGGAATGAAGCCCTGGACGTAACTCTGGAGGAACTGGTCTTCCATGAAACCCTCCGCCACTCCTGACTCCTCCCACCCCCACACCTCTCTCCACTGCTGTCAAAGCTAGTGGACCGAAAGCCCATTAGTGCGACAGCCCTTTAATCCGAAAACAAACGCCCACTGCTCCAAAGTTCCATTTCACTGAAAGTACACTACACACTTGCCAAACTAAGATACTTCGCAGATCATAGCGATGTGGGCAGTATGTGAAAATTAAGTAAGATAAACTAAGGTAAAACCAGCGCCCACATCCCACAGCTCAAATCTGCCAGACGTTTGCTAACATCAAACAGTTAAACTAAACACTGCTGATCAAATATAAATCAAGATTCTCTCACTGTGTTGTCTAAAATATTTTCAGAAACATATTTCAGCTTACTGTCTAACCATTTAATAAGCTTTACCCTTTAATACAGATGGTTTGTTACCAGCTGGCCGCCATATTGTTTCCTGTATCCTGTATTTCAACCTCAAAAGCAAAAGCAAATGCCACAGTCAATTTCTGGGGGGTTTTCCTGGTCATATAGCACCAATTTTAAAAGTGTTTGTGTCAGTTTACTGCATAGACAGCCCGCTTTTCTGAAAAGACTACCTTTCCAGCAGTGAGATACTTCTTTAACAAACTGCGGCCCTTTGGATCTCTTCCTCAATATGGGAGGAATTGTCATCCAAACTCAGAAAGAAAACATTCGGCAGATAAACGCTTTCCTCGCCTGAAATGCCTGTCTCGCAAATATGACGTCAAAATTGGTCGTCTGTGAGGTGTTTCAGGGCAGAGATCTGTTCACACTGACGTCAGATATGGGTCACCTCAAACATGAATGTGAACAGGCGTGAAGATCAGATCTGTAATGTGAACGTAGCCTCCAATTTGAAGGAAGAAGAAGTTTGTAAGTTTTCAAAGTTGCAAGATTATGATCGGACAGCAGTTAAATCTGCTTTGTCACTACTAAATATACAGCTTGATAAAGATTCTGTTTCATCTGTGGATATTTTTATCACAGCAGCACCGTGAATCATTCATTGGCTTCTCTGATTCCACTTTTGGTCTCTTTCTGTCCTCAGGGGTTTTCGGCAAACACTGCGAACTTAACAGCTATGGCTTTGAGGAGCTCTCCTACATGGAGTTTCCGTCTCTGGATCCCAACAATAACTACATTTATATCAAGTTTGCTACCCTGAAGAGCAACGCGCTGCTTATGTACAACCACGACAACCAGACCGGAGACAAGGCGGAGTTCCTGGCTCTGGAGATCTTCGAGGGACGGATGCGTTTCTCCTTCAACTTGGGAAGTGGAACTTATAAACTGATGACCATGATAAAAGTTTCGGACGGGCAGTTCCACACAGTCATCGCCAGGAGAGCTGGGATGGTAAGAGCGTCTGTTTTTATGGTGGGAATTAGCTCACATTTTAAACGCTTTTCATCATGCATTCTTGAAAGACTTTTCATTTAGAGTGCTGCGGAAAATCAGAGAAATGCCACATGGACTTCCAACGTGTGCAGCACTATCAATAGCATTTATGTCCTGCGCTTTTATAGCTGGAACCTGCGTCCAAATTTGGCCTTATATTCCTTTTTGCACCATCAGATGATAATTAAACTCCCCCCAAACCACGGGTAGTTCAGCTTATGGTTTTCATGGTTTGTAATTATATTTTATTGCTCGTTGTGATTTACAATACGAGGATCCAAAATGGCCCTGAAGGTTGAAACTCTGTCTCCTGTGCTCTGAATGAGAGGCTTCTCCCTGCCAGCAATGCAGTGGCAAGGAAAGAGAGGGGGAAAAAATCCAACCAGGCTCTGTCAAAGCTTCTATAATGTAGCTCTCCTGCTGGACTTCAAATCTGTCATTTCCCACCGTGCACTGAGAGTTTCATAGGAAGCTGGTAAAATCGTTAAATTGTCAGTTTTGAGATGGTGCAGAGTGACGGGATGGAAAGGAATACAGCGCACACTATGATTCTGTCTGTGTGTAGTGCCCTGTGAATGTCGTGCAGAGGTGGTCATGTAAGGGCTCTTGAAGAATGAGGCAGAAATGCGTGTCATGCCTCGGGTGCCAGCTCCCTCAGGCGGTGTAACGTGAGCCTGATCGCTGTGTTTGCGAAAGGTGCCGTGGGTCATTTCGGTGGTCAGGCTTGAGGTCTGTTCTCGGCTCCTGCATCCTGAGCTCTGAGCCAAAGTCAAAAGCGGACAGAAACCTCGGACACGGTCACGCACTGCTTCACCATGAAGGCTCGGAGTAATCAGAGGGAGCAGAGAGTTCACAGATACTTTGTTTGGATTTTAATCATCATACGAATCTCTTAATTGCCAAATATAATGGAATACACACAGTATAACAGGAGCTCATGTTAGGTCGGACCAGTGCAGCAGTTATCTAGCAGAGTATGTAATATTATCACGTTTTGGTTTTGCTATATAAACCTGCATTCACTGATTTAAAGCTTTTTGGCCATGTGCTTGGGAGCAGCGCAACAAACTGTTAACACAACATTGATTTATTATCACCTTACAGACGTTTATATGGTGAATGTGTTAGCAAACAGTTGCAAATTTACACTCCGACTCTAGAGGGAAATACCTGGCTCCTTTTCCTCTGAATGCTTCAATATGTTCACGAGCTCGTCACTAGCTGTGTGTCTGATGTTTGGTGCTGGGCAGGTGGTGCACAGTGGGTTTATTACGGCGTCTTCACCTGAAGAAGAGAAGAGACCGAATCACTGCGACGTTTTGCAGCAACAGTCACTTCCGGGTGTTAAACTGGCAACTGTTTTGAATTGTAGAGCTTATTTTCAGCCCCAGCTTTAACATTTAAACATGGTTAAACATGGTGGTCCGACCTGTCTGACATTTCTGCCGTGCTTATTTTATTTTATGTTCTCTGTCTGTACTTTTATGTACACCATTTTGGGAAATATGTTCATTGTTTTACCTCACACAGTAGCTGATGGAGGCCGTGGTCGACAGGCAGCTCACCATTTTGTGAAATGAATATGTAGCCTGTTAATTGACAGCTTACGCAGGGTAAATAATAGATTCTGATTTACCTCTTAGCAGGTGTTATGTTATATGGTGTTAGATATTGTGGCTCGTGCCCTCAGGAGAGAGCACATCATAAGAGACTGATGTAACACGTTTGAAGAGAGTGATGAATGGCTTATCAGCAGTTTCTGACTGCCAAGATAAATGTTGCTGCAGCTATGCAGTTCCCTGGAATGGCATGTAAGTCATCACACACACCGCTCTCACCCAGTACCCTCTCAGGTTCAGGTCCTGTCTGTCATTGGTTTCCTGATGACAGGGACGTTTCAGAGAGAAATAGCTGGATGGGGTGTATTTCCTTATTCACTCACTCACCACTTTATTAGGTACACTTTAATTCTTGGTGTCACAGATTGGAGTGGCACCTGGTGTGGTCTTCTGCTGCTGTAGCCCATCTGCTTCAAGGTTGGACAAGGTGTTGTTGCTTCAGAGATGGTCTTCTGCACACCTTGGTTGGAACCAGTGCTTATTTGACTTCCTGTTGCCTTTCTATCATCTTGAACCAGTCTGGCCATTCTCCTCTGACCTCTGGCATCAACAAGGCATTTTGGCTCACTGGATATTTTCTCTTTTTGGGACCATCCTGTGTAAACCCTAGAGATGGTTGTGCTGAAAATCCCAGTAAATACTCAGAGCAGCCCGTCTGGCACCAACAACCATGCCACGTTCAAAGTCACTTAAATCACCTTTCTTCATCATTCTGATGCTCAGTTTGAACTTCAGCAGCTCGTCTTCACCATGTCTACATGACTAAATGCATGAAGTTGCTGCCACGTGATTGGCTGATTAGCTGTTTGCGTTATAAGCAGTTGAACAGGTGTACCTAATAAAGTGGCCGGTGAATGTGCAGATTTTAGTGAATGTGACACAATGAGAGCACAAGACACAGGTTGAGTGACAGAGAGCAGCACTCCCCAGACAGACAGAGGGGAACAGGAGGTAAAAGACTGTCTATATAGCACGCAATGTTTCTGAAATCAGAAAATATTCCCAAAGTCACCAGTAAGGAAGAGTTTGTTTGGGATGAACTAGATGCCAAATTTTTTAGCCGAAGCAGAATGTTCGGTGACTAAATGGGAAACAGTTGAGGGAATGTTGCAGCCAGGGACAACAGAGAAAATTAGAAAATTGGATGTAATTTTTCGATGCTTCAAGCACAACAAGTTTGAATACCACATTGTGTTGAGGTGGCGGCAGCAGTCTCAAAATCTGTGCGGATAAGAAACAAAACTTTCTGTATGGTCAGATACCACAGGGGAGAGTAGGAGGAAAATAAAAGTAATTGGGTGAAATGACACGTTAATAACAGTTAGTGTGACAGTAATAACAATCACGCGACAGTAACTGTCTGTAAATGATCACAGCTGAGAACATCCAAGCAAGAGCTCAGCCAGTTTATTTTAAATCAGTGTTTTTAAGTAGGAACAAACAAAAAGCGTCTTATGTACGAGGTCTGCAAATACACTTTGACAGATTAGGACTCGCTGCAGCTGATTAGCACCAGCAGCTAATCATCAAGCTTTTGATTAGCTGGACTTTTTTGTCTTAGAAACGAGCAGAGAAACAGTAACTCAGTGCCTGAGCCACAACAGAGAGCGATGCCATGGTCCCTCCATTATGTTAGTCATGGGGAAAACGCTGATCTCCAGTGGAGCTTTCTTCACATTTCCTTCAGTGTTAGCCAAACACAAAAACACGCTCCTCATCTTTTCGTGTTACATTCGGTATTAATTTCCAAGGGGGTTCTTAAGATACATATTTTCCCCGCCACAGTGTGAGGCACTTGACAGTGAGTGCAGAGTATTTAAGTCATGGCTGTTCGGTCTTTGATCACAGGAACAGACATTAATAAAATGTTCATGTGGTTCTTTATGGAGCTTCGCAGAGTCACGAATGCATTTGAGACAAATGAGTCCTGTTGTTTCTCCTCGCTGTTGTCACCGTGTGTGTTTTACTCCAGCTTGTTTCTGTGTACGTGGCCATGGGTCTGACTCAAGTGTGACTCAAGTGTGAATCAAGAGTCGTGTGTGTGTGTGTGTGTGTGTGTGTGTGTTTGGTGGGGTCGTGCTCTCCTGGATGATTTGTGTCAGAGATCCGGGCCGGTGTGGTCCGTGTTTACTTTAAATCCAGGAGAGGTGGAGCGTGATTGCCCTGGTTTTTCAACACTTTCACACACTTTTCCGGACGTTTTCCTCACCAGCCCATTTCTTTTCTTCCTCGTAGGGTCGTTCCCTGTCAGAGCACACAGAGAGCAAGAGAATAAGCCACATCTGGACAAAAGCTTTAGTGCCATTAACGGGAAATAGGAAATGTTTTGCTGTAACGTATGGCATTTTTTTATGCCACTCACCCATCGACCACTGTGATGAATTGATGAGGAATAATTGGCCTGCATACCATTTGGTGGGCAGAGCTCGCACTAACAACAAGACTTAGTTACACCAATACTCAGGGAGAATAACTGCAGCGGTTGAAGGAACCCTCAATGGGTTGAACCAGAACCCTGCAGTGAAAGTCATGCTGCCGTGCATGAGAAGATATTTAGTCTGGCACACCATCGTGGGTTTTCAGGCCTGAAGATGTGCACACAACAAAATATATGTTGGCAGGGAATCTTGTTGCTTTTGAGGATTTTAAAGTCTCGTCTTCCTTTGCTTTCGAAACCTCAAAAATAAGCATTAACATGCAAATGTGGTGTAAAACACACGGTCACATTCTGTCACAGAATGTGGCTGAACACATGCATTGTCATCGTCACTGATTCTTTCCCAAGACTTGAAGCAGCATGACAAGATACTTTTACAGATTAACATCACTCTATGGCAAGGTATATTATCATAAATTTACAAGAAAAAAACTTATTTTCTGAGTTTAAAGGGGTTAATTTATGAGAAAAAAACCTTACAAGCTTGTGTGGAAAAAATACTTGAAAAATCTTTAAGGTTAAAGTGGTAAAACAAGAAAAGAAAAAACACAATTTACAAGAAAAAACTAGAAAATTCTTTGAGATTTATGTTGTAAAATTGAATATTCACTTATGCTGAAGTGGTAAAATATGAGAAAAAAATTCACAATTTTACAAGGAAAAAAAACTAGAATATTCTGTAAGATTTAAATGGTAAAATATGAGAAAGAATCATTTTAAGGGTAAAAAAGTGTACATTTTCTGAGATAAAAGCTGTAAATTCACGAGAAAAAAACTACAGTTTACAAGAAAAAATAGAGAATATTCTCAAAGATTTACATTGTAAACTATGAGAAACTTTACAGGAAAAACAAGTTTACATTATTTGAGATAAAAGCCGTAAATTTCAGAGAAAATAACTCACAACTTTACAAGAAACAATTTATCTGAAATTAAAGTTGTACATTTATCATTAAGAAACTCACAAGTTTACCTGAAAAAAACCTATAATATTCTCTAACGTCAAAATGGTAAAATATGAGAGCAGCTAACAAATTTTCCAGGAAAAAAAAAGTATTTGTCGAGGAACCACATTGTTTAAATGACGTTAAATGACAGCTGTTTGAGCGTCCAATCAAGACATCCCCAAAAATGGTTACCAAATGACAGTTGTGCCAACATTCGGGACGTTACCTTGCCATCAGCTGGACGTCCTCCCTGGGCATCCTGCCGACGCTTAAATATGTTAACACAAACTAGCCTATTCAGATATTCTGCTAAAGTTTATGCACGGTGTTTTTTTTTCTTTTAACTTAAATTGGCCCTAAATTGGCGTCATGCATCGCTCATGTCTGTACGCTAAGTATGAAGCTAACATCAGCAGCTAGTTTAGCTTAGCACAAAGACTGAACACGGGGGGAAACAGCTCATGTGGCTCAGTCCAACAGCGACAGGATCTGCCTCCTGTATCAGCACTTTGTTAATCTCTGCTTCTGATAATGAGCATGCATGTATGCTCTAGGTAATTCATTAAAATATTGACTTTTATCAGACAAAATTAAAATAATGTGTTCTGATCTCTTCAAACTGTCAGTGAACTCATTTCCGTGCAGTCGTCGTGACTCCAAGATTAAACACATTCAAAAAAGATCCCAAATAAAATGATGACATGCTTGTGTTGATCAAAATTTGTCTCTCATCAACTCCACCGTGAGTCTACTTTTTCATATCTGGCTCCGCCCACTGACTCTGACTAACACTCAAGTTATCTGAGCAACATCTGGTTGAGAGCAGTTCACTGTGACAGTGTTTGTACTGAAGCATTGCTGGTGACACACTCACTCACACATGACACTGATTATAATACAGACGGAGAAACAGAGTGACTGCGAGCAGCGATGTCAACCACCGTCTACCAGAAAATATGGTGTCTGAAATGAGGCGACTGAACAGCTGTTCATCTTACAGACAATCACACATGACATGTGTTTCTGTCACGCTGCAGGCTGCGTCCCTGACTGTGGACCTGTGTGGTGATGACCAGGAACCTGGCTACTGTGCTGTGAGCAATGTGGCAGTGCACACTGACTGGTAAGAGAATCACACACACACACACACACACACACACACACACATGTACAGTACACAGATGTTCTGCTTCTATGACCCAACTGTATACATTAAAATAGTGTTGACAGTTTTAGGTCCAAGGCTCGGAAAACTCGATGCATAATGAAATTTTCCAGGTCTGTAATGGAAAGAATCAACAGTGTTTCTGCACCTGGTGTGAACATATTTACTGAAATCTCTCCAGTTGTTGTTTTACTTCACCCTGTCGGGTAACAGGAGACCAATATCTGCACTCTGAATCAACAACAATTTAAATGTATCTCAAGTTTCCAACCTTTTGTTTTCTTTTGACCCCTTAAAACAAAGAAATGACCCTGCATGAGTCTGATTTTCAAGACCCACTCCTCAACCAGCACCACGACATGCAACACTGCACCCGCTCCTCCACTTCCAATAAGACCAATAAGCTCCACAACCTGACCTCTGTTTATCTGAGAGCGCGGCCCTCACGCCCTGAACAGCAGGCGCTCGGAAACGTGTGCAGGCCGTGATGGCGTCGCTCTGGCATGTGAGCACGTCTGCTGTGTGTCCACATTAAAAACAATGAATTTGAGGGCGCAAAATACACGGCATGTGTACGGCCCCTTAGCCCACTGAGCTAATGTATGCTAACTACACTAACAACGGATCAAAAGTGTGTATCATTTTTAACCGACAGTAGATAGAGACTGTGTTATGCCTCAAAGTGAGGATCACCCACTCTGAAGCTACAGCTGTGGACCATAGCCAGTACACCGCACACTGACTGGGATAAAAATCTGCTCCTCTTGGAGAATATCAGGCGACTGAGTGGTGTCTGAATGATGATTTGAATCTTTAACTTTCAGGGGGCGGCCCTGTAGGTGTCTTTGTCAGATATGTTCATCCTAACCATATGTGTGCTGAGTTCAGGTCCTGAAGCTGAGCTGAAAATGTGTGTTCAAACCTTTATGAAACATTTAAAAACAACCAATAGGCAAACAAAGAACCATCATGCATATCAATTGAAACAGAAATTCACTCATACAAAACAACGAACAACAACAGCAATATATGATTGCTAATAGTAAAAATACAGGGTGATAAACATGCTGAGGTTTAGACGTGTAGTAAAAAGCACTTGCACTTAGTTAAAACAAGAACAGAAATAAAATCCCAAATTTAAAAACTTAAAATAAGCTCTCCCTTGTTTCTTTCATTTTTTGTTTTATATCTAATCTGTCGCAGCTCTGTGGAGAGTAAAAGCTTTTGTTTTTATGTTTTTCCTTATTATCCCTGTCTGTCTGTTAAAGTCTGTGGATGAAAGCAAGTCGCTCACAAGTAAAATCCAGTTCTCGTACATTTTTGTGTAATGATGAAACAAAAATGACTCAAAGTCATAATGAAGTCATCTGTTGTAAATGTGCAGTTTGTGATGTAAACCTTCATGAAATTACTGCGCCATCACTGCTTTTACACAGCTCTTTGTGTGTGTGTGTGTGTGTGTGTGTGTGTGTGTGTGTGTGTAAGAGAGAGAGAGTGATTGATTTGGCAGATGAAGAAGGGCCACAGAGGTCTGCAGAAGGTTTATTTTGTAAGGGTCTGAGGAGCATGTTGTTGTGGAACTCGCTGACCCGCAGTGTGTGTGTGTGTGTGTGTGTGTGTGTGTGTGTGTGTGTGTGTGTGTGTGCGCATACTTGAATGCATTTGTAAGCTTTCCGTGCATATGTACTTTTGTGTCCGCGTGCATTTAAGTCTTTGTGTGCTTCTGTTCATGTGTGTGTGTAGGATCCTGGACGTGCAGCCCAACAGGCTCTCGGTCGGAGGCGTCAGGTCAATAGAACCCGTCCTTCATCGGCGCGGTCAGGTCGCCACCCACGACTTTGTCGGCTGCATCATGGAGTTCGCCGTCAACGGCCGCCCGCTGGAGCCCAGTCAGGCGCTGGCATCGCGTGGCATCCTTGACAGGTCCGCGTACCCCAACCCCGCCCCCGCTCCTCCTGCTGCTGCTCCCGCTTTCACCCTCGCTCCATCATCTCCCTCTTCTTCCCATCTGTCCGTCTCCTCTAACCTCCTCGACTCTCGCTGTGGGACATCTGTTCACACTCCCAAACCCTCTCGAGAGTTTTTAAAAAGATGTTTTTTTTTAAATACAAATGGCAGATTTTTGACGAGGGAAACCAATTGCAGAATTCCGGAGATTTTTTTTGTCTTTTCTGTCCTGCTGGTGAATAGTGAGGCGAGAACAGATCTTTTAATATGCTAATCCTCCCGGGGTTCTTTATGGGTTTTTGTATTGCAGCACGGGGAGAGAAATCACAGCTCATCTGCCCCCCCGCCCCTTTCTTTTCCTGCGGACCCCCCGGCTACAGACTGTGCGGCTGACTTGTCAAACTGACGTTGTATTTGTCGCTGTTTCTGTAGATGTCCGAGACTGGAAGGAGCCTGCACCACCAGCCCCTGCAGACACGGGGGCACCTGTTTGGACCACTGGTCTTGGCAGCAGTGCCAGTGCGTGGACGGCTTCACTGGCAAATTCTGTGAGAAATGTAAGTCTGCGCCTTTGAAGTGTGTCTTTATTGCTGAGGCTGCACTTACTAAGGAATATTCTATCATGATTATTTATGATTCTTCCCTCATGAGTCATCGAGCTGCACCATGTAGCTTAATATAGGCCACATCACTGCATTCAGCGCTTTATTTCAAAGCAGTTGTGTGTTTCATTATATAAATACTCGACATCAGAGACCTAAAACAAACCTTTGAGGCTCACAATAACTACCAGAAACTTGTCGCTACTGTGTAAGGTGCTACATTATGGTAGCCAATAATCACCACCACATTCACTCGGAGACTTTCATATAGTTGCTGGGAACAAACAAGCAAACCAAATCAATCATCGTTTGAGAAGTCTGGGAAAACGAACGCTTAATTTTGTTCTCTTCTGTTTGCCATTGAGTTTGATCTTGTGGGAAATCTGCTGGTTTGCTTTGTGGCACGAAGCAGGATTACACAACATTTCTCCTAATACAAATGGAGCGTACTCTCTCAGTCATGTGTTTCATCTTCAGGAAAGAAAAAAATAAACACGATGCCATTAAAGACGAGCAGGAACATCCTCCTCACAGAAGGAAGCAATGAGGTTTATGAGGAATGCCCAGATTTTGAGCCGCTGGTGACTTAGACGCTGCCAGTCATCTTGAATTTAGTCTTGTGGTTGCCATAAATTTTACCCATCAGTCAGAAGTTTATCCCTGCATTCCCGGAAAATAGCAGGTTATAGAAGCTTGGTGAATGTCGTGACTTCTTGCAGAGCTGGTTGGTTAAGTACAAGCTCATCCACACAGTTAATCAAAAGGACAGATTTGCACCATCAACGTCTGTCTCACACCTCTCCCGCACATACAGCGCAGCAAGTGAGCAAACTCCTGGTGATGGTACACAACAAAATGTCCAAATATACTGCCAGCTACAACATTCAGGGAGCGTGTCGAGCCTTAAAGAGACTCACTGTTGCTCTGAAAACAGGCTGGAGGTTGAGCAAATGTGCAGAACGTCTCAAAACAGAGTGAGGGCGAGTGTTACAGAGGGCTTCTCATGAAAATAAGACAAGAATAAAAATACAATTTACTATTTAAAAGATGTTAATAACTAAAAAAATACAAAACACAAAAGTACAAATCAGGCATTAAAAGGAAAAGCTTTCCTATAAAAAGTTGTTTTAAGCAATGATTTAAAAATGTGTCATGTGTTGGCCAGCCAAATCTCCTCAGGCAGAGAATCCCAGAGGTTACCTTTATCAATCAATCAATCAATCAAACTTTATTAATATAGAACTTTTCATACAAACAAAGTGGGGAAACACCAGATGCAGGATAAAAACAATTTTAAATAAGTAAATAAATACATTAAAATAAATAAATAAGTGACAAAATAGACGAATATGCCATCTAGAAAAACGGATTAATAAAAAAAAGTAGATAAATACACAAAAATAAGAAATACAGCATTAAAAAAGACATAAAGATCAATAAAAGCCAGGCTTAAGAGGTAGGTCTTGAGTTTGCTTTGAAGTGAAGTGGCGACCAGTGGAGGGAGGGGAGAATTGGGGTGATATGTGAGCTACGATTTCTGCACTAGTTGAAGCCGAGCTACTGAAGATTTATTGAGTCATGTAAACAGTGCGTTACATAAGTCGAGGCACAAGAATTCAAAAGCAAGAATAAGCTTTTTAAGTCCGGGAAAAGACACAGCTGATTGAATGTTGATAGTATTTCGTAGGCAAAAGTAGCAGGATTTAATGAGGTTAATGACATGTGGTGCAAAGCTCAGCTGAGAATCAAAAGTGATGCCGAAGAGGTGTCGTAACGAAACCATGAATCTTTTGTGGAACCGTCCAACAGAGCAGAGCTATGGAAAAGTATCGTCCAGTGAAAGATGATGAGCTACAGCAGCTGTCTTTGTTTTCGACTCTGTGGAGTTTCGTCAAAAGTCTGCAATCTTTTATTTTTGAAGGACAGTTTTTATTCAGCAGCACTAATTTGTGCACCAGTGTTTATTATTAAGTTTAACATTATAAAATATTTGTGTATATGACATTTATGAGTGTGTAGCTGAGGGCTACGTGTCCATAAACGTCCTGGCTACAGCAGAATAAGAGGAAAATAATAAAATACAGGCAGAGAGGGACTCTCTATACATTGTTTTGGTTTGGTTTTTTTAAATCCTGCATGGTATACTTTAAAGGTTTACACAGCCAATGGGATCACGTTGACATTTCACATATTTAGATGAATTTTTCAGAGAGTAAGTGCTGCTCTGTGGACTGACCTACATCTTCTACTTATGGGAAGGTATTCGTAACCGCTGGTGAGAATGTAAGGACCAATTTGTGGTTATGGCAGTGGGATTAGGAAAATCATTTGGACCTGACGCTCCTCCAGCTTCAGAGTGGAAATATGAGTTTAATAGTTGTTTTATTAAACTTCTGTGAAGTCGGACAGGATTGAGGATATTCTCCATCTTCTCTCCCACAGACATGACAGCAGACACCGCCCTGTCCCTGGACGGCACCGGCCGTCTGGACTACTCCCTGAAGCAGGGCCCTAAGCGTGACGTCCTCCTGAGGCAGTCGCTGCAGGGCGTGACCTCTGACCCCGTCGGTCCCAGCAGCGTGGAGGTCAAGTTCAGGACGCGTAGCAAGAGCGGCACTCTGCTGCATGTGCAGGAGAGCAGCAACTACACCACAGTGAAGGTGAGAGACAGGAAGTGAGAGTGGAGAGAAACATATCATACATGTTCCAATACGTTAATGTTGAGTAAATTCAGACGACCTCTAAACAACGAGTCGCATCATCTTGGGTCGTGGTTTCACAAGAAAAGTCTTTCAAGTAAGTGAACGTCCCTGAACTGGTGCAAGCGTTCATGGGAGGAAGTCTGGACTTTGCATTATCAGCACACAACAGCAGATTACTATAGCCAACAGGACAGATCACAGAATAGGAAGCCTTCCTACCAGAACGTATTAAAACACACTTATGAAACTATAAATAACGACCTCTGTCAGCAGAGGTTAAGAGAAGGTCATGTACGCTACTCATTGTGTCTGTGCTGCTTGTCAGCATCAGTATTAAACTGTTAATGATGTGTGAGGCCAAAGACAGTTTCCTGAAGGTGGAACACAGAGCTCATAACAAATACAGATGATAATTGATAAGCTTTTATTGGATTCTTTATGGATTCCCTCACTGATTCATCATTTTCTCTGTGAGGAAGAAACTAGCGTCAACTGTTTTATTATCCCCGAGTCACAGTGTGAAATGAGAGAATATACAGCATGTATGCGTACGGTGTCAAATACATGACATTCCCTGAAATTAAACCCATGTTTCATCAACTGATTTTTCAGTTTATGGCTGGTGTTTCCACTCTTTTGTGAAACAAACATTTAACAGACTGTTTTCATCGTTCTTCCTGAAATGAAGCCATGATGCGTTGGACCGTTTCTTCCTCCCCACCATGACTCCGTCTTGTACCCAGTTTCCAGCAGCGTAGACACATGAGTTTGACATCATTGTTTTGCAATGTGCAGCTGACTGAAAAACATACCGGCATCGATAAAAGGAAGAGATAAGCTCGGAGGCATATGATTCCAATGGATCAGACAATTTGGAACCGGTTAGCGATTCTCATCCCTGCAGACAAACAAACTTACTAAAGAAGAGAGGAAGACTTGTTGCCAAATAGAGGCCTAAATGATCCAGGTCCAGGCACTCAGGATGGTTTGAGATGTATAAAAAGCCTTTATTTCATCGGACTAAAAACAAGAGGCCTTTTATATTTTTCAAACCATCTTGAGTGCCTGGACCTGGATCATTTAGGCCTCTTTTTGGCAACAAGTATTCCTCTCTTTTTCTGTAGCGCTCCCCTTCATGAGCACCGTTGGTTCGAGGGACACCAGTAGCGCTCCCGATACCTTTTTCAGTCATGAACTAACTTACTAGTTGTAATAGCCGGACACACCAAGCCAGCAGTCGGCCTCCAGTCAATGTTGCACCGTGTGAGTGTCTGTTGCTGTAGTTTTTGCGTTGGGTCCAGCACTGTTGGTCCTTGTTGGCTATTGTTCGGCCAATTCAGCATGTTGAATCAACGTCCGAGATGGCGGATCTGGTCAGTGAGTGAAATCCTTCTGATTGGCAGTTCAGCTCAGCACACAAGAGGAGAAATGTAAGTGAGGAAAGTAAACAAAAGCTTAAAGTCAGGAGGGCCTGAGATCAAAACGATCTTGTTTCATTAGGTAAGATTATATTTTTAGCCGTTGAGCTCTTCAGCAGAAAAGGTTCGTAATTGCTTATGTCATTGTTTGTTAGCGCACGGCAAATATCCTTTGTTCTTTCAGCATCTGCTTGTGTTGTCAATGTGCTAACTGGCTAACTAGCGTCTTGAATCCGTCCCGTCGGTCTCTCAGTTTTTCTTTTTGAATGATAATTACAGACGACCGTCGCCTGCTGGTGTCGAGAGTTATTTCCTCTCACCCAGGCTCAGAAAGTACGTGCTGGTTGACTGTTGGCTTAAGTCTTCGCGGCATGTTCAAGTGCATCATCTTGGCCAAGACAGGCAAAATGAGGCAATGCAACTGTCTTCGTCGCAACTTTGATGTTCTTTGGTGTGTCTGGGCCTTTAAACCACATTCATCATTGACGTCACATAGAGAATGATCTCAGTGCAAATAATGTGTCATTTCCCCAAATTAAAAGCCCTACAAGGTGCTGTTCATGATGCTAACTAACGCTACTTTGCAAGAAGAACAGGCTTTTGGAGGAGCTTAGCTTGAGGTCACACAGGTGCATCCTATGTCTTTAATCATCCTCACTTGTGGCACAATAACTGTGGTCGCCTCAGACTGACTATAAAACCAAGAATTTGTCATTTGGAAGCTTCGGCTGCTCCATCCTCACATCTCTTCATCGAGCTAGGGCGCGAGTAAGGGAAGCGAGAAGACACGTAAGCATAATGAAAAGCACCCCCAGTTATGGCAGAAGATTCAGCTTAGTTTGGCTTTGTTACTCTGTTAATTAGCCCGCTAATTTTGCAGAGCAGCCACTGTTACTGTAAGCACCAGCCACCAGCCATACTCGCAGACTCAGAAGGCTCATTAGCAGAACGTGCGAGTCATAATTAGTTCATGATCGTGATTAGCTTCTAGTCGGCGCCAGCACACAAATCAGCTTTGGCTCATCCTTTCGTTTGAGATGACGGAGCAGAGGCTCTGCAATGTGGCTGCCAGATGATGATCTGTTGCATCACTAAAATCATTCAGTCATGAGTGTGTTGGTTTGTGTGTAAATATACAGTTAGCTGACAGTGAAAGGTCTACCACTAGGTGAACATGCTCTCAGCTCTCCTTACTTTGACTCCCTCCTTACAGTCATCACCCCACACACTCTCTCCAACTATAGGCAAACTCTGAGGGTCTCTCTCAGCCTCCTCCCTTCGGTCATATTCATCTTTTTTCTCCTCTCATCCTGCTCAGCACCCCCCCCCCTCCCTCTGACTGATCCTGGGCAGCTGCCCAAAGAGGCCTGAGCGCTCATTCATCCTCTTCAATTTTCCTTTTAGAGCCCCTCCACCCTCACCACCACCGCCGACCCCTTCTCACTTTATATCAGGCTTTCTCTCTTATGATTTTGTTTTCCGGCTCTGAGCAGCGCCTGGTGCTCGTCGGATCACCATCACAGCTTCCTAAACTGTCCGGAGAAGTATTATAAAAGTACCATGACGCTTGAAAACGCAGAGCAGCAGGGGAATACATACTGTATATGTACATATGTGGAGAGTCTGAACTATATATACAGCGCTGAGATATATATAAAAAGAAAAACGCTGTTTAAAGATGTTTAATAGATAAACCTCATGATTGGTTTTCCAGGTTTGGAGCGCTCCGTTTTCTTTGGCTTGGGGGACTTTCCGCTTTTCCCATTTTAAATCAATTCTTCCGGAAGCGACTTATCATTGCTGATTTTTCGGGTCTTTGAAAAGGGAGGAGAACGGGATTACTTTTCCATCGAAGTGGGGAGTACACGTATGAGATTACCATGCACGGTGTAAGCCGCAAATTTGTTGTCCATGCCAAAGTGAGCTTGATTAATTTCTTTTAAAGACGCACCCTGTCCTCCGTCGTCTGGAAAGAGCCTTCACCAGTGGGCGTTTTGAAAATGAGTGTGTTTCCTCTGAATTTGTTGTTAGCAAGCTTCTGATCATCGTCTGGCTGAATAACATCACACAAGTCGCGAGAACATGATTTACTGCGGCGCGTCCCGCTGGGAGGAAGATTTACGAGCGTCAAGCTGCATTTTGTTTTCAATCTCTGTCCTTAAGATCAGATTCAGAAAAGCAGTGTGGTGGTTTCGTGAAGACTTCCTCTCATCTCTCATGATTGATGCTGACATTATAAGTCATTGCGTTAATCTGAAAAACTGCATTTTTAACTCAAGTTTATGAGACTCTTCCTTTAATATCATACGCTTGAAATTAAGGATTTTAACAGTGTGCAGTTTCAGGGGTTAATGCAGTCTGTCTACTCATTGTTAATCTATGATACGCTGTTTAATGTGCGTATTAAAGGGACAGTTCGGATGTTTTGAAGTGGGGTTGTTAGAGGTACATGTATGTATCCTCAGTTTGGAGAAGCAGACTGCGTAGCGTAAGAGAGCGCAGCATTTTACTGAAGTCTCATAGCTTGTGGACTTAGTTTTGTGGTTTCTTCCTTGTTGTGTTTTTCATTAATGTTTCTTTCTATCACACCTGTTCTGTATCAGCATTGTTTGCTCCACCCTTGTGTTTCCCTCCCCATTCCCCTCCTTTGCCCGTGTCCACCTACTTCAGCTGTGTCTCGTTCTTGTGATTAGTTTTCTGTGTGTATATATATATGCCTGTGTGTTTCCCTTTGTTCCTTATCAGTTCATTTGTATTCATCCCCGTGTTCATGATGTTGTTTCCTGCCTGGTGTCTTGAGTTCTGTTTGATTTCTTCCCAGAGTTCACTGTGTTGGTTTTCACTTTAGTTTTGGTTCTTCTTTCTTTTGGACTTTGAGTTTCATGCTTGTTTTAGATGTTTGTTTGTTTGTTTTTCAGCTTCATTAAAACTCGCTTTTTGTTTGAATCTTCAACCTGCCTGCTGCTCTGCATTTGCTCTGCAAAAAGTCCCACCTAAAAACATCAATATCCATTTAGGTGTACACAACATTTAGAATATACTGCTTTATCTTGCCACCAGACAGCGATTTCCAATGAGAAACTGAAGCACTTACATCGCTTTTGTCTAAACCAGACCCCATTGAGAAAAACAGTGATTTAACATCGCTGAACACAGGAGCTGCTGCTCTACTGCTGCCTCCATCACTTATTTTGTTTGTGTTTAAGTGTGATATTTTGGTGTTGCAAGGGTTAGTTCAGAGTCTCAAAAGTCACACAATAACACAAACTAACCAACTGATGGAGGCAGCAGTAGACCAGCAGCTGCTGTGTTGAGCAAGCCAAAATGTGCTGTTTTTCCAATGGAGTCTGGAGGCTTTGATGAGAGCAGAAATGGGGAACTTAAGCCCTTAACAAGCTGTCTGACACAAAAGGTAAAGCAATGAAAAATACTCTTAATATAGGGTGCACTTAAACTATCATAGGAGGGACTTTTTTAGGTGGCTGAGGGTGCTTTCACGCCTGCCCTGTTTGGTTCGGTTCAATCAAATCCATTAGAAAGTGTCACATTTATCTTGCAAGTGTACTCTTCTTCAACGTTTGCTTTACTTCCTGGATTTTACTGAACTCTCTGTTTCTTCTCTCAGCTGAGGAATGGCAACGTCCACTACATCTCAGATGCCGGCGTCGGGGGGAAGGTGGAGCGGACCGTGGGAGAAGCCGTGCTGTCGGACGGCCAGTGGCACACGCTCCACCTGGTCAAGAACGGCTCAGCCACGGTGCTCCAGGTGGACAGCAACCACCCCAGGGTCATCCAGCACGCCACGCAGGACTTTGGAGGTCTCAGTGTTGTGACCTTCTCCCTCGGAGGGATCCCACCTGGACCTGCTCAGCAGAAAACTGCAGCAGGTGAGACTGGACAGTGTATTTGTTATGTGTTTGGGCTGGGGAGGAAAAAGATAGTGAGCCAACTGCTCCTGACTGACTCCTGAGCTGCTGGCTCACCATGAAGAATTACATGAGAAGGAGTTTGATCAGACAGCTTTAGTGTCCCATAATGATCTTAATACTGTCTCAAGAAAACACTTCACAGCAAAACACTGGATTTTTTTACTGTTATAACAATAAATTAGTCACATTTAAAGGCTAAAAACAGTTTAGATGTTGCTCTCTCTAAAACTAACCATGACGGTCAAACCCTTGTATGCGTGTGTGTGTGTGTGTGTGTGTGTGTGTGTGTGTGTGTGTGTGTGTGTGTGTGTGTGTGTGTGTGTATTTACAGCTGTGTCAAACACAAATGCTAAAGCTTTCAAAAATCTGGCATTTAACCAGAAACCCACCCACTCTGCACCTACTGTAAATTACAAATGCAGCAGCTCATGTTATGGAGACCTCCTCTACATGTATGTGCACATGCACATGCTGTACACGTGTGTGACAGAGCTCTCATGAGCTCGTGAGCCCTAATAAATCCAGTGCTTTTTTTTTTTTTCTTCTTCTTCCCCAAATGAATTAATAGTCTGCTGCTCAAACTGCTGACCATATTTGGTGGCCGTCCAACACAGCCTCTGTGAAACTGGCCCGAAATCTGTTTCTACGTGACGCTGCTGAGATTTACCTGCTATGAATTTACATTAGTTGAATAAATGTTTCTTTATCAGAGGATCATTTATGGAGAAAATAACTAATATTGATTTAATTTGACTTTGTCTTGGAACGCCCCGCATCTGAGGACTTTGGATGTTTTCGTCCGTGGAATCTCATCTTGGTTTAGACTTAAATCACAGATCCGATGTCCTCGAGCGTGAGCTGGGAACAGTTTGGAAAAGGTGAAGGAGAGGGTTTCCAGTGGGAGTCATGCAAAACAGTAAATAACAGACTTACAGGGGAGGGAGAGTCGAACCTAATACTTTGCACTAATATGGTAAAAATGAGCTATTTGAATTATTCGTTGACCTTTTTTTACTCACAGAGCAGGAAATACATAAAGCTTACATATTGTGTCTGCCTGTTATCCGACCCTTCCCTCGATGTGTGTCTGAGCGGCCGTGTTCTGTTGTGTACTCACTTTCCAAGAGCTAATGAAAAGGCACAAATGGATTTAATCTGCACTGGGATAAATTCAATAAAAATCTATTTACATCGGTGAGGCAGTTCTGTTCGGCAACACACGAAGCAAAAGATTGAATTAGACACAGAGACGTTCATTTAACCCAGATGTTTGTCTTGAAGCTACAATGGCTCAGACGATGGATTCTCTGGGAGAAAAATATTTCATACTTCTTTCAGATTGGCCAGAGTTTGATTTTTAAAATATGAATTCTTTGGGGATGTTGCTTTCCACAAGAAATTTCACTTTTTTTGACCTAAATTGGAACTAAATATCCGTCCAAATGAAATTGCTTTAGATCTAATGATAGCTCCCAGTTCCTGTTATTTACACGGCAGCATCGGCAGACATTTTAAAAACCAGTGTGGTGGCAGTCTGAAAAGAGTCCCCTCCAGGCCGCTGTTCTGTCCTTGTTAGCTGCTGGTGGCTGCTTCTTGTTATCTGAACCATAGACTGCATGAATGAATGGACGCAGCTCCTGTGGCATCACACATTGGTTTGTGGACTCCGGTTCTGAAACCTTGGGTCTGGCATTACGGCCGTCCCCATCTTGGGTTTTTGGAGCCAGAGTTAGAGCTCTGATTGGCCCAAAAAATTAGCCTGATCCTTCACTGCAGACTGAACAGATTTAAAATGTCATTCAAACCTCCGTCTTGTGCATGACAGGTTCTGCAGAGCAGGCTAAGCCCCTTCGTCTTCGAGGGTGCATGGCGGTCCATGATGATGCAGCGAGCATGCTCTTTGCTGCATGTTACGCACACCTCGCCATGCAGCCTCTCTCCCTCTGTTTGTTTTCCGTCCCCTCTCCTGCCTGTTTTATCCCTCTCCCCCAGTCCTCCACTATATTGCTCCGTTGTTCCAGCACTTTCCTTCTCTCAGTTGCAGTCCCCCATCTCATTTAGTTTAAACTTTTTTTTTTTTTTGCACAATTTAAAACACAAAAAAGGCAAGAAAAATGAATAATGAAATACAGAGCAGGGAGAGGCAAAAAACCCAGAGGGCTCATTTAAAGCCTCCACCTAATGAAACTTTCTCACAGTTATGAAGAACTCAAAAGTATAGAAAGATAAAGAACAATACATAAAGTAACACAAGTAATGACAAACCACTACTAGCAAAATATCTTTGATAGCAATGACAAAAAAGCAATAATAGTATAATTTAGTTGTTTCCTTCTTGATTCAGTACGTTAAATTAAATTAGTTATAGAGACCAAAATTGTTTTTTGTGCCAGGCTGTAAACATTTCTGTTTTAACCTGATGGTCTGTGGGGACTGACTCACTTTTGGAGCCAGCCTCAAGTGGTCATTCATGGAACTGCAGTTTTTGGCTCTTCTGTATTGGCTTCATATTTCAGCCACTTGTTCTGAATCAGTTTTCTCTTGTTATTCGCAGGTTTCGACGGCTGCTTGGCCTACGTGAAGTACAACGGGGAGAACATGCCTTTCACTGGAGAACACACCCTCGTCACCTTAACGAAGACCAGTTCGTCCGTCAAGATCGGCTGCAGAGGTCCCAACCTGTGTGAGAGCAACCCGTGTTGGGACGGCTTGATGTGCGTCAACCAGTGGTACACATACCAGTGCGTCCCACCGGGCGACTGCAGCTCCAACCCCTGCCAGAACCACGGCAGCTGCGTGCCAGACCCCCACTCAGGCTTCACCTGCGTCTGCTCCGAGTTCTACACAGGCAAGACTTGTGAGACCCTGGTGGCCTGTCTGGGTGTCCAGTGCCCTGAGGGGAACGTCTGCAAGACAGCCAACAATGGCGGGTATGTCTGCAGCCCCAGCCCCACGGCAGAGACGATGGTCCTCCCCATCTGGGCGGTGCCCGCTATCGTTGGCAGCTGTGCCACCGTCCTTGCTTTGGTGGTGCTCAGCCTGATCCTGTGCAACCACTGCAAGGGCCGCAACAAGACCAAAGTGCCAAAGGAACCCAAGGAGAAGAAACCCAAGGAGAAGAAGAAGAAGAAAAAGAAGAAGGGTAGCGAGAACGTAGCGTTCGATGACCCGGATAATATCCCGCCATACGGGGATGACATGACGGTACGGAAGCAACCAGAAGGAAACCCCAAACCGGACATCATTGAGAGGGAGAACCCTTATCTGATCTATGATGAAACAGACATTCCCCACAACAATGAGACCGTCCCCAGTGCTCCCTGCGCCCCCTGTAACGGCCCTGAGGCAGACATCGAACACTATGACATAGACAACGCCAGCAGCATCGCTCCGTCAGACGCAGACATCATCCAACACTACAAACAGTTCCGCAGCCACACGCCCAAGTTCTCCATCCAGAGACACAGCCCGCTGGGCTTCGCCAGACAGTCTCCTTTACCCCTCGGAGCAACAAGCTACACCTACCAGCCCCAGTATACACAAGCACTGAGGTCCACGCCGCTCAGCCACTCCCACTCAGCGTGCCCCACCCCGAACCCGCTCTCCAGACACTCCCCAGCCCCGTTCACCAAGCCCTCCTCCTTTTACCGAAACACTCCGACCAGAGAACTCAACCTGGCTCGTCGTGAGGGCAGCCCACTGGACCTGCACAATGACATGTGCCAGCCGCCGCCCATGTTCAACTACGCCACCCGGCTGGGGAGGCGCAGCAAGAGTCCGCAGACGATGGCGAGCCACGGCCACGCCTCTAGGCCTGGCAGTCGGCTCAAGCAGCCGATCGAGCAGATCCCCCTGGAGACGGGGCCTCCTGTGGGGCTGTCCATCGAGGAGGTGGAGCGGCTGAACACTCCACGCCCACGCAACCCCAGCATCTGCAGCGCCGATCACGGGCGCTCCAGCTCAGAGGAGGACTGCCGCAGGCCGCTGTCAAGGGTGCGCAACCCCGCCGATGGCATCCCGGCCCCTGAGTCCTCTTCAGAAAGTGACTCACACGACTCCTTCACCTGCTCAGAGATGGAGTACGACCGGGAAAAGCCGGTGTCTTACAGCTCCAGAGTCCCCAAGCTCTCGCAAGTCAACGAGTCGGACGCTGACGACGAGGACTACGGCGGGAGGCTCAAGCAGAGGCGGTACTCGAGCCGGAGGGCGGAAGGAGGGCCTGGCATCCCACAGATGCCTCCGACCGAGCAGCACTACACCCTGCCCCACAAACTGGGCCAACAAGCCGGGGGCTTCAACTGGGACAATCTGTTGAACTGGGGCCCCGGCTTCGGACATTATGTAGATGTGTTCAAGGACTTAGCGTTGCTTCCCGAGAACGCGGCGGCAAAAGACATTGAAATGAACAGTGGGGATGGCTCGGTGACCATCCTAAACGAAGGAGAAGCCGAGCAATATGTATGAGACTATTTATTGTTGTAGAATATGGTGACGTTCTCCGTTAAAAAAAGAAGACTGTATATTTCAAGAGAACATTGGACTACATGTTTTTTACATTATTCATGATTATAAGACGACTTTCAATGCAGTAAGGCAGAAAATGGCACCTGTAACATGACAGATTTTGTCATCAGCCACCTTGGAATAGTTTACCAGTCTTTTCTAGGTCCAAAGTCAACTGTACAATCGAGCATCCATCTCTCCGAGGCCTCATTACAACATATCCATTGACACTGAAAAAAAAAAAGAGAAAAAAGAAATCCGTGTCTGAATTCAATTTAGCGACTGCAAAGCTCCGTCCACGTTATCTTGATCAAACATTTCTGTTTTTTATTACCTCTCCTTTCCAAAAACTTCTGTCACATTCACAGCTGAGAGATAAGACGGTAGATAATATTAACACTCACAGGAAGAGAATTCCAGCGGAAACTCCCGGTCTCCGTCTTTCTAGGGTTCGGTTTTTTAATTTACTTAAAAAGGAGCATGTGTGTTTGATCTGACTGCACCTGTAGGCGACAGGACGCAGCGCTCAGTGTGAAAGTGATCGCGCCGTTGTGCTCGCACGGTATGGTGGCAGACCCCACCAGTGCTGTGATCCCTTCTCTCTGTCTCTGTTTCTGTCCGGGTGTGTTTTCTCACAGAAGACTGGCTAAACGCTCCAAGAGGGAGGATTCATCAAGTCCCCTGCCTTACAGACATTTGAGGATTTCAGCACGGGGGAGGAATTTTCCTCTTCTGTTTTTCTGGTTCAGGAGGAGAGGAGGTTTTGGGGGGGGTAGTGTGGTTTATCACAAATTTTCCGACCAGCCAAGCGTTCGATAATGATGATGATGATGATGTATGGATCCTATAAACATGACCCCGACTAAAACACTATGAACTTGTGTACATTTTTTTTTAATTCATGAGAAGTCATGAAGTCATTTGTCGTTGGTGTCCATTATTTTGACATGTATGGTTTCTACATTTTTGTACTGTTTATTAACTTAAATTACTTAAGCTGTGTTTTTATGGATATTTTCATATGCTGAAATGTATGTTCTTACTTTCGGGGAAAGTAAGATTGAAGACTTATTTTTTACATTTGTTACATATGTAACATCAGTATTTTCCACTTTTGATAAAACTATAACATGCTGTATGCTTTGTACCTGTAAAAAGCCAATAACAGAATAAAAAAAAGTATTTATTTAAAAGACGATTTACAAACTTTTTTATTTCTCGCAACATTAAGCAACTGATTTAGGCCCCGCCCACAGGTATACAAGCAAACAGACACAACCTCTTCAAGGCGGGGAGTTCACACCGTTATTCAGCCTCAGCGTTCTGAATAAAAGGTACAATCCTTGAATGGACAGAGTTGTCTCGCATTTGAGCCAGGTTGGGGGGTCGTAACAGCCCTGAAATGACATCCTTATCAATGGGACAGCCAGTGGGATGGGATCATGGGAGGCAGGGATGTGATCCACCACGGGAGATTTAAAAAGTAGTTGGTTGCAGTTAGCAGCTAGCCCAAGGCGGGAATTTCACGCCATTTTTCTGCCTCGCCGTTCTGTATATGAGGTGTGGTCATGGATTTGGGGGAACAGAGTTGTCTCGCCTTTAGGCCAGCATTGGAGCTAGTAACAGCACCAAAACAATGTCTGTTTAAAGGGAAAGCTGGCAGGATGGGATTATGGGCGAGACGTCATGAGTGCGATCTACCAAGGAAGATTTAATAAGTTGGGAAAGCAGTGAGGTCCAGGACGAGATCAGCCGCCATGTAACGGACAGTGAGTGAATGTTATTGCAATGTTAGAAAATGCTTCAGACGTGTACGTATTATGTCACACTCGAGGCAGAGGCTGCTGTGTTACATGCCTCTTTGATTCCACGATGCCAGTATGCCGTCTGCAATCACACACTGGAGCTTTTTAAATCTGCCAGAAACTACAGTTTTGGATCAGAACAGTTGAAGCAGCTGATGGTGGGACACTTTCCAGCATGTGATTGTTGTCAATGAGGAGTAGAGGGAAAACTTTAGCATTTCTGGAGCATCACTCGTGTGACTGAGTGACCTCTGTTGTGCTTAAATCATCTGTTTTAGTGACCTGAAGTCTGTTTGCATGTGGACACGAGGTTAAAATGTAGATATTTTATAAATACCTGTGTATGTGTAGACGGCGCCGAACATGTAAGCGTTGGCAGTTTTTAAAAATGGTCACCTCGGAGCTCACATTACCTCCCATCCCAAATCATTTGGGTGGTAAGGTGATTTATATTCAAGGCTGACTGTGTGCCGTCTTTAAATAACACTGAGTCTGAACAAAACATTTAAAAAGGCATTTCAGGACCCGAATGAAACTGAGCCACCGCGCTGATGGCCAAGCAAAACATCAAGCGGACTCCGCGACGCAGGGCCCTATATTGCTTTCAACAATTATTTACATCTGGCTTATTGAGCAGAACCTCTTTTTTTTTGTCATAGCTCAGTGATTCGGTATGCAACATGCTTATCTTCTCCGTCATCGAGGGGAGAGAGGCCACGAGAGAAAACGCAGGGAGCCGTGAACCCGGCGTAGAGTGACAGCCCGAATCTGGGTGAGTTACTACGGGCTGGCGGTCCTGCAGAGCGCTGTGTTGACCGAAGCCTCTTTGGGAAGGCCGTACCACGCTGATGCTGAGATAATAATAACACTCAGGATGATAATGAGAGCGTGGGTGGGTGGTGGGACGAGTAAATAGGAGATGGATTCAAATAAATGTCTCAGGATCTCCTCTGGTGTGACACGACAGACTGAAAGATATCAGGCAGACGCAGCTTCAGCAGCAGCTCCTCCCTGCAGAGAGGCTTGTGTACACAAAGGGCACATTGTTCTACAGTATGGGAGGATGTAAAACACTCATGAGGACTGACATGAATCTGTCTTCCTGATTTTCTTGGGGGCAGCGTGGTGGTGGTGGTGGGGGGGTGCTGCTGTTTTTGGATACTGTCCAGACGGCTGCTGGACTTCACTGAATGGCAGAGGAGCTTATGATGTGTTTAAGGATTAATTGCAGTATTTATCCAAAGTGCGAACATTGCGTGTTACATTATAGGACATGGCTCTTGGAAAAATACAACATATGTTATTCCTGTCAGCTCAGATGGAGCTGTTTCACTGAGCAGTGAGATATTTGTGTTGGTAATGACACGAGAAACAAGTTACAGCAGCCCAGTCGCCTGAAGGAAAGGTTGGCTTTCTACGTTTCTGCAAACCATGGATTTGTTACATGTGCACGTTTCACACGGATCATATCAACGTTTCTAGTGACGTAATATATGAGCCGACTTTGTCATTTGGAGTTACAGGGGAGGGGACATCTCAACAGTCACTGTTGGGCACCAACAAACAACAAAAACAGCTGTGACTTGTTTTATCCAGCAGCACCAAAGATGTTTTAGTGGCACGAAAAGCAGAAGGCATCGCTGCATTTCCTGCCCTGAAAAGTAGATGTTTTTACCAAGACATCGTTGGGTGTCCTGGCCTTATAGCGCCACTAAATAGCGGTTGTATTTTACAGATACAACTGCGTTTCCTATGGGGATAGTGCTACGAGAAAAGGGGTTTTTCACCAACACATCGCTGTGTTTCCTTTCTGATAGTGCCATGAAAAGCTGTTGGTTTTTTACCTGACCATCGCTGCTTTGCATTCCGGGAAACTGCCACAAAGAACAATTGCTTTTTCCCCAAGATATTACTGCATGTCCTGTCTTATAGCGCCACCAAATAGCAATTGCTTTTACCAAGACATCACTGCATGAAATTCAGACATTGCTGCATTTTCTGCCTTATAGCGTAACAAAAACAGCTGTTTTTTTACCGACACATAGCTGCATTTCCTGCCCTATAGTGCCGCCAAAAAGCAGTTGTTTTTTACTGATATTTTGCTGTGCTGTATTCTGAGCCAACCATAACCAAGTGGTTTTTACCTAAATCTAACCACACCTTAACCCCAACATTATGTAAATGTAAATAAATCAGCTACATAATAATGTACAAATGTAATATATCCATGGTCTGCACAAACAAACAGTGCCAACATGTATTCAGGTGAGAGGGTTGCCTACAGTGCACATCCACATGATTACAGTACTACTTTGGGAGAGCATAATTGTGTAGTGTGCGCTTCATAAATGTCTGAAGATGCCAGTTCAGATTGGAACAAAGTGACTTTGTGGTGCCAATAAGTGAGCTGTAATGCGTTCTGCAGTCTGCACCAAACGTGTTCATCTTGAATGAAGGTGTGAACGAGCCGCCGTTCGGTTTCCCATGGAGCTCCGACACAGCACTGACTCTTTTTCCCTGCGAGTCCACGAATGTCATCAAAACAAAATTCCCATTAAGATGATTTCCATGTTGACTTAAGAGTTTCTCCAGTATTTATAAAAGGATGTGGCACTGAGCTGCGATTGACTTCCTTGAAACGGAGAGTTCCTCCTTAAAATCCTCCCCAAAGCTTGTTTATAGAGATTGATTATTCTGAGCCTCGGTGTCCTCGTACAGCCACAGCGCCTCCCTGAGCCTCACTTTAAATGACTCATAATTAAAAGCACATTCATCACTGGGACAAAGAACATATTTCACTCTCGTTGGTCGGTGTTAAGCGACTTGTGATTTGACTGTGAATGAGCGTGTGTGTGTAAAACGGGGTGAACGTCATTTAAACCTCGACACAAATTTCAACAACAGGGTCTTCTTCACTTGTATTAGATCCAGAGTTAATTATTTTTGTATCAGTTGGGACGTCCTGGTGTGTTCATGGTTTAAGAGACAGGGCGTGTCTCTGTAAGGTTTGTCAGGGGACAGTGGTTGCATGTTGTCCGTTTTATCTCTGCCCTCAGTTTCTGTCACCTCTTTACTGTTAGCTATGAAATTAATATGAACAACTAAGTACCTGACTCCACACAGACAGAGTGTTCACTGCTCCTCAGGATGCAAGAGACAACAATTCAGTATCTGACCAAATATTTCCTGTCCTGTTCCTGAGATATGACGTTGAGTAATGGCCAGGAAATAGTTTTATGCAGAACATGATGATGTCATAGTGAAGCTGACCTTTGACCTTTTGGATATAAAATGCCATCACTTCATTATTTTATTCTGTTATACGTTGGTGTGAAATTTTGTCATAATCAGCCTATTAATGATTGAGTTATGGCCAAAAACACATTTTTTGAGGTCACACTGACCTTTGACCTCAGACCACAAAATCCTAATTAGTTTATATTTCAGTCCAAGTAGACATTTGTGTCAAATTTAAAGAGATTATCTGAAGGCGTTCATCAGAATGAGTCAAATGCAAAATTACATAGACCTTGACCTTTGACCACCAAATTCTAATTGTTGAGTCCAAGTGAACGTTTGTGCCAAATTTGAAGAATTTCCCTCAAAGCGTTCTTGAGATAGCACGTTCACAAGAATGAGACAGATGGGGTCACAGTGACCTTGACCTTTAACTATCAAAATCTAATCAGTTCATTGTGTGAAGTCGACGTTTGTGCTGAAATTTAAAGAAACTCCCTCAAGGTGTTTGTGACATATCATGTTCACAAGAATGAGACAGATGCAATGTCACATTGACCTTGACCTTTGATTACCAAAATCCAATCAGTTCCTTACTGAGTTCGAGTGAACGTTGGTGCCAAATTTGAAGAAGTTCCCTTGAGGCACTCTTGAGATATCAGATTCACTCCCGGGAGCACATTGGTAACGTGATCACAACCTCTCCAAATATGTCTGTTATACACAAACTACCAGCTTGCGATTACAGAGGATATGTACGAATGTTGGTGCATTTACCTTTCGTAGGAAAACGTACGAACAATGTGTCACAACAGTGCTGAGTGTATAGGCACAAAAAAAGAACACTTATTTTGGCGTTGCATAAATGACAGATCTTTCTCAACCTTGAAAACTGGTTGAGAAAAACAATCTTAACTCAAGTTCACTTGATTGTTTAGTCAAATATTTCACTATTGAAGTTGATGTTAATTAATTTTCTGTCCATCTGAGTGTTCTGCACCATTTATATGCTGATTTTTTGGTTTACCTGTGAACTGTAAATTGAGCGTTTCTGATTCAAAGTGGACCTTCATCTCTGTTGCAGCTGTATTTTACATTAACAGCATTAAAAGCAGCCAGTGGATGTTTAAAATAATGCAAAAGGTCATCAAGTATCATCGGATCTTATTATACCTGCTTTAATTAAGGTCATAAAGTCCCTCCATGTCCCTACATACCTCACAGCACTCCGGCCTGTGTCACCAGGGTCACAGTGTTCACACCTCTGCAGCATCTACCCACATCCTCAGCTCCCCTCAGACCTCTCAGCATGTCTCATCTCATTAGTCGTCATATGGCTCTGCAGCTCGATGGACAAATCACCGCTTCATCCTCTGAGGGTTAATATGTGAAACAACATTAACGCTCCACAAATTATCACCCGATCTTAGCGCCGCTCTCCGTTTCACATCTGCATCAAAGCTGCGAGGCTCGCCCTCGATAAGTGTTCCTTAATGCTGCTGTGTGTACTGCAGCCAGCCGGTGCCTTTCAACACACATGAAAGCTTCAGCCAGCCGGAGCTGTTGGGAAATGAAAGAGAAAAATGTGTGTGTGCGTGTGTGTGTGCATGAGGAAGACGATGGCTGTCTCATCTCTGGAAAAGCGCCTTTCTTCCCCTCCGACTGTAAAGCTCTGCGGTTTCTTCCTCCACCGTCGAGGGGCTCGGATTAAGCGGGGCTCTGGTTGCCACCAGCTTGAGAACATTTATAGAAGTGTATGATGGATGCTAAACAGACAACAGCATCACCAGGAGACCTCTGGCTCGAGTGTCACTGCGCTGTCAGGGAGTCGCTCTGTCAGGCCGCGCTGAGGCAACACATCTGTTTCTGATCCCATGTGTGACATTCTGCTGCTTCAGCGATTTCAGAGTTTTGTTTTGTTTTCTAATTCGGGGAGATGCTGCTGACTTAAGTGCTGGTTAACTCACTGTGTGTTTGGCTGCCGCTCCGCTGGGAAACAGAGCGTTCTCCCAGTTGGTCCCACTGGTTTCTGTTGCTTTGGCAGATGCAGATGTTGGTGTTGTTTACAGTGACTTGTGGGGTAAATCTGATGACCAGCACACTGTTTGCACAAGTCCTCCCTGTAGGTGGGTCACACCAGCTGGGATCAAATTTAAGTTGTGATTCAATCATGTTTCTGTAGAGCTGCACTGACAGTATTTCAACACACAACAAATGACGACTCTGCTAGTCCTCTGATCTACGCAGCATTTTAGCATCTTTTTGCTCATTGTTTTGGTTTTATGGCAACTGCATTGATCTGGTTCAGTCTCGTCGCCCTCATGGACCCTGATCCAGCCAAAAAAATCTCTAAAAACCCGACTGTGCACGACCTGCTCAGCACCAAACTGCAGACAAAACACAAATGGGATTGACATCTGGTTTAATATTTTAAAGCTAAAGCAGCTAAGCTATGAGCATCCCTAAATTCAGCCCTCTTGGTCAAACCCACGCTGCCATAGTTTGATCAGATTCATCTGAAACTTTAACACCTCTGCTCACTCTCTTTGTAACACTGCATCAACCTTGTGTGATTTTAGACCCTGTTATTCCTCACCTGGCCACCAGTTGTCCTCAGTGGACAGTATTTCCTGCTCTAACGTCACCTGAAGTCTCACCTGTCTGCACACCTGCTCCACATTTCTCATCAGCCTCTTTATAAATAAACTCCTCAGGCAGGGAACACCTTCACACAGTGTGATCACTTGCCTGTTTTTATTTTATTTCTAGCACGTGAAACATTCTCTTTGTGTCTCTACCATGGTGTCATGACTCAGTTTTGAGTCCTAACCCCTGAGTAAGTTCCCTGAATCATCACACACCCTGAATTATTGTCATCTATGTGACCACCTGTGGAAATGCCTTTGAGCAATGACCCCTGAATCAAAACGCCCAAACGTTCCCTCACTGGCAGACGTTACGTAAAGCCACAATTTCTGTCTGTTTAAAGAAAAAAAAACGAGGTTACAAGAGACTGGGGTTTGAAGTCCCGTCTTGAAATGTATTTTATGCCCACTGCCCTCTCAGACTTGACAAATAGACGGTAACCGCTTCAGGCACAAACAGGTCCCAGTCCAGACTCTGCAGGGTGAACATTTGGCCTCAGCTCTTATCGAGGCTTTAAACTCTGCGGCTGCAGTTCTTTAATCACACTGCAGTTCAGTTTGGACCACAACGCCATCTTCCAGAGGGGTCTGCTACGAATCACTCATGATCCGCGGCTTACACACAGAAACATTGCATAAATGATGGTCAACAAGCAAATCACACAGGCCGGGCCAAAACCCCGAGACCAGAATATAACATAACACACACACACACAGAAGTCTCCATGTGGCCAAATATGCCTGGTGTGGGTGGACTGGCTATCCAAATGTTTACTGTTCCTCCAGCCACTGCTTCTCTGGAACAGCCTCAGCTGCAGTTTAATGCAGAAAATAAAAGGGTGAAACAGCTTTTTTTATTATGGTACAAAACCATGAGGGTAGCAATTAGGTATGAAGCTTAAAGTTGTATGATCAAGGTTTATAATCCTGATTACAGCGCGAGATATTGTAATCATGATTAGTCCAGATTGGTCTTTGATTGAGGAAGTGGATTATTTAATTGCACTCCTGCAACTTGAGTCAACATCTTGATTATTTTCAACTGCAGTGGTAACTCAGGGAGAGAAATTAAATGCTTCAATATTGCAATTCTCTAACTTTTCTGGGGACAACAAATAACATTAGCACCATTTGATCTTTCCACCCAATCACCAGATAAAAATGTTGGCTTGCAATTTATTAAGGAGAAGGTACACTGGAACCTTACGTTTGGTTAGGGTTAGGCACAGAAACCACAAAACATGATCTTTGGTTCTGCATGTTTTTAGCTTAGCTTTAGCTTTTGGGGACACAATCGCCACTGAAAAACAGCAGTAGGTCCCTAAAAATCACTCACATTTAGGGGTTATAAAGCCGCAGAAAACACAGTCATAGGTTTCTAAAAAATACCCACATTTGAGGGCTAAAAAGAGCCACAGGTCCTTACAAAAGATTCACATTAGGGGATTAAAAAGCAGCTGGAAACACAGAGACAGATCCCTAAAAAACACTCACATTTGGGGATGAAACACAGGGAAAAAATGGCAGTGGGTCCTTACAAAACACTCACTATCATGGGAGGAAAAGCTGCAGTAAACACAGCAGCAGTTCCCTACAAAACATCCACGTTTGGGGGCTAAAGAGTTGCAGGAGAAACAGCCGCAGGTCCCACAAATCATGCACGTTTGGGGGATGAAAAGTCACTAGAAAAACAGCAGTGGGTCCCTGGAAATCACCAGTTTGCAGGCTAAAAGCAGCATGAAAAACAGCCATAGGTCCCTAAAAACACTCACATTTGGGGGGTGAAACACCACTGGAAAAACAGCAGTGGGTCCCAAACAGTGTTTTGCAGCCTAGCAGGCGTCTCGCTGAGGTGACATCCAGTTATCTCATACACTGTGTCACTTTATAAACGCTGATATGACACGTATCAAAGATGTAAATGTAACGTCTTGGTGGTTTGAGTCAGATCCTTCATGATTAACTCTTCTCCGTATATTTCCACCTCCGCTAACGTCACCTCTCGTGCCGATCTCTGCGGCTTGTTGTGAACTCGTGAGCCACTTTTTTGGTCAGGACAGTAGCATTTCTTTTATTGTGCTGAGTTAGGGAGAAGATTACTGAGAGCTGAAAACAATGCTGGCTCCGCTGCCAAGATCTTACTCCAGCAAAAACAAACATCCGTGATGAACTGAGGGAGGTTGTTGTTGTTCCATCCAAACCACAATCAGAAAACCATCAGCGGGAGGAGGAAAAAAGAGTTTATTTCTTTTTGCACATGTAGCAATGTCGAACAAGGATACCTCACCTCAGATTTAGATTATATCAAAACAACTCAGCTGCCATGTCACTCACACTGTAAACAGGAATCTGTTCTTTTCTCACACATGTGCATTACCAGGCTTTATTTAATCTGTCTCCTCACTCGTTTGCTTGATTTGTTTATCACCAGGAAGTTAGAAGGACGTTGTTAATACGTCTTTAATTTTAATGCTGCTCTATGGATGATGAACGCAGGAATTTAGGGCTCTGGAGTCGTGCGTTATGCCTCGTGTATTTGTGTTACATGCTTTAATGCATCTGGCTACAAGGCGAATTTCCCCGCAGGGACAATAAAGATGAATTGAAAAGGAAAGGATCAGAGCACAGGAACAAGGAGCAGCAGCAGCGACTCAGCTCCTTGTTAAAGGTACCCAGTGGAGTTTTCACTGTAAACAAACAACACTGAATGTTTCTCAGTGAAACACACCGAGTGTCTCCTTCAGGTCGGATAAAGACCTTGAAGCATTTCCTTAATGAAATAGCACATATTAAACTTTTGCAAATCTTTATTCATGATTTTGAAAACAGCGATTTTAACACGGACTTGTTATCATATTATTTGCAGAGCTGGATATGTCAGCTGCCCGCAGAGTTTACATATCACCTTGGGTTCGTCCTTCACCTTCTCAAAATGATCCCACACTTTGGATTTCCTGCCCGACATGTTATTAACTAGCCTGTGGAATAACCGCAGGTACCAGCCCTGGAAATTAACCTGACTCCTGTCTGACTGCTGAGCGTGGACACTTCCTGTGTCTGTCCTTTCAAATTAAATCCCCACATGGTCCAGTCATATAGGTTTGGATTTATTTTTACAAGGCACAGCTCCTGATAGAGTTTCATGTTTGTTTGTTGTTTTTCTGTGATTAAGCGACCAATTAAATCTTGCCGACTGATGACTTTCTGCTCGACTTTCTACTCGACTTTCTGCTCGACTTCCCTACAGAAACAAACAGTCCAAACAAAGTCTACCTCCCTCTGAAGGATCCAGACAGAGCCCCACATTCTGTAATTGTTAAGCACACTTTGTCTTTTTCCAGTTATTTTACAGGCCGGGCACAACAAGCCGCACTAATGTAACGCTGATGTCTTCTCTCAGCGACAGCGTATTATGAAACACAGAAACAGCTGCTGTACACTATATGTAATTACCACATATTTCTCTGCTGCAGCCTGTTGTGATGTTTATGAAACCCTAGTGTTCCTGCCTGTGAGTGTAAATGTGTGTGAAGCACGTACGTAAACTCTCCCACACACACACACACACACACACACACACACACACACACGCACACACACAGGTGGATGAACATACGGCTCTCATACTGTACACAAAACCAGCTGCTCCTTTTGACCTCTCTGCTGCTTCCCATGTGCTGCTCTCCAGGCTGTAACCCTGGATGGTTATTAGTTATGATGCCTGTAGGAAATGACAAAGGCTAAATGTCACACTCCACAACAGCAGCGTGGATAATCTGTTTCCTAAATTTAAAATTGGCTGTGCTGGATGGCTTGGGAGTTGGCAGCGCTCAGATGGAGCTGTGCCCGTTATTATACTACACAGATTGAATGTATCTGCCGCACCGAACTGGAATTCCTGAAAGAAAACACATCTGAATGGACGGCTCATTAAAACCATTAGCACAATATGGGCTTCTCATTGGCACATGACAGCCATTTATCCCGCAGCAGATCCGCGGTTTCTGCTAACACCTGGTGGAATTTTGTAGTTGAATAGTTTGCAATGGCCTCCACTTTGCCCGTCTTTCACCCTCCTGACAGCCTCGCGTGTATACGCAGTGGGAAACAAAAGTCACATACAAAGTAATGGCACTTTTTAGGTATGGAGGAATGCGTGCACACTTGGCAGCTGATAGGAGCACATTAATTTTCACCCCCCCCCTAAAAAAAAACACGTTCATTGCCTCATTGTCCCTCCTTTGCTCATTGGCTACTTCAGTCGCCTGGTTCCCTTTGGATTTTCCCATGCCCTGCTATCTTTTCTCAAGTCTTAATCTTTTCATTCTGTCAGGCCCGCTCTCGGCAGCCTCCGCGCCATTTCCAAAGGTCTGGGCTTCATGCTAATTGTCTCTCAATGGCACGGTTACCTCCCACCTACATAATGCACCTTGTTTCCTCCGCTCAGTTGGGGCTGAACCATTTTGGGCTCATTCAAATTCAGGGGGGAGACGGACTGTAAAAGCACTGCCTCAGGCTGCGGCCATGCAATGCAACTGCCCCAAAAAAAAAAAAGGAAAAAAAAATGATTTGCTCTCCTGTTTATGGCGGAAAATTTCTGTGGGTGGGCTGACCAGTGGGACCTTTTGAAGGATGAGTTGCGTGTGATTGCTGTTGTGTTAAACCAGACGTCATTTCTCAGCTACAAGTTCCCCGTGCCAGCATTTATCACACAGTTCATCATGTCGTGCGGCAGCGCTACCGAATCCTACACGTTTGAATTAACTTCACTTTCAATTCAAGTGCCTCTTCAGTGTCTGCCAGCAGTTTGATCTATAGTTCTCAGACACAGCGAAAAGGCGAAGGGAGCTAAAGGTTATGAAAATCATAGTTAGGACATGAATGGCGAGCCCCTTTCGCAGGTTAAACGGGAGTGCCGTCGTGAAAGGAGCATAAGTTGTGCTAATTGTGTCCACGTAGACCCCAAATTGGCTGTTTTTCTTTTGCTGGAGAGATCTCAACCACTCAGGACTAAGACGACAGCCATGCACCATTAACATCTATTCAAGTGCACACGCTTTGATCTTCCCTGAGAGAGGGAGCAATGGGGGAACACAGGGGGAGAAAAATAAGGAGAAAAAACATCATCAACAATTCAAATGTGCCCAATTATTGGACCATAAATAAAAGCCTAATTAGCATAAATTGCTTCCACATTGTTGCTATTTTTACATCATTTCTTCTTCTTCGCATTTTGTGGATTTTTGTGTGTGTGTGTGTACAGGCCTGAGTTATGATGGAGATGCTTAATTTCATAGTGAAATTGCTTTGCTAATTAAAACTGCTGGATAAATATTTGCTTTTTGCACAGAATCCACATGTGTTTTTATTTGGAAACACACACACACACACAGAGAAAAGAAAAAGCTTATGTTATCTCAAAAAGGAGCTGATTCTGATATCGTCACTGCAACATTTTGATCCATATCACAAAACTGTCAACGCAGCGTCTGCAGCATCACAAACTTTAGTTTACCTCTGATGTCAGAGACATCAACGTCAGCGTTTATGTAGCCGCTAACATTTGTTTTCGACTTGTTGCCAATTAAATTAGAGCTCAATTGATTTTGCCTTTTTCTAAAATTAGGACCAGAGTGAGGGAAAGCACTGAAACACGGCGGCCAGAATTAGTTTCACACGTTTCCCTGAAAGGTTTTTGTTTTCCAGTCGTCCTCCGTGATGGTGCTCATAAAGGGCAGCCTGTCTGCTCAGTCTGGTTTGGGTTATGAAGTCACTCAGAAACAAGACGGCGAGGATCAGGTCGGATCACGGTTCTTTCCCAGCGTCTTCTGAAACATTGTTTTTGATCAGACGAACCAGGATCTCCAGAAATGGAAACAATATCTCACCGCTCCTTTTCCACCATTAACCCTTAATCGACATTCATGCAGCATCTTCGTGTGTCTGGGAATTTAGAGCAGTGCCTGCTGGGAATTAAACCTGCACTGACTGATTTTAGTTTCATCTCTCTGACCAGCAGACCGTAATTATAACGAGGTTTAAAGATGGCATTCCCACGCAACATGAAACCTAGCTTTTCTTCTTTGTCTCCTCCGGGTTAAAAACCTCAACACCCAGTGATACTCGGCTGTCTTCTCCCACACACTCTCAACACGTCGGGCCGGAGCTTCGGCCTGCCATTTGACTTTAAGACATCTTTTGTTCTCTTGCGGCTTTTAGTTTAGTTTTTATTACATGCTCCGATTCATCTAATTCCAATTTATAATTGCCAGTTCGAGGCGCAGAAGGTTACAATAATAAACCATAACTTCTCTCAAGTTTGAATGTTTTCCTTGGTCACTGTTGATGTCATTCGGCCATTAAAATGCCAAAAAATGACTTAATTGTAATTTCCATCCAAGTTGTGGAGAGAAAGCACACTGATTTCCAATAAGTGTCCCTATGGATTAGTGCGAGGAGCTGTTTTGGGTGGTGCAGGTTCTCTGGAGGATCTTTTATGGCAGAAGTGGACAATAAAAAGTGAGGATATGATGAAATTATACTTTTTTTTTGCTTTTCTCATTTTTAATTGAGAATCAATTTGACAGAAAGTATAAAAATCGTTCCCAACTCAACCGCCAGAATAAATGTTGGCATTGTACCTTAACGTGAACCGCAGACACGATACATTTGTACATTATTATGTAGCGGAAACTTTACCTTTTTTTGACATGTCAGCAACACTGTGGTTAACATGTGGTTAGATTTAAGCACAAAAACCACTTGGTTATGGTCAAAGAAAAGTCATATTTTGGCTTTAAATGCCGACTTTTGATGGCCAAATATTGGAAAAAACAGAGCAATGTTTTGGTTAAAAAAATGCTTTTCATGACAATATCCTAGCACGAAACGCAGCAAAATCTGGATTAAAAACAATGTTTTTTGAGGCACTGTCCCTGGTGAAAACACAACAATGGCTCACTAAAAACCACCAGGCTGAAAAGCCATTGAAAACATTTCAATGACCTTCTATAAAAAACAAAAATGCTCATTTTTGGTGACTAAAAATCTTCTGGAAAATACTGCAATGACTTGGTAAAAGAACCAGGGTTTTTTTGTTTGTCCATCCTTAACAGTGGTCTGTGTTAGTCTGCAGCTTGGCAGGCATCTTGCTGCAGTGTCGTAGCTGGATAAGCAGTGGCATCAACAACTGCCTTTCATGGCTCTATCGCGGCAGATGATGCAGATGCGGCAGATCTTCATGGCACAATCCTGGCAGAAGATGCAGCGAAGTTTCTGTAACTTTTTGTGGCACATTCCTCGCTGGAAAAGCAGCGTTGTCTCAGTAAGAAATAATCACTTTCACTATTCACAATCACTATCTCCAGTGGAAACACAGTGACACGTGGCTAAAAAACAATTTCTGGCGGCAAAGAATCAGTTGAAAATACAGCAATGACTCAGTAAAAAAAGGACTAGCTTTGCTGTTCGTGCACCTGAAAAGCTGCAGGAAAAAAATGGCACTTCCCTAAAAAAAAAAAAGCCACCCACATGGGTGTTAAAATGTGGCAGGAAACACAGCAATGGGTCCCTAAAAAACAGCCATGTTTGGGGGCTAAAAAACGACTGGAAAAGCAGCAATGACTCCCCAAAAACAATCGTGTTTTGTTGCTTGTCGGTCTTGAACAGTGGTCAGCAGCTTGGCAGGTGTCTTTCCTATGTGTCACACCATATCAGCTCACACACTACATCACTTTGAAAAGGCTGATATGTTACCATTGAAACTGACAAATGAAACACATCTGTGGTTTGCAGAGACGCACAATGCCAACACTTCTGTCATTCTTTGACCTCAACCAAAGATGACACTGTTTGAGAACCCTTTTGGGAACCCGCGTTCTTCACAGTGTGTGATGAAAAAAACAAGGCAGAGACTTGTCTTTGTTTCCCGACGCTGAAGTCAGTGTGAGTGGGAGTTTGTGTGGAGGTCAATTGTGTCTGCGTCTAGGACACTGAATCCAGACCACCTCTCCATGTTGATCAATCAAAGAAAACCAAACATTGCTCTCCGTTCTCATCAGCCACCATGAAATCATGCATAAAGGGGGGAAGATTCTCCGCCGAAGTTCAGCGTGCTTTCCAAAAGCTCCTATCATGGCTGACCCGCCACTGAACCTCTCCGCTCTGTCTCGTAGTCACTGCCAATGTAAGCAGATGCCTCCTCGGGGTTCGCTTTCAGTCTCTTATTTATGCATGGGATGATAATGCTATCCTGCATGTGATACTTCAAGAGAGGGAAGAGTCAATAACTAATGGAATTCATGCTAAACAAGCACTCCTCTTCCCTCTTAGCGTACCACCCAGGTTTTCTGCTGATACACTCACCTCTGCTGAGCATCGACTCCGAGCCCACACAGTTTGCCACAACAGCTTTAGCTCAATTACTGCAGGTCCTGCTGGATTGAGCCCTTTATATCTCCAGCTGGGAAAGCTCACTCCTCTAAACTCCTAGAGCGGGGAAGCTTTTGGAAAGATCTATAAAATGACATCCAGAATAAAAACCTCCCTCCCTGCCTCTCCCTCTCTGCCTCGGCGGCTCCACAATAGAAGGTTTTACAGTTTGAAAGAAGGTATCAGTCTCTTGTAAGCCCTGCAACTGGATACTTTTCATCCGCAGAAGTTCAGCAAACCATAAATCAAAAGTTGTACTTCTGGAGTGATGTTCTAATCAAAGGATACGTGCACAGTTTGAGAGTCATCGCAGCCATTCAGATGAGTTGTAAACAAAATCAGGACACAGTATTTGATACAGCGCAGTAATCAGAGTTTAACGTGAAATATTTAATGAGCTCTGAGATGTTTTCTTACAAACCTGCTGTCCAACTTCTCACATCAGCCTCTGCTGGCAGGTAAGGCCTATAGTGCTGTATATACAGGACCTGCAGACAGACTGTATTGTATGTCATCTTTACAAGTGGTTCCCAGCTGGTGGGTCGCGGTCCAAAAGTGGGTCACGGGTCCATTCTGGATGGACCGCAAGTGACTTGCTAACAGTGGCAGTTCTAGGCCAGTTTCAATGGGGGAGGGCCAAGCTAGGGCCAGTCCTTTTGATACAGGGGCACATACAGTACAAGTAGGTCAAATATCTAAGTCTGAACAATAAGATAAATATACAAACACATACATTTTGTATATATTTGATTTAAAGGCATCAATCTGGTGAATTCTGAGAGCCAAGTTATGATGGCAGAATATGCCTAGGTTTCAACATATTTTTTATGTGTGAAAAAGGTTCTGTTTTTACTGATAAACACACTAGTGGTATGTTATGGTGAAGGGTTACACTTAAAATACGGCTAAGGATTAGTGGTTTAACATTTCAGTAATCAAAAGAAAAATGACTAACGTACTGATGGAGGGCTATTTTATTATTTTAAATCACGTGCAGACAAAATATTCTTTTAAAACTCACAAACACAGTTACAGCAAAACAATACAAAATATGCAATAAGAAAAGAAAACAAAAGAAGACTTAAATTAATTTCACACAAACAGACACAAATTACTGCTTCCCTCCCTCCCTTACAATTTGCAAGTATGGCACCCTGAATCAGAGCATTTAATTTTACGCACCTTTGAAAAAAAGATTTCAAAAGCCCTCTGGTAGTTGAATGCCTCTGGGACAGGCCCATTTATGGCAACCCACTGGATCCGTGGCGTGCACAATCCGGCCAAGGCGCGGTGCCGGAGCTAATAGCGGCCATTGAAGTCAATGTAAGGGAGCCTAGAAGTGGCTCGGCGCTCCGCTCCAGTAAAAACACGCACCGGGGTCAATTTGCACAGACCGGATGAGTCAAACAGGAAGCCAGGTGCAGAAAAGACGAGAGTATCCGGTCAATTTTCACAATAAAACGCCCATGAAAACTCCGGATCGTATTTCACATGGCTACATCAACATGATGTGACGTGCAACTACCATGAGCCAAATGAGAACGACAAAGTTTTCAGAGCTTACTTCAGTGGTGCTGTGTGTTGCTGTGCAGGCTCAGAGTTGTCTTAAATACAGCCACACAATTCTCTACTGATGTTTTTGTTGCGTGCGCCGCTTCAAGTGGTCCAACATTCTGCGCTGCCCCTCCGACTCTTCGGCAGGGGGCCATTGCTTGCGAACATGTCCAGTTTATAAAAAACACACTTTATTTTGAAGTCCACTGAATTTCAAGGACCTTTTATTTTGAAGTGCTGTTTCCTGCAACACATTCTCACTCCAACCTCATTTCACATTGACGTTTTGGTCATGGACTTTTCACATCCACTTACGACGTGCAAGGTACCCTGGGTTGGTGGTTGTTGATGTTCTGGGACACCGTGTCAAGTCATGCCTGTTACATGCATCGTCTTCTTTCAAGATACACTTCTGTTTTCACGGGAGTCTCTTTCAAAATAAACACATAACGTCAGGTTGACACTGACATTTTATTTTCCTTCAGCAACAAAAACACATGGTTGGGTTTAAGGAAAAAGGAACAAGGTTTGGCTTATGGGACGCAAACACCACTCTGTCAGGTGAAAGTCAGTGTTTATTGGACCCATCCTCCACCCCGCCTCCCCTCCCCACTCAGACTTACCACCACCACCTTAACTTTTGTCCTTGTCCTGCCACATTTACCCTTGACGCCGCTGGGCGCCATTAAACTATAACTGCAACCAGCTGCGTATCATGCTAACATTAAAGGAAACCTTTTTTCATTGGTTTCCGACGCTGCAAGTCACTGCCTTGACGACTTTAGAGTGAGACCGAGCTTTTTCCTGCTGTCGAGTGACTAACATCTAACATCTAACTAACTTAAACTACATCCTATTAAACTTCATCGTAATGTTGATTCATGTCTTAACATCACGTTCTTATCACCTAAAACTCGAGTACTGTTAATAAATGAAGGCTAAAATTCTCGAACCATTTAACCTTTGTTTGTATTTCAGTGTTTCATTTCCCAGAAGACAAGAGGGGAAAACCTGAGAGACAGCAGCGGTGACTGTGGATGGACAGAGCCTGTCAGTTCTGCAGCCTGTATCTGGGTTTCCAGACGTGGCTGCTCTCTGTGTCCCTCACTTTACCTTCCACGAGACAGCAGGCCGCTGAGTTTGCCTGTGACATGAAAACGTGCTCTGCTCCTGAGCACTTAAACCATGGGAAGTATTCTGAATGATTTCTTATCCGCTCTTATTCCTGCCTTTTTATAGACAGTAAAGTTTACTAAGGTTGGTTTGATGGAAAACGATGAAACGGGGTCCAGGTTGGAGACGGATGGAGTCAGACGTCTTGGTGGATAAAGGTCATGCATGCAAAGCAAAATCCTTTTTGGATCAATGAAGATTACGACTAAAAAGCGAATCATTCAGCTCCTTGTTCTGCAAAACTCAAAGCAGTAATGCTGACACCGGCATCTTCTGTCTCCAACTTTGATTACTTGAATATCTTCATGTCTCTGATGAATTATTTTGTTTTTGCCAGCTGAAGTAGCTTTCCATGCTTATAGCCAGGGAGGACTTTGGAGGACCAGTAAACCTATCACGATCCATAATATATGCCCTTATTCAAGATAATGGCACGGAGTGCAGGAATTTACTGCTATCTAATAACCTCGGAGCCACCTCCGTTTGCTAAGTCATAAAAAACCTAAATGTAGACCATCCTGACTGCGGGACAGATGGGAATCCAGGCCTGTGTGGGTTTCTGCATCTAAGGCATCCATCGGATCAGATAATGTGTTTGCTGACACTGTTCAGCAAAGACAAGAACCATGTGAGTCCTTTGAACCCTCTCATAAAAATACCTGAACAGTATCCAAGATCGACTTGTTCAAGTGGTGGGTACCGAAAAAAAAAAACATTAATAGATCCCATAATTGTTGCTCTATAGACTGCATGGCTTTGTGTCTCATTCAAACCTCTTCTGACAGTCCACACCCTGCTGCCAAATCTCTATAAATCTATTTTCCAAATGGCTCGGAGGGCCGTCTCTCCGCCTCACCTCGCCATCCCCGAAGACAGTCTTTAAGTATCAGCGTATATTTTATATCTCAAAGAGCTGAAATCAAATGAGAGGAAGATGCAGTGTCCAAAGAAAGCAGATTGTGAGGGTGGAATATGAACCAGGTGCGGAGCTTGGAGGGTCTTCACAAGACTCTCACCACTGAATTTAATCGCCTGGAAATATTCAGGCAAAGCCTTCTGAGGTGACCTGCTGAACTCTCACATGCTGCCTCTTTACTTTCTACTCTCAGAGCACTATTTGACATATATTTTGTACAGTAGGATATAATTATGCTATTACTACGGCTGCATATTTCTGCACGTAATTTAAAATCCATCACTGAACGCACATGTTCGGCTGCTGTGAGAGAAACAATGTGCTGCGTCTTGTTTTTGACGCTGCCCATCATAACCTTTAGCTTTGCAGTTTTCGGGCCAACACGTCAATATGCAATTTTCAATTCTCAAAATTCCTTGAGTTGTGATTTATTACCATTGTTGTAGCACGCTTGCCTCTGTTGGGACCGTCAGACACCAACTTAACCTTTTTCCAAACGTGAGGGAGGAAGTTTTTGAATGGTTCAAAGGTAACTCAGCTACAGTCCACTGCTACTGTACGACAGCCAGCCGCCAGAATAAAATGTTACCATTGTACGTGTTACATTTATATGTTTCATACCTATGACGGAGTTCAGATTACATAAGAAGGAGGGGTTGGTTATGGTGTGAGACGGCTTGTGAGCAGCAGACCACTTGTTTAAGACAGCGGTTCCCAACTGGTCCGGCCACAGGATCCAGATTTCTCTTTAGTCAAAAAGGTCCACACGGTTAATATATTCAGCATCATACTGCTGTTTGGCCATGTTGGTGAGCTAGTTTGCTGTCTCTGATAAATAGCTGTCTGTTAATTACACACTCTACAGCAGGAAACTGCACTTCAAAATACAAGTTTTGTGCCGGAAATGCACTGTATTTCAAAATAAAGTGTTTTTTTTTACAACTTTGACATGTTCACGAGTCACCCACCATTTTTTTCCTTATTAATTCTTAAAGCTATTTCTAATTGGCTCTTCTTCTTTTTAATTGTGACTTGTAACGGGGCCGAGCATTACATTACCACCCCCAGCTGTTGTGTTAAAGTGTCCTTATATGCTTGTCATTAGTCCAGTATTTTTTGGATAATTAAAAGCATGTGTTGCGGCTCTCAGTGACAGCTTACTGGCTCCGAACCGTAGTCAGGAACACGCTGGACTTATTAACATTAATTTTAGCCTGGCTCGTTCTTAGCTGCTAACTAGCCTCTAGCAGTCCGGACCACTCTGCAGAAGGAAGGATGGCGAGGCGTTTGGGTGCCGTTCACCAACAATGGCTTTATTGCAGTTTTCACTACAAATGGGCTTCTCGTGAGGTTTAACAGCAGCCCTGATACCCTCTGTTTGGATGTTTCCCAATAAGGTGCAAGATTAATTCAGTTTAGTGTGTCTCATTCTGATTCTGCAGATCAGGCACTTTTCCCTCCTGTTTTCTTCCAGTGACCTTCCCTCTCCGACTTCTTACTGAATCTTATATAAATGCCATCTGTTAGTATCTATGTCCTGTAACTTCTGCCTCTGCATCTTAATTTTGTTCTGTACAAAAGTTTTTGTTTCTGCTTTTCTTACTGATGCTACTACTTGATTTGCTGATTGACATAATCCCAGCTGTATATACTAATATATGGTCAGTTCTCTTAGTCACTTCAACTTTCAATTTCAGAACATTTATTATTGCTGCTTGTTTGGTTTATTGTGTTTAATATAGGCTAAATGGAGGCCTGAAACTTTTGTATCATCTATTAAAAAATAAGAAATAAAAGTTGGTCAAAAGTTGATTCATTATCTTCTCTCTGTCCCTATTAGCTCACTACTTTTTTATTTTTATTTTTAAAGCAACTGTCTGGAGACTGACAGGCAGACACTTGAGCTGTCTGCCCCACCCACACCTGACAGACTGGACAACCTGCAGCATAAATCCAACACACCTTTCAACAGAGGCGGGCTCTTTAAACCCTCACTGCCCTGCCCTCTGATTTGACCTGCTGCCATGTTGAACTGCTAACTCCTGCTGCTAATGTTAGCTACCACTGCTTCTTCTGTTATGTAGCATTTCATAAACAAACAAGCTAGCTAGCTAACAGTCTGATCATGTAGCTCCAGGACTGTTTGTGGAGGAATAGACAGAAGAGTTTCCGGCCGCCATGTTGGCAGCTCAGGACTACATCTCTCTCTTCTTGACGGACTCAACTCTGAGGCTAAACTGCTTCACCTCATCATGGTAAGCTGGCTAATGTTAGCTACCGGTGCTACATCTGCTATTTAGCATTTCATAAACAAGCTAGCTTATGGTCTGGTACGATAGCTTCAGGACTGTTTGTGGAGGAACGTAGGCCTGCTGTTGGACTGTTTCCGGCCGCCATGTTGGCAGCTCAGGACTACATTTTCTCTTCTTGAGGGACTCCACTCTGAGATTAAACTGCTTCACTCCATCATGGCAAGCTAGCTAACCTTAGCTAACAGTGTGTGGCATTTCATAAACAAGCTAGCTAGCTAAAAGTCTGTTAATGTAGTTTTTGGTGGAGGAATATGGACCGAGTGTTGGTACCCATTGGACTCAAACACACTCATAAGACAGAAGAATTTCCAGCCACCATGTTGGCAGCTCAGGACTACATTTTCCCTTCCTGAAGGACTCAGCTCTGACATGAAACTGCTTCACTTCATCAGGGTCTAACATTAGCCACCAGTGCTACATCTGCCCTTCATAAGTAAAGAACAGTCCCTCCATAAGTAAAGAACAGTCCCTTCATAAGTAAAGAACAGTCCCTCCATAAGTAAAGAACAGTCCCTTCATAAGTAAAGAACAGTCCCTTCATAAGTAAAGAACAGTCCCTCCATAAGTAAAGAACAGTCCCTTCATAAGTAAAGAACAGTCCCTTCATAAGTAAAGAACAGTCCCTCCATAAGTAAAGAACAGTCCCTCCATAAGTAAAGAACAGTCCCTCCATAAGTAAAGAACAGTCCCTCCATAAGTAAAGAACAGTCCCTTCATAAGTAAAGAACAGTCCCTCCATAAGTAAAGAACTGTCCCTCCCTAAGTAAAGAACTGTCCCTCCATAAGTAAAGAACTGTCCTTCCATATGTAAAGAACAGTCCCTTCATAAGTAAAGAACTGTCCCTCCATAAGTAAAGAACTGTCCCTCCATATGTAAAGAACAGTCCCTCCATAAGTAAAGAACTGTCCCTCCATAAGTAAAGAACTGTCCCTCCATATGTAAAGAACAGTCCCTCCATAAGTAAAGAACTGTCCCTCCATAAGTAAAGAACTGTCCCTCCATATGTAAAGAACAGTCCCTCCATAAGTAAAGAACTGTCCCTCCATAAGTAAAGAACAGTCCCTCCATAAGTAAAGAACTGTCCCTCCATAAGTAAAGAACTGTCCCTCCATATGTAAAGAACAGTCCCTTCATAAGTAAAGAACTGTCCCTTCATAAGTAAAGAACTGTCCTTCCATATGTAAAGAACAGTCCCTCCATATGTAAAGAACAGTCCCTCCATATGTAAAGAACAGTCCCTTCATAAGTAAAGAACTGTCCCTTCATAAGTAAAGAACTGTCCTTCCATATGTAAAGAACAGTCCCTCCATAAGTAAAGAACTGTCCCTTCATAAGTAAAGAACTGTCCTTCCATATGTAAAGAACAGTCCCTCCATAAGTAAAGAACAGTCCCTTCATAAGTAAAGAACAGTCCCTCCATAAGTAAAGAACAGTCCCTTCATAAGTAAAGAACAGTCCCTTCATAAGTAAAGAACAGTCCCTCCATAAGTAAAGAACAGTCCCTTCATAAGTAAAGAACAGTCCCTTCATAAGTAAAGAACAGTCCCTCCATAAGTAAAGAACAGTCCCTCCATAAGTAAAGAACAGTCCCTCCATAAGTAAAGAACAGTCCCTCCATAAGTAAAGAACAGTCCCTTCATAAGTAAAGAACAGTCCCTCCATAAGTAAAGAACTGTCCCTCCCTAAGTAAAGAACTGTCCCTCCATAAGTAAAGAACTGTCCTTCCATATGTAAAGAACAGTCCCTTCATAAGTAAAGAACTGTCCCTCCATAAGTAAAGAACTGTCCCTCCATATGTAAAGAACAGTCCCTCCATAAGTAAAGAACTGTCCCTCCATAAGTAAAGAACTGTCCCTCCATATGTAAAGAACAGTCCCTCCATAAGTAAAGAACTGTCCCTCCATAAGTAAAGAACTGTCCCTCCATATGTAAAGAACAGTCCCTCCATAAGTAAAGAACTGTCCCTCCATAAGTAAAGAACAGTCCCTCCATAAGTAAAGAACTGTCCCTCCATAAGTAAAGAACTGTCCCTCCATATGTAAAGAACAGTCCCTTCATAAGTAAAGAACTGTCCCTTCATAAGTAAAGAACTGTCCTTCCATATGTAAAGAACAGTCCCTCCATATGTAAAGAACAGTCCCTCCATATGTAAGGAACAGTCCCTTCATAAGTAAAGAACTGTCCTTCCATAAGTAAAGAACAGTCCCTCCATAAGTAAAGAACTGTCCCTTCATAAGTAAAGAACTGTCCTTCCATATGTAAAGAACAGTCCCTTCATAAGTAAAGAACAGTCCCTCCATAAGTAAATAACAGTCCCTCCATAAGTAAAGAACATTCCCTCCATAAGTAAAGAACTGTCCCTCCATAAGTAAAGAACTGTCCCTCCATATGTAAAGAACAGTCCCTCCATAAGTAAAGAACTGTCCCTCCATAAGTAAAGAACAGTCCCTCCATAAGTAAAGAACTGTCCCTCCATAAGTAAAGAACTGTCCCTCCATATGTAAAGAACAGTCCCTTCATAAGTAAAGAACTGTCCCTTCATAAGTAAAGAACTGTCCTTCCATATGTAAAGAACAGTCCCTCCATAAGTAAAGAACTGTCCCTCCATAAGTAAAGAACTGTCCCTCCATATGTAAAGAACAGTCCCTTCATAAGTAAAGAACTGTCCCTTCATAAGTAAAGAACTGTCCTTCCATATGTAAAGAACAGTCCCTCCATATGTAAAGAACAGTCCCTCCATATGTAAAGAACAGTCCCTTCATAAGTAAAGAACAGTCCCTTCATAAGTAAAGAACTGTCCCTTCATAAGTAAAGAACTGTCCTTCCATAAGTAAAGAACAGTCCCTTCATAAGTAAAGAACTGTCCTTCCATAAGTAAAGAACTGTCCCTTCATAAGTAAAGAACTGTCCTTCCATAAGTGAAGAACAGTCCCTCCATATGTAAAGAACAGTCCCTCCATATGTAAAGAACAGTCCCTTCATAAGTAAAGAACTGTCCCTCCATATGTAAAGAACAGTCCCTTCATAAGTAAAGAACTGTCCCTTCATAAGTAAAGAACTGTCCTTCCATAAGTAAAGAACTGTCCCTTCATAAGTAAAGAACTGTCCTTCCATAAGTAAATAACAGTCCCTCCATAAGTAAAGAACAGTCCCTCCATATGTAAAGAACAGTTCCTAAAGTGCGGTGAGGTTTGTGGACTGTTACCTGCCACAGAGAGAGAAATGTGAACGGCTCGTTTCTCCTCTGACACGCCACATACCTGTGTGCCGCCACGACTCGGTTGTCCAGGTACTACTGGGCAGTCATGACACCAACGAAAGAGGAAATTACTGGACCTGGAGTTGGACTTCTGTGTCGCCCCAGCACCCACTCCACTAACTTGAGGTGGAAATGAGCGGTAGTCTAGAAAACTGGCGAGTTTTGTTTTGTTTGTTTGTTTTTTTTTGTGGATGAGCGCCCTCACATAGATTGCGCCCTGGGCGGTCGCCCACATTGCCCATAGCAAAACCCGTCCCTGGGTGTACAGGAAATCTAAAATAACCACTTGTCAACCAGACCCGCTGTCGACACTAACCTCGCGACAACTGCCACCCAGGCTACTGCAGGTGGCAGTTGTCACCACGGACACCATGTTGACAGCTCCGGACTACATTTTCTTTTCCTGATGGACTCAACTCTGAGGTCAACTACTACTGCTTCATCGTGGTAAGCTAGCTAAGGTTAGCTAGCGGTGCTACCGAAGCCATGTAGCATTTCATAAACAAGCTAGCTAGTTAACAGTCTGCTCATGCACGTTAACTTCAGGAGTGTTTGTGGACGAATATGGGCCGACTGTTGGACTCATTCAGAAGTCAGAAGAGTTTCCGGCCGCCATATTGGCAGCTCAGGACTACATTTTTCTCTTCCTGAAGGATTCAACTCTGAAGTTAAACTGCTTCACTTCATGGAGGTAAGCTGGCTAATGTAATTTTATGCTAACGGGTATGTTGTCAGTTGATGTTCAGTTGGTGTTTGTGTGCCTGGCTGCACTCATGAGGCTGTGTATGGGCTTGTTGGCTGTTTGTTTCTTACTGTAAGTGTTACTGAACCTGTGTGCAGTGTTAACATTGATATCAGCTGTGTGTTAACATTGATATCAGCTGTGTGCAGTGTTAACATTGATATCAGCTGTGTGCAGTGTTTGGTCTTGATATGGTTGAGCTCATTTCCTCATACTTGTTGTTTGGGACCTGCTGTGAGATGCTTTCATGATGCTGATTAATGATGGTGAAATATAATACTCATGTTTGTATGTGTTATGGGTTGACTTGATTATGTGGAATATTAGGTTGTTCCTGTTGTTTTGGAGCATTTCCTCCAGCAAAATACAACTAAGGTCTCTGGTAGAGGTTGATATTGTACAGTATAGCGGATTTAGATCATTATTTGGAAACAGTGCTCTTGGTCAGTGTGATTGTTCCTCAAACATTCACTGAAAATTTTAAGTTTATGTATAATAACTTTTTTTGTGTGTGTTGCATTTTAACTGGACGTTGTGCTTGCTCATTTGTGTTGTATGACAGTTGTGCTTGCCTGCTTGTGTTCATTGTTGTAATGATGTTTATGTGGCCCTCTAAGCCAGAGGCCTGTATCAGGAAGCCAGTCCAACTTACCCAGGATATCTTTTGGTTGTCTGGCTTCACTAACTCTAACACTGGCCATCTGGATAACCGGTATCATGAAGCTGGTTATTAAAAGGAAATTTTGGTTTATTTCAACCTGTCTCCTATCGTCCTAAATTTGTTTCAAGTGACTAATGACATAGAAATAATAGTTAGCATGTCAGCCGTTAGCCTAGATGCAGCCGGGGTGCACCTAGTAGCATCAGACCTGTTAAAACGTAAGTGGAAGGGAATACTTCCAAAGTTAGTCCACTAAACAAGCTTTTTTCCCACAAAGACCGCCTCATATCGTTAGGATAAATGTCAGAGAACATATAGAAAGCAACATGTAAACGTGTTACCTTACCGTGTGCTGCCATGTTTGTTTACCATTTAGATCTGCTTTGCAAAGCGCGGCCAAAATATCGTGAGAACAAGCAGCGATCTCATATCGTTAACCCTGAAGTTGCCTCGCTAACCCCAAATCCTACTTTGTAGTACAGGCTTAGAGTTGCTCTTAAAAAAGAGCTTTTTAATCTTAATGAGACTTTAACCTTAAGGACATATATTTTTAAACAAAGTTTCATAGAAGAAATGATCTGTTCCAAACCATGACCTTTTCTCAGCCTAATATTCTTAACATTATATTTCAATTATTGGAGGTGGTCTGCTGAGGAATGACCACACAGCGGCTTGACTCTCACATTATAGTACTGTACTCTATATACTGTTTGTGGTCTGGGATGACTACCAGGGGAACGGTCAGGTTGTGGTTGGTGCTGCCGTCCCACACATTCTGTAGTGTATTCTACACAGGCTAATAGTTGGCGTCCATCTTTGTATGTAATGTGGTTTTGGGGAAAGAGTTTAATTCTCATGTTCCCCAACCTCTGCTGTGCTGGGCTTATTATGCTTGAGATGCAAAATATTAACTATGTAAATATCTCCTCAGATGATTATTATATTGCACATGAGTTGGCCATCTGGAATAACTAGTATCCACTTATGCTTTACTTTGTGTGACCCCTTAAACAGTAGGCTACATTCTGGGATTTTCTTATCCTCTGGTCTAACCCGGACTTTAAGCCATTATTTTAGCATTTTTTTTGCATGTGCTGTGGTGAATTCTGATGGTTCGAATTGCGACAAAACAAATTTGCTGGTTATACTTAGCATTCCAGTTTCTGTGGCTTTGTCATACCATAGTAAAGATGTTTTGCTGCGTAGGCAGCTCTCGTTGGTGTCCCGAGATGTTTCTGAAAAAGGCCAAAATAAAGACGCTACAGAGGCTGTAAAGCTGGACTTGTGTGTAGTTTGCTATAATAAGACATTTTAAACATACATGTGCATGTAATTTACTGGCACAGGCACCACAGTTTGACATGTAGCTACACCTATACTTAGAGTTCTACTTCTAAGTTTGTCTTTCACTGGACAACTTTTGCATTTTGCACTAAATGGAAACATGCAGCTCTGTCTACATTCAAACACATCACATTAACTAAAGATTAAGATTGAATTTTAATTTATGGCAATTAATTGTGTGTCATCAGTGTTGAGCAACTGTTCCTCAAGGCAGATAAGATCAGAGTAAGGATGCAACGATATGGATTTTTCCAACTTTATCTAACCTGTTTAACAGCTGCAGGAAGTTTGTTGATCTGGTGGGGTGTCGGGCGGTCGGAGATCAGGCCCTCAGTGCAATCCTGTTGTCTTTATCTGGAACTGTGATAGATGTCCACACCATAATGTGTTTTGCCCTCTAGTCAGCGTGCTGCAGTTGTTGTTGTTCTTTTTCTCTGTGTTAACTGGCAGCTGGCAAACCAAGTTTAAATGTATATGTACATGCACTGACACTCACTGTGTCGTGTGTGTAGATGGTTGTGAAGTCAATGAAAGCAGTCTGGCTTCGTATTATCAGTGCTGTTTATCGGCCATGATTTCAATTATCGCAATAATGTGATGTTGGTGTTGAATGATGTCATTTCATTTTACCATCTATGGTGCATGTTTTGCAGCCAATCTAGAAATTTGTTTTGGGATTTTTTTTTTCTTGATTAATCAACTTAAAGTTACTAGTTTATTGGTACTTGATGTGGAGCATAACAATGGCAAACAAAGAAATCTGAACTGTACAGTTTTTCCATGCAATTTATAATGCTGCTGAAATAACAGAACAACTGTCTGACATAAGATGTGCATTGTTTTTGGAGATATGTCTCTTGAACTTGTTCCCTTGGTCTGGTGTTAAAAAAGTAAACAAAAATCACTTTAAATTGTAATATTCAATCACAATACTTAAAAATCACAGTTCATATTGAATGGGCGCCAAAGTATCATTAAATCGGAAGATAAGCATATCGTACCAGCCCTGTAATCTACCAGTTATGTTTTGCAATTTATCAAGTAATAGTTTGGTCAATAAAATTTACAAGACAACTTCCTAAAGTCCAAGGAGAAGTTATGTTTTGTTATACTCAAAGATGATAATTTTACCATCACCTATGACATAAAAAGAGCCAAATCATCACATCTAAAAAGCTCAAACCAGAGGACTTTTTTGCTTTAAATATGACTACAATTCTGAAGAATAGTTGCAGATTATTATTCTGTTGATCAATTGATCAACTCTAAGTTTCAGATGTACTTTTTACATGAGGAGTTAATGGTCAAGCAACACCAACAGACTCCTTGCCCGGTCATCTCGCCCGCTGTGGCTCATCACTCTGCAGACTGTATCAGCTGTCTGACAAAGTAATTAGATCATCTCTGAAAACACACTTTAAAGCTAAGAGGTCCAACCTTCCACTTATAGATGAGAGAGATGTTAAAAGACGTACAGTTAGAGGTCGACCACAACTGTGATCCGCAGAGATGTGGTCCAGTAATTGAGGATACTTTGGCTGACGTTCAGCCCCCGAGTTGATTTACAGGGTCCTGATGATTTTCCCAACTTCAGGACCCTGGCGTCCGAGACAAAAGGAGCCTGTGCTGCCATTCGCACAGATGGATGAGACGTGAATGAAGCTGAAAAGGAGTGAAGCCTGGAGTCTAAATCTGTAATCCGCACTCTGTGCAGCTCATTGATGAGGTGCAGCAATGAAATGCTTCCTCTAAAGTGTGTCCGACAGCGCTGCCTGTTTGTGATATCCAGAGCCAGGAGTTTTCTCAATTGAAAAACTTTCCAATCCCAAATTATAGTCTCAAGTGACTCTGGGGATCCAGAACCGTTCCTGGTCGAGGACCTCTGGCCGCTGGGTTGACTTTGAGTAGTTCAACATCAGTTTTTATCAACTTGAGAAAGCACTTTGTTAGCTCTGCCCAAGCAAGAGCCCTCTTCAATAATCTGGTCAGTGGTAAGAGGCACTCTACCAAGAGAGCTTATGTGTGTGTGTGGTTGTGTGGGTCTGTGCGTGTGTGATTTCTCTACGTCTCTGTGGAGTTTCAGGCTGGATCAGAGAGGCAGGACATTAGAGAGCAGCCAAGAGGGCCTGGGTTTTCCTGGCACACAATAGCAGGAAGTGCTGCTGCCACACTATAAATGGAAGCTGAAATAGTGGCAAAACTCAGTCAGCGAGGCCTTTCTGCCACCAGCCAATAGGATTTATGTGCTCGCTCTACCCTTTTTCCAACTTCCAAACTGTGATAATGAAACTAAATAGAAAAAGAGCACCAGGAAAGTTGTACATCCAGGCCAGGCCGAGTAATTATTCAACCCTTGGCTTTTGAAAGATGATACTGACAGTGATAGTTTCAGATTGAAGCTGCCAAATCTTATAATCTGTGCCCAAATTATTCATAATTTCTGCCATAAACCTTCAAGAAAGTTCTAGGGATTCATTGTTTCCTCCAGAATTTTATTCTTGTGAGGGTGGAAAAGTCATTAAAACTGTGAAAAAAAACCAAAGTAATGAAATTGTTCTTGGTGGGATAACAGCTTCTCAAGGCAGAGCTTCATTGTACACTCTACAAACTGGCAGTAAAATACCCCATTAAAATAATATCTCATCTGTACTTCCATCGTCTTGGTGGTTGCAGTGTATTTGCCACTACTTTTGCCATATTGGCAGTTAATCCAGAGTAATTTGTAAACCATTTTAAAGCTTATGTCAAAATCCAACACTCTGTTCTTGTTGCGTTAATGACTAGTTCACTCAGCCAGTCCAAAGGCAAATAGAAAAGTAGCCCTCTGCTTGGCCGTTGGCTGGGACAGCCAGTCAAAGTGGTGGAAACCTGCAGTGTAGATCAGATCCCCCTCACTCTCTGAAGAGTTGACTTCTGATTGTTAGCAGACATCAGCAGCCAACCAGGAGGATTGACTCCATTTAGGTTTGATCATAAACCATCTTTTGATTCACAGAAACAACACACAACCTTTCTAAAAATAAAGTAAGCCTGCAAGCCTCTCCAGACAGGGTCTGCTGCTATATTGAATTTATAGACAATATTGAATTTACTATAATGCAGGACCAGAAGAAGCTGCAAACTGTGGCTCTGGGTCTATGTTTCTGTAGCAGGGAAGGTATTGTCATCATTCCCCTTTCCTTCCTGTACTGAGCCAACACATTCTCACTCCCAGCTCTTTAAATACAGCAGCTTGGTCAGTGGCCCTACGCATCAAACTATGATGCTCTAGGTACACCTCAAGCAACAGTTTTGGACTTGCCCCTTACATGATAAAGTTTTCAAAATACGCATGTTTCTTACAGTAAATTAACAACAGTGTCACTTGACAACTATGTCACATGACGTACACCAGTAACTATGTAATAGGGATCTTGTTTTTTGTTACTTTTGCTTCCAATAGCCTCTGGTCTGGCCCCAGTGGTTCTCTGTGATTAACTGATTAATGGTTATCCACTGATGTTCCTTGTTAAGAGGTTGAAAAAACACAAGTTGACTTTTGGCTTCAAATGGAAAACAGACACTGATCTCCTGAGTGAAAGTCACATGTGTGTTTGACCCATCCACCACCCCTCCTTCCCACCTTATTCGTACTGTCTTGCCCTTTATTGCCACAGCCAGGATTACATTTAAGCGCTTGCTAAAAGCCTGGGGCGTCTCATACAGATGTTTTAAGGTGCCTTGTGCATTGGCATCAGAAGCCAAGCGCCACTCACCCGGCTGCTGTATTTGACACCCAGGGAATGAGAATGGGTTGACAGAGCAACGTCATTCTTTGTGGGGAATGATGAGGTTGGAAGCCAAACATCAATCTTGTACATATTCTACATTCATATAATAATCTCTCCCTCGTGAGTTGGCTGGACTGAATCAGGACACTTGTAAATTATAATTGCATGTTTTAATGTTTGTTTTTATTTGAGAGTTCTGAGAAGCATCAAGTACAGTCAAAATTCACTGCATACAGGGTAATACAGCACCCAGGCACAATGCTGAACTGCTGCCTCAACTGTGGTTTGATACCACAAAGGTTTTTTATTAAGGGACTCTACAATAAAACGTGTTGTGTGTTCACTCTCCGACAGCTGAAGAATGTTTTCCGCACAGTGCTGATGGATTGCAGGACAAATCACGGGTGCAGAAGTTCAAGTCTTTGCACACTAGATCTCTAGAAGTCGCAGAAAAATGCTCCAGAAAATGGTTTTATCTGGTAGTGGGTATAAAAATCTACCCTTTGGAAGAGTGTCAATGATGGACAACTAGATTAAACTGCAGCACATGTCCAGTAAAGATAATAAAATATCTAGAACGGATTAAGAGTATCAAAATGACATGAACAGACTGGCGAATATGCAGCATTATTTTGTCCAGATCTGCAGATAAGTTCAGTCTCCACAAAACTTTAATGATCTCTGAGGGAAAACTGGGTCACTGCGGCAGCAAAGATTATACTGTACGTAAGAACACCAAAAATACAACACAGTAAAGATCAAAGACAGTTCAGATACAGTGTCCCCGTAATGCTGCTGATGGAAGAAGAAACTACAAAGTTAGTTTACAGGTACTTTATTTACTTTACTGAGGCTCTGTCTCGTGCATGTCAGCATCTCTGTTTTACAGTTTAAAGTCCATCACCTCTGGAAAACACATCACATCCCTCACCTTGGAGAAACCCTCTCTGTCTTATGCTGTGTGGCTCTTTCCCTGGAGTCCATGAAAACTTCACAACCTCCCCTGAAATGTCAAGGGTAACCTTAGTGAGAAGAGCAGGCAGGAGGCTGGACGAGAGGGAGAGGGAGAGGGGGACTTAGCAAAACATCTTTTGCTCTCTAAGATCTGTTCAAATATGTTAAGTCATCAGTTTAGGGGACAGATACCTTCACCTATGTGCTGTGAAACAACCCTACTTGATTAATTGTCAAGTGTAGTCAGGGATACACCAATTTATCGGCAGATGTTGGCCTTGTGGACCGTCACTGGCCTATTAGCAAATTAGATGACATACACTGATGGCAGTGACTGATGTTATACTGTTGTGTCACATAAATTTCGCACAGGCTAAAAAGCAGAGCTTAAGGCTAATGGCGTCCCATCATCCCAGGGACAAAAAACTGAGATCTTTCCCAGAAGTGAATTTGCGTTTCTAATGGTAGCCAAGGCATGACCTGCTTTACTCTCCCTCTGATTGGCTAGTGCTGGTCGCCTTGGTTGGTTGAATTGATTGGTTTTAGGAAAAAGGAGTGAGATCGGTAAGGGTAAGAATGTTGGGGTAAGAGTAAAGTAGGGTGGTTCATGCCTACACTGTCTTAGGAAATGCAAATTTACTTCCCAAAATGACATCACAATCACAAAGGACACAGTAAACACAATATTGACACGTCATTGGACACAGATTGCTACAATGTGAATGACAAATCTACGTTGACATCAGCAGGAGGAGAGCTTGTTAAAGTTAGCTGTTAGCAGCCAGTGGATACAACCAACAACTAAGGCAATTAGTTACATTACAATACGTTAAAGCTCTTTGTAGTAAAAAAAAAAAGTGTTAGGCCAAGGTAAATTCTAGTGTTAGCATGATTCGCTGGAATGTAATCTTGTAAAGTGCAGGTTTTGGTGAGAAACTTGAATAAATACAATTCAGTCAGAACCACTTTATTCAAAGAAAACTTTATTTCCATTTGCAGTATTATATTTGGTGGTATGGCTCTGTTCTGGGGCCTTTCTGCTTTCCCTAGGCCTGTACAGAAAGCTTAAGGTGAGGAGAGCAAACCTCTCTGCCCTTCCATGCGCCTACATAGAAAGCCTTAGGCAGAGAGAGCAGCAGCAAAGACCCCCCAGGAACAGAGCAGAGCAGCATCAATGACAAACAGAAATGACAGTGATAAGTCAGACACAACATGAAAAGGAGGAGCTGGGGTGGAGGCAGGTTGCAAAGCAGCCAGAGCAGTTTAAATAGGGCACCCTGAATGAGATTTGCCAGTTGATTGCATAGAAAGGAACCATGTGATCTATCAGCTGACTTCCTTCTATCAATCAGCTGCTCCATCAGTTGATTGGGCTCCATCAGTAGATCAGCTGATGTAGCTGGGATGTGAGCTGAGCTTGACATCGTATCCTGCCTGTATTTATTGCTATGCTCCGTTTGTTTGAAGGATACATTTGTTGATGTTTTCACAGCAATATAAAATAGATATTGAGTGAATCATGACATATATAGTAAAGAGTAGGGCCTCCCCCTGAAAGTCGGAGATTCAAATCATCTGTTGGAGTCCACTATGATTACTTCAAGTTGAGCAGTCTTTTTTTTTTTTGTAATCTAAATGTTACGCTGCGATCTAACATCTGGGGACATTTCAGTCCCCAGATGTAGCTGCAGTAAGCACTCCTCGCTGTCACGCTTCTCTTTGATACAGGCAGCTGCGGATACAGAGGCAGCTGCCAGCAGGAGGAGAGGCTTTGGCCTGTTAGACTCCCACATGACGTTATATTCTGCCTTCTGTATCGAAGTGGTGGATTTATAGCTCACAGCAACATAATGTGATACAGTCGCTGGCTTTTGTTTGATATCTAGTGTTGGCGAAAAATGTTGTTGCACATCTGTTTGTCAACGATATTACGAGAAAGTCGCTGTCACACTGAACATCCCGCTTAATATAGTTCAAGCTCTCTAACTCTATATGGGAAAAAAGACAGAATAGTCGAATATTCCTATTGAATAGCCAAAACTGGTTTGACTGACATAATTCTGAATCAGGAACAGCCCTTGTAAAAAGGCTCTTTTAAAGGGTGTTTTTCCGTGAATGGAGGTCATATTAATGGTTGTTTTATAAATTTGTACAACAATTAAACAATAGTTGCTTTATATAATGAAGATGTCTTCGTTTCCCTCGCAAAAAAAGTGGGAAAAAATAACGACAAACAAAAAATGGTGTCCACATCCCTGACTGTGGTACATACTGTATCTCTGCACAACATGTTTATCATTTATTTTTCGCCGCAGAATTTTTTGAAAGCAAAACATTTGAGTGTAGTGATACCTGGAGATAAAAAGCAAATCAGTTTAAGAGCCTCATGTTTGGACAGCAATCTTTAAAACTCCATCATCTGGATTAACCTCCTGCCCTCTTGAACCTGATGGCAGAGATAACAGATCACTTACAGCACAGTCTGCTGGCTTCACACTCAGACATGTTTCTGACACTGAGCTCAGTGTTTCTCTCACATTCCCCACTGATGGCTCTGCCTCAGTCTTTGTCACAATAAATCATCGTTACTTCCTCGATTTCACGGATTTTAAAATTCACTTCTCTCCCCCCTGGAAGTTAAATACCACGTTTGTGATACCAAATTATCGTAGCCTGCCAGATGACTTTCACAATGCAGTTGGGAAAGTGCTGCTTTTTGCATTCCTCCGCCGCAGAGGCGTATTTTGTCAAATCGCTGTATGACAACCAAGTAATTGTGCATTAAGACTAAATCCTTAAGTCAGTTTTCTCACTTCAGATGAAAAAGTGATACTCAAGCAGATCTCCGGGGGATCTGTATAGTACCATGCAGTAAAAACAGCTTCACCTGCTGTGCAGAAGTGAATTAAGATGTTGGCATGACAGATAAGGTCAAAAGTAAACAGAAGGACACATGGCAGCGTTGTGCTGCTCCCAGTATCCTTTACATTAGGATGGATATTCAAGCATCCATACATTATGGCTGGAATGTGTACTCCTGCTCTTCCAAAGAGTTTTTGTGGTTTTCTTTTCTGCATTTAAAGTTTGCTCTGTGAATAAGCGATGACCCGGGGGCATTCAAATCCTCTTAAAACATCAATGTTAACATGTGCGATTTCAAAAAATACAAAAACTTTTTCAGATACTTATCTCCTGACCGTAACTCAGAGGCATGTTTCTACTGACCAGGGAGTTGTGATTTCTTCCTTAAGCCGAAAGCCCTGGCCAGTTTCTGGCTGCAGTAAATCTCACCAGTAGCTTAGAGTTGAGCCAAGGGCGGGTCTGGGTTAGTGGGTCAGCCTGCCAAGTGGCGACTCAGCTGGCATGTCGGCCTGCTTTGAGATAATGTCAGCACATGAGAATGCTAATGGTAACCAAGGCCCTGCAGACAGAGCAGGAAATCGTGATAGCATTACTCCAACGACTATTCCTTTGAGAATATTAAACTTTTTAATGTTTTAATGTCTCTACTGTGAAGGCATAAAGTACACAGTGGTGGAGCAGGAAAGATTAAATGGACATAAAGGCAAAAACATCAGACTCAGGAAGCGCTGTCTGCTTTGATACATAATTAAATGGACTGTTCTTCATTAAAGAACTTGATGAAGAAAAGCACACCTTTGTGTGTTAAGACATAACTAGCTTTCCTAAGGACAATTAGGGCACCGACTGAAGAGTTCCCAAAGTATTTAGTATCGACAGTTCATGCAAAAATTAAAAGCAAGTATCTTTCCTCTTACCTGTAGTGCTATTTATGAGTCTAGATTGATTTGAAGTGAGTTGCAGAGTGTCTAAGATATCGGCCGTAGAGATGTCTGCATTCTCTCCAATATAATGGACCCATGGACCTTTTTCCCTGTCAAAGGGTTTTTGGGGGGAGTTTCTCTTTATCCTCTGTTAGGGTCCAAGGACAGAAGGATGTTGTATACTGTAAAGCCTCTGAGGCAAATAGTGATTTGTGATATTGGGCTTTGTAGATAAAAATTTAATTGAATGTAATTGAACGGAGAAGGCTAGTGATGCCACTTGCTATTACCCACCTGACATGGATGGTGCGCAATGCAGAGCAGCCAAGGCTAACGTTGACTTACCAGTGGAGACCTGAGGGTGGGCAGTGGGCGCTATGTTTCTGCATGTTTGCTTGGCTAGCTGTCTGTCAGCAAAGCCAACATAAAATAAAATAAAATAAAAGGCAAGACATTTACATCACAAAAGGTTAAAAATTCACCACCTATAAATAGATAGCACTTTGAAATGTGCCGCTAAAGCTCACTGAGTCAGTGGAGTGCCAGACCAAAAGGAAAGGCTTTTTGTATTTCACGTCATTTTGAATCTTTTTCTTAAAAATGTACCGGTTAGTTACAGGGGTGTAGAGCTATCAAATGCAAAATTAACCAAAGCTGACATCCCTAGATTGGAGTCGTATCTGTGACCACCTGTTGAATCCAAGTCCAGTATTCACTCACAGGATGAGTTTGATTTACATAAACAAAGAAGTTCTGGTTTAATTTAGCAAACAACCACCTGTTTCTGGTTATGAAACAAGGTTTGATCCAGATTATCCAAAGCCGTTAAGACCAGAAATTACGCAATCAAATAACTTGACTTTCACATTGAAAGGGAACAAAATTGAAGACAAGGCAAAATCTGAAAGTTGAGATTTCAGTCCACAGTTTGACCCGAGCCCCTCACCCACTTTCCCCTCTCAGCATCTGCGATCAACACATCTTGATGCTATTCAAACAAGCTGATTGGATATCAACACAGAGCGTGACACTGTGATTGGTAATGTTGCTAATACAGTTAGAGGAATCTTGGACAGGGTGTGGAATGATAATCATTACGCCTGCTGCGACTCACTCAGAGTAAACATTAGCTTAGCCTGTGGATATTTCTGGCCGTGTGCACCTGTTTGCATGTCACAAACTAATTCATAACTCCTCGACTGCTGTGCTATGTAAGGAACACATTTCAGCCTTAAACAGGTCCATATGGACAAATACACTTGTTGAGAAGATCTTGGTCGACTTTCTTCCTCCTCATGCAAAATTAGCTCCATACCACTCAGGCTGTAATAGGCTGTGGATCTAATTTGAGCCATAAATTTGCCTCGCAACAGCTTGCACAGAGGATGGACAGTCAACTAAGGACTTGATAACTTAATTACTGCTACACCACATGCCGCTCGGTTTGAAGAGAGGCATCTCCAGTGTTTCACAAGCCTTATAAACCTTGTGTTTAATCAGCTTGTAAGGCGCTCAGGACATCAAACGCTACCGCTGTTACTCCACCATGTGTGAGCACTCTGGTCTCGTTTTGATGTGTCGTACATTACTTAACCTGAGCTTGTGCCTGTGTAGAAGCTGATTGGGCCCACTGCGTTTCATTATGCCCGTGTTCTGTGTGTCATTTCTTTGTTTGATTTCGTGCCAAACGCTTCTGTCATAAAAGTTAAATAAAAAAATAAATGTTACACTCGACTGTCCCAATCTGTTCTGAATTCTCACTATTTTCATAAAGACCCAAATTAGATGAATGGAAAGAGTTTGACACAGCTACAGACAAAGGCGTTAATCTGAATATCCTGCCGTGTAATATCCAATAAGAGGGCACATTAACACCTTAAATCAACCAGCCCACATCTCCATTTCTATTAGAGATTAAAGCTGAAACACTTTGTTGGTAAAAGGAAAACTCTTTAGCAACTATTTTGATAAACAATACGATTGATTTAATCAAGCCAGAAAACAAAACATTTGCTGACTGCAACTTCTCCAATGTGTACATGATTGCAAACTGAATATCTGTGGGATCTGGTTTGTTGGTTTGACAAAAACAAGACATTAGACCCAGCTGGACAGTAATGGTTGCCAGTATGGGGATGCTTTTTGACGTTAATGTTGTGGAATACAGGATCGAAGTGCGCAAGTGCGACATGTTTTTTTCATCGTGGGCATTGGCATCTGTAGATTACTCTCATATTTGGTGATGCGTTACTGCTGCATTTCTCATCATAACCTCTAAACCAGTGGTTTCCAACTGGTGGGTCACAGGCCCATTCTGAACGGATCAAGTGACAAGTGAAAAAACACACTTAATTTTGAAGTACAGTGAATTTCTGGCACAGAGGTTTTATTTTGAAGTGCCATTTCCTGCTGTCCGTTTCCAGCAAAGTAGCTCAACGACATGGCCAAACGCAAATATGATGCTGAATGTATTAATTTGTGATGACCTTGAACTAATGACTGAGGGGAAATCTGAACCCCTTGGCTGGACCAGTTGGGAAGCGCTGGTCTGAACTGTCATTTTAATACACCAATGAAATAAAGAAATCCCAAGAGTAAACCGAAATATTGCAATTCAAGTGTATTATATGAAATACGATAGGAAGGTCTACCCTACATACCCCGATCCCATGTCACTGTTGCACAGGCCTCTGTTTTAGAGATAATGCTGAAGCAAATTAAGTTGAACTCATGATTCAAATTCTGTAGAGTATCAGATTAAACAAACTATGAATATTTTTGTTTGGTTACTTCAACAGAGCATTTAAACGTTAATTTATCGTTAGACTTTCATTATTAACTTGATGTATAGCTGCATATCTTAACTGTTCAAAAAATACGGTGAATAAAAATGGTGTGGTAGCCCGCAACCACTATTTGAAGTTAGTGTTGGGCTCTGTTTGAAGACATTTTTGACATTTTCACACAGATTAATCAATTAATCATGAAAATAATAAAAAAAAAAATCATTTTTTTAAAATAGAAAATGGAAGATAAAAAGAAATGGTCTGTACAAATTCAGCAAAATCCGACCATCATCCCAGTCTATGTAAACACCTTCCTGCATCACATGTGGCTACATTATAGTGAGAATACACAGGCACTTATTTTCACAGATGACTGAGCTCGTCATGGCGACGCTTTTCACTCCCCTCAGCCTCTTCAGCGCGATGAAAGGCGACACAAAGCGCCGTCTTCTCTCAATAACTTTGAACTCTCCCCAAAACAAGTTTGAAACGCTGGTTCTCACAAACGACGGACCCAAAGGTGGAATTTGTGAATCGAGCTATAGATTGAGAACCCGAGCCTCCCCCCGCCCTGGAAGAAAGCGCTAATTAGCTCAGATGTCCAGGCAAATACACACCCCGGTGCACCCCGGGAGATTGGGAAATAAGATGTTGTTGTTGTTGAAAATCTCAAAGGAAGGATGTTAAGTTTTACATCCAATTTGGTGTGAGAACAAGCTTACCTCAGATAAATTAATTTACCTAACTCTGGTCATTAAAGAACATATTACCTCATGCACATTAAACAACAGCTGAACAGTTTATAATTATGAGCTCATAACACGTTTTGTGGCAAATAAGGGAATCCCTGGGCCTTGGCAGCGGAGATGAAGCCATGCGGAAGCTTCTGTTCCCCGACTGAATCTGACACAGCGACCACTCCAAAGTTGATTTTGATTGCACTGATCAAAAGAAGCACCGTGTCTCGATATTTCACCCGAGGCAAAGAACAGGGGACTTCAAAGACCTCCATACTAATCCCATTTGGATTATTTAATTAAGGACTCAGGGATATTAGAGAGAAAACAAGAGCACGGTTGTCACATCGCTGAGTGACCTGTGGGGAGAGATACAGGTGCACCAGGAAACGCCAGCGTATCACCATGGACTGCATCATGCAAGACTAAGACACAGCCTCACTGTGATGTTAAACAAAAACATTTCTTTACTGTGCATAAAATGCTGCTGCTGCGCCGTTATAGATTTTGGCAACGGCTCACTCTTCCCATTTGTTTTGGTTCATTGCATAGGTTGCTCTTTGTTCGTTTAATTGTCATTCCAGGGAACATTCCCCAGCTTGGTTTAGATTGGTTCATGATGGCAAAAAATAGTGGAAAAGCAGGGAAGATATGATCGTAACTGGGCTGCAGTCACGTTTTATGTTAGATGTGGAAGTGATATCAAGCTGGGCTATTATTAGAGCTGTCCCTGGGGAAACTGCTCCTTGGTTTAGGGGTGACGCTTGGACCCAAACCTGGTATCGCTCGGCAGGATCAGAGGGGATAAAGGACGTATTGTGTGTGTGTTAAAAAAGAAAGAAAAAATGTGTGTTGTGCGGCCGTTTATGTATGATGAGAATGACAACATAGATTATGTCAACTCTTAAACCCAACCATGCATATCAGGTTTATACTAAAAAACACATTGCTTTATTTAAAAAAATTTAACCCAAAGAGACTCACAGTTGCTTTTTTTAAATACAAAACCCCTCTCTCTCAAAGACACACTTTTCTTTTACTCTTCGTAGCTGCCCAGCACAATCACCTGTTCTGCTGTCATGGTTTCACTGATCCATCTAAAAATCTAAATGATCAGTATAGCCTATAATTTACATTATAATATATAATTATCTATTTAGCTTTATAGTAGCAGAAAATCAAAGTTCATGTAGGACTACCATACATAATAGTGTGGTTGTAGACCTCTAAATCACTGCCAACATCTCTGATTGTTCCAAACAGGTCTGATGTTGTGCCCATTGACGATTATTTCCACCAGTCAGTTTGAGTTTGAAGACAAGGCTACCGTGCTACATCCATTAAAAAGAGCCACAATAAAAGGAAACAAACCTAGTAGGGCTGTCCCCTAATAGTCGACCAGAAAGGTCATTAGTTGGCACGATTTCATTGGTTGCTTAGTTGCAGAAAAATACAAAAACAAACAGATTGTCACCAAAGAGTTTTCTTTTTTCCTGAGGACAGTTTATTTTGTTGATTCTTTACAATGAGGGTGCCACATATTTACTCTATGCTACAAACACTAGCAGCATGACGAGGCGCTGAGCATCTACTCTGTGCTGAGCAATGGACGATTGCCATTTTATTCCTGGTTGCCGAGAGTTAGAAAAGTTTTTGGTGTAACACTTTGTCCGTCACCGCTACTTGCAGTGGAGAAGGTGTGGTACAAATACCATAAAGACCAACCATCACTTCCCACATGGAGGCTACAAGTAATGAACAAGTATGGAGCTGCTGACCACTTAGATTGGCGGGTCCGTCCTCTTCTCCCTATGTGCTTCAGCCATCCCTTCATCCAGAGCAAGTACTCTACCTTGTGCTGACACTTTTACTTCTGCAGATATTCTGTATCATAACAACGAAAATGTCTCAGCCGAGAAAAATGCTGCTCCTCCAAAGCATGTAGTGCGTTTCCAGAAGAGTGTCTGTCGGGTTTTTTCAGCTGGGAAAAAAAACCTTGTGGTGGACACAGTCTTGTTAAAGTAACGTTAAAGTAACATCAGCAATTCTCCGACTCTTGAGAATTTGGTCGGACAAGAGCATATCGACCAATAAACCAGAGGATATTAGCCCTGTGAAAAATGTTAATTTCCCCTTGCCACACAATGCTAGCTCTAGTTTAACATGATACTGATACTTTACACCAAAACAAATAGACAAACAGTTAACATAATCATGATGGATTTATCTGCGAGGCTAAAGGAAATTGTTCACCCCAAATTAAAATTTTTCAATTATCCTCTCACCCTCACAACTCAGACAGTAGAGCCCCAGAGCGGTACAGTAAACCTCAACCTTTTTGACTCAAAGTGGATTCAACAAACTTGGATTATACTGCGGTTGTTTTTGAAGAAGTTTGATGGCTCTTTTTTTGGAACATTCAGATCTCAATCACTTAAATTGTTTGTGAAAAGAATGAGCTCAAACTGTGGTATTTAAATTGCTCTGAGCGTGGTGGTTGTTCAAACCTACCGCAGACATGGGTGGTTAGATGAATTACCTTCTTTAACGTGCCTTGCTCAAGGACCCCTACCTGTTTGATGGCTCTTAACGGAGGTCAGATGTGTCATACTGTGTCCTTGCCCACTTGCCCTGAGGATTTGACCACGGACCTCTAAGACCCTAACCTTTAGGCCACAATCCAACCTGTTATTATGAATGTCAGTTTTATCAGACAGAGACCTGTGTTTGACTCTTTGTTTTGGATTAAAAACACATTCCAGTGTGAGTGCGGATGCTTGTGGGCACCATGTGGATGCAAGAGAAACACTTAATGGAGTCTGTTGTTAGTTATCATGGGTTTGGGAGAAGACCAACTGTCTGTGTGTGAGACTAAACAAGAGTACGGCGATGACTGTTTGGGGTCCAAAAGTTCAGGATGTTCGCAGTGTCTCCGTCCCCCCCAAAGGCCAACTGTGAACACGGAGCTCAGGTCAGCCATGATGATCAAACTGTGGCCAAGAGGCTTGAGGTGATGGGCTGAGAAAGGCAAAATAAAGCGTCTTCAGATATTCAGCTCTTATTTTACTAATACTAGTCTTGTGAATAAGCATGCAGGTAATAGTCTTCATGAGGGCCTTGTGTCAACAAATTAAAACGACACAGCACTGTATTACTGCAAGAAAGAAAGTGTTGTTACAGTTTCTGTTTCTTTGCAGCTCCAGAGAAGATAGATGAATATTTTACATCAGAAAATACCTGGTTCTTTAATAAAAATGAGCTGAAGTTACAACCCCAATTCCAGAAATATTGGGATGCTGTGTAAAACATAAGACACACTCAAACAGCAGAGGGGACCTGCTTTATCTCGAGATATACCCACTGATTATATGTAACACAACCCTATTATCTTCTGCTCCGGTTGTTGATGTAGTACGTCCCCGTGCAACATGTTCTCACTCCCAACTCATCAAATGTCACCGTTTGGTCAGTGGACTTTCACGTCTACATATGACACACTAGGTATCCTGTGTGCGTCTGTTGTATTGTAGCCAATTTACACCTAATACATGAATTACGTCTTTCAAAATACACTTTTGTTTTCACGCGAAGTTCACAGTTTCTCCCTGATGCATACAGTCCTGTTCAAAATGAACTTACAACATTGGAAAGCACCTTGTATTTACAGTTATTTCCTTGTGCAACAAAAGCACGTGGTAAAAAAACAAATCATGGTGCAGGTCAACATTCATACAGGAAGCGATCGCTGGGCTCTTGGGTGAAAGTCCAGTGCTGTTGGAACCGTCCACCACCCCTCCTGCCCACCCCAGGGACTTTCCAGCTCTTTAAATTGACCCTTCCTGCCCCTGGATGCAGACTGGCCAATCATACCATAGCATCAGGCCAGACCAGGGTCCGCCAACAACACAGCTGTGCTCCATTGACTCTAATGCAGTCGTTTCAGATTTCCTTCATTTTCAGGCTGGTTTTGTGGATGTGGAGCTAAATGTTGTGCCTGGGGCACGTGGTGTATTAATGATACTCGTTACCTGCAGAGGTTGGAAAAAGATATACGTTTCTTCCCTGTTCCAAAACCAAAATCAGACCCTGAAAAGTGTAGGGTTAGCTAGCTAGCTACTGGAGATATAGCCTACTGAATGTATACACATGCTCCTTTTTAATGATTATAACAGTGAAACAAAGAGCGACTCTGCTGTACAGGAACCAGTGAAGGGAAGCAGGGAAACTTTGCTGATATTCAACCAGCTGTGTGTCACTTCCCCTGGAGATCCCTGTTCATCTGCACACACTGTGATGCCACACAGCTGGATCAATATCAGCAAAGTTTCCCTTTATATTCATTGTCTTGTGTGGCGATCAGCAGTGATGTGGTGGTTCACTTTTACACTGTGATCTGTAGCCTATAGTTCGGCTTTAGCTTCTAACTATCTTTGTCTTTTTAACTTGTTGTTGCTGCTGAGTCAGTTTGACATCCTGGATATATCCTTCAAACACAGACTGTAGACCCCTCTGTCTGCTTCTCTTTGTAATCGCTATTTCATTTCTCCAAAAATATGATAATATTTCTTCAGGGAGTGCAGTTAGTTACAGTGTGGGCTCCACGCTTACTCTGACAGCTTGACAGGCCATCACAAAGGGGAGGGGCTTAGCGGTTGTTACTGCAGTGACCCATGTGCACTAATTTGCAGTAATTGTGATTGATATATTTGTCAGTGAATACACTGGATCCAGGCACATTTATACAGGAATACAGTAAAACTGAGATGAAGAGTTTATTGGTAGCATTCATGTAAAACCTTCTGTAAATTTAACTTTATACCCTCTTCTTTTATTTAAGTTTTTTTTGCAGTGTATCCATATATTTTATGTTTGCAGACACACATCATGCTGCATGTACAGTATGTATTCTGACCTGTATTTCAGGTTAAGATGAGTTTAAACTTTAACTGTCTCCCTGGGAAAAACTGTATACGTGACTATAAACATTTATATGGTCAGTTCAGTATTGCACTCCATTAAAGCCCAACTGAATATACATACACAGTGTAAATATACTTGAATGAAATGCACTCCTGACAGCTCACGGTTCAGTTGCCAGTTTTCTTCACTCCCCACACTCAATGAAACTCTCTTTAATGCAGTTAAGTGTTAGTTCATATCCTAAAGCACAGCTAAGTTTAACAATAAGCTGAATAGCTTTGATGTCTCTAAGAGCTTCAAAGATGAGAAGTTTTCCTTCTTAATCATTAATCATGCCCTTGAAGCCTGAAAGTTTCCCAGCTGAAATGCAAAAAAGATTTTTCATAATAAGGACGATAATGTGGATTCATGTAGGCCAGGCCCCCGGCGGGATCCCCAAAAAATAAAGCCTGTACAACTGGACACTGATTGTTGTCCAGCATCAGCAGAAGGGTTGCTTTGTGAAAACTCAGCGAGGTAATTGAATCCCAACCGCTATAAACAAAGTGGCTGGATATTAAAGATTGCATAAACACTGTAACTGTGGCAAACAGGCTTTATCTCCAACATCATCAGGCAATGTCTGCTCACTTTTACAAAATCTCTACTGTCTAAATAAAAGTGCTTACTCATGACATGTACTTCATACATCCAAGACTAACTCTGACATCCACCCCCTCCTCTGCACAACAGCTTTTGTTTAGCCTTAAATCTCTGCTAACTAAATAGTTTGAATGGATGTCAGATGTTTGCCATGGCGGATATTTAAAACTATGTAAACTAAGTAATAAAGTGGGAATCCAATAAGTGCGATGCGATCATCTTCTTTTTGAGTTTTTGCTTAACATTTTCTGCATCTCGGTGAAAGTATTCCACTCTCCAGAAGTTTGCTTACTTTTGAATAAATGTAAAACAAACCCAAAGACATGAAAGAACATCTAACCCGAAACAGCATTTCTAAAAACCCTGAGGGGGTTGTATTATCTGTCGTTTTTTTAGGGGCATTATTAGCATAAGGTCATTATATTCCCAGCATTGTTAAGAGGAGAATCCGAGCTCCTTCGGGAGTAAATTTAACATCTCTTAATTTGGCTGATAAATTTGGAATCATCCAGAACTGTAATCTGATTGAAACTCTCGGATGCTTTTGAAGTCTGTGAAAATGAGGAATCAATTACGGAGCACACACCCATTTATTTCTGTGTTGTTCCTGGAGAAGCGCAGTCATTTGCCTCATTTTAACTGTGTCAGTGCTCTGTGATTAATTAGCCACAGTGCAGACGCACACATCCCAGAGAGGCTGCATACGCCCTCCAGCTTGTTAGCACAACCTGCCAACTGCAGTTAATGTTTCCACCTGTTCGTTTTAGGACGAAAACAGCTCCCTCCATCTGTGTGATGTTCATCATGGCAACTTGACTGCAATGCAGACAGGGCAATCATTTCCCAGCCCCTCTGAATCACTGAATAATAAGCTATTTTGGCTACTTGGCCCCCGAAACAATGGCTGTTATGAAAGTATGAATACATAGTCTGTGAAATGGAGGATTTGCTCTATTTCTTTACCCTCAATGCTCCTAATGTGTTCCAGAGACTTATCAAAATGAAATTAATATGAGTTTGTATTCAATCTGCTCCAGCTCACAGCTCATGATGGCTGCTAGTTTCCCTTTTTTGGCAGTAGCTTCTCACCTCAATGAGCCCAGGCTTTGTTTTATGTCATTATTAGAAGCTGCTGATGTTTTGACGTGATCGGTGCCCTGCTGGCCAAAACTGTAGCTGAATACTTTGAAAACATAAACGTGAGCTTTAGCTTTCTTTAACACAAGCTGATACATAACAAATTTGATACCCATTTTATTTTGTCTTTATAATTTAGCTAGTATGGCTAGCTTGAATTTTAAAAGTTAGCTGTACAAATTAAATTAGGATACCCTGTAGAGACAGAACGCAACTCAATAAGTCCCGCCCACACCGGAGGGGTTAAAAAATAATCACTGTCCATTGACTTTGTATTGTCGGGGGATACCTTTTTTTCACCTTCTGTTGCAAGCGAACAACTAGGGGTGTAATGATCCATCGACATGGATCGATATATCTATTCAGTGATAAACGATCCCTTATCATCAAGGCAAACTGTTCTGTCAGGTGATGCAGAAAAATAATAATGTTACATGTAATTTGATAAGCTATGAGTACAGGAGGAAAAAGTCCACTAGCTGCTAGGCTAGGCTAATTTATGCTCTTTTATGTGTGCTAGTAGATACAATTTAAAGTAAACTTTGCTGCGCTTATTAATCACTTGTTGTTTTTAGAAGTATAAAGAAAGGGTGCTAGCTTCTTTTGTAACAGATTGTGTTAATGGCCATTTATTATCGTCTTTAAATCGCAGGCCCCTGAATCGCATTGAATTGAAGTAGTACAGTGGCAGACTTCGTAATATCGGCAAATATCATATCGCTCTCTCAAGAATCAATATCATATCCTGAGGAAACTGGTGATTTAAACCCCTACAAACAACCAAAAAATCCCTAAAAGCTGCTGTGTGATGGAGCACACTACCAAAAGGGTACAGATCTGAGTTTTTGTAAGCTGCCAAACTAAAAACTCGAGACAAAATTGTATATGTATATTAGTTGGAGATATATATATAATTTTCACAGAGCTGGTACTATTGAATAAGTTACAAAAAAAATTGCGTTTTGGTCGCATATAAGAAGTTAATTCATGTCGGAGAGAAGAGAAAATGAAGAGAACGCTGAAGGATTTTTTTAGAAAAAACACTACTGAGCCACCACTGTGAATGAAAGAGAAACCTTAGAGGATGATATTACTGATGGTGATGACAGCCATGACAATGATGGTGAAGCGACAGCACCGGCAACAGCAAAGAAGGTCAAGGTGTATGCTTTTCCGAGAGAGTGGCTAAAAGAAATCGAATGGCTGAGGTACGAGAATGGAGCTATGCATTGTGTACACTGCCAGGCCTGTGGGCCGGAGATCGCCGGTAAAAGTCTGTTTACTACTGGGTCTACACATTTCAAGCATGAGAGCATGAAACAAATGTCTAACTAAGGAGAATGCAGGCTCGATTACTCCAGCATTTATCCGACAACATGCTGCTGGACGTGCAGCTGAAGAGGCAGAGATGAAAGTGAAATTTAACACCGCCTACACCATGGCGAAAGAGCACCTCGCCTTCACCAAATTTAAACCTATGCTGCTTCTCACTGTTGGTGCTTCTTACATTACGGTGGGTGCTCCCAAAATTTTGCAAACATTTTGTTAGCTTTTTAACCCTTGTTTTCCACTACCCTGCTGAAATACAGATTTGGGGGACTTGGGTTGGGAACCAGAGGGTTGCTAGCTCAAGTCCCTGCCCGGACCAAGCATGTGTGGGCCGCTGGCTGAAGAGGTGCCAGTTGACCTGCTGGGGACTGTCAAGGTGCCCTTGAGCACCCCAATTCCTCAGGGTGCCTGTACATGGGCAGCCCCCTCACTCTGACATCTCTCCACTTAATGCATGTATATGTCCTGTTTGTGCATGTGTGTGTATTTCAGGCCTGCATGTATGTGACAGCAGAGGGAAAATATTGAGTTTCCCTTCGGGGATTAGTAAAGTATATCTATATCTATTTTCTTTAATACACCTTGGTTTACACATGCTGTATCCAGGCTCCATCAGCCAGATCACAAATCTGATTTCATCCGTCTAGGTCCAACGGTTGGAGGTAACGCACCCGAGGCTGTTTTTGCTATTGCCAAAATTATCTACATTCAGGTTTAGAAGTTTTGTTTTTTAACTCTCTGTTCGTCTGACTGCTCTTCTTTTTTGCCTCGATGACCTTTGTCGTAGCAGTGTTGCTGTGTTTCTAAATGTCAGCACTTACTTTGCTGAGTAAAGTGTGTTAACAGAAAGAAACAGTGGACAACACTGCGACCCAAGTTGTAATTAACTGGAATTATTCTTAAATTGTGTCATTCTGGAGAGTCAAATCTGGAAGTCGACTCTTCCGTCACTCTTATAATTTTTATTTTTCATCTCATTTCTTTAAGCTTCAGTCTTAACAGTAGTTCTGCAGCAGCTTTCTGACTCTGCAGGTTGGCTTGAATGTCTGCTTTCTTACATCTCAGTGTGTTTCTTTGTAACACAGACCAGTTGAACAAAGGTGACATTCGTTTTTTGTTTATTTATTTTTCCTTTCTAGCTCCAGTGCAAAATAATTGCAGTATTTGCAAAACTAAAGCACACAAACTCTTCAAAATGCCTCCTTACTGCCTGGACCTCCACTGGAGGAAAATGAAGAATTTCCTGCAGGCTCATATCTGGTCCTCGCACACTATTTTTGGCATCCCTGCTCTTTCCTGTTTTCAGAGTATTGTTGGTAAAACATAAAAAATTGTCCCACACAGCAACAGGCACTGTCAAAGGTTTAGAGGGACTGACCTGTAATTGACTGTGAGCCTCTTATTGTTTTGGTTCAGCCATTAACTGAGGACATGTCCCGTACCCTGTACACCTCCGCCCGCCCTCCACACACACACACACACACACACACACACACACACACACACACATGCACATAAACAACACTGACCGTGATGAAAGAGCATTAATCCTTAAAATTGACAATAGGATTACAGTGTTAAAGAGCATCGCCGTCACTATTCTACTTCCTGCCCCCTCCGTGTCATCTGAACTGTTTCAAATCCTTTCAAAGGCCAGACTCTGTTGTGGCAGGAGCTCACCCGCTGGGCTCGTCCTCTGAACTGTACGCTGACGTCTAACTCGAGCAGACAGGTTAATTTGGGCAAAAATTAAAGTCGGCACTACTGGAACTTATAAACGATTCATTTTAGAGCTCTTTTTCCTTCTAATTGGTGATTGTGAGACTAAAGGAAGAGGAGAGGATGACTCATTGTTGAATTATTCACATGCGCCGGCTGTGTTACTTTGCCGTGACATTACCAAGCCTGAACCAAGAGGAAGCTGTTTAGACCTGTGGCTTACCGCAACACCTGTCTGTTATATCTGATTTTTAACATAAGTTAAATATTAGTCTGTTTTCGTCTTTTCGACAAATCCTCTGAAGAAAACAAACAAACACTAACTTGCTCCTACTAATAAGTCCTGTCTGTGAACCCAGAGCCTGATATAACTTGTTTCTGTGTCATTCTGTGTCTGGATGACATGTTGCCTCGTTATGATGAACACATACACACTGTAGTTTATTTTGATTCAGTCCTGCTCTGTAAATACTCACTGGCACACCAACATGTTTATGGAAATAGTCCCCAACAAACACACTGTGCAGGCCTGTTTGTGTAACATCTGCTAAATAATACAGCGCCCAACTGTTTTAGGTTGTTTAGAAATGAAACTATACATTTATGACCTGGTTTTAAGGATTTATTTTCATAATGAATCACTCAGTGCCTCCAATGGGATGGCAACGTTGACAATGTTGACGCACTAGGTGTTTTATATGGACCCTAATAATCCACAGATAATCAGAATAATAAACCCCTTCATGTTCGTAAACAGTATGATGTTTTTTTTGGTGGGCGGGGCTTAGTTATTCTCCACAGACATTAGCTAACACAAGCTACATGTAGCAAGTTCTGTTGGCTTGTTTTAGACAACGGAGGAAGATGATGTCAGTGGTGCATTCAGAAATAGAGTGTTGGAGTGCACCCCGGCACAAACTGGACCATTCATAAATTCGGAGAGCTGTCTGAATGTACCATTCGGCTATCCAGAGCACCGCACTCTCAGAGTGGCAGAGCGGACTCTGGTTTCTTCGACCAACAGGGCTCTCATTTGAGTTAGTCATTTAATATCTGTCTCTTTAGCTGCTAAATGCTCCACTATGTCCATCAGCTGGTTTCTAACTTTGTCTGCCTGGTGTTTGGTGCTGAGCAGGTCCTATAGAGAGAGTTCCCAGAGCTTTCTCTTTTAAAACAGCTGCCTCCAGTGGCTGAAAGCAGCATTATTAGAGCAGTGAGAGTGAACCAAAATCAAATAAAATCCAACTTTATTTGTATAGCGCCAGAGCAGAGCAGGAGTAAAACAGCACAGAAAAAGTAGGTGTGAATAGCTCGACATTACAGCAATAAGAAAGAGATGGGCTGGGGTCAGGCCAAACAGTAAAGCTGAGCTGAAACTCACTTTAAAGCTCTGTAAAGCTGAGTAGAGCTGCAGATTCAGGTGCTAATTCCCTGTAGGCTCATCACTGTGTGACCCCTCTCACTTTATCCCATCATTTTCACATTGTCATTATAAAAATATAAATTATAGCTGCTTTAAGGTTTTCGTTGTGGATGCATTTTGTTGCTGAGAAACAGGACTGGCTGCTCAAAGCGCAGATGACTACATCCTCTGAAATGTTTTGTAAGTGTCTGCCTCAAGATAACTTTGAATTCAACCAAGAGTTTTAGTTTAATTTTCTTTAAGTAGATGCCCCATTTTTGAAACCTTTGATTGCCCTCCACACTTTAATATTTTGCTGATGTAATGTAGACGATGCTGCGGGACAAAAATAGTTTGAGTTGGACTGTGTGTGAATTAACACCCCAGTGTAAGGAACCTGATACACAGGCACAACAGAGCTGCTTTCGGTCATCATTTATTTTACAATTAAGGGCAACTCCATTATATTTATGTCTATACCGTAAACATTCAGAATACATAATAAACATGGTGGACTATAAATTTGATTTCAAATCATAACGAGCCATGATTTGCCACAGTCTTAGCTCTGCATCTGAAACAGATGTGCTCTAACTGGATCTGGGAACAGCCGATCCAGCAGGACCAAACCCTGGAGGACGCTTCTCTGTGTCTTTTCACGTTGGAAACATGAAATTAAGACGTTACACGAGGAATATACTCTCGGGGCTGCTCTCATGCTGTGTAATTTTTTCATTTATGGTCTCTGTTCTCACAGGAATCCAATGACATCACCATGGGCTCGATTTATGCTGCGAGTCGCTCGGTTGTGTTTGCTACCGCTGCAGACGCATACCGTCTCACATGTCTCCTTTTACAGTGTATCAGCCTTGAACTGGGACTGGAGAGAAAATTGTTCGCATAGCGCACATGTGTCATCCCAAACTATTCACTTAACTGCCTTCACTGTAATGCAGTTAGTCAAGGGACTTTTACCCCTCTCCTCTCCTTCTCATACTTTCTATAGTTTATAGCTGACTGGATTGTGTTGCTGCGAGGCATCCTTAATGCCCACTAGCACTACAAAGAAGTCTGTGCTGAACATTTTAAACCCACAGCCAAGCAAAATTTATCTGATGTTATCTGAAGCTCTGAAACAAAGATTATGCATTGTGGAAAAAAATAATGCAAGGAATAGGCTTTTAATCCCCTGGTGATGAGATTATGGAATGTGACAGTGTGTTTTTTAGTTATGCTGTTGTTCAACAATTGAACCTAACTTTATAGTAGATTTAAGGCCTGTTATGTGAAGCGTATAGTGTCTTCTTTCTACAAATACAGATGTCTGGCTTTTAAAAAGAGGTCAACTGATGTTTCATTTTCAGGGCCTATTCTGCTGATTATTAGTAAGCAAGGAGACTGATATGAATTTGCATTAAAATCTTGGTGTTAAATTTTAGAAAAACACAAACTCCACAACTCCAACACAAAATTTTGGCAAAATCCTTTGAAGAGAGGGTGAGAAGAAACAGTGTTACTTGAATAAGTAAACACTGACCAGCGGGACCAGACTGGCCAACCCGTATGCTCTCACTCAGTGGATGGATGATGTCACAGGAAGCCAATCTTACAAAGGAGGACCACACTTGCTTGTTTTGCTATGGAAGCTAACATTAGCTAATGTGCTAATACACATAAAGTTATTCATCCCTACAGCAGAAAATACATTTTCCCTAACCTGATATGAAGTGTGCGCTGCACATGTGAGCATTTTTGATGATGGCCTCCGTCCAGTCCTTTGGTCTTATCACATTTAACCATAGTTGTCTTTGTTTTTGTTGACGGGCAGTGGCGGCTGGTTTTGAGCCATGACTCCTTCTATCCTGTCTCCCAATAACACAACAAGACCACATTTTAAGACTCCTATGTAGCCCACAGCCCTGTGGGGGAGAGGCAGGTTTTGCCTCCAGCTAAAAAAGTGACGTCATTGTGACGTCGGCCCTAAAAGGGTCTATCCTCCCAGAAGGGTTTGTATGATATCCTATGAATTAGCAGCCCAGGCATGACATTATGTCCTTAACATAAAGCTATGTAATGAACTTAAAATTATGGAGGTTACTGTAGGTTTTGGAAAAAGAAACATGGTGAAGACATACCTTAAAATGACTCAAATTTCACAGTTACAAATATCCATCTCCTTGGGAAAGTCCTGTGTTTTATGACCCATTCACTGCCCCCTGCAGACTGCTCAGGACTGCTTTCTTGTTAACCACCATCAGCGTGTTTTGTCATGTGATCGCAACCTTTGAAAATATGTGGGTTAAGCATGAATTACTGGCTCATGATTATTTGGAATATATATTACTTTTCATAGAAAAGAGCTAGGGTCAGAGGTTGTGCTAGGTCGGACGTCCAGGTTTGCTGCTCAATGCTTTGCATTGAAGTGATATGTCAGGCTTAATATACTCCAATGGTACGAAGCTTCCCTACTGCAGAAATTGAAAAATGAAGTGAAATTTCAGGACCCACCTGTAGTCTCTACGTCACTGAACTACTACAACCACATATTTAACAGTGTTCAACTGTTACTTTGTGATGTGACCAGGCAGTAATCCCTCTGGACTGAGTTCAGTTTTCTCCCCCAAGATTCTCTGCTTCTACAGTTTGGCTTCAAGGTCCGCTTGAGCGTCCTCTTTATCCTTGGCATTTTTCTGGCTGCTGCCACTGGCTCCCTAATCTTTCTCCAAAAATGCACACTTGTGTGAAGACTGAAAAAAAAGTCGAGCTCCGTCTTGTTTCTTTCATAGGTGAAGATCTTGTTTTTCTTTGAAGTCCTCCAATAAATCATAAGGTGTAGCTTTTCTTGTGGGGATTAAGTTGAGGAAGTCAACACAGTTGTGGTCACCACAAAACGGCAAAAGAGTTGAGATGACATATTGGCTTGGATTAAATTTTAATCCATCACTGTCTGTTGTCGTTACTGGATTTATTCAGCCGCTAAATGACAAAGTAATGGAAAATCTGCTTCCCTTTATTTTTGCAAATGAGGGCAGGTAATTCACACTCTGATCCATGATCTGCTTTTCACGATTTTTTGGGAGTCAAGGCTGTTCCACTGACTGATTGCCAAATATGTAACAGTCGACCTGGTATGCATCATTTTAAGCTCACAAAAATTACAGAGATTTATAGATTTGTTTCAGCAGCATTGTGCAAATACTTTTGGAAGGGAATCTAAAGAATGAGAGTTGAATGCTTAGCCCAGTATTGTTTTATTTCATATTTTTCCAGCTCTTCCTGTTTGGATTATGTTGAGATGCCACCCCCATGGTTTATTATATATTATTGATGCCACAGCAGAAAGTCATCAAAGACAAACATTGTTTCTTTCCACCGAGAAAACCATCAAAAGCACAGTCCCGGAGGCCCAGCGGTTTAAAACACATGCCATGCAACCATAACGATCTGGGTTCAAGTCTGGTCAGAGGCTGTTGTTGCATGTCAAACCTGTTTTCTCTGTTCATATTTCCTGTTGCTCTTTATTGTTATGTCTTTAATTAAAGGGGGTGAAACAGAAAAAACGGCCAAAAATGCTGAGCTGAGTTACAGTAGGATGGATAAATGGCACTATTCCAGGCCAGGAAGTTGTCATTTGTTGCTTACATTTTGTTGAAAGTAGATCCTTTTTTTGTTAAAAATCTTAAGTCTGTAGCACCTGATGCCCAAAACCGTCACAAGCTTAACATTTATTGGATCCAGATAACAAAGACAAGTCAAGACAGTTTTATATGTAGCCCAAAACTGAGTTTGTCGCAGATGAAATGAAGGTAAAACCTTTACAACCATGTTACTGAGATTAAAGAAGCATCACTCTGTTTTTGGAAATCCAACAACTCCCACATAGTGATATGTCAGTTTCATGTTCTCCCAGTTAAACTATTTTTCTCAGTGCGTCACATACATATTATATCAACAGTTATGTAAATATAAGTATTTATGGATTTTACTCTTTGTTTGAGACGGATCTGGGCCAAAAAAACTTGATCAGTACATTGTTAGTCCAATCTAAAGGTGTTTAATTTCCAACAATATAAAACAGAGAAAAAAAGCTGCAAATCCTCAAATTTAGAAATTTAGGAAGCTAAATTCAGCTAATGTGTGGCATTTTTTTTTAAATCCAACCTTTGGCCCGGTGATGCTAAGTAGCTTACAGTTTGCAAGTTGCATTATCAGCTGACATTACAAGAAACCATGTAGAATAGCTAAGTTACAGCTAGCTGGCTAACATTAGCTCAGGTTACGATTAGCTTGTTGGCCGCCACTGTATCACTCTTGACTAGCAGAAAGCTAATGTAGCCAGCTAGCTGTGAGCCTAACTAGGCTATGCTGCATTAATCTGACATTGGTTGCCTCTTAACAGTAGCTTACAGCAATACATCCAATTTACCAGCCGCATTAGCTCTGGAGTGTGGATGATTAAGATAGTGTTCATCACCCAAGACAGTAATTTGCTACATTAGCTTGCTAGCATTTTATCTTTTTTAGTGAACACTAACGTTAGCAACCATTAGTTGGTTAAATCCATAATATCATGATGTATTTCATATGTCTGTGCACATTGGGATTTCTTTTCAACACTGGGGGGCTCTGAAATTATGATATTGAGGAATAAACTTGATGAATTTACTGTTTATCAGAACACAAATGAGACAAGAATTAGCTAGCTAGCACAGCCATTTCCCCGCCCACAGCGGGTGGCAGCTAAGACCTAAGTTGCTGTAGGAACTAGAATTAAGCTAGTGCAAACCCAAGCCCAAGGGTTGACAACAGGCTGGTGGCCAACGGCAGCAACAGAGTGTGCTGAACCAGCTGGGACTCACGGCGGTCCAGACCCCTGTTGCTCTGGCACTTGGTCTTGCTCTGTCTGAATTTGGGTCGCCACAGGGTGCTAAATGAAGGTCCATCTGTGCCGGGCAGCTGCTGCTGCAAAATATATATAACAGAAACAGCATGTTTGGACTCTGTGTTGTGGTTGGTGTCAGTCGTTTGGTGACGTTAACGGACTCCATTTAACAATTAGCATTAGCTACTGTTGCTCACTGTTAGTGTGTAGTCTCAGTTTTTAAGTTATGTTACCACCTGTTCACACATTGGCAAAAAAACAAACAATTGAAACTGGTAAAAAGTTACATGCTGAACCTTTAGAGATGCACTCCCTGCAACAGTATGTAGACTCTCTGATAGATGGAAAATAGACAAGACATTTGGTTATGACTGAGGCCTCCAGAGGTCCAATTTTAAAAAGGCACGAGACTACGACAAATCCTTATTTAACTATGACAGCCCTGGTTCCTAGATCGGCTCCATGACCTAACCATTCTATTTTGAATCTGGGTCTATCCAGGCCACTTCCACTGTGAAATCAGAGCAGCATGTCTGCGAGATGTGTGTCAGTAAGCTATGCGTCGAGAGAGCTGGGAGTCATTTATCAGTCTAGGCTCGGGGCCGCTGGGAGAACGAAACTCAACCTGACACCGGAGCTTAATCCGCACAGGTGTCTCTCTGTAAACCGCCAGCTGCTCCTGACATGCAACCCCTCCATTTAGGTTCTGTGGGTGTCATGTGGGGTAATACAAGTCCATTCATTGATTCAGGGCGTTATCATAGTGCCCCAAGTGTTGTTAAGAGTTTGGAAAAGTCTTCAGAGTGTGAAGATTGGGCTTCTGAATCTTAACTAAACTGATGTGTCTCAAAGACTGAAAAGATCTCAATGTGTGCTAATTGTTATTAAACCAAAAAAGCCTTGTTGCCACCAAATGTACCCACTCTGTGTTAGCTGTAAGCTAGCTATACAAACTCACAACTCACTCGGAACATTTTTTTTATATATAAAGTCCTAAACAGCATTTTTGAAGTAAAAACCTCATCGGCCCCAGCTCCCCCAACGCTTCAATGACCATAAAATGCCCGATGTACAGTACGTGTTGAAACATCTGACATGTGGCATACAAAAGCAAATATGTGCCTTTCAGCCTCGACATCATTTTTCAGTTCAAAGCAAAGATTAATAACAGCAGGAATAACAAGGCCCTCCGAGAAACTCCATCAGCTCACGCTCAACTGACCCAGCACAGAGGAAATGTAGTTCGGATGGTCTGAAAAGCTCCCAGAGGTGCACTGGTCCTACTGCGTCCCACCGCTGTGCAGCACAGTAGCGTACTGTAGATTCTCAACCAAGTCTGTGTACAAAAAGTCATGTGCCGTTAACATTTCAACAGGTTTGTTTTATATCGCTTTGGGGATGGAGTTTGGGGGGGAGAGAAATCACATATGCATGTGGTATGTCTTCTGACCTCTCTTCTTACACATTAAATCACACGTTGTGTTTGCTTGTGGTTCCACTGGATATTTGTCAGAGACAGTGGCCACATCCGAAGATGGTGTTAAGGTTAAGTTGATGAAGCTTGTGGTTTGAAATCTCCTGGACCACAGTGTGTCTTTTGAGCTGTTCACATGCAGTCTCTCATTCTGTATTGCAGGGTCTATGTCCAGTCAAAGTAGTTAACATGATTACCCAATATGAGAACTCTCAAATTGGGTCCTGTTTACCGTATATCACGGACTGTGCTAGCTTTAGCTGTCCAGAGAACCCTGTGGATTTTTAATGTTGGAGCCAAAGTGAGAGGGTGATTTTTATCATCCCTTTAAAGTTGGAGTAGGTAGAAATCTGGAAAAGGCCAAAAAACCTACACCTTCCTCCTGTCGCTCTCCCGTCTCTGTCCTAAGCCCCTCCTATTAGACGACCACGGGCATATGCACATGCTTCATACCTGTTATTTCATCTTACCCCAAATGAGCCAAGAATTAGCTACCACACCCCACAGTCCTTTTGCCTCTATCCCCGCAGCTTTGGACCACTTCCCTGGAAGGAGAGCAGGCAGCAGCTCCAAAAACTGACCCTCTGTTGGTGGCTGAAGCAGCTCCAGTGGGCTAGAGGCCAGCATTAGTGCTTGGTCTAACCTGTGTCATGGCAGCAACAGAAAGTTTCTGATCCAGCGGGGAGTCAGAGCTGTTTGATTCCCCAAAGCTGGGGTTTGCGCTGGCTGGATTCAGGTTGCTGCAGCTGCTGACTGGGAATCTGTCTTCAAAGCTATTGCCCGTTCTCCTCCCAGCGAGGTGGTCTGTAGTGGTGGGGAGTCGAGCTGAAAATACACTGAGCATGTTGCACTGCAGCTCATCAACAGACGACCACACAAAGTTATCACTACTTTTACTGAAAGTTTAAGTTAAAAACGATAGGGGTGTATTTTTTGATGCGTGGCATTCGCCACCCATGTGTTTTGACCCTCAGGCGGAGGACGCACTGTGATTGGAGGCTCTAGCTAATTTTCACTAATGTACAAAAAACAGGAACTTGAATCCGCCGCAGACGTGAGCCTTTAGCTCCGGTTAGCAGATGGCTAAACTATAAGCAACAATTTCTCTCAATCTCTGAAACGCTTTACTGACATTGACATTTTTTATGTGTTTTATTGTCAGACTTTATTTTAAACTCTCTTTTTGATAAGTCTACCTTCCTTTTTCGGGTTGCTTCTCAGAATAGACAGTTGTTGCCAGTGCTGGGAGAGCAACTTTTTCTGCAGGATTCTCAGCTATTTAATCAGGCTCCACTGAAGGGATGTGCACATGCATTTGCAACGGCCAATAGGAGCTTTCTTCTTTCTGAAATGACCTGCGATTGGCCAAAGCCTACCGTCAGGTGCTAGATTTTCTAAAGTCTGAAAACAGAGCAAAGAGAAGGTGCAGAAGTTTGGTGTTCTCTCAGTCCACTTGAATTACAGTATACTTAAAGGTTATTAAAACTGTCTAGCTCTGCTTTAATACTTAATTCTTAATTCATACGCTCGTTTGTTTAGTCGTGCTGAAAAATGTATCTTAATAACTGCTGTCTTTAATCTTGTCAGTTAACTTTATAACTTTGGTTGATTTTAAAACGAACAGCCAGCTCTTGGAAGGGTTAAGCTCCATGTTTTCTTTTCCATATTCATGAAAACACCGACTAATTCCACCTCTTTGAAACCAAATAAGCAGTCATTTCACAGGGAAAGCAGAAACAGCCATTAACTCAATCTGTGTGAGGCCCCCTTTGCAGAAGTCACGCGTGGAAGGGTTAACTACTCAGGTGGAATGAGAACCAGAAATGACTGTTTCAAGATGAGAGTCACTTGGAGGAGAAAAACACTTGTCTCTCATTAACACTCAACCCTCAGTGGCCTTTTCTGGAGTGCGTTTGCATCCACCTGTTGACCCTGGCTCCGCTACTCGCCTTATCCTCTCTCTGGAGGCGGCCTGCACGCACCAGGTGTTTCCCGTCGCACGTGATGCATCTCTACTGCATGATTGGAGTAATGCCCGGTCTTTATTGCCGTCTTTGCTGGAGCCAAACAATATGTTTTTGACACAGTTCTCTGACAGTAAGCCGGCGTGCCAAGGATTTCACATGTTTCATTGTAAGGGCCTCCTGATCGGGGTTTATCCCAGCCTGCAATATTGGGAGACTAGACCTCAGGAAATCCCAAGTGAGCATGAGCACACAACTTCTATTCAGCAGAGCGACTGGAAGCTTTATTTTTCTACACGGGGGTGCCACACACATACAGAACAGAGTGCGGCGCGTGTGGCATCGCATGCAGGCAGGCATGCATAGTGAATAATGAGTTCATGGGATCACGGCTGGTTTGGCTTCAGATAAAGCCATTTACTCTCTCAAAGAGTATATTTGGCTTTTAATTAAGCTAAGCCTACATAACTACCTGATCAAGCCCCTGATTCACAGCAGGCTTTGGCGACCTACAGCACAGGGCTCACGCATGGCGGCAGATATAACTCCCCCAGTGTTGTTCTAACATCCCTGAGAGTGTGAGGTGCAGCAGTGTGTCAAGCGGCTGGAAAAGCATTGAGGACTCAATCTCTGAGAGACAAAACAGAGCAAGAGACGGTTTTCTCGTCCAAAAACACGAGGAGAAAAAGTAAAAACAGAAGACAGAAAGCGACAAAGACAGTCTGAAACAATAGTTTGGCTCCGAGCCCTCTCCTGTTGCCTAAAACGCTGATTTAAAGCACAGACATATTTTCCATTTGTTTCTCCAGAGCTCCATTTCCTCCGAGTCTCAGTGACCTCCCCTCACCCTCGGCCCCTCTGCTTTATTAGCAGCGGGACAGCCCACACGGTGCTGGTAGCGGAAGCTCATTCAAACCAACAAGGGCAGGAAGCCAGTGTCCTCATCACAATGCCAGCTGCTTCCAACTTAATTTGTCAGACGGTTCCTTTCAGTAAATTTAATTTGAGAGAGATACAGATAATAATCCGCCGACTGCTGCAGCGAGTCAGGCTGCAGTCAAGGATTGAGCTTCTTAGAGCGACAGGAAGTGAAGAAAACCAATGGCCTCCGAGAAAACGGAGGGTTTTGTGGGAAAATGGAAGGTCTCCACATAAGTTTGTATAAACAGGAAATGGAATACCTTAGTCTTTTCCTTTTTTTGCCTCTCGTTTACATAGGGCTGTTGCACATAGGATGAAATTGACAGAAATTGAGCTGAACTGAACTGACCTGATTTCTGGTGGAACAGAGCTGGAAATGACGATGTAAACAGGAATTATGTGGCCTGTATTGGTGCAGTTCAGCTCAGAACAACAGTGTCAGGAGAGGTTGTGTCTCGAGTCCAGTCATGAAACCTGAGGCATCTGGGAAAAGGCTCCCAGCACCTCTGCTCTGTGAGCACGGTGGTTTCATACAACACATTTAAATGGCATATGGTAGGAACCCATTGATTTACAGACTATTTTGGTTCCACTGCTGGATTCGACCTTACAGAGGTGCGGAGTTTGGCCAAGTTTTTTTTTTCCTTGTTACCATTAGAGGTTCAAGGCAAAAGATGGAATCTTGTGAAGGAATAAGACCTGATCCATTTTCCAGCGCTGGAAGATCGACTCTGTTGCTTTATTTGGCAAAAAAGGACAAACAAGCTTTCAAATGGTGGCTTAGATTTCTTTGTAGTGTCTCTGCTGCAGATTGGATGTCATCGTATCATAGCTGAGATAGCTTTGAAGTCGTGTGGTGCCTTTTGTTCCAAAAATTATCATATATCCTCTGATTTTAATGTATTCATCATGGAAAACAAAGTGAATAAAACTAAAAAAGTAATTCATACAAATAAGTCTCTGGTTTCTGTTTACAATGCTTCGTAAGATGTCCCACTTTTCATTTAACCCTCATTTGACACAGATCTGATGTTTTAAATCAGACAACAATTCAGCTCCAGTCTGAACAACATGAATATGTGGTTTTCACAAAAGGCATGTTACTTACTGTACATGCTTGTTATTGAACAGTTGAATCCGAATTTGTCAGTGCCAATAAATAATGTTGGAAGAAAAAAACAAACATCTGACTCAAGTGGTGTCTGGCGTGATGTCCAGAATCATTTCAAAACTACAATGACTTAAATGTGTCTTTAAAAAGCTGCACATGTTGCTGTTTCAACACTGATGATGTTTATATTGCCATCAGATATGGGTTATATGTACATTAACAGTCAGGACAGTCAAATTAAATCACGTATGACCCCTGAATTCAAGACTGAACGTCCATTCATTTTCAACTGCTTATCCAGGGCCGGGTCGCGGGGGAGCTCGTTGAAATCCGGAGCTTGGGCAGTGACTTGCGGTGTCAGACACTGACACAAAAGGCTGTCCTATAACGTCGGCTTGATACACGGCCATTTGCCGTTATAGTTCATTGGCGCTCAGTGGCGTCAGGGGGAAATGCAGTAGGACAAGGATGTAAGTTAAGACGATTAAAGTTCAAGTAGGGTGGGCGGGAGGGGTGGTGAATGGGTCCAACAAACACCAACTTTCACCCAGAAGAACAGTGTTTGTGTCTTGAATGATTCAAAAGCCAAACCTTGTTCTTTTTTCCTAAACCAAACAACATGTTTCTGTTGCCTGAACCCAACCATGTGCATTAGTTGTTGGAGGGAAAAAAAACATCAATTCACATTGTTGTACTGACTGTATGTAAACTGTACATTTCCTATGAAAACAAAAGTGTATTTTGAAAACAGACAATTCATGTAACAGGCAGAACTTGACACGGTGTCCCAGAACACCAACAACCAATGCACCCAGGGTACCTTGCATGTTGTATGTGGACGTGGAAAGTCCATGACCAAACATTGATTTGTGACGAGGTGGGAGAGAGAATGTGTTGGTCCGACTGGTGAGAGTCCCCTGGGCAGACCCAGAACATGCTGGAGGGATTATATATCTCGTCTGGCCTGGGAATGCCTCGGGATCCCCCAGGAGGAGCTGGACAGCGTTGCCAGGGTTAAGAACGTCTGCTGGAGTGCTGCCCCCGCGACCTGACCCCGGATAAGTTTGAACGTGAAGCTGTGAATACATTACCCTGTTAGACAAAGCTCTACAGGAACAGCGGTAGCCTGATTGTTAAAGGCTTTGGCAATTTAATAAGTAATTAGCAGTAATTAATTATTATAGACACACAGGGGTGAAGTAGTAATTATAAAATTTGACATGGCTGATTTTTTAATTTAATTAACGTAGAAATGCAATTATGAGAAGTCTGTGCCTTCAGTGATTACTTTTATACGCTCATTAGGATCAGAATGATGCGGATTTGGGAATCCCATGTCTTGCTATCCAGGATAGGCTAAACCATTTTACTTTGTGCCAGTTCTTCAAAGCAACATTGCACTTGGCTTTGCAGAAAAATGTGATGAAAAAACACTTTATTGATATCGTGCGGGTAAACTGAAGTGTGAAAGCAGCACAAGTACAAGAATAGCTGTGCCTTCCAACACCCATACTACCATACTGTATAGCAGTGGTTCCCTACTGGTGGGTCGCGGGTTAATTCCGAATGGACCGCAAGTGACTTGCCAACATGTCAAGTTTGTGAAAAACACACTCATTTTTTAAAGTACAATGAATTTCAGGCACAGTATACACACTGTTTCCTGCTGCAGGGTAATTGACTAACAGACAGCTACTTGACAGAGACAGCAGACTAACTTCACAACATGGCCAAACGCAAGTATGATGCTGAATGTATTAAACTTATAGACCTTGAACTAATGACTAAATAGAAATCTGGATCTTGTGGCTGGACCAGTTGGGAACTACTGCTGTACAGTGTGTGAGAAAAAGATTTAGTATGTCGCAATACATAGTATGTCAAATAGGGCTGCCACGATTAGTCGACTAATCGATGACTAATCGACTATTAAAATAATCGGTGACTATTTTAGTAATCAATTAATCAGTTTGAGACATTTTTCATAGAAAAGTACCATAAAAGTACCCCAAAATACTCTTGCTGCAGCTTCTTACGTTCAGATATTGGCAGCTTTACACACTCTCCTGTGACAGTGAACTTAAACCCTTTGGCGTGAGTATGAAACAAGACATTAGATGACGTAATTTTGGGGTTTGGGCGAGACAGACCGACATTTTTCAAAATTTTAACACATTTTTCGATGAAATGATTAGTCGACTAATCGAAGAAATAATCAACAGATTAGTCGACAATGAAAATAATCGTTAGTGGCAGCCCTAATGTCAAATGCAGTATGCAAGCCAGCATGCTTCTCAGGCTATTCTGACCCACGTCATATCGGCTGAGCCGCAAACACATGACAGCTGATTGACAGCTGTAAGAAGTCGCAGTGATGGTTGACTCAAGTAACTGATGATCAGTCAAAACAGTAATAACAGGAATATTGATTCATTAAGTCAACAAAATAATCCTAAATATTAACAACAAAAGTACATAACTGTGAAAATGACAATGACAAAGAGAACTGCAGATGTAATTTCACTGTCACACATACAATATGTTCGAATCTACAATCTGTGCAGTTAAACTTTGAAGTTAAAATACACATATTGCAAAGTAACAACAGCAGAGCTCCCTGGGTCGATCATCGTCTCTGGCAAACTTGATGAGTGGCGTTTGTTTTATCTAAGTTAAGTAAGATAAGTTACCCTCCACTTGTTGACACGTACATATCTGTATACATGCAGTTCATGCATTAATGTCTTTACATGGTCTGTCAGGATGAACTGAATGTCTTTCTGCGCATTGTAAAATCCCACAGTGTAAAGTGTGTCTACATTTCTCTGGTCACTTACATTTGCTCACTTCCTTCATGCAAATACATCCGATTCCTCTAAAACCACTTCAACTGTCCGAGTTTCAGGCCCGTCTCTGCACAGCTCCTCGGTAAAGCATGTGTTTTGAATCTCTCGTAAGATTTCTCCGGCTCTTTCCTTCCTCTGGAAAATGTCTAATTTCAACCCCGGGTAAATAAATGCGCCATAGTTACTTTTGCGCTGCTTTCATTACACTGAATCCAGTCGTGTGCGTCAACTCCCTGACAAAGACTAAAACAGACAGTGTGTATGAGTTTCGTAGATTGCCGTTGTCTCAAGTAACCATACCTCATGCCAATTATGCAAAAGCTGTAAACACAACCAGTAGGATAATGATAATAGGAAAAATATGCCCCAGCTCTCTCTGGAATAACAAACTCAGCCCAAGAATAAGAATCTCAAACTGTGTGAATATTAAACAACGGGACAAGCTTATATAAATATCCCTGAAGTCCTACCTGTTGTCATATAGTGTTTACAAATGAGCGGAGACAGAATAAAGACACCGAAATGAGCCAATTAGACAAAAATGTCAAGTCGAGCACGTCTCAGGAGCCTGTAGGCAGTGACATAAAGGCCTGCTCACATCCTGTCATTTGTCTCTGTAATTAATCGTTGAAGCACAAGTTGAAAAGCGAACATTTGTAACATGGGCATTATTCATCTTTGAGAGAGGCGTAGCTTTCACACGAGGACAATATTATACCCCTCTTTCCGTGTGAGCTTCATTTAAACAAGGCACTAAATCATTTAGCACTTCCTCAGATGTTCCTCCAAGAAACTAAGGAAACGTAAGTGATAAAAAAAATGGTAGTTCAAGAGCTATTAGGCTACAGGATGAAAAAAAAGATGACAAACATGTGCTATTAATGACCAACATCTGCAATGTCAAGAAGATGTTGCTATTCAAGCCTTACATGGGAATCAAAGACACGTGCATGGCAGAGGGTTAGCGGCGCTATGAGTTCAGCCAAACGTTGCCTGGCACTTTGTACCGGGCATGCAAAACAACCACGGTCTGCTGAAGAGTAGTCACTCAACACGGGAACAGCTGCCTGCTGATTCAATTCTAAACAGACAAGAAGGGTTTGGTAAACTACTGTTATGCCAGAATCAGGTTTCTCAATCCTTCCCCTCTTCCAGCCGTCACTGTTTGTAATGAACCACATTAAGTGTGTCCCCAATCACTGTATGAAGTCACTGAGTGAATATGAAAACCACATTGGGCTCTTCTCCTTGAAGATGGCAGCATGTTTCATCCTCTGGTTAAAAGTTGGAGAGTAAGGAAGTGGCATTCTGCGCCTAAAGACCTAAAGTCAAGACCACCTCACTCAAGCCTAAGTCAATTTAAAGACCTTCTTCAAAGGCAGCTTAGGACCTGATGACACAGGAAGCAAAACATGAGGTGCACATGCAAAACATGAGGTGCACATGTGTTTTTTCTGTTTTGTTTTTTTTAATTGATTGAAAGCCACTTGTATAATCAATCGACAGTTTTTTTGATTCACAGTAATCAGTATCCAGTTTGTGACATGTTGAGGCAGAGGGTGCTGTCTGTAGCTCTGGTTGAGGGTGAGAGGCTGTCAGCAGATAAACAGAGATCTGTGTGGGTACATGAGACCCTAAAAAAGAGGCTGGATCATGGGGAGTACCACCAGTTGGTCCAGGAGCTGCTCCTCCATGATGGACGTGTCCAGGCATATTTTAGGATGACTCAACCTGCTGTCTATAGTCAGGCCGTATAGCTCTGGGTATCCACCAGCTACAGTACCACCAGTTTCTCCTCCATTGTTTACCAACTGTGAACTTGTTGTCGTGACCACTACAGAAGGCCCGCCTCTCAAATAATCAGATTCAACAATTGGGGAAAAAAGATGACAAAAAAGAGATGACGTGGGGCACTTTCTGCTCTAAGTTGAAGTTTAGAGCGCTGCTAAAAGTGGGCAAGGTCCAAAACCTGATCACATTTTATGGTTGAAACTTGTTTATTTATGATTAATAATGTTTGTAGTTTGATATGACAACAACTTCAGGCCTACAGCAATGTGACGCATTGTACCAACCATGAGTAACTTATATCAGGAACATTTATAACAGTTAGAGATGATCTCTCAACATTTCACTGTTGAGATCTATTGTCCTCAAGACAAAAACAAAATTACATTTACCTGAGTGTACAGCTCTGACAGTAATCCAGGGGGACATGTCATGTTTGGGATAAGTTGTAAAATTCCTTCAAATTAGCTTATTTTCAGCATTTTATTTTTTAAGCAGCTTATTTAACAAATTATTCCTCTTTTTGCTGAAGAAATAATAATGGTTTGTGTCATGATACGATGGCAGATGTTAGATGATTTAAAATACAGCAGGTCTACACTAAAAATATAAATATGTAACTTAATAACCCACAGTGTGTCTGCCACAAAATTGGTGGTTACACTGAAAAAACTCTGGTATTGTTTGGAGTTATATTGACATTAAGGTTTATATTCATGATTTTAGCACATGATGAGCATGTTCCCTTTAGCTACGTCCTGAGAATACTACACTTACAAAATCAGTCTTTTGAGATTCGCCTGCTGAAACACAGTTGACATTATCTAGATTTATTATTAACATCTGGTACTTTTATCCCTATCATAATACCTTCATGTCAGAGATATGAGCACTTTGTCTCTTTGTGATGGTTTGCCATGAATTCTTTTAACAGCGGACACAAGAGGCACTTACGATCTTCCTCCAAATGTATTTATACAAAGACGCCTGTAAAACTATTGGCGCACCTGTTTCTCAGAAAGATGGACCGGCTATCGCAGACTTATCTTTGCCAGTTTCATCCAACATGTTTCAATTTTCATCCACTGCAGGAGATGGCACATGTGCTTAAAAACAGGATGAGGTCTATTCCAGACAGATGGGAAAGAGCAAAGTCTGGAAAAAGGGATGCCAGCCGGGATAATCTGATTCTGGATCACGATCTGCGCACCAAAGCAAAAATGGGCAAATTTCTCAAAGCAGCCCCGGAGCATCTTTAGAACCAAAAAATGTCACCAGGATCTCGATGTGATCTGTTTTCTATCAGTGTTGATTGAACTTGATGGCTTTTCTTGGCATGACAGTAAAAGCAGGATCCTCCAGTGACATTTCAGATCTGTGTCAGCAGGCTTTTTGCAGTGGCAGCGACAGATCAGAGTTTTGGGGGGTGTCTGTTACCGCGATGCTGGATAAGGTTTGTGTGGGTCCTTGAAAAGGGGGATGTAAGCTTGTGGCTGACATTGCAGAGGGCGTTCATGCATGTAGGGACAGTTAGCGTGACAGTTGTGGCTCTGTGTGTTTTGTATTTAATGTGTTTTGGTTTTTTTTGCAGTTAGGCCACAAAATCAACCCAAAATGGGATAATAGTGCATATTTCACTTTTAGTATTTTTAGATTAAAAGTGCCGTATCTCCAAAATGCTTGTTCCATAATTAAACAAAAACACTTTTCTGAACAATTAAAACGTTTTATGATGTTTCCACAAGACACAAAAACACACTGGAAAAAGGCTGACGAAGGAAAGAGGTAAAAAAAAAATGCTGATAAAACACAAAAAACTTGTATAGAAGTTAAACCTGTAGCTGCCAACACATTCAGCTGCATTTTAAATTCAAATGAAGCCAGTTGTAAGGACTTTGAGTCGAGGATTACTCCAACTGCCCGGGCAAAGCTTTACTGGTGGCCAACAGAAGAAGAATGTGGTCAGTTGTACTGGCAGACTCCCAACTGTGTCTTTCAGCAAAATAAAGCAGAATTAAAAAGCGCATGCATACTCAGCAAACCCATTTTTGGATGAATGAAAAAGGGGGCCGGAGGGAGAGAATAGCAAATAGCAGAGAAAATAGCATGGCAAGCTGTCATAAATCAAAACCTTCATACAAACTCAAGGTATGCACTTAATATGACATGCTAGAGAGTTTCTCAGCCTGCGGAGAGCCACCAAACTGAATAAACTAACATCTGAGTGCAGAGGGATATTCCAATCAAAACTAAGAGCTGGGTATTTAGTGCAAAGTACGCATGGCGTACCCTATAATCCTCCCTGCAGCTCGTTAAACACAAACACTACTCCTGTTTAACAAGGATGACTCCTTGTTAGAGATTTTAATCCCTTCTCTCATGCTGTTTTCAGTCTGGTATGATTGTTGGATTAAGTTTACACTGCAGCAGATAAAGCAATATATGGTGACAGGGGACCTATAAATGCACGAACGATCCTCCGAAACGCCCCCGAACGGTTCATTCTGACATCCAATCTCCTGTTCTCACTCTCTTTTTTAAAACTACCGACAGCGCGGCACTGTCAGTTCCTCTCGTCTCTGTGAAGAAACAGAGCGCTGGCCTCCGAACAAGTTCCCCCCTCAACGTCCAAACATCCAAATCAACCTGTCCCAGGTGCTTCGTTTGCCTCCTTCCTCTGAGTGGCCCACATCCTCTCACCCCAGTGATCTCTCTTTCAGCTCTCTAACAAACGTCTCTACCAGACGGCGAGATACACTCTGTGCAGATCTTATCCCCGATGAGGGCAGAGAGCAGCGCAGAGATGAGGGAAAGTTATCACATGTGCAGAATGAGTTCTTGCCCCTTTATATTCAGCAGCCAGTTTCATTAAATGCGCCCTCAAAAAGTGTGATCCAGTGCAAAAAAAATCCCAGCTACCACATGCAGTGGCTGATGTCCAAGGCAAACACTCCCACCGGTGTGTACACCAAGACAGATGACTATAGGACTCAAGGCCTGGCTAGCACAACGTAGCCCTATTCAGTATTTATTTTCACAGTTCAAAGCACTGGCAGCAGCCCACTTAGTGTCTGCAGTCCAGTCCAATGCACCCCTGATTGCCACAGTGAGGCTTCGCAGCCCACAAAGTCGTATACTGTAACTTGTGCCAGCTACTAACTCCACATCTGCAGTACCCCGCAAAAATGGCGAGGCAGCATCCAGGAGGGAAGGAGGGGGTTTGAGGGTAGGCTTATGGGTAGGGGGTAAAGGGATTCCTCTGAAACCACACTTTGCTCTGGGTTGAACGGCTGCTTTGTGCAGCTTGGCATGATCACACAAGCCACATTAAAGGACAAGGTCTGTTATTCACCCGAGCAATGATAAGTAATGTCTTGCAGGCCACTGATCGGAGCGGCGAACTTTCTGCCCTTGGCTGTGAAGTTTATCACTGCACTAACTGGATACCGTCTTACCCGCCCACACAGGGCTCCGCTCTATAAAACCTGTGTGATATACAAGCTACCGTATAGAATCAAGGAGGATGCTGGGTTATTACAGGGATGCAGATGTGAGCGGAGAAGTGTCTCATGTTTCTTGCAATACTTTTTACTGTCTGGGAATTCCTCTTCTCCCCTGATTGATTTCCTCAAAGAGGGATAAAGGTGGAAAATCTGTTAAATGTTGAGGGAAATGTTGTGGAAAAACATTTAAAAAGTGATTACTGGAGAGGATACAGAACAAGCTCTGCTCACTGTGGTGTGATCAGAAATCTAGGTCATTTAATTCAATGTGATAGAGTTTTATTTCCCTTTATCTGTACACTAGGGCTTCGTTCTGTTTGCATTAACGGCTCCATGTTTCATCAAATATTGCCAATGAAGAGCCAATGATCACTATCAACTTCAATAATGTTCAAGTACAAGTTTAAATGGACAGTTCACCCTCAAATCAAAATACATTTTGTTCCTCTCACTGTTAGTGCTAGTTATCAATCTAGATTGTTTTGGTGATTGTTGAGATGACACTCAGCTTGTGATGCTATACCAAAACTATACCTTTTGAAAAACTCAACAACAGAAATTTGTCTTTTCAGAAATCATGATCTTGTTACGCAATATAATCCACAGACTTTGTTGTGAGCATTTTCATGTAGGAACTATTTTCCTTCTGCCAAACTACACCCGCCAACCGTATCACAGCACACAAGGAAGCATGCATCACCTCATGGCCAAGATACTTGTTCTTGTGACAGCATGAGATATCAACATGAGTGGCGTCCTTCATGGGCTGAGCTGTAACGTTAGCTAGCTCAGTGGTGCTATGTGAGCCAGCAGTAGATGCATGCTTCCTTTGTGCAGTAATACGTTTAGCGGGATGTTGTTCGAAAGAAAAGAGTTCTTACGTTAAGCTGCTCACAGCTCAGCCTGTCACTACTTTTGTTGGACGATATATTGTCCAAGAAATAATTGTAATTTTGAGACCATTTTATGCCACTGATATGATATAATGATAATATGATAAAATAAAAATGCAAGTACACCCTTTCAAAGAGCAATGCATTTTTAATTTTTAAGAATACTCAGAGATTGTATTGGAAATATGGAAAAAATATTAAATCAATTATTTTAATTTAATTTAATCCCCAAGGGGAAATGGGAAATTTTTCACTCCATTGTCATATACATATACACACAGGCCTGCAATACACACACATGCACAACAGGACCTATATATGCATTAGAATATGCATGGAAAGATTTTGGAGTGAGGGTGCTGCCTTTGGACAGGCACTCCAAGCGACTGGGGGGTTTAGTGCATTGCTCAAGGGCACCTCGGCAGGTAGTATATATAAAATTGTATTATGTTTTACAGGAGTTTCCCAAAATTACTCAGTTTGAGACTTTATACAAAATTTGGCCAACAAAAACAAAAGTGATGCCTCTTGCAACTAATTGAGAGGCTTAATGAAGTCTCGGGAACTCCGCAGTTACCTCAATGATTTGGCCCTTGTGCTACATTCGGGTATCAGGGATGGATGGCCTGGGAGCCTGGCAGCTTGCTGGTGGATTTACGCAGTGGAGGATGAACATTAGAGGGTAAAACTACAACCTACAGACTATTGGGCTTGTTGCCAGGGGTTGGCATGCTAACGGCTATCAGGACTGTGACTTTTCCATTTCAAAAGTGCAGCTGCAGGCTACTGGTCAGCTACACTGTGTCGTCTTTGAAGTGTTGTTTTATTTTTCTTCAGATTCAGCCAAGTACGTGGGATTTGAGTGGGGGAAAAAAAGGGAGAATCACTGCGACTCACACCAAAACTATCTACAGTGATAAATAGCACTACAAGTAAGAAATGAAATATAAATTTTTGATTTTGGGGTGAACTGTCCCTTTAATTTTGAATCCACCTCTCGCTTTATGTGAATGTCACACTGTGTAAATGACATGTGTTTTATTTTGTAAAGACGCAGTTCATCATTCAGAGCAGCCTGAGAAAGGAAAAGAAATATCTATCTTTAGTTTACGGTTATTGGCTTTAATATTTATTGCCACATTAATGAGTAAATTGAGAAAAGTCAACTTCAAGTTCCATCTAAAGTTCAAGTCCAATACAGTCTCTAATGGGAGATTTGCATGAACACAATAAACAAAATACAAAAACATACTGGAGACACACTTTAAAAACTCCCACCAGCGCCAAAAATATCTAATGCTTGGATGGCAATTACTTGAGTCTCCTCCAGCGTATTAATTTAAAAAGGCTTTTCAGCAAAATTAACCCAAATTATTGTTTCAGCTTCCAACTGATTTTATGCATTTTGTATTTTTTGACCAAACACTGTGTTCTGTGCTTTGCTGACTTGACCCCAAGAGAGCCCTTCAGCCGTATGTAATGGGCATGAGACTAAATCAAGGTTGGCCAATACACACATACGCTGCGTTTTTACTGCCTGGCTACTCCTCATGAAGTCCCTCCACTCCAAGTTTTTCCTCTCAGTCTGGACTCTGTCAGATGCAGTTGTTAGCGCGTATGCTACATGTGAACTGAGGGCTATTATTCACAACAAGCTCATCAGCCTGACTGAGCTGGATCACCCCTCTGTGCTTATTAGTCTAGGCAGTAAGTACCACACGACAGCAGGGACTAGTGAAGTTTTCTTACTTCTGTTACGGTTCTGGTTTTAGGACTCATCCAGAGCGAGTACAACAGAGAGTTTGTAACTTGTGTTTTTGTAAGGTCTTTCCTAATACAATACGGACATGTCTCTCGAAAGAGTTTTTCATTCCTCGTTCCTCCTTTTCACACTGGCAGTGAAGCAAAGCTGAAAAAGTCATGGGACAAAATCCATAGTCCTGATTCTGTGCAAAAATGCATTCCTGAAATTTAGCCTAAGCTAATATGTAGCTTCAGTCTAAGTAAGCCAAATAGAGCAGGCATCGTCCCTGCAATTTCATGTACAGGTACTGCACTGACTGTCAGGATGAAGTGCAGCACAGGAGCAAGGAAACACTGTCCAGGGAAATGCACAGAGGGGATTCTGTATGTGGATCAGAAGTTTGGAAAAGGCCTAAAATAATCTTATTCTTCGTGTAATAACAGCAATAAGAAATCAATAGCAGCTCTCAAGCAGTCATGGTAAGATACAGTGGAAGAAACAGAACATGGTGACAGTTCCAAAAAGCCATTTATGACGAATAACAGATTCAAAGTTACAGTATGTGAACTTGACGGGTTGTAGGTCCTAATAATCTTTCAATGCCAAACATTTTCACATGTAAATAACTGATGTGATGTGCATGAGCGTTTATTGTGATTCATGGAGTTTTGCTGTAAGGTCCACTGTGTAGAGTTCAGGGGCATCCACTGGCAGAAATGGTATAAAATATTCATTACTATGTTTTCATTTCTTTATATCCATTCATCCATTTTCAAGCAATTATCCGAGGCCAGGTCGCGGGGGCAGCAGGCCGAGCAAAGCACCCCAGACGTCCCTCTCCCCGGTAACCCCAAGGTGTTCCCAAGCCAGACGAGATATATAATCCCTCCATCGTGTTCTGGGTCTGCCCCGAGGCCTCCTACAAGTGGGACAGGCCTGGAACACCTCTAACAGGAGGCGCTCAGGAGGATCCTGATCAGATGCCCGAACTACCTCAACTGACCTCTCTTTTGACACAAAGGAGCAGCAGCTCTACTTCGAGCTCCCTCCAGATGTCCAAGCTCCTCACCCTATCTCTAAGGCTGAGCCCAGCCACCCCACAAAGTAAACTCATTTTGGCTGCTTGTACCCGCAATCTCATTCTTCCTGTCACTACCCAGAGCTCATGACCATAGGTGAGGGTTGGGACGTAAGTGGACCATTAAACCAAAAGCTTGGCCTTCTGGCTCAGCTCCCTCTTCACCAGGATGGTCTGGCGCAAACTGCCGATCATCTCACGCTCCATTCTACCCTCACTTGTGAACAAGACCCCAAGATACTTGAACTCCCTCGCTTGAGGCAGTAACTCTCCAAACCCAGAGGGGCCAGTCCACAGGTTTCCAGCAGAAAACCGTGGCCTCAGACTTGTTGGTGCTGATTCTCATCCTGACTGCTTCACACTCGGCTGCCAACCGCCCCAGTGCATGCTGTATTACTTTATAATCACCTGAAAATAAGAACCATTGTGTTTTTGTTACCTTAGATTGAGCCGTGTATATCTACATACGGAGCGGGTCCTCCCCCGTAGAGTACACCATGTTGTTTATACAGTGGCCAGAAATGGACAAATCAAACACTGGCTATAGACAAGGTCATTTTTGTGTCAACCACCATAGCTGCTTGGCTTATGGGAGAAGTTTCAGTTTTGCCACCTCACTGCTAAATCCTACACACTGGACCTTTAAATCAGGAGCAGCTTCTGTAACAAGCTTGCTAAAAACATTTCCTTGTCGGTGCATATTTTTGCTATCTAACAAATCAAACTGAAGTTTAGCAAAAAAATGCAAAAATCCCAATTTGGTGTCTTCTTTGTAGACTTTAGTAGACTTAAAGTTGAGATTGTTCTTAAACTACAGTTGCAAGGTCAAGACTTTAATTCTTAATTTAATGATCATCTTCACGTGAAGTGTTAGCTTGCCAACAAGACGCCACGTGTTCTCTTCTTTGTTGAGCATTCTTTGGGATCAAAAACCTAAAGATAACAATATGTGGCATTTCTTACCACACGCAGTCCATCTTGAACATGAGAAACTCCTTGACTATGCTGTGACTTCATCCTTTCACTATTTTCCTCAAAACCTCAAAGACAATTCCCTAATTACAGACTCGTTACGAGAGAATTGTCCTTCGTACGAATCAAAAGAACCAAACAGTGATGAGAAAATGAAGGAAGAGCCCCATTTTCACGAGATGAATCAGCAGGAGAGCAGATGATTAAGGGCCTATACCCCATGTCCGCCCTCTTCTGTCTGTTTGTTTGAGAGAAGCATCATGCCAAGACAGAAATCTGCAGGATTAGATGGTAATAAATTGGTGATGAAATAATCCTGTTGGGCAATCCCATTCCAAGGGACGGGAAGTCGAGTTTCCCAGCACTGTGTGTCAAACACAAACACAATGGTTTATAGACATGATGAGTGAGCCTCATTGAGCCCCTCCGTAACAAAATGCAGGCGTACTGTACTTGTTCTGTTTGGTGTAGTCATTGCTCTTTGTTTGGTGCTCATGCTGAAACAGGGAGGGCTGCAGAGAGTGACTCATTATGGTCGGGGTACTTATCATGAGAGCAACAGAAACCAGATCAAGACAGTGCAGTTACAACAGCTGCATATGGCTTTTATTATACAAATACAGAAAACTCTATATTGGTCATCAGTGTTGATACAGTCATGTTGGGAACATCTCGAGTGAACCGCCACGCCAGCAGCTCTTCAAGGCCACAGTTCATATTGTACATGGAGTTGAATGCTGACGACAGCATGCTAACATGCACAGTGACAGTGCTAAGATGCTGATGTTTAATATTTACGATGTTAACCATCTTAGTTTAGCGTGTTCACATGATACCACATTTGCTTATTAGCATGATTTTATTGAGGATCACAGTTAAAAACACTACGATAAGTTGATCATGTTGAATTTCCATTATCGGGATAATTGTGAATATTGTGTCCAGCAGCACCCAAACAGACTGCTGGGCAACCAACAATAAAAGAGACTTTGCAAAGACAGGATGCATACACACATCAAAAAACAAGATTTTAATCAAGTATTGGCATATTTCATATTGAAAGTTCTGATCGCATTTCAAGAAGAGTTGAGAAGTTGTACTGATTTTCTGGATGCCGTTGCTGTGGAAACATGGTAGCTGCCGACTGGTGTCCCTACAGGTTGCCCTGGTGAGCAAACTGCTTCATTTTGAGCTGCAGAACCCCTTTAGCATTGTTAATGAATGTATGTTAGCACCACTAGCCATGCAGATGCTGTTAACAGTGCTAACTGTTAGTAAAGCTAAGGAGGTTTTGCAGCTAAAAATTAAGGTTCTTATTCACGAGGGCGACCTGGGGGGATGACTGGCACGGTTAGGTAGCTCCCACCCAACCTGGTTGGTGTGAGGTGCAGATCGGTGAAGGGCAGCTAACCAGTGTTGCCTCGGCGAATCACTCACGGCCTTCATTTCCGGCGGTGCCCCCAGGGAATCAGAATCTGTCTTGAGAGATTACCAATTAACAGATAAACGGTTAACTGTTGACATCCCTAGTCATGACTCAAAGTACTGAAACAAGCTGAAAGTTTTACCCTATGATGCGTCAGATGAGAACTAAGGGATCACAAATTCATCCAGAGGGGGACATGAATGTCTCTACCAACTTTTATGACAATTTATCCAATCACTTTTTAGACGCTTCACGAAACCACATTGTGAGCACATGGTGGTGTGAGAGGAAACCAAAGTCATTAGAGTACATCCTCTGGGAACCATGAATGTTTCTTTTTAAATTGCCAACACATTCAGTCGATGTTGAGATATTCTACTGAATAATTAAAATATTTGACCTGCTGGCTGCACTAGATAAAAAATCGGGGAATCACCAAAGTCATTAGGATTCATCCCTGGGGAGTGATGGATATCTGTGCCAAATGTCACACAAATGCATGAGCAGTTGTTGAGACATTTAACTACGAAGCCCAAATTACAGCCTCATGGTGGTGTGAGAGAAAAAGTCAGGGGATCATCAAAGTCAGAGGGATTTGTCCTTTTGGGAACATGAATAATAACAGTTTAAGTCAGTCTATCCAATAATTGTTGAGATATTTCAGTCTGGAACAAACTGGTTGACAAACAGACAAACACTGCAGCGTTAGAGTGGCTGACATTCACACATTCACAGAAAACAGCTGTGGAGAGCCTCTGCAGACAAAACCTTTTTGGGCTTGCCTTACAGTAATTCCACCTACATATTTACTCTATTTTGGTCTTTTGCCCTTAAATGTCATGTTCTGCGAAGGCCCGATGTATCTCTGAAACACATTTACCCCACATAGCACTTTTCCCGTCTTGGATTTGTAAGATGCAGTGCTCAATATTTTACATGTAGTGATGGTGGTACTATATAATCCAAAATCACAATCTATCTGCCTGGGCTGCCTGAGGGAACAACAGCAAGTGGTTTGATCCAGTCGGAGATTTAACTAACTGTGTCAGACTAACCTATAAAAGCCGTGTTTTAGGTCCGCAGTGAGTGACAGCTGTGTAGAATGCATGTAATTTTGCATGAAGCCACCAGCCCACCCACAGTATAATATATGACATCCAGATCGAGAGCTTGTCCCCATTTTCTTCCTAACAAAGCCGATCTTTGTCAGGGTTGTACACGTTTAAAGCTTTAGTTATAGAGATCAGATAGCATGTGTTATCGTACACCATGTGGTTTGATTTGCACAAGTTCATAAAAGTCAGATTTTACATCTCACAGTAAATTACCAAGAGTCAAAAACAGAATCACTGCTTTGGGGGGTTGTAATGCACACCATGGACCCATTCTGTTAATATGGCTGTGGGGTGCATTCACATTAGCAGGACAAGCATTCAGATCATGTGGTAAAGTAAAAATGGCTACTCCACAAGTGGATTTTATGACAAGAAAAATGTGCTCAAGTATTCAAAGTAAACGCACTCATAATGCAGAATGGCCTTTTTAAGAGTGTCATAAAGCGAGCGGGTCAAGGTGGAGCTCATTTTAACAGCTTAATGTACGTACTGTGGGGTCTGGACCTATACAAGAGGTTGCAAGATAGGTACAGTACTCTGACAGGAACAAAGAAAAAATACTATCTTACTCAAATGTATTTGTTTTACTCTGATATTTGCTTTTTAGTCTTGTGAAATATCGGATAGTTTTACCCCTTCAGCCCCATAACAGTTAATCAGATGAAACAATCTGCCATGGCAACAAGGCAGGACAGGAATGAGCGGAAGCAGCGTAGAGTTGGGTGTGACCGCGTGTTTTTGTTGCCTAAACCCAACCACGTGCGTTAGTTGTCGAAGGAAAAAAAATGTCAAGTGGCAGTGTTGTACCAATGCAGTGCGATTCTTTTGAAAGAGACTGTATGTAAACGGTAAATTTCCTGTGAAAACAGAGGTTTATTGTCAATTAGCAGCTGCAGTGCAAAAGAATATGTATCAGACCTTTAACTTAAAACATATCGGTCGAACCCTGTTGCTAAGGCACTGCTCCAACTTTAGATTTGTAAGTGGTTTGTGAGGCAAGGGATAACCTTTTTTTCTCAAGAGCTTCCACTTCAGTTTGGTGTGGAGATGCCAGCATTACTACACAGGAGTGGAAATATATGGAAAATGTACGTGACGACAGCGAGTAGGAGACTGAATGTGGAAAAACTGAGACATATCATTGAATTGAACTTATTTTTCTGAAAACATCATCTGTTATTCATCTATCTATTCATCTGATTTCGCAAATCAGCATTTTCAGAATGTACTTCTTTACATGAATAAGGAGAAATATGGAGGTGTTGTTTTTTTACAGGATTATGCAATGATTTACTAGTCTGGCCCACTTGAGGTCAACTTGTTCTGTATGTGGCCCATAAACTAACATGAGTTTGACACCCCTGTTCTACAGAGTACCTTCTATGGTGTCAGTGTTTTACCCAGATCCCTTTCTGGGTGTTCTTTCCAAAACCTTTCGGGGGTGCTAGAAATTGTAATTGATTAAATTACCCATAGATCTCACTCCCACTACTCATGGCTGTTTTTTAAAAGGTTAGCTTGGAAACAAGGGAACCACGTCCATCAGCCTTAGTCTTTATGTGGCTTCTGGGGTACGGCGTATCCCACAACATTCATGGTTCTCAAACACATTTTTAGGATGTGGAGATTTCATGAAATCACAGTAGGGTTAAGAACCAAAACTTGGTCTGAAATTAGGGTGAGTATCTTGAAGAACTCTTTCTTCCAAAAAGGTTCTTAATGGAGCCTTTAAGCTTAGCTCAGACCAAAGATTGGCAACAGGACGAAACTGTTTTAGAACGTTGCAGAGAAAAGTTGCAGCAGTGTGAACTTGCTGTCTGAGCTCGACTCAAGCCAACTAATGGTGTCACCTGCACCTCAGCTGGTCAAGTTGGTGGCGGCTGGTTTGAGAACGTAAAGGATGTCACCTGTCTCAACAGCCAATCAGCTTGTAGTGAAGACCACGGTGTGCCGGTGTCGTATTGGCGTATTTACTTTGAGTACAGTCCATCTGATGCTGGTTTTGTTTCATCTGTAGCCAGTATCTCACTATCATTATCCTCATTCATATTTTAAGAAACTACAAATCGTATCCAGCCACAAAATAAACCTGAAAAGCTGGAAAACAGAACGGAGGTACAGAGAGTTGTTGCATAGAGATGATACACCACCTCATCTAGTTGCATTGGTGTGAACCGGCAGGTTTTTAGAACGCTGCAGAATAGTTGCATGTTGCAAATAGTTGCATGTTTCAACTTGTCTTTTTGCATATCTTTGTTGGGGGCAAACCACGGCCCTTTGGGAAGAATGCTTTGCAATCCTTATTTCTAAAAGTGTGAAGTCTGGGAATCTTAATCTGTAAAGTATCTAATAACTGAAGCTGTCAAATACATGCAGTGGATTTTCAGTGTCTTGCTGAAGGACTCCTCTTCAGTTGGAGGCTTGTGCCTATGGCTCGCTGCAGTATAACTACCACTCATCATGCACATTAGTTTTGGCAACCCATAGTGCTATTTTGGTCTGAGCTTAGAATGAATGTGGTCTGTGAAAAGACTTCAGCATGGCACAAGCTTCTATAGTCATAACAGGAGTACATGACATCAGAAATCATAAAACCTGACTCATACTATGCTTACATTACTGTCATAAAGCAGACTCCCAAATGTGCCTTATCCCCCAGACTTTTCGAAGAGCTTCTTGAAACGTTGACCCCGTCTCAAAAACTTTGGCAGCAGACGCACCAAACTCTGCTCGGGAATTGGAACCGTACAAACCTCAGCCTTCATTGGGGCTGTTATGATGTGCAAGTTGTTGAATTTATCTACATGTGTCCTCAATGTTTGCTGCCATAAATACTGCAGAGAGGTGCAGCTGCCCCCTTGCACCGTAATTTATCATTCCCACCATCGGCTCAGTATTTACGACACCACACTGGAAGCATGGCGTCTTTCCAAAGGATGATCTTATGACAGTAAACGCGCGGTGATTGGTTCAGTTAAATAGGTGATGACACAGCTGGCTTTTCTCTATGCGATTGTCTAATTATGGATACACATATCATTCAGCAAGTCATGTGGGGGGAACAATAGGGACGTTTCGATCCAAAATGAGACATCCAAAAGAAATTAAAATGGGTTATAAATAGAAATTGTACAAGTACTGATGCTTTAGCAGATGCTCACATTTGTAAGATGACCTTTTTAGTGTTTTCATGTGTTTATGTCAGTGTGTTTATAAGAATAGATCAAATGACTGCAGTTTGAGACGGGCCGCCATGTGGTGACAAACCTAAAATTATTATTACGCAATTATCACCCACTCTGCAGTTCCTCTCAGCTCCTTGGAGCATTTTAGCCTCTTATGGGTCATTGTTGTGGTTCTGCTGCATATTTGCTGTATGGTTCAGTGTCTGTGCCCCCGTTACCACAAGCAACTGGCAGCTAGGAACCAGCTAATGTGGCCAGCTCTCATCTACTTTACTTTTTGGCTAAAACAGCCTCTTTGTTCATGTTGTAATAACTTCAACTTTCAGGACATTTTACACAAAAATTCATATAAGTCACATTTATACATCATATTTTCCAGCCCTAGTTGGGTTGTTTAATTCAACACATTCTCACTCCCAATGTGTCAAATATTAATCCCTTGGTCAGTGACCCTATGCTTCAAACTTTGATACTCTTCATCAGTTGTGGACGCCCAGGAATGGCATGCCAGTTTCTGCTCATTAAATGCATACTGCCTTTTTTTAAAATAAAGTTAGCCCAGGGCTTCCTGGTAGCTCACCTGGTGTAGCGTGCACACCCACGGCCCTTTGCTACATGTCTTCCCCTCTGTCTTTCACCTCCCTTTCATATCTATCTGTTCTATCTAATAAAGGCAAAAAGCCAAAAACAAATCTTTGAAATATGAAGAAAATATAGATAAAAATAAAGTTAAACCAGCAATTTTTTAGTAGGGCTGAATGATTTCGAAAAAATAATCTGGGATTCTTGTCTGGGAAGTAGGTAGCTTGTAGGCAGCGAGCTTTGAGGTTGAAATCTTCATCAAAAATTTAGGCAAGGCAAGGCAGCTTTATTTGTATATTCTATTTCGTACACAAGAGCAATTTGAAGTGCTGTACAGAGCAATAAAATATAAAGTATCAAAGGATACAGAGGAGCAAAATTAAAATTAAAAAAATAAATTACGATAAAATAAAATTTAAAAAATCACAATTAAAAATAGCAAAAGAGATTCAGAAATAAAACAGTTATTTTAAATGATTTAAAATTGAGTTTATAAATATGGTTGCAGGCATTACAGGGTGGAGTAGGCAGTGTAAAAAAAGAATGTTTTTAGCTTTGACTTAAAAGTAGTGTAGTCAGAGTTGGAGCTCGTCTAACATCATCTGGAAGCTTATTCCAGGCTCGAGTATTCCAGGTACATAGGTTAATTTATCCTGCAGGTATCAAAGTTTAATGAATAAGTGACAGTTCCACCTATTCATGGTCGGACCATTAGGAGACTGCAGCTTACCCCAGACGGATGCATATCTCCAAAGCACAGACATGCTTTAGAGATGGCAGCAGCAATCTTCTGGGGGTGTCGTTCACATTGCCCTTTGATTAGCCGAAAACAGGCCTTAACCAGGGCTCCATCTAACTGCAACTCAGTGCGATGATACGTATTGTTATCTTTGACGGATTGTCATGCACCCATATTCTCCTCGCTCTGCGGCTGTCACCTTTAGCGGTGACAAGCTCATCCATAGAGTACATGAGTACAAGCATCCTCTGATCGATGCTCATGGTGAAAGAATAATGTCAAAGTAAATACCAGAATGGATAATAAAAAGCAAATGCAGGTCTAGAGTGGTGATATGTCCTGACGGCGAGGCCCAGTGACCAAGTAACAGTGTTGATGAGTTGAGAGTGTAGACCCTCTTTAATTTACTGTCCAACATTGTATCTAATATGATGTAGCAGCCTGAAACTAAAATACTCAAGCGAAGCACAACTACGTCAGAATTATACTTCTGAATGTTACATTAAAGGAAAAGTACTGTGTTCCATTTTGTTCCTGATTTGTAATGAAAACCTTTCACAGTGAAACTCTTCAGATTCTTTTTGTGTCTGACTTCATGAGCAGTCAACACCACCGGTCAGTGTTTCAGCCCCGCTTTAATGTCCTGCCGCGTAAAAACCCAGTGAGCTTTTCACATGAGGTCCTTTCCCACATCTAATGAGCACGACTTCAAGTGTGCGTGTGTGTGTGTGTGTGTGCTCGCCTGTGAGGAAATGAAGCTGGTGAACAACGTTATAAAATGTTACACAGTCTGTGAACTGCCACACCAGAGCGCCGTGGCACCCACGCACGCTCCCTCATCATCACAGCATGGCTGTTACACTTCCTTTCCCAGTGCCTTGTGGGTACATCTGGAGAAGCGGTACAATACGAGCTTCACATGTAGAGAGAAGCGTGGAAACGTCCAGCTTTCCAGAGGACTGTGGAGAGGGGAGACGTGCTGACAAGTTCAGTTCCAGGCAAATTCGGATGAATTATTATTGGGCTGGTAATCTTTGGTCGCACTTTTCACAGTGGGATATAAAACCTTTCGGGGTGTAAATGAAGACATTCAGACAGATCATTTCCGCCATTCCTTCCCCGCCACAGACGAATGGTCTCCATTTGTTACACAGGAACAGACCGTTGGTGTATTCCACCACATGGGCAGATTTAAAAACAACTCATTCATATCTGCTGTAAACTAAAATACTCATTTATTTCTATCCATGCATTATTGTCATTTTCCATTTCAATTTCAGCTTAGTGTTACATTTTTCTGTTGTTCATAGCTTTGTTTGGTCGAGTTTCAGGTTTGTTTTTGCACTGTTGTGTGGTCAGATATATTTACACTGTAAAATCATGTGGTCTATTCTGTGTATTTCAAAATTGACCTTCTCTAAAAAGCAGAATCTATGCTTCGTGTAATTACATGCTTTCAAACATAGGAGCGACCCAGTAGAACCACGGTTTCTATCGTTGGCCGAAGTCCAGCTTTACTGGAGAAATGGGGGGATGAATGCCTTGCTCAAGAGCCTCTTTAGGGCTGCGGAGTGAGTGGATACTGTTACTGATTTATCGGACTCGCATGTATGCAACTTTAAATGTGCTGCTGCCGGTCTCAGCCAGGACACTGGTCAACCAATAGTTGTCTTTTACAGCCATTGTGGCCTCGTCGCCTATGTGTTTACGATATGAATGTAATGATTAAATGATATATTTTGGTGGTTTGAGTTGAAGGTGTGAGAAAGAATAGTGTCAGTAACATTGTTAACACTGTGCTGCATTACAGAGAAATACAAAACCGTACTAATGAACCTTCATTAATATAGGCCTATATTTTATCTACAAGTGCACGTCACACACTGAGCGAGCCGCCTGTTAATGACGCTGTGGGCTAATGGGCATGTAGCTACTTCCATGTTTCAGATGATACGTCATGTTTGTAGTCGACCAATGAAGATGAGTTTACATATCACCTTGGGTTCGTCCTTCACCTTCTCAAAATGATCCCACACTTTGGATTTCCTGCCCGACATGTTATTAACTAGCCTGTGGAATAACCGCAGGTACCAGCCCTGGAGATTAACCTGACTCCTGTCTGACTGCTGAGCGTGGACACTTCCTGTGTCTTCCGGGAGTCTTTGTTTTTTTGTTTGTTTGTTTTTTTCCACTGCTAAGCGACCAATGCAGTCTTGCCAGCACATGACCTTTCTGGTCGACTAATGTTTGATCAACTATTCGGGGGCAGCCCTGCTTGTAAAGGTAGATTTTTTTAATCTTTTCCTGGATAAAAAATATAATAAATAAAAAATACCTGCATTTATATTTTGCAATATGACCAGTTTTTGCAATGCAGGCACTAGAGTCTTTACCTTTCTCTGTTTCATAATAACATTCTCCTTTACTTTTCAATGTTTGGTCACTTACCTTACTTCTTCCTTCATGCAACTTGTATCTGGATACATTATCTTGATATCAGCATTTAATTAAGGCCCTTTGCATTTATACCTGATATCAATAATGCTTTTTATTATCTTGATTCTTTTATCATTGTGTTAGAATCTCAGTATGTAATTTAGGTAGGCAGAACTAATGTTCGTGCCAACAAACAGGTCAGAGGAACCAGTGCTGCTGCGTGGACTCCACTTATTTTTCATTTTGTTGGGAAACAGGCTTGTTTGAGATAACAGGAAGAAGTGAAGTAAAATGACCTTGTACGTTTTCTGTTGCCAAACTGTACACATTGTAATTATCTGAGATCTAATACAATGAGAACCAATGTCAAACCAATTACAATGTAATCTGCTTTCATTTACACCTTGGATTAACTTTTAGCCGTATCTAGTGACAGACTGAATGTTAACACCAGGTGGAAATGGGGTAAGTTACATAATGTCATTGGATAGAGCTTTAACAGATTGATTTTGTCTAACAGTTTCGGGTGCCAATGATGTATTACATCAACATTAGCGATGCAAAAAACACCTCACAATACATTTAAGGAATACTTAAGCCCCCAAACAACATTGAATTCATGAAGAAAACTGTTTTTCCTGTTCGCCTCTGGTGAACGAAGAATCCAAGAACGGAGTAAATTCTGGATGACCTGAAGTCAAAGGGGTCCATGTTTAACAAAAAAACTAAACATCCATTTATAAAGTCTCAAACAACTTAGTCTCATTTATCCAGCCGTATGCTCAGTTTCCTTTACGACGGGGAGCTGAATTAAAAGTTAAACTTGGCTATGCTCTCTTCAAAGCCAGACTCCATTGACAAAACAGTCATTTTACCTCACTGAACACAGGAGCTGCTGGTCTACTGCTGCCTCGATCAGTTAGTTAGTTTGTGTCATTGCACACATTCTCACACAGCTCGTCACATATCACCACTTGGTCAGTGGACTGTCATGTCTATATATGATACACTACGTGGGTGCGTCGGTTGATGACGTTCTATTTACTTGTGCAACAAATGCAACAAAAAACATGTGGTTAGGTTCAGGAAAAAAAACATCATGGTTTGGCACTACATTCATGCAGGAAACAAACACTGACCTCCTGGGTGAAAGTCCAGCGTTGTTGAACCCATTCACCACCCCCTGGTCTGCCCTATAGGGATTCTTCAGTCCTTAAATTAAGTCGTTCTTTGTGGCATTTCAAACTGACCCTGTCCAGTGGCGAAATTAACTGATGCCACCTGGTGGTGTAACATACCTACGCAAAAGGATTCCTGTTTTTTATTGGGGTCTGACCTGGAGATCAGTGACGAAGTGGTGGTATTTGCTGACTGCGGAGTGAGAATGGGTTGACTGAACATGTGACTGGATAGATGAGACTTGGGTAACTGCATGAATTGTGAACGGAGGTTTTGATATGGTTTTACTGTTAAACTATGACTTTTGTTCATCAAGAATTAGCTTCGTTTTTGGATTCTTTGTTCACCTTGGACGCATGTGAGAAAAGCAGTTTTCTTAATGAATTTAATTTAACACAGGGTGAGTATTGATATTTACGACAAGTGTAACAATTTAAGTACTTGGGCACAATTATTGATCAGAAATGATCTTTTAACGGAAACTCAGAGAGCATTTTCAACAAAGCTGAGCCGCTTCGGTGTTAGCCAGCACATATTTGAAACAGTATACAGAAGGTTGGTTGAAAGCATTTTGTTGTTTAACATTACAGCATGGTACCGCAACCTGAGTGCAAGGAGCAAAAACAAGCTCTCCAAGATTGTCAACATTGCAGGGAAGGTGATTGGCAAGTCACAGAAACAACTCAGCAATATATTTGACAGTAACTCAAGGAAGTCCAAACTCATGAAGGCCAAACATATAAATGCAGATGCCTCACATCCATTTGAGCATCACAGTTTGAGCTGCTCCTGTCTGGGTGTCAAGGCAGGGTCCCTAGAGCCAGTTGGAACATATATATAAGTCCTTTATTCCCTGTGCCATACAGGCAGTGAACACAGAATGACTATCAGTCTACAAACAATCAATTAGGAGGGGTGAAGTATTTCTTTTAGGTCAACAAGCTCTTCCAGCCGTGAACAAACAAAGCAACAGTAGAGGTTAAAGGTGAAATTTTACAGAAACATCCAATTGCTTGGTTTTTCAGGAGCTTTTTGTCACATTTTGTGGCTTTCAGAAACAGATGGATTTTGTTTAGTTGTCATGGAGATGGTTTTAGATGGGATGAACAGTCTCTGAATGCCCTTCTTGATCTTGCTGCAGCTTTACACTGATTCCTGGTTAATGACTTTGACCTCTTTCCAGTACATTGGTAAAACCTAGTATAAAATCAAGTGAGTAACAATATGAATACCATTATGAAAAGGATAGTGATTATAATAGCCACAGAAAGACAGTGAAAACAGCCACACTTTGCCCCAAAGAAAGGAAGATTACTGACATATGGTATAGGCATTACGAGGTGCTTTCATACACAGTTAATTGACCAGAAATACAAGCCAATAAGCACAGTACAACTTAAAGTATTCATTAACCCCGGGGTCACAGGAGGTTAAACAGGCAACACCAAGATGTGTAAAGAAATATATAAATAGTGTTTCTAAAAACGGTAGAGGAGGCTCTGTGCTCCAGATCCTCAGGGTTCGATCACCTTCGGCCACGACATAATTACCGTGATGAAACGGTGATAATGAAGGAAAGCATTTGTCAAATCTTTATTGAGTCAGAGCACATCATAAAGAGGACCGAATCCAGCACAGTTCAGTCTCCAGGCAAGTACATCCAATAATGAGCAGGGAGGGGTGGGGGGGCTTCTCCTCTCTAATAAATAACATCTGAGGATATCTGAAGGTTGCCTCTTATTTTCTTGTTTCTTCTTTTTCTTCCTTGTCTATTTCTTTTCCAGCGAGGATGACTGGTACTCGTAATGTCTTCCAGCTGCAGACCGCCCTCCCCTCTCCTCTCCCTCCTCCCCTCGCTCTTTCTTATCTTTGCATGAGGTGAAGTTTCCACTTGCAGGATAGACTCTACCCCACTGCTCCTGCTGTCAGACAGAGAGCGAGATGCAAGTCAAAATTCCTTCTCTTGGATTTGGTCTGCAGGAGCCATCTCGCCACGTTAAAGAATCATTCATCAGGATTCTCGTATGAAACGCTGACCCAGACTCTGATATGCCCCCGTATCTGCTCACCAGTCAGGATATTTTAAAGATAAAGTCGTGTCTCAGTTAATGTATGTCAGTTTCCTCCTTCGTAAAGAATGGCTGTCGGTTTGAATGGATCCACTGCCTGACCGATTACTTTGAGTGATGGCCTGCGTAGGAATGCTTACGACGGGCCATGTTGCATTAAGACATGCACCACCTGGTTTTGACATACTGGGGCTGTCCAGATCCTAAACCACAATGCGTTTCACAGCCCCACTGCACCAGACATGCAGACATGATGGAGGTGTTGATTCAAATCTAAGACAGCTAGCATCAGAAAAGACACGGCATACTTCAGAGGTCTTTCCCAATTTATTTCCTTTCACTTCCAAACATCGTCCGACTCTGATTGCACAAGAAGCACATCGGGATCATCTTTAACTTTCAAACAAACTTCACCAGTATTCCTCTTCTTGCCCTTTTTGATTCGTCCAGCACATTCATGTCTCTGATTTGTATGTTTTAACATGTCAGTAGCATCATTTCTACCATTTTTAAATTGTCATTGTTATGACAGTCTTGTTCGTCTAATTTCATCGCCTGGATGCTACCTGGCAGCTGACGCCTCCGTCGATGTTTCATGGTGAAATCTGCATCGGAGCATGGATTTCAGGCAGCGGACATATTTACTTTCAAGTTCCATGATTCAAATTTGTTGAGGGAACAAATTGTACTGAAATGAGGCGAATGAGGTTCTTGAGACTAGACTTCACCTCTGTCTCTGCTCTCATGAGCGCAGAAGAAGAGACACAAGCCAAGGGGAGAAACTGTAGTGTGCTGCTGAGGTAAACTCTCCTCCTCCGCTTGTACGTTTTCATCCAAACCACAGTTTTATCAAATCTGAACATCTATTTTGTATTTTTCTTGCCTGTCATGGTGTTTGCCATCTTGATTTTTCCATATCTGCTTCTCTGTGCTGCAGAAGTTGAGAACTCATTCACAAAGGGAATATTTTCAGGCATATAACTCAAGTACTGCATCTATTGATTGTTTTCTTCACTGATTATCTGACTTGATTCGTTGTTTGGTTTATTAAAGTCAGTAAATGATGCCAGTCACAATTTCCTTAAGTCTAAAGTGACATTTTTAAAGTCTTTCTGTTGTCTGACCAACAGTTCAAACCCAGAGACATTCAGTTTACCAGAGAAAAGCATCAAATCTCTTCAGCTGACACTGTTCATCTGCGCACACTGCGATGCCACGCAGCTGGTTCAATATCAGTGAAGTTTCCCTTTATATTCATTAGCCCCTTTTGCTCTGCCAGATTTTCCGTGAATGTTGCTGGCAAGCTGCGAGCGTTTAGACACACAGAGCCAGATTGGCGAGTTGATCCAAGGTGCCCAATTTTCCGCCTCGTAGGGTAGACATATTGGCAGAACCCTTTTAGTTTAAAAAGACCGAAGCGGCCTTCCTGCATGGGAGGGGCTGTTGATGACTTGTGGGAGGAGCTGTTGATGACGCCGCACGTGCGAGCCACTGGCGGTGGATAAACAGGAAACAGCTGATAGCAGGAATTAGTGAGCAGCTAGTAGCAAGAGGGAAACGCAAACCTGACAGACACTGTAAAGATGAGCAACTGGGGAGACAAGGAATTGCGCGCCTTCCTTGCCCTCGCAAACGAAGAGGTTATTAACAGTCAGATGACAGGAACGTGAAGAACGGGCAGACTTACGAGAGAATCGCTGAAGGACTGACCAGCCGCGGCTTCCCTCCAACGTCACTGTTTATGTCACACGCTGAGCTACACGTTTTGTTACTTGCTCACGCCCCCCATTGCCCCGAAAAAGGCGCATTCTGTATAAACAAAAGTAGGTAGGCTACATTTTGCTGCACTCCCCGATTTTGTTTTTATACTGGCAATGCTGAAAAAAGACTGATTGAACTTTTCTGCAAATTTGCACAACTCCTGTTTAAAAAGGGCTAGTGTCTTCTGTGTCGATCAGCAGTGATGTGGTGGTTCACTTTTACACTGTGATCTGTAGCCTATAGTTCGGCTTTAGCTTCTAACTATCTTTGTCTTTTTAACCTGTTGCTGCTGAGTCAGTTTGACATCCTGGATATATCCTTCAAACACACACTGTAGACCCCTCTGTCTGCTTCTCTCTGGAATCACTCTTTCAATTTTGCAAAAATGTGATACGTTAGCAAACTGTTGCTACTTTTCACATCATGGTTGAACTATGCCACTCTTGCCTGTCATTGACACAATTGCCAGCTTTTATTGTCATCGAGGACTACGATGGAAATAAGCCTTTGGGCTATACTGTGTATTTTAATCCTCCACGATTTTTAATTAATGTATATGAACCTGATCTGCAGCTACTCATGTATGTTTTTTAATTGCTGTCAAAATAAGCCTACCTACCTACCTAGCAGCAGTAGGCGTGGAATAACATCAGCATTCATCAGGATTCCCATTTCTGACCGCCTGATAAATTTGAGTCCAGTTCGCTTTCCTATTAGCTCTGTTTTGTTCTCCACCAACTCCTGAGGGAAATTTCTGGCTCTGTAGCTGCTAATTGCTCCATATTCACCAGGTTGCGAACTGTGCTTGTCTGCTGTGTGGTGCTGATCCGGGAGTGTACAGTGGGTCTTTAGTGTGTGTGTGTGTGTGTGTGTGTGTGTGTGGGGGGGGGGGGGTTCTCTGAAAACTGCTGCCGCTGCTGAAAACAACCCGGATGGGGGTGATGAACGAAAACAATCATGTTAAAAACCAAAACAATGAGCTAAAAGAAGCTACAACTCTCTCAATCAAGGTGAGACAAACAGTAGCTGCAAAGTTGGTTAGTAATTCTCAATAGGGCCTTCACTATCAGTGACCCCTTTCACATTACATGTACTCATGTGATCATCGTTGGATATAAAAATATTGCTTAGAGCAGCTTTAAGTGAACAAACCACCAAAGCTGCCATTTATCTGTAACGTCAGAACTGCTGTATGTAATTATTTTGCAGAATACTTCTGGGAAGTCTAATTTATTTAGAGAAATATTTGGGAGTGCTCAGGAAGCTTAGGAAGATTTTATTTTGCAGTAGTCTCACCAATCAGCATAAATCTAATGTGGTTTATAAGCAATGACATTGTGCACATCCTCTGATTTGGTAAACTCGACTTTCCCACATCCAAAGAATGAAAATTCATGCTCATAACTCATTGGCAGTCATTTCACAAATAATTTTTCGGGCCTTATCTTTCCACTACTGAATACTGCTCACAGGAGGAAAGGAAAGGATATACAAGATTAAACCAATATGAATGTTCAGTGTAACAGTAGTCCGGCCAAAACGTGTGCAAAATAACCATGAATCACAAGTGTTCTCGTACCAAGATGTGACCGCAGGAGCAAACTCTTTCCATGCTGCAGTGCATCATCGTCTTCAAGCACGAGTGCACCCATTCCTCACCATGCACAGAAACACAAAGCAGAGCACCAACCCTTCTCCCCTGCAAAATGGAAAGGAGCTATTTTGCATCCTGCCGAGTTGCGGACAGATGTTAATGCATGACGAACATCGTGGGCCGCTCAGATGCAGACCTGCCAGCGCAGTCTGTCTTCGTCTTGCGGAGGGTCCTCTCAGAGATGTGTTGCAGCGTGCGGCGACGCAGACCTCCACCGGAGCTTGGAGCTGGCCCCACAGCGCCAGATGTGGTATGAAATGATGAAGAAAAGCCAAGGGGGGAGTCGTGCACCATTTCAGATACTGTGATGTGGGCGACGTGAGGAACATGAACGCAGCAAGTCCCGTGTCTTTTTTGGCAAGAGGCAGCAGTAATGGCTTTAAGGCATGACTGCAGAAAATTAAAACCAAGAGAGAGAGATAACTGTCAGAGTTTGATTTTTGACCTTTTTTGATTTTTATGCTTTGAAATATTGTTTCTCTCTGTTTGTAATAACTTCAATAAGGTGCAGATAATGGATTGGTCCAAGCTGCCTGTATCCTAGAAATCAATCACCTCACTGCAACGGTGGTATGACACGTTTCTACCAGATACATTTGTGCAGCTGCTCTTGCTGGCAGTTTCTTTATTCCACTGTGTAAAGTATACAACATCAGTTCTGGGAAAATAAGAATATACAAAGCATGGCCAACCTTTTTCTTGTCGCTCTGCAATTTGTAGCAGCTTTGAGATGACCCCAAAATAAATCTGAGCGCACACGTTGCCAGCTGAAAGGTCGTTCAGGTTAATCTCATTTTCACTTGTAGTCGACCTCTGAAATGTTGGTACCTGCTACCAATGGGAGTTTTAAAGGAATTTGTAGATCAATTACTCACCAAACTGTAATGCTAAATACGTGAAGAAAACTTTGTTTTTCTTGCATGGCTCCATGATGAATGGAAAATCCCCAAAAAAGGTGAACATTCCTCATGAATTAAAAAGAACAGGAGCCATTTTAACAACAGCGAAACTATATCAACACATTCTTTTACCAACACTCACACAACTCCTGCACTATAAGCCAAGTCTCATTTATCCAGTCGTCTGCCCAGTACCTCCCAAACACATGCATTCTCACTTAAACATCATGGCTTAATAGAGACAGTTTCAAACACAAGTACACAAATCAGCTTCACTATAACTCGCAGCATTCACAGACAAACACTTGTCTTTATCTGGACACATTTTCCCCAGAAATACAACGTGCTAATGTTTTTAGCACAAGCCTATGACATTTTACATTGTATAAATTAGCCTAGCAACTTACAAAGTTTTCTTCTACTCCTATAAAATCAGCAACAGCAACATTTAACAAACGTTACATTATTTGGCTCCATTACGACTCACAAGGTTCACTGACAAAACAACTGTCTAAACACGTTTCCCAAACAAATACAACATGCTAATGTTATTAGCACAAGCCTATGGCATTTTACATTGTATAAATTAGCCTAGCAGCTAGCGGAGATTTCCTCTGCTCATATGAAGCCAGGATAAATCACACACAAGACTTAAAATGATATTTTTGTGGAGGCTTTATTGTCTTCACAATTTGTTGTTTCTTATCCGTGAAATTAAAGTAAATAAAAGCTTTGTTGAGATACTGCAGTGGAAATGTTGTGCCCACCCTCCAGTTTCCCGTAGCTTGCCCCAGTGAGTCAGCAAAGGCCAAACCATTGAAAAAGCTACATTTGAAATATAAGAGTATATTTGTGGACTAGGTCTAAAAGCCCAAGGTCACAGCTAAAAGAACTTGTGGGCCACTCCGGGACAATGCAGCAATCTGTTACTGTTATATTCTCACTTTATGAAGTTGATACAACAAATATGTTGGCAAGCTGTTGCTACTTTCCACATCCAGCAGCAGCAGCAGACATGGATTAACATCGGCATGATGAATATGAGTCCAGTCTCACTCTACTATTGGCTCTGTTTTGTTCTCCACCAACTCTCAACACGCTTCATATGTTCACCAGCTAGTCGCTAACTGTGTTTGTCTGCTGGAACATTTTAGTGAAAATGCCAGTGTCTGGGATGTGCAAAAACCTGGATAAATGACGCTTTGATTATACTTCACGAGTTGTGTGAGTGTTTGTAAACAGATGTTTGCTATAGTTTTGCTGTTATTACTTCTGTTTCCGGCGCTGACTCGAGCGGCAGCCTGCTAGAGTTGCACTTAGTTGTCTTGTGTCTTTTATTACCTTTTTACCTTATTTATGTACCTTTTAATAGTTGTCAGGAACTTCCTTAGCGATAAATAAAGTTCTTTTGAACTGAATTGAATTAACATGGACCACTGTGACCTCAATTCATCTACAATGTTCACTTTTTGGATTTTCCGTTCAATGTAGAGGCACATGAGAAAGGTTTTTATCCAAATTTAGAGCTTTTCAAAGCAACAGTTTGGTGAGTAACTGATATACAAATGATCTTACTGCAGGTTCAGTGCTCCTTTGAAACTCCCGTTGGTTGTTGGAGGTCCAAACATTTCAGAGGTCGACTACAAGCAGTTTGAAAATGAGATTAACCTGAATAACCTTTCAGCTGGCAACTTGTGCTGGCGAAGTATTCTGCTCACAAAAGCACAGGAACCTTCCAACCAAAGAATTTGTGTCAGGCAGATTTGTAATAAATGAATGTTTTCCGGGGGAAACAAATCACTGTCTTTGGTGCTCACGTGCCTCGGAGATGACCGAATGTTTCCAGTCATGGTTTGTTTATTTCTTGAATGTAGTCGGCTCGCAGGAATAGGTTGCAATTTTGCTCCACTTCCAGAGACATCTGATACAAGGCAGGTTTTGTGGAGGGCATTCGTGTCGGTGAACCAGAGAAGTTCATGCAATAATTGTTTCCATTAACAAGCCCAGAACCTATCTGCGTATAATATTCTGCATTTAGGTGAAACACTCGCCCCATATGACCCCGAGCACAAGTCTTAACGTAAAGTAAACCTCCTCTCCCTTCAGACCCACTATCTACCAGACAAGGAGTATTTTCAATAAACAATTTAGAAAATGATTAGCGGATATGCGATACGTCTTAGTGGTTCCGAGCTGAGATCTGAGAGGATTACGTCCGGGGGAGACTTCAATGCAGCTGGTTTATCTCCTGTATCATCTCACGGGGTCATTCACATAACAGCATGCATCTTGAATTGGCCACAGATGTGTCTCCCTAAATGATAATCCTGTCGCTGATGACTGGGGAAGGGTAAAGACCAGTTGATTAAACAGGGATTGTGACGGGGTTCGAGGGCCCTGATGGGATTAAATGACTGTCAAAACTAATGAGAACCAATGAGTTAGCTGCGATGGGTTGCTGAAGAAATCTGATTGTTAATATTATTCAGATGTACAGTATATTTCTGAGACAAGCGGACAACGGCATCGTCCTAGAGTTCACATGACCTCTGTGCTGTCCCCTTTTTATGAATGTAATAATGAAGACATTTTGTTTTTCATCAGAAGGATTTAGGACGTTTTGTTGCACCCTTTCTCAACACCCCAAAATCTTGTCTGAGTTCATGGCCTCAGGCGGAGATTACTGATATCCATAAAGCAACAGATACTAAAGAGGCAGATAGCGACACAATGGTGAAGAGGCAAAAAAAGCCACTGTAGAATTTTTAAATGGAGAATCCTGACTGTTCATTTAAACTTGTTTTATTTTGATGTCTTTCACTGCTCTGCAGTTGCTGGCCTCACCTTATAGCCGAAGCTCAAGTCACCAACAGCAGGGCTAGATATCATAAAAGGGTGCTTTCAGACCTAGAGCCGTCTCCTCTGGTCTGAATCAGGGACTCATGTTGCTCCAAAGTTGTATAATTGCCTAGAGTTGGTTCGTGTTCTCACGGCAGAATTTACAAGCGGACCAGATCAAATGCCTTGTGTGAGAAAGCTGCTCTTGATTGGTCAGAATTTCCATGTGGGAAAAATCTAGGAAGTAAAGCAAACGTTGAAGAAGAGTACACTTGCAAGATAAATGTGACACTTTCTAATGTCACAATGGAGGGACAACTACGCAGGTTGATTTTAGTGCTGCTCATCGTGGACTATATTGCTGTCATTGTTCATTTTAGTCAAACCATACAGTTTGAAAACGAGGCGCGGCTCCAACTAGAAAACAATGTTTTGATGCATTGGATGTGCTGAATGTGCATATTAAGGCAGTGCAGGAGGAGGTGCACATTAATAATCCTCCAGGACTGTAACATGCTCATGTTTAACCCAAACAATGTGTCATGTGACTGCAGTTGCTTCACATCCAGGTCGGAACACGTTTTCACCACAAACCAACCGCACCAGAGTTCGTTTGTAACCGGACTGAGATCACCTCTTCAAGAAGGTCTCGGCCCAGTTGTTTTGGTGCACACCTGAGTGTGATTGCTGTGTTCACACCTGGCGAAACGAACCGCACTGAGGGGGCAAACTAACTTGAGTTTGATTGAACCGAACCAAGGAGAACAGGTGTGAAAGCACCATTAAAAATTACAATACCAGGACCAATTCCAGTACTCTTAATGTGATGCTCATATGCTCCTTTTTTCTTTTGTACTTCATTTGATATCCAACATGTGAAATAAAGCATACAGTTGTGTAAAGTGCAACCACTACCAGGGGCGTAGCACCATGCTTTGGGCCCTATGAGTAAGCACTCTCTTTTTTCCCCAATATTCAGTTTCTAGTTCGTGACATGTTGAGGCAGAGGTTGCTGTGTGTAGCTCTGGTTGAGGGTGAGAGGCTGTCAGCAGATAAACAGAGATCTGTGTGGGTACATGAGACCCTAAAAAAGAGGCTGGATCATGGGGAGTACCACCAGTTGGTTCAGGAGCTTCTCCTCCATGATGGCTGTGTCTAGACATATTTTAGGATGACGGGCAGTTTGACAACCTGCTGTCAATCGTCAGGCTGTATAGCTCTGGGTATCCAGCAACCACTGCCACCAGTTTCTCCTCCATTGTTTACCAACTGTAAACTTGTTGTCGTGACTACCACAGAAGGCCCGCCTCCCAAATCATCTGATTGGACAATGGGGGGGTGAGATGACATGGGGCGCTTCTGTGCTCTGAGTTAAAGTCAATTCCTTGATTTGAGAGCACTCCAGCAAAAACGGCAGTTACCTAGAGTGCAGAAGAGTGAGGTGTGTCCAACGCAAAAAAAACACAAGCAAAAGGCTTCATTCTCATTAAAAAAGAATTTGAAAAGCTGCTAAAACGCTTTCTGTGTGACAAGGACCTAAACTATTTTGCCCCTTTAAGGGAACAACCCTTGCACAACTTTTTCAACACAAAATTCAATTTTTCAGCCAATTTACTGAGCCAATTGTAATTTATTTATGGCACTTATTACTTCAAATAAATTGCAAAAAACACCAGACTTTTCGTTTGAAGCTTTTTCTGTATTCATGCATGTCGCTGATGACCCAGTGATGTTTTACTGTTAAGTGGATGAGCTGTGTGTTAATATGATTAATTAATCTAAGTGAAATGTTCACTCTCTAATAGCTTTTTTGTTTTTGGTCTTTACCGGGGAAATATCTGTCTCTTTAGCTGCTAAATGCTCCACTGTTTGCTCATATATATGACTTGTCTTTAGGTAAATATAAGAAATACCTCCATTTTATTTTGATTTATTTTTTAAGTCTTCTATTTTTGCTACTGTGGTTAAAACTGTAGCCATAATATTTTGAAGACACAACCACTGACATATATATATCTCTGAGCTGCGACACAGATACTTCATTGATTGAAACGTGGCTTAATGGGAAAGAAAGATTTAAAGTTCGGTCTTTTTGTTCCAAATCAAATTTGATGAACGCCGCAGATACAAACTGAAAGTTTTAACATGTAGGAGTTGTGTTTCAAAGCAGAGGTCACAGAACTGTTTTCTTTAGAATTTTTATGAAGCATATTGGTAGTGCTTTGTGTATATCCATTTCAGTCTCATGCAAAGTGCTGTTCATTTTGGATTTGTTTCCTGGACTGTCACAGTGGAGTTCAGTGAGCTGGATTGACCCACATTTCCCAAGTGTTTCTCCACACCATCAAAGCTGTTCCTGCTCAGTCCGAAGCTCACAAAGTACGATGAAAGGTAATTTCAATTGAACGGGGAAAGCTCCAGTCACCAGAGAGGGTTTGTAGCCGCTGCTCTTATACTGGTCTGAATGGCACTGGATTTGATGCACTTCCAAGTCTTTAAAAGCCTGACAGAGTGTCAGCCTCCTTCTGTTTAAACAATGCTTTTCTGTGTGTTTACATCAGTGGACAAACTCTGCACATGAAATGTTGTCAGGAATACAAGCACAGCCTAAAACTGCATTATTTAAGCGCATAAACATTTGATATTTCTGTCAATTTATTTACTGGCTCGGCTGAATAATTATTCAAAAACTGAAAGAGCAGTTCTGTAGCAGTTATTTATCAAGACGTGGGGACGTTAAGGTTGTCATGAGTGCAATGCTTCACAGATGTTCTGCAAGCAGTGCATATCTTTCAACAAAAGCGGGTGTTTATTTTGCCCTTGGTCTATGCCTCATGACGAATGGCTGATCAATGGATCATGGAGACATGTTCAAGTGGAATCTTGTCAAAGGCAGAAGTATCTCATAAACATTTGGTTCTTGTTATTTAGCTTCGAACCCTACGGCGGCCTGAGTTGGCCACGTATCGTCTGGACTGTTTTCTTTGAGCATGCGGATCCCACTGGCAGGCGATCCCGAGAACCACCCATAACAAAACAACCAGGAGCTCCGCAGTTCGGCTGTGAAATAACGAGCCTGCGCGGCGAAATTTATTTTCAGAGAGGAACAAAAATGCACACATAGCTTTGATGATGTCACCCGTATGCCAGATCCCCTGCATGCGCCTCACAAGGCATTGGCTATCAATGAAAAGGTTCCATTCTGGTAGCGCGGTGATCGCAGAGCGAGCCAACGTGGTCACACCCGAGCTGGGAACAAAAAGCTCCTTTGCAGCTCGACGGCTGTTTGATATTGTTACCAGACTCCTGCTCTGCTCTCAGGCCCAGCCTCAAGTTCTCAGCTGAACTCTGTGAGATCACGCAGAGAGGTGCAAGCTATAAAACCAGAGGATAATGAAAAAGTTGACTGAAGAGAGGAACTCCTGTTATCTAATGACCTCAGCTTGCTCCACAATCAGTGTTTGGTTTTCCCTCCTTTACAAACAAAAAAAAGGAAAAAAGGAGTATGGAAAAGGGGGATAAGGCCGGAAAACCCCACACCCATTTGGAAGCAATTCCAGCAACCACCATCTGAAAGTGCTTGGTCGTGATACCATCACACATTCCCAAAAGCAATGAATCTTGGGAGATCTGCAAAGACAAACGTGCCTTATTCTGCAAAAATCTACTTAATCGTATCAAATCGCTCCCACAGACGGGCAGTGAATGTGTGTGTTAGTGTTGCTTACATTTAATTTTCTGGGTGATATTTATATTTTCCTGGTGCTGTATCACTATTTTCATTGCAGTCATGTTATTGATCCATTATAAAGGTTAATATTTGCATCATCAGGCTTTTACAGGAAGAGTAAACGGCTTTACTGTGATATTGATCGGATATTATCATCATATTTACACCAAAAAAGAGGTGTTGTGTTAAATATTAACCCTCAGATTCAGTTACCAGGTTTGTTACAAACATGCTGATATGGCAAAACCAACATTTTAGCTTCTAGGCAGTCTCTGAAATTCACTTTAAGACTCATTGGCCAAGGAGACTGGCCACATATACATTTGTTTCTGTACATTTAATTGACATTATAAGGTATCATTTGAGACAGATGATCTGTAAAGAAAAACATGTTCCTCCTTCTTGCAGTGCTTCTCATGGCATTTTTGAGAATTCACTGCACACGAACGCCATGTTGACAACAGTCAAGAGACAAAACCAAATGCCACCTACTGTCTCATTTTTACAGCTAAACAGTACACCAAAATATGTTTCTGAAAACTTCTGAGGTGAGAAACAGATGTGTTTGACAGCTGCGTTAGAGACTCCTCACCTCTGATTGGTTGTTTTCCTTTAGGAGTGGTGGATCGTTGGAAATGCCATCAGACACTATGAGGAGGAGGAACATGAATATTTTCACAGATTATCTGTCTCATGTACTTCTGTGTCAATAAAGTGACAGTTTCAGCAAATGTGACACTTGTGTTGAAAAACGACTCAATGACATGAGGTCAGCTCATTGTAAACACAACATACATCTTCACACACTGCGACAGGAGACAGCCCTCCAGAACAGTTCACCAAACATTCCTATACGTAGACATACTTGGACAGACATCCTACCTAACTTTCCATGTGTTTGTGTGTGTGTGTGAATTGTTTTGGAACATACTGGCTTATCTTGCCCCAATGAAGGTTGTTTAGTCTAAGTACATATTTGGCTTCTGATCTCACCTTAACTGTCTCACATTCCTCGGCCTTTTCACCACCACAAATGTTATTTTTGTAAGAATTACCAACTGTAGCTTTAATCTATAAATGTTGGAATGATATAGGCTTGTCATGATACCAGAATTTCAGTAGTCGACACCAATACCAGTGAATTTCCACGATTCTCGATACTCATTTGATACCATGATAAAAATCAAAATACAGAACCCGTGTATTTCTAAATTCACTACTTTATTAAAACTGTTTCAGACTTTAACTTTAACTCTAAGGCCTCATTTACACCGCAAGTGATGTGGCAGCACACATGTATTCACACCAAAACTGATGTGTTGGTCAGCGGCCACTGCTGTCCTGTCAAAATACAAACCACACCCGAAAAAGTTGTTGGTGGTACTGCACCGTGTTTGCAAATCTCCAATAAACCCCAAAGAAGAAGAAGTGAGTTTGGACCCAAAGCCCAGGGTGGAAAGGTTAGCGCGCCAGTGATTATTCCAATGCTTGTAGAATTAATATTTAGCACTACAAATAAGTAAGTACACGACACATGTGCCTGTCAGGTCTCGCTTGGTCAAGGGGGAGATGTGTACGGTGGCCAAGGATGGTCACAACACATGCAAACTTGTGTTTTTTGTTGAATACCGTGACCATTCGCTCGCGACTCGCGCAAAAAATCAGTGTCTCTTCTATTTTCGACCTTGCTCGCGAAAGCAGCGCGACTCAAGCAGCGTGTAGAACGGATGCGGTGGGAATGCTCTAACCTGTTAACATGCTCGCCGAAATGAAAACGCGAGTAAACAGCGACCATTTGCGAGCACTACACAAACACATCGCTTCTAGCAAAGACCAGGGAGAACAGGCGCTCTTCGTTGGCAATCATACTCGGCACCGACTGACGCGCGTTGTATCCGGTACTTACATATTTTTTGGGTGGTTGCTTCAACCCTAGAATGATATAAGAGTCAGGCCTGTATTATTAGCTGATGTAAGCCAATCACAGATACATCCATGTCGAGTATAAGGATATGGTCACTCATGATGGAGCGTAACATTGGCAAATATTCGCCTCCCATTTACTTCCATTCAATGTGAGCAAAGGGACGAATAAAACATTTGCTTCTGGTGATAAACCAAATTTGCATCTTCCCATCACCTGAAGTTCATCTTTAGTGAACTCTGACCGGCGAAGCAGCCTAGACCATTAAAAAAGAAGTATGTGTGGAAGAGACAGTAGTTGTCGTCGTGTCTAATCAGCTGAGATTGTATCATATTGGACATGAAAAATGCCTCAGCTGGCAACAGTCTCTCATGTGTAACAAGAAATTGTCATACAGAAATGACAAAGACGTAATTCAGAAATGTCTTGGTCAGAATTCTTTGATAACTGCATTTAATCTTGTTTGTTTAGTTTGTGTGTTTCTGGTAAAGTATATGAATGTAAGCAGATTTTATTTGAAAGTCTACATTCCTGGTTTGTTCATGATAAATAGAGGAAGAAAAGTGTTGTTGGAATGATCTGCGATGGCCACAGCAGACAGAGGAGCTCTGCCAACGGGCATCTCAGTGGTAACCACACTGAAAGTATTTCATGATATTTATGCTTTATTTGAAAGGATACAGTAAAGACATTCTGGTTAGATGCAATGCAAGACTATGAATCAAGATTTAAACTCTCCAAGCACATGATTTGGAAAATCTGCTCAGCCAACAGGACGCTCCTCCTCACCTTTCCTTATTTAAACCGTCTAAAAAGCAGCAGCCTTTATAAAAAAGTTTCACTGCTGGGTGCATTGAATCCAGGTGGACATTAAAACATAAGCCAGAAGTAAAAGTTTTGACTTTAATGCGTGTAGTACTCAACTCCTGAGCTTTATTTCTCCTGAGTTTTTGGAAAAGTATTCCAGGTGCTCGGTGCAGCCCCATCTATCAAAGCAGACCTCATCCATCTGCAGCTGGGAGATATAACTGACACTCTTCATATCAAAAGTCACTTCAGGACTCCCACTCAATGGAGCTCACTTTGAGCTGTGCAGACTTTGCCACCACCCCCCCTCTGTATCCTGTCAGGCCCGGAGCCAATACGGATTTACACCTGGCAATTTGGAGATGAAAAAAAGAAGAATTAGCTCTTCCAAGTTCAGAGTCCAGCGCTGAAATGGAATTTTTTTATCCTTTTTCCTTTTCCTCATATCACATCCGGCTGTCAAATACCATATTATGCAAAGCCGTCTCAGGAACTAGGATGTGCACATGGTGGATAAATCAGCAAATTTAAAAAAAAAAACTGCTGGGACTGTAAGTTGTTATATACAGGTCTGACTATCAGCAAGGTGTAGGCGATTACATTTCCCTCCCAGTGGTCTTGTTTTCTGCAGCACAGAATGTAAGGAAATAAAGGAGGAGAAAAACAGACACCAAGTCATTTCTGAGCACTTAATAAACTTGTTTCCATCATTTTTTAATTGGAATTTTTTCTGAGATTAAAAACACAGTGAATTGTAAAGCACCAGCGTGTGATTTTGTAGCTCTTGGCTCTTCACGTTGGAGTGCGGCTCTGTTTTCTTTGGGAAAATGTCTTCGATAACTACATTTGTTATAAGATACCATTGTATTAAGACATGTACTCGGTGTGTAAAAACCCAGGAACTTGTCATCAAGTACTCCCAACTGATTTAAAAAAGAAAAGCAGCGATTTGGAAATAAACCTCGTTTTTAAAAGTTCCCACCATCAGTATAAATCAAGGCTTTGCAACTGTATTTGTAATCACAGAGCAGCAACACATGCTAGATCAATCCCTCACATGTCTAACCGGACCAGAAAGATGGAAGTGCTTTCGGAAGATCCAGCGACACCTTAAGAAAAAAACAGTCGCCCACTCGCGGCTGTGCAGCACGCCTGTTTTCTACGTCAAGTTCAAATAGAGACACACTTCCTCTGCTTGAACCTCGTAACACGGTGCGATTGGTTTTTGATTGGGGCCAATGTCAACTGTGATAGCAAGGCTGCAAAAATATTCCTCCTGGTTGGGCGATTGGGTTACGACGAAGCGGCGCAGAGTGGGCTGTTGTCTGTATACGCTGAGTAAGCTCCTCGAGGATGCTGGGAGGGCTGAAGTGTTTTACAAGTTCTGCTCATGAGGTCGACTCGAGCCCTCCAAAAACCTTATCTGAACCTGTAGATGTAATAAACTGCTCAAATCCCCCTGGTGATATTTGTCTGCAACGATATTCAAAGTCCATAAATGTGGTTAAAGGTTACTAGGATTGAAAAATGTAAGAGAAAACACAAAGTGACCACAAACTGTAGACTGGATAGAGAATAATATGTACCAAACATAAGGGTCAGTGATGTGTTTTATAATAGAGAACAGTGCCTTTCAGTATTTGTACATCATGTACAGTAGCTTCCTCCAATTAAAACTAAAAGCACAGCTGCATCTAATTATTATTTTCTTAACTAATGCACACATCTTTTCGTTATTTATTTTAGAAACAAAATATCCCACATTAATGGCAGGATGGCATCCTCAAAGTCGCAGGATTCAGTGACTTGCATGGTTTTTAGGCAGCACTTTAAATGTAGCTCCTTCCACTTTTTATGTCACTCCAAAAACAGTTCATCTGGGACATGAACAGCTACAGTGACTGAAATAATAAGAATAATAAAAATATGACAAGGATAACCTGATGACATCATGCACGTCAGGGATGATTGGTCATGCACCATGACATGATTTTTAGACTCCACAATCACCTAATCTGACATAGTGACTATTGGAACAGACAAAAATGTTGCGTATTCTGAACCCGGCATTAGTCATACATGTAAAAGCCTCGGTCAGACTCAGATGAGTCGTCTGTTGTGCACCAAAATTGGCAACTAGTAGACGTATCAGAATGCTAAGTGTAGTTAGCATCTTTTATTTATTCACGCAGTTTGTTAGCTTGTAACTGGCAGTGGCAGACACAGCATTAGTGTTAATTAAACATAAAATATCTGCTACGATGGTTTTTGGTAGACAGTAAAAGAAAGCTCCAGGGTTCACTTTACATCAAAAAACTGCCCACTCTACCATGTCTGCTGCCAAAATGTTCGTGATGCTAATGCTAACCCTGCTCTGTGTACTGACAAGTTGCTCTGTACTGGAAGTTTTTAGGTTTCCTTTCAGGTGTTGTGTTCAAATCTGTTCCTTGGTCGATATTTGTTTCCCATGTTAGTTAAAGGCTTTCGAATTGGCCGGTTGCTGTTACAGTTTAACGGTGCTCTGCAGCATCAGGGGGAGACACAGCGGAACAAGAACATAAGTTAGGGCTGCGAAAGTCCTAGTAGGGAGGGTGGGAGGGATGTTCCATAGGTCCAACAAACACTGACTTTCATCCAGGAGAGCTAAACCTGACTATGTGCATTTGTTGTTGGAGGAAAAAAATTTCCATGGCCAAACGTGGCGTTCAACGTTCAATGTGGCAAGGTCGGAGTGAGAATGTGTTGGAATGTGAACACACCTCTCTGGTGACAAACTTTGCGCAAACACGCCACATGTCAGTAAAGTCAAGGCCAGATATTTTAGTCCACACAAACAGAAGAAAAACACATATTTGAGTGGAGGGTCTCTCTAAGACAAATTAAAGTACATAACAGAAATCTACCGTTGTATAAACAGTGTGTTAAACTCTCTGATGGCTGATTTTGGCTAATATTTCATCAGTGGTATATATTATTGTCAAACAGCCCAGCCCTACATATTTAAATCTAAATTTGAAAAATGTCTTCATGAAAAATCTTGGATCGTGCGTTCGACAAATAAACCTTTCAAGTGGAGCTATTCTCTTGAAACTCCGGCTCTGTAAGTACACGTGTTCCCCCACTGGCAAAGGATTGAAACATTCTCTCTAATGTGTCTCCTGTCTGCTATAACTCTCACTGCTGCCGTTATCTGCTCTGTGCAACTTTACAATCCGACTGACATTTGTTTGGTTCCTTTTGTTAAAAGCGTTGCTTTAAATCTCTGAGAGGACTTTCATCACCACATGCACCCAGCGTTATTAGAAAAAAGCAGAGACGAGGCTCGCTCTGTCTTTGAGGTATGGTCGGGATCCGAGGCTTATTGTCCTCCAGTCACTTCACCATCTGGTCTCTGACCTCTAGGATACTAGTTAAGTTCTTCTCAGACCCATCCCAGACAGGCGGGATAAAGGGGAGTTGCTGTTAATGCTACAGAGGTTCTGCGAGGTAAAACAACAACTCTTGTGTTGACAGGAGAAAGTCATGAAGCTTCAAAACACTTTATGGCTTCAGGGATGAAGAAAAAGAGCAGCTGTTTTCATATTTTGAAATCATACAGAGGTGGTCCGGTCGAGGAGTCCTGAAATACATTCAACACATAATCAACCATGGATGTTTTATATTCAAGTGAGAAGGTGAAAAACGCTAAAATTGGAGATGGATGCTTTTAATGCATGACATTTGTGATGAATAATGTTTTGGGTAAAGGGAGAGAAACAAGCTGCAGGTGTTTTTATTTTGGACGTGGTCATACATTAAAATATGTTTTATGGGAAACCAGCACAGCAGTTTGTACAGCTTATCAATCAAACCTGTAGATGAACACTTTCAGTTCAGGCCTCTTTCTTGTTGTATTTTGATAGTCCTCATCCTCTCAGGAAATAACAAGAAACCAAAGCGCCTCACATTTTAAATAGTGCCCGTCTGTTGGTCATAAAGTTGCAGGTGCATCGGCCAAGGCTGCGAGCCAGACAGACTAACCTTTGCAGAGAGGTTCACAGCAACAGATTGTTTCTGAATCAGGCCGTGTGTGAAAATGGCGCCCGGTCATGTTTATCCCATTACAACAAATGATTTAACATGGGCACCGAAGCAGGCATGTGGACATATTAATAATGGAATTCCGGCTGCTCCGTATTTGCGATTTATTGCTTTTATGAAAGCGTCAGCCTTGTTTCGACATCCTCTTGGCTGGATCAGGAGTAGCCAACCTCCAGCTCCGGAGCTGCATGCAGCTCTGTAGCCTCTCTCCAGTGGCTCCCTGCGGCTTCGACAAAAAATGATAGAGAAATTAATAACAGTTGTGTTTCGACATTTTAGTTTTCATTTATCATTGTTGTAGGCCCAAAGTGATTCTTACATTCTTCAACCGTAAACATGTGCAGCCTATACACCCAATAAAAATGTTTTAACATTTCAGCAACTAAAATGTGCGTTCATCTACAGCCTGGCGCCCTGTCCTCTAAATTTTGCCGAACATCAATTAGGGATAGGCTTGAGTTCTCAAGTACGCCAGTCCTCGATTTGGACCTTGGTATTTGTTCAGTGTATAGAGCAATGTAGAGCTGCGTGCAGTATAGTGCTTCGCTCTTACTCAGGGCGTCTATAGGTCCCAACAAAGTCTTGGAATGTCCGAAGTTTTCCTGATATAAGGCCTTAAAAAGTCTTGTTATAAATTCAGATTCAGTGGGTTGTAAATATTTTCAGTCACATTACCGTGAAAATTTCTCCAGCCTGACAGACCTTACTGTGTTAATATTCAGGTTACCATTCTTTGTGAAATTTCCAATGTCAAACAAAGGTGGTAGTTTTAGTTTCTCCATATGTAATTTTTCAACTCACAGGTTTTATTGATCACAACACAGTTTTTGTATGCAAATAAAATTACCCTTGGTATCGTTTTTTTCTAACTGTTGCACAGAAATGTAACGTTAGGTCTTCGTGGTTCTCTCCTGCGTCTTGACTGGTAGTTGTCGGATTGGTTCAAACAAAGTGGATCATCTGCGAAATTGTCGACTGGGAATGATCAGTGTTAACGTCATAGTTGATTCAGGAAATGAGGGGAAATGAATTGATTCGTGGCACCCTTACATAACACACTGTTTGGTGGAGTGTATCAAGAATTTTCAAGTTAAAAGACTCAAGTCCAAGTGAAGTCATTGGTGTTTAAGTCCAAGTCGAGTTGCAAGTCTTATTTGATTTTGTCAGGTCTCAAGTTATCAGGTTTGTGACAAGAGTTCACACCTCACACACACACACACAGTGATGAGGCTAACTGAGCTAGCTCAGCTCTGTGTTAGGTGTTAGCTGCTACTGCTGTATTAGCTCGTGCTAAACAAGCAGGAGTTGAACTGACTGGGAGGAGAGCGCCAGGCCTTCAGAAAGTTTGCTGATTTTTCTATGTGAACTCTGAATTCATGATTTATTAAGCTTAGTGAAGCTTGGTTGTTCCATAAAATATTATCAAATTCAGCTTGCTTTCCGTTACTGCAGAGTTGCCGCTTTGTGGATAAACATATTAATGAGTGCTCATTTAGACCTATTAGGAATGTTGACAGGCCAATTTAGAGTTAAAGGGAAACTACGCCCATTTTCAGAATAACTCTCTACCAAATCAAAAAGTTGGAGTGCTAAAACTAAATCATGTGATGTCCTAAGTTGCAAAGTCTGGAGCTGCTGTACAGACAATGAATAGTGAAAGATGTTATGGGTGACACTGAGAGCACCCAGGAGAATGTTCTGAGTACATTTGTACATTTTCAGTTTCAGCACTGAGAACACTACAATAGAGTAAAGCTCATTTGGGTATAAAAAAGAAAAACATTCAGTGGGTGCTCAGATTCATTATCTGTGGAGCAGCTCCAGGCAAAAATAACTACCTTTTTTATAGTAAAGGCTTCTGACTGCAGGGCTGGATAAACGTTTTGTATTTATCCCATAAATCGACCAATGTGCTCGGAAAGTATCCAGGACAGGAGAGAAACCTTACAGTGACCCATGGAGACAGCTCCTCCACTGGGAGCTGGAGGGCTTCACCCGCACCAACCAGCAGCTCCACTCCCATGAAAAACCCAGCAATGCCACACAGGTTGAAAGAGGCCAAGACGGCCTCTCGGCAGAGCAACTTGAAAATATTATGATTGTGTTGGTAAAAGCCTTCAGTCATTTTGACAGGCACAGCCGGCTCAACAAGGATGCATTGTCTGCCCTGTACAAAGAGGCGGTGACCCCCGTGGAGAAACATGCTCCGACCAACGAGCTGATAAGTGATATGAACTGTGGAGTTTATGTTTGAGTTTTTCGCCACAGTGCGCATAGCTTCCCTCCACTGCTCTGGGCTGAAGTTTAGGAGGGGGGGGGGTGCCTACTGTACTTACACGAACCGCTCTGAGGTCTTTAACAGACACAGCATTGTGAGATTACACCAAATAATCAGTCATTTTTTCCATGCTGCATTCAAACATCATGAGCTTGGACACAGAGATGTAAATCTTTCATTTGTCCTTCTTCCTCTCTTGTTTCACGATGTCACGAGGATGCACAGCGAGCTATTAATACTGACTGTATTATGACCGAGGAACTACAATCCAGCTCGTGTGCGTGTAATGCAGGAAGGCAATATCAGCAATTGATTGAACATGTGCTTCCATGTTGTAAACAGGTTGTCATCAGTCATGCAACGCTTTTTCTACAATTTAAAGTAATCCTTATGAGGCAGCGCAGGTATCCACATCATATTATTTTCAAATTGGATTGAGTTTTTGGCAACAGACTCACATGAGGTCCGTTTGGAAAGTGTATTTTGATGTTATGATTAAAATAACATACCTCTGGTTATCACAGCGTATCAAAAATGACCATAAATTGAATGGTTTTCAAGGCGTATGTGAGGGTAGCAGCGGCATAGAAAGCACTCTTGATCCATTTTCCTACATTACTCCTGCTGTTCAGCGGTTCACTGATTTAAGAGTGTGATTTGTACGAGTGGTTAAGAGTGAAGTGGGGTTAAGCAATATGAAGATATTCTGTGATGCGATGGAGATTTGTGAGCTGGTACATGTTCCCCTATACCATTATGAGCACTTTAAAACCCTCTGTTTGTATGAGTCCGTCAGATAGGACTGCTTTGTGGCTATAATGGATAGCTTTGGGTGATCCATGTAACAATTTACATATATATCTTCTATTATTCTTAAATGATTCGCATTTTCCAAAAATATTGGTACTCTAAAATAACATTACAGTTTGTCATTGTAAGACACCTGGATGATCGTTGTAAGCTCTTTCGTCTAGTTTTTGGTCCAATTTTGGGTTTAATAACTTCATAACAAATAGAGCTGTAGTTGCCACTTATTAATTTAAGATCCACTACACAGATTAGCAAAACATTTTGTTCATGGTTCTCTGAGGATGTTCCCTTTAGGCTTTAGTGTTACCCCCATCTTGCACCGTCATTATTAAGATGGCATGTGTGGTTAAGTAAAATGTCTTCACAGCTACTGGTCTGGTTGTCAGGATGTTTGGTAAAGACATTAATGCCCCCCTCAGAATAATTCCTATTGACCTATTGAGGGGACTTACAGGAGAGCATCATATTTTAACACGTAGACACACTAATCAAATGTCAGTATTTGGCAAGTTGGGTTGAGAATGTGTTGTTTGCATCATGCCAACATCTTTATTTCTCCAGGATGTTGATTTATGACCAAATACCTGCAAAAATAATCCCATCAGCCTCAGCTGTCCTCTGTGTTTCGTGCTATGTGCAAGTGTTGTTGCCTGATGACACGCTAAACTATTGACTGTTAACACGATAATCACATGACAAGAAGAATTAAACGTGCATCAAATTGATTCCTAAAGATTCTCATGTGTAATACTGCTTTTACAGAATCCAAAAACTCAGCAGGAAATGACCTTCATTTGGTATTTATTTTAATGGATTTTCCATTAAACCAGCTTAGCATGAAATTCTGTATTGTAATAAAACTGCATAGATTTTATGCGTATTGCGTTCCCTGGTCAGAGCTCACAGAGAGGCTGAACTTTAGTTTGGTACCTGCATGTTGCAGCTCGTGTAACGTGGTCTGGCTGTGGTAACATGAATTAATATTAAAACCAGGTCATTTCTGAAAGGTTTCTTAGTGATATAACTTACAGGTTGTTGCTGCCAATCTGTCATTTGGTTGTAACTGTATCTTTGCTGCAGGGTGATGTCATTGATGTGTTACCACCCGTGTTCTTACCGGTACTCTGCAATCCCTCATACCGAAGGCCAAGCTACCCCAAAGCATCTTTTAAAATGGCAGCGTGGGCAAAGTGCAGCCAAAACTAAGAGAATCACAACACTTACTGTGCAGTACATTCATCTTGTATAACATATGTAATCCCCCTAATACCCGCCAAGAAAGCGAGATGCTTTTAAACGCCAAAACCCTCCTGAAGGTGCTCTAGTGTTTCGACTGCGCTGGCTTCTAATACTGCGCCGAAGGTGCCAGAGGTAATTCACCGGGCACGAGCCAGTGTTTGTGTTTCAGCACAGACTGTAGTCAAATACAGTGTGTTACACATGCATGTGGGCGACGTATAATGAATCGTGGTAAATGAAAAATAAAGTACTTAAAATGTATTCAGCTCCACAATCTGATAACAATCAAACTCTTCTTTACTCTATTAGCCATGACAACGTTTTAAACAGAAGTGACATGAGGGCGTATAAACATTTTTGTACATTCACTGAAATATTTATCTTAGTTTGTGCAAGTGGAAGTGCTCCAGTATTAAACAAGGCTCCAAATGTGCCTGTATCACACAGCATTGCAAATTGACAAAAATCAAATTTCCCAGCAGCCCCCTGTGACTGCACACGAAGCAGGACACTGAGCAGAATGACGGCTAATCATTGTTTTAAAGTGTGCCAGAGCAATGTGGTGACCTCCAACGCCGTAACATCTGATGAAATATTCCTGATAAATTGCGCTCATGGCGGGCAGAGTCGGGTTTCTGCCATTTTTCCTGCGTATCATGTTTGCTGACTGTATAAATGTAGTAATTGAAATGTAAAGCAGGCTTCCCGTGGTACAATATTTACACAAAACTCCTCACATATGGTACGAATTGCTGGACAGCTGCTATCAATCGCTGGAGCCCGGCATAAGAAACACTTCGAAAATGAATTTTAAATTAAGAGGGAGGGATGTACAGTCTCAGAGACGAAAGATTTCAGAGTGTAATTCCTGAATGTACAGAGTTACTGTATATTTTCTCTCAGTTGGATGGCATGTCAGAGTCCTGCCTTCCAAGTCTGTGTAGGGGCAGTGCAGCTCAGATTCATGATTCTGTAGCAGTGATTCTGCTCAGTTTGTTAAACCAGACCTACATTTAACAGAGCAGTGATTAAACCAGTGGCTCCGAAACATTTTGTTGGGGCAGCCATTTTCTCCTCCATTTCCATCATATATCCACATAAACACTCACACAGACTCATTTCTGTGACCTCAAACATAAAATCAATTCTCAATTTCATCTCAAACTTCAGTAACATTTCAGTGAACAAAGAGAGGTTAATGGGTGACTTTCAGAAATGCTGGAATTAAACATAACACCACAGCGTGCCTGTTCTGCAGTTCTGTCCACATTTTGACTGGAATCATTAAAAATTTTATTGAGACAGTTGTAGAACATGAAACTATATTTCTGTTGGGGTTTCTTGCATGTTACAGCAGATGGTCAGAAATCAAAATCAGTGCAGCAGAACAAAAGATATTGGCTGTTTTGTTTCATAGAATATTCTTCTTAGGTCACAGCACAACCCTTAATGCAACTGGACAGCCAACAGTTTTGTCACAGATGCTAGCATGTTTAGCTAGTGGCAGCTAATGTAGCATGTAGCTATTTTAATCAGGAGAGACAAAGGAATGAAGAGTGTACAGATTAACAGATGATGTGTCGCTTTGCTGTAATGTGGCCTTTAAAATCAGGAAAAAACATAATATTATATTATCCAAAATCTAAGACAATATCTAGTCTCATATCACTGTATTGATTTAATATTGGTATACTGCCCGGCCTTAAGTTGAAGAAGTTTATGAGACAAGAAAGCAAGTGAGCGAAATTCCCAAAATGTCAAACTGTTCGTTCAAGTCCAAGCTGAGCTCTACTGTCGATTAAGAAGCTTCTTTGTTCTGTGCGAGTTCCTGTAAAACACTTAAACCCCAGAATTTACAGAAGGCCTGCAGACCACTAGTAAAACATCTGAGCAAGCTTCTTTCCTGGCTCATTATATGCTTGGGGGTCACCGCTAAATCAGTGGTAATCATCTGGGCACTGACCACACTCCCGTGACATTTAGCATTTCCATTAGATGGGGGTCTGACTGTATTACTTTGTGGCTGCGGTGTCTCGGCAGGGTGTACCGTAAGTCAATACATTTCTGTGCATGCTTGCCATTTTTCCCCCCGTCTCTCCTTGATGTGTTTGGTCGCACAGCTGCATGCAGATCTGAGTCATGGTAGGATTCTTCTTTACTGTACTGTGGAAATATTCAGATGATCAGCAACACATGACTGGGAATTAATCATTTGAAACCTGTGGGGTGAGCTTCTCGCCAGCTCATCCTAAAATTGCTGTGCTCCACGTTTCATGCCACGTAAATGTGCTCAGGGTGAAGCATTATTCAAATTATGCAGATTCACTCATTAAGGGGTTTTTGCAGATTCATTGGGGATTGGATCACCCCCCTCTTGGCTGTTGGTTTCTGTTTGTCTTAGACTTTCTCTTTTCAATGAGTCATCGCCACTGATAGGGCTGTGACGCAAGAGATGTGCACGCGTCCATCCTCGTTACCAACACTTCATCATGTCGGACTACAACATGGACATTGGGCCAGTTTACTCTGCTCTGAAGCTGCATGAGTGTGTGACAGACATCTGTTGTCCCATCTTAGATGTAGATCATCGTGTCGTGTTCTACCAAACCAAAAAGCAGATCTCACAAACACCCGAGGGGAATCAGTTGCAGAGAAACAGAACTCACGATCAATTTCTAGTCGGTTTTGGCCTTCAAACCACGGTCACATCTGAAATTGCGACAGCACATGGCCTAATAAATGCTGGTATTATGGTGTCACTCTGTTCCCTGCCAGAAAAAGGACTGAGTGGAGGGGACACATGTGGAAACAGGCAGTTGTTTGACATTGAAATGGTTTGGTGGAAAGTGTGGGTCAGATGGATCAGTGGAGACACTTACAAACATTCAACTGCAACAACATAGGTGTCGTTTTTGTACATTTTTCATTCCTAACGGCAACAATAACATCACCAAGGTAATTGCTGGGATCTGGAAATGTGGCGACATTTCTAAAAAGAAGTCTGCATGACTGCTCATGTCTCCTGTCCCATCAGTTTTAAAGCAAACTTCCAGCTTTGGCAAACTTTCCTGTAAGAGAAAACAGATGTGACTGGTAAAATTGGTACAAACTATCCACAGCAAACATCCATCACAGTTTAGATACATTTAGTTTAAACTTTAAGCTACAGTACATGCAGTAGTAACACGCGCACAAAGCTGGGATGGTACAAGCAGTTACAGATCATGAATCAATGAATAAATACTTTCTAGAGCTGTACCCGACTCAGACTTGTGTCAATCGAATCAGATTTGGCTGCTCAACCTGAATATTTGAAGTTTCTATAAAAAGTTAAAAGCTTGAATGGGTTCAGCACTGTAATATAGTTAATAAGCTAACGACGCTAAAGATGGGTCGGAAATGTGCAACATTTTTGCCGACACTAGATCTCAAACAAAAGCCAAAGACTGTATCGTATTAAATGCTGTGAGTGGTGAAGCCAACACTTCCAGGCAGAAGAGAGAAATTAAAGTTATCTCAGAGCCTAACGATGTGAAGTCTTTCTCCCCTGGGCTGCTGCGTCATGTCCACAGCTCTCTGTACCAAAGCATGAAAGTCAAGAGCTCTCACTCTGCAGCAAAATCAGGGGACCACAATGTCTCCAGAATTACACAGCACAGCACAGTGACTAGCAAAAAAATAAATAAATTCAAAAAAAGACAGCTCATTTTGAAGCAATGTCATTCGACTGAGGGGCTTCGACTGACTATTTGTATCTGCGACTTTCAGGGGGGCAGCTCTAACACTTTCCCTGTGCAGTGCGGTATTATTAGACACCAACGCTGCACTTTTAATATTTCAGCAGTTACTTTGGTGAGCACAGTGTTTAGGATTGTGCAAGTGGTTCTGTGAGGCTGTATTTAAGCACAGTAGTGCCTTTCAACAAATGCTAGCATCAGCATGCTAACAATGCTAACATGCTGATGTTCAGCAGGTATAATGTTAACTGTCCTGGTTAAGACAAGATAAACTTTATCAATCCTATCGAGGGCTGCAGGGATGACTGAGCGTGGACACTTGTCTGTCCTTTCAAATTAAATTCCCACATGGTCCAGTCACATAGGTTTGATTTATTTTTAGGTGCAGCTCCAAATAGAGTTTCACTTTTTTTTCTGCCACAAAGCAACCAATGTAAATTTGCTGACTAATGACTAATGACTAAACTTGCTGACTAATGATCTTTCTGGTCGACTAACATTTGGTCTACTCTGAGGATGCAGCCCTACATGTCAGCATGCTAACATTTGCTCCTTAGCGCTAAACTCACTGACAGATTAATGAATGTCTGTTCTAAATTTCAAAGCAATCCATCCAGTAGTTATTGAGATATTTCAGGCTGGATTAAACTGGTTGACCAAATCAAATAAAAGCTGCCAGTTTACAACCATCTGACTTGCATTGCTAAAAATGTCCAAAGCTTTGAAAACAAAACTCAAGTTGTGAAAAAAACATCTTTTCCATTTTTTTCCTCTAATGTGAGTTTGTTCTTTTCTTTTCTCGGTTATGTTTTGACAAAGATCTCAGTCTTTGTGGAGTAAACCTCTTTTGGGTGAGGCCTCTTAAACTAAACCAACTCATAACCACACCCTCGGTCATCTGCTACCTGAGGATATCCAAATGTTTCTTCTCATAGAGAACAACAGGCCGGCTTCTTTTTTCAGACATCTGAGTACAATAACCCAGACCAAAGCCTTGCATACACACCCACGTCATATTTATACTGGCTCTGACATGGCACTAAAGCTTATTTTTATTATTCTGATTGTAAATACCCAGAAATTTATGGCTTTGTACCTTCAGTTGTCTTCATAGCAGATGAGTTCAAACCTGCCGTGCTGAGCGTTGTGCTGACACATTCAGATGTCGGAGTACACTGCACCACACATTGCACAGAGCAGCACAATGCTGGATGCTTGCATGGGAAAACCAAGTGGGACGTTAATGATGCTTGTCAACAATATCAGTCGCAACTTTGGATTTAGTTTGAAGGTCCTCATAAGGCTGCATCTCGCACACTCTGGGCCGCAGGCCTCTCAGCTGCCGTGGCCTACATTTCTTGCTATTACAGATGTTTTGGCCAAATAAGCAGTAGCAACACGCAGGCCTGAAATTGGTCTTAACCTTTTCTTCCCCTGTAAAAACATTCCTTCCTGGTGAAAGTGTCCAGTGTCCTCCTGCTCTTTAGCTGCTACATAAAAACTTTTCCAAAGTGAATGATGATTGTAGTTTACGCTTTATCTGAGACGTTTACTGCTCTCTAGTTTGGTAGTGGAAAATAATATAAAGTTCACTGAAGGGATACTTGGCTAATTTTCGACCAGGTCTGTGTCACTGCAGTGTGGGGAATGTGTGCAGATGGACAGTATTATGGCGCCCTCTGTGCGTCCAACTCCTGGGGCTCTGTACACGTCCACCAGCGGAAATCTGCTGGATGATGTGGAATGTGTCTTCAGTGACTCAAAACGACATGTTTTGCGGTCACACCAAGGTGACAGTATCCCTTTAACTCAAGTGCTGTATTAAAAGCTTCATTAATCAATTTTTTTAACCACGTATTGGGGAGGTGAAACAAGCTCAAGTTTTTACGGGTTATGTGTTGCAAACATTTGCTTATTTACCGATCCAGCAGACAGAGCATCACATGCATTCACCTTGCGTCAAGTACCTCGCAAGAAGGGTCCACCTGCAGAGCTCCATGCTCAGGCCCACCTCCTCAATTGGACCCTTTGCGGTCCTGATCTTGGAAAAGGACGTCTGAATTTGTATACCCTCGCCAGAGACAGTCTTCAGGATATGATAGCATGTGTTAATTAGTTTGAATAAGCCACACCCCTTCCACAAATAACACCAAGGTAAACAATACAGCCTAATATTTTGATGTAACTGTAACTTACAGTTAGATAACGTAACTTGTACTAACCTTGTGAGTTTTCTAACGTTAGCTATAGGGGTGCCAGTTTTGGTTAATTAGTTTTATGCTCATGAACCAGTAATTAATCTGTTAATTTTAGCGAGTTTTTGAATTGCATTTCAAAGCACTATCCTTTTAGAGGTGTTGAAATTTAAATGTTTTGTAATATAAATGTCTTGGCCTTCACGTAAATCTCTGTTGGCTCTGCTGACATACAGCCGGCTAGCTGCGTTAACATAAGGAAACATAGTGCCCACTGGTTAGCTAGCTTTGGCCGCTCTGTGTTACACATCACTTGGATCAGGTGGAAAGTAGCTAGCATCACCACTCATTCGCAATCAATATTGGGCAGTAGCGCGTTACTAGTAATACGTAACGTGATAGCAAAAATAAAACTGTGATACCTGTAATACATAATAACTGTAATACATACCGTGTTTATTTTTTAGCTGTAAAATATTCCACTTAGCACATATCTTGGTCACAGTTCTTTAAAACCAATTCACGCAGGATCACTATCAAAAAAACTTTATGTTAAAAAAAGAAGAAGAAAACGGCCAGAAACACACAAATTAATCATACAGTGCCATCATAACTGCTGGATGTGTGAATAAGCAGCTGTTTGCTCACAAGTTTGCCACAATCAACTTAAAGGACGATAATATGTCACTGCTGTTTTCACTACTTGTCCCTGCTGCCCTCAAGTGGCCAAAAAATAAGTAATTGCAGGTTTAAGTAAAGTCACGAATGCAGAACTTTCCAGATAATGGAGCAATTTTCTGTCATTGTGGTATCGCTGCTTTTCCTCAAGTAAAGGATCTGAATGCTTGTTTCATGACTGCTCTCATTTCAGTGGCCAATTAGCTGTACATACAAGAATGTTTGTGTCAATTGTGACTCATAAAGCCCCCCAGGTGGAACCATAAACAGGGAAACATATATAGGAGAAACAGATTTCCCATAACAAATGTTCCCATGCGATGTGGTTTCATGTACATCAGCTCACTTCCCTTTGTCAAAGTTAATGGCAGCACATAATTAATGTTTAAGAAGGCCAAGGGAGTATACATGGGTTTGTCCGTGAGAACGAGACACTTTGAATTCTTCGTGCAGTCCCTGACGTAATCACACAGAGCAGCTACACACCATGACTTGCACATAAAACCAGTTGATGCTGACCCGTGTTGTATTTTGTGGGCAGAGAGATGAGCCTTAATTGCAGACTCTGGAAAGTTGTCAATCCCACAGAATAGCTCTGTGAGCCACATTAGGGACAGAGCAGTTTGTCCCTGGGATATTTCAGCAGGCGTCTCTCACTGGGGAAACTGGAGGCAACTCTTCTGCAGCTATGAGTGAGATTAATATTGCTTCAAACACGGCAGCGGTATAAATCACTGATGTGTTTCATTAATGCTGTTTGTTTAATCAATACACAATGAAGTTTGTCCTGTAATTTCTTAACCCCAATTTATGAAGGGATTTAAACTGTCGAATAAGAAGTGGGTTAGGGTCAAGCAGGATTCAGAGCATGAGATGGAAGTGGAACAGGACCCGTAAATATGGCGGGACATTAAATCACTCTGTGGGATTTGGACAGCAGCTGTTTTACAGGATTCAAACATTTATGCAAACTGTTTCATAAAAACAAAAAACTGTTTTTAATTAAGAGCCAAAAGATGTCTGCTCTGTTGTAATGCCACTTTCTTGAAACAATTTAAAGGTGCAACGTCTAATGTATGCTTTATGGGTGAGTTTAAATGTAGAGTCCTCTCTGCGTACACTGCAGAATTTAAAGGTGCCATTTTATGGTCATTTCCAGGTTTATACTTGTATTTTGACTTTCTTCAAGAACATGTTTTTTTCAGCATTGGCAGTATAAAAACAAAATCGGGGAGAGCGGAAAATTGCCGCCTGCCTACTTTTGCTTTTACAGAATGCGGCTTTTTCGGGGCAATGGGGGGCGCAGGCAAGTAACAAGGATCAAGTCGCCAATCCGCCTCTGTGTGTCTAAATGCTCGCAGCTGGCCGGCAAATCGGCCCAACATTTGCAGAAAATCTGGCAGTGTAAAAGGGGTTTCTAACACCCTATTTTAGCGCCTGTCTCTTTGAGCCCCCCCTCCCCAAAAAACCCAGTCTGCTCTGATTGGTCAGCATTTGCAGGTCTCTCAGGTCTCTGCATCATCATTGCAGCTGGGGAACGACTGTAACGACACCGTAGAGTTTCTTCACCCCAGTTCCTGGTGATAGCTTTCTTGCTTACTACCAGCAATCTTTTCATCATCTATCACTAGCAATATCTTCTTCAGAAAATGTACATAGATAAGGCACCAAATAGTTGTGAGGAACCCCCTATCCTAGTATGTGCCTAAGCTCTTTACATGCCATTTGTGTAGAGTGGTCTACATCAGAAGACCCACACTCTCGCCAGCATTTCTGGCAACTATGCTTACTTTCCAGTTTTGGTGTAATAAACACGTCGGTTACATCACCAGTGCTGCCTTCTTCCATCTAAAAAACATGGCTCGTCTCCTCCCATTGCACTTCCCCTCTGCTGCCGAAACTCTCATCCATGCCTTCATCACCTCCAGAATTGACTTTAACAGCATTCTACACGGTAAATCATCCAAACTCCAACTCCAACTCTTGTCCACCAATTCCCGCTCCTGCGAACACATCACCCCTGTCCTTCAGCACCTCCACTGGCCTCCTGTCCCACAACGCATCCAATTCACAGTCCTTCCCCTCACTCACAAAGCCCCCCATAACCAGGCTCTGTCCTACCTAACCAACCTACTCCACCACCGCACTCCTTCCCGCAGTCTCCGCTCCTCTGATGCCACCCCCTGAATCGAACACTCAGGACCAAGCACTGAACCTGGGGCGACAGAGCCTTCTCCAGAGCTGCCCCCTCTGGAACTCCCTCCCCAAACACAAATTAGTGGTTAAATTGAAATTTCTACAGGATTTTATTCAGTTGTGTGCAAAGCATTGCTTAAATAAAATAAATTTTCCAACAATAAGGTTAAAGCACAGCTGTGTTGCGTAAAGAAAAGCTAAACCTGAAATGTCCTAAAATGAACACTGTACAGAGGATGCTTGCATTTTTCGCAGGTAGTTAAATGCTCAGGAGTGACAAAAATAAAAACGTGTTGCCCGTCTGGTAAAAACCACAAGTATCTGTGACCGGTTGTGACATAATGAAACAAACAGGTGTGTATCTACGATCTTTTAAGCGTTGCCAAATGTTACTATCCCAATTACGTGAGAACTGACATAAATAGGAAGACCAGAGTTTACTCGGGCGTATTTTTGGTTTCCAGATGCCGTCATTAGACATGCAGAGGAGAATAAACACATCCTCATGTTCTAACCAAAGAATGTTAATACTCTCACCTGCTGCCGTGCTTCTCTTTGATGGTGCCAGCATGAATCGGCTCTCTTGTTGGCAGCAGTTGTTACAGGATGAGGCCCCGCACCCCGACTTTTGATAGGCCTTGTTGTGTGTATGTGCGTGTGGGTCGTCTGCAGGCTACGCTGCTCGGATTACTGGTTGGTCCAATACACAGAGGAGTTGACTGCGGAGTTAAAAGCTGACTCAAACCAGCCATTTCAGCAAGTCAGTCAATCACTCACTCACTCATCTATCGTCACGCTCAATTCAATCCATCCTTCTCTCTATCAGGGATCACAGTCACTCAGACATTCACTCAGTATCTGCCTACACATTCAGAGTGTAGGAATATTCAAGTGTACAGCTGCTGTATAATCAGAGCTATAAATACGACCTCTTATAATATAGAGGAAAATTCAACCTGAGCAGGATGATTAGAGAGAGGCTTTCTGAGGCTGACAAACTGTCTGTCAATGCAGATGAATATTTGCATGTAATACACATCACACATTCCTTCCCCTAAAACCACCATGACACATAGAGCTGCAGGGCTCAACCAGCTCTGGGGAACCATATTTTCCCATGGCCCGCTCCGAGGATCGCTGCAAAGTGAGCACACGTGGCATTGTGAGAGTTGTAGCGATTCGCGTGGCAACAAAACACAAATCTCCTGGCACGGAGCGGAGAACAGCGGTGCGATCAATTAGCCAACGCAGGCATCAGATCCAGCCTGCCAGTGGAGGCTAATCAAGTCTGAAATCTCTTGCGTTACGTCTTTTCGTTTTTCTGCTGACCTCAACTTGCAGAAAGGAGGAAAAAAAACAGTCAGGAAGCATCCGTTTCTAATCAGAGCTCCTGCTGGATTACTCCGGGAGGAGAGAAGAAAGAGCGAAGCAGGAATGAAATAGTTATTAAAAGACTCGCGTTGGCCTAGCAGCTGCTTTTGATGATATAATAAACAGTTAACACAGAATTAGATCAGATAACCTCGGGGGGAAAGCTAATTACCTTATTTTTGAAATAACTATAATCTTCAGTAGTACATCTGGTCTTTGGTTAATGCTGCCATTAATATTTGTGATATTTTGGGCTCCTGAAGTCCATATGTTGAATATGTGTTTATGCATTTCTGCCATTTGCATTGAGTGTCTTGTGCCACTGTTGTTATTCTACAACGCTTGTATCAAAGACTGATCACTGCAGAGAAAGAGACATGTTTTCACCTCCATCTTTTACCTCTGCACTCTTTACTTTTGATCTTCTTATCATTAAATCTAATCATAAGTTGCATCTGTTAGACATGATTTTAATGAGAGCGTTTGTTAAATGCAGGGTCTGAAATTTGCACCCAAATCGTAAGGCCTTCCGCCACCTTGGTGAACAGAGAAAACACAACAGAAGGACATGTTTAGAAAGATTGGCAAATGACTGGGTAGAGCATTTAAAAGCCAATCCCAACTGCCATGTAAAGGCAGCACCATCGGCCGTAGAACCAAAGTTCACCAAATTCTGACCAAGAACCATCGATAAAAAGACGTGCACACACATAAATCTCCACATCAAGCTGAGCACAGCATTTTGGCTGCTGCCATCTTGGTGTTTTGGAGCCAGAATTGACCCTGTTTGGACGAAAGGGTGGAACTGTGGAGGAGTGAGGAGTGGGTCTGACTCACAGACTATAGCGACGCCTTGCCAACAGCGTGGCACTCAAGCAGACGCCAAACAATATGTGAAAATGTTGGCTTAATAAAAAAAAAAAAACGGCATGAGATATAAACATTCAGGCCCTGCATAGTTGTCAGGAATGTTGAAATTAGTTATAGAGACCATGGGGGTCTCTGAGGGTTCGCTTATTTTTGGAGCCAGCCTCAAGTGGCCATTAGAGGAACTGCAGTTTTTGGCACTTTGCATTGGCTTCATTTTTTAGCTCTGAAGGTTGTCGCTTGTAAAATATCAGATCCTAGTTACATGTAAATAGTTCATATCATGTATAAACTTATAATGAAACTAGTGGATTATTGACTCAAATGTACATGTTACAATATTAAGTGAGGTCTATGATTTGACTATGGTTTCTCTGAATTGCCACACACATCTCAAATATCAAGAACAAGGAAACAGCTAATCAGAGCCTCTTTGGTAATGACATTTACATCGTCTGTCTAGTGAGACATAATTAAACAGTTGCAATTAACAGCTTTACTCCCTGCTTATCAGTCAATACAGATTAATGACGATGTCGTTCTTGTGAATGAAATAAAATGAAATGACTCTCAGTTAATCTGCTGTGATGATCTGCAGGTTCTGGCTCCTCAGTTTGTTGTCTCTGCAGTGTGTTGATACCTCCACCCATATACTGAGAGCGGGCTAAAACAAAACACTAAGGATTTAATTTGCACATATGATGTGAACCACATCTGATTAACATTACAGCATCTTCTTTAAATGAACAAATGCTTCCTCTCTGCCTGTGATGTGCCAGAGTCTGGTCTCTCAGCACAAGAGGCTTAGGAAAAACTCAGTGAAGAGGTTCTCAAGGTCTGTTTGGAGGGGGAGGACGAGGGTTGGGGGTGCAGCAATGGCTTTGACTATCTCCCACTAATGACTCTGATTGTTTTTGCATAGACTCAGTGTCAACCGCTCCAAACCACATTATCAAGATATTGTCTGCCTTCCAAACTTGGGCCTACTTAGGCGTCATGTACAAAGCCAACAGGAGGGATGAGCCTTTTTTTTTTTTTTTTTCTTAAACCCGTTTTACCTCAAACTCTTGTGTCTGCAGATAAAACTCACATGATGGATTGCCTCATGGCTGCGGAGGCTTCCAAAAAACATAAATAAATGCTGCAGTACTCGGGCCGCCTTGTGGAACCCCACGACTCTTGGCATCCGCAGAGATAAAGGGAATAAATTCATTCTGGAGCTCCTGTATGTGAGCCAACAAATCAACCAGGATGCACTCAAACAGCCACAGATCCCCGATGATACTTTCATTATCAATGAAACTTCATCTGGTTTTTCCATTTCTGGCAGGCAAATATTGCAATTACAATACACATCGAGCACGGAGAATATGATCTGCACAATAGGTAAATTACAGATTGACCTCTGTCTGTGTGTTAGCTGTGAGTCTGCAGGATTTTGTGTCTGCCCCGTTATTAGCATTGATTATTATGGTTTATAGGTTATTAGTAATGTACACCATCAAAACCATTCTGCAGAAAACAAACTGTCCTAATGTTGGACCTCGTGCTCAGTATGTTCCAGTCATTCTCAGGCTCCACTGTAGGTAGCGTATCAGTTATATTTCTTTGAACAAGGGTTGTTTACAACATGCAGACGATGATAATGTGGATTAAACCACAGCAGTTGGAGATACAGTGTGTATTTATGTAAGGTAATAAGATAAAAAAAAATATGGAGCAGCAGATAGCTGGAAGAGACGGAAAGTAGTGATGCACAGTTAAGGGATTTTTAAAACCTGCACCAACCTGGCCTGTTATGAGATCCTATTCGGGCCGCTCGACTCGTAAACAAGTGCGTTAATCAATGAGCTGAAACCGACCCCCAAAACCCGCAAACAGGAGCTTAAATTTTCTGATGAACAGAGATCTGTGTGGGAACATGAGACACTAAAGAAGAGGGTGGATCACGGGGGTTGCCACCAGTTGGTCCAGGAGCTTCGCCTCTATATTGTAGGATGACTCTACTGACTGATGAAGAAGTAGGTTGATTTTCAAACAGGTCAGTGTCCTCCAGCTCCAAATTTAAATTCTGGCACTGATGGCTGTACAAGTCCAATAAAGCTGCTTGATGGAGCATCCATAGTAGTGCTACAGTTAAAAGAGGCTGCAGCTTTCCCATTGTGGGCGTGGCTTCAGCATATTCAACGGACACGCCCCCAGCGTCTCAGAGCAAAGAATAATGCCTATTTTTTCATGATTTTGAAATTTATTTTACATACTTGACAACTTTTTAATCAGTCAAATTAGGCAACACATTTTTCTGTTGTGCGACAAACTCATTACACTACATTACGTTATTTTGCTTTACCTGGACCTTAAGGATGATCCCGTTCACACAACTGATATTTTACATGTATCCAGTGATCTACAGTCTCAGCCGCTTTTACAATGTAAGTCAATGGGGGAAAGTCTTTTAGGCTGCAGGACATCACATGACGATGTAATTACACTGTTTGGCCACTACGAAAATTGGCTTCAAAGCCCGGCACGCTTCCTCAGGGCCTGGTATTTCAGGATCACTTGATGCACAATGGCCCAAAAAGACTCTCCAATACACAATTATTACAAAAGCAACGGCTGTTAAAAACAATGAAAACATTTTTCTGAGCGTAACAAACTCCCCACAATCACTCTTTATATGAGTAGAGTTGAGTCCAACAGAATTTGGAAGGTCTGGCCGTATCATTAAATTTTGTTTTTGTATCATTCATGAGTGCATGGAGCCAACAGGAAGTCAGCCAGTTCAGCCAGAGGAAGTCTCTAACACGTTCTGAGCATGCTCCATGCGCCCAAAAACACAGAGGTCTGCGGAAGAACTGTACGCGCCCAGTGAGCAGTGTTACATAGGATGAATATGGTGCCATCTTGGAACACAGTATACTTCATACATCTATGGTTATAACTAACTTCATGGTGATTATCAAACAACCTTCATCCTGGGGTTGAGTTTTTCCTCATATGTCCCACCTGACTGTGTCTGATCGAGCTGTTTGTCTCTTTTCCCAACTCGTAAAAACTCCAAAGGTTTTCTGTTCTCAACACTGCAGCATGCTGCTCTGATTAAACACCACGAACCAAATCCAACAAGCAATGGGATCAATTTATTTTGGAGATGACAGTTTAAACATCACTCGAAATATGTGACCTTTGTTGGTTCATGTAGCGACTTTGCTCTTTTTCCAAATATTATATTTCATAAAGTGCAATCATTTCGTTTTAAGTCGGTGAAGGCGCTCTTCGTTTCAGGCGAGGCAGCGTATCTCTGCCATAATGTGCTGCGGGAAACCCTGAACTTGTAACTTGTATCTTGTAGACATGAATCCGAGCTGACCACAGACAGTTCTTCATGAAGAAGAAGCCTTTAATCTTTCCTCCACCACCCTTTGACTCCACAGGGGGTGAGTGCTTTCTACTCTACACACAGATGTTGGGTGTAGTTTCACTTTTACATGGTTTCATGTACACTGCAGTGTCACTGTGTACGGGGCACAGCACAGGAGCACTGTGATTTGTTGTCCTCTCTCAGATACGCAGCAGAGGAGAGACTCTGCCGGCCGGACGCAGCGCTGCCTTCACTGCAGAGAGATTATGTAGGATCTGTGAGTTGTGATGTCAGATTAAACAGGTGTCAGATTTACATGGCAGAGGATAAAATCCTGTCAAGTGTTTGCTTTGAAAAGCTGACCCCGCTGCTCCGGCCCGTCCACACTGCATTATTCACTTGGTATTTTGACAATGGTCGATACTAAAGAGAGCCTTGAAGCCGACACCGAGACTCTGAGCAGCTGTACAGCTGGAAGTGTTAGAATAGTGATTCCTGGACAGGTGTGTGTGTGTGTGTGTGTGTGTACATGTGAGAACGTGTGTTTGTATTTTACATGTGTCTGTAGTGAACATGAACACCTGATCTTCAGCTTTCATGTAACAGAACAGTCCAGTAATTGATATGAAATATCTGCAGCAGGTGTGTCTGACGTTGATCTGGAGGAGAGACTTCAGTCAGATTTAGTTTGAGAGTCTGTAAATCCTGCGTAGACAGACAAACACAGCCGAACTACAAACCACAGCACCGTACTAGCTGTCCCAATGAGATTTTGTGGCGTTTCTACCAGTCTGTCACCACATTCCTCAGAGTTAAAGCCTTTACAGGAGCATATTCTGTACAATATAAATGTATATATAACAAATGTATCCGATATTTTAGTGGTGAAATGTTCAGATTCAGCTCTGTGAAGTCATTGCTCTTAAACAACTACAATATTACTCTCTGTTTAGAGTAATAAGTTACTTATTGCACTACTTTACTTTCAGCAAAATTATCTCAGAAGAACTGATGTTGATTTTAAAGTGATGAGGGTCGTGTTGTTTCACAGAAGCTCCAGTTTATTACAGTTCACTTCAAATCCAGTGCTGCAGGTCTGATTCATTCATGTGTTCACATACAGTGGTTATTAATTTGTGTTACAATAGAGAAAGAAAGATAAAGAACAATGTAATAGCCTAGTCTGTTTTAAATAAATGAATATCCTTGGACACAGGGAGGGTCAGGCAGCCTGGAGGACAGGCTGCATTGTACTCATTTCAGACTATTTCATGACCGGTTAGAAAGACCAACTGTTCAAGTCTGGGCCTTGGTGGCTGATGTGAAAGTCCCCTTAATTGTAAGTCAAGATATTGTATAGATTACATTATTTATTCCTGAAAAACACTCTCAGGAGGTTGTCATTGTGTCTCCCACTGCAGCTGCTCAGTAAGCAACAATTCAAACTGTATGTGTGATGGTGTGAGGATGACAAATGTATAAAGATTTTTTGCCACTGAAGCTAACAAAGTTAATATTAAAGATGCTGTGACAGGGTTTGTAATAAGTTACTGCCCGTACACTTTGATGCAAATGTATTTAAATTGCAATATTACAAAATTAAAGTGTCATTATTTCAGATACTTCTAAAATATAGTCAAAGGCTACAGTTATTAATATTTCATTTAAACAAACAGGACACATTTATGTCCTGATTTAGTCTCAACAGTCACCGCGACCCATTTGTCTTTAGGTGACATTCACAAACTCTGATTCAGTGGGCTGGAAATCTGACTCCAGGGGTCAAACTCTGTCAAAGCTGAGACTGTGATTAATGGACGGACCCTTCAACAGTCCCGTCTCACAGCCCATGTGGCACTCGCCTCAAATATTCAGCTTAATCTACGGGCTCTGACCCGCTCTCTGAGTTCAAAGGTCAACTATAGAATGAAATACAGCCTGACCTCGTGAGAAGCAAAGCGCCTGCTTCTCAGTTTACCTCAGCTTCAAAACAAAACACAACGAGGGAGGGCCGCTGCAGGATGTGCAACTATAAATTAGAGCGTGTTTGATGCCACGATCATGACACAGCAGTAAAAGATCTTTACTGATGACTCTCAGCCGCTGCTGGAGCTTCACTGGCAGACTGACAGATATCTTATTTGTGGGATAACTCGGGCATGTTATTTAAACGGCCTCGCAACAAAAAAAAAAAAAAAAATTACGGTACTTTTGAATTTAGTGGTTATTTAGGAAAACAAATTCAGTCGCAGGGGAAGTAGAGGGAGGAACAGTGAGAAGGATGTGATCATATTTGAAAGAGAAAGCAGGCCAAGGCCCTCGGTCTGAGGAGCTCTGGTGATCAGATCAGAGCTGCAGACAAAGGGAAGGAACATCTTTTAAAGCGTGTTTTATTGAAAGCCGTAAAAAGTGGTCAGGATGAATTGTGCCTCTGGGGATCAGCTTAAAGATTCGGATATAAATCTCAGCCCTCCCCTGGAGGTAAACAAACATGTGTGACTCTCCGTCGATTAAATGAAAACCTTGAAGAAGTGTAAATACTCTCACTTTGCAGCAGAATGTGTTTTCTGTTACTTCCAGTGTTGTGGTGAGCAGCGAGCTCATTTTAATACCAGCACGTTAGATTTATTGTGGCTTCTTTAAAGTGTGCAGCGTGCTGTATTTTTTCGCCATGCTTCAGGAGAGTGACCTCAGATTCCTGCAGTGGGAGTTTAGCAGAATTGGAGCGACTCCTAGGCTCTCGGCTCTCGCACTGCTGTGGCAACAACACGCAGGAGGCAGTGCCCTGATGAAAGCCAGACGTGACGTCCCACCTTATCTCTCCCTGGGTGTTTCCACTCCAAACATCACTCCAGTGTGTAAAAGATAGACGCTAAAATACCCTGTTCCTGCGACATTTTCCTCCTCTCTTTCCTTCCTTTGACTGGATTCCTAGAGCTTTGTTTTTGTTCAGGATGTGATTCAAATGTGTGCAGCAAAAAAAAAAACAGCCCCGGCGATGACAGGCAGGTCTGGCCGACAGGTGACAATGTCAGTTTTCTCACACCCTAGCGGCCAGGCTGTAACATTCGTCCTTCTTTGCTCTTGTATAGAAATGAGGTGCAATTTTTATGGCTTTACCTTCTTTAAGCAAACACCTATTTAGTGCTGGAGCTCAGTTTTCATGCAGCAGGAGGAGGAGGTAGCAGTGTGTGCTGCTGCCATCTAGTGTCAGCCTGCTGCTACCCTGGCAGATGCTCCAGCAGTCAGTGCAATGAGCTCCACTGCGGTGATTAAGAGAATTAAAGCTCTCTCAATTTAAAAAGTGGAAATTATACATCAACATGAGCTCCCCCCCCGGGGTTTTTACATTCCCACAGCATCAACATAAAACCAGCCCGGAGCCAGTTTGTAGCTTGAGCGAGGTTGACATATTTGATTCGAATTCATACAAACATTTCCACTATGGTGGGTGACCACAGCAATGAAGATTACCAAGGCCCTGCTCTGTCCATATGGTGCAGCAAAATAGCGCAGGCTGTTAGTCCCAGTAAACACCACATATTGGATTTTGTGTAAGCATGTGTCAGGATTTGGCATTTTTATGCCCTTAACCGTAATGCAGTTGTATATTGATGGTTGAATTATGTTGTCACACATTGTGCTCTGATTATTTTTGCTTCCACACCATAATGGGATCAAGGCCTGCAGTGATTGAAAGCTTTCTGCGTGTTGTATCTACGGAGGAGCCGCGGCGGTGGACCCACACGGACCAACTGCAGCATCGTGATAAAATAATCATAAATAGCTTTTTGGAGTTTTCTGCTTTATCTGCCGGGTACTTCTAGTGTTAAGTCGCTGGCGACAGCTCTGCACGTCACGGCCTCCTGGGAGTGATGTATCATTTCACAGCATCTTAAAGAACAACATGGGCACAGATGTGTGGAAATGTGAATTGCAGCCACCAACTAAAAATAACCCAAAAACTAACACAGCATGAGTGTGTTTACGTGGGGGCATGTGTGTGTGTGTGTGTGTGTGTGTGGTAGCATGCTAGAGTGGGCAGGACTTTCCATGCGTGGTTATGACTTCTTGAAAGACTTCATCAATGTCAGCTTAGCAGATCCAGAGCCCCTCACCCCCTCCACAGACACGCACTTTTCATTTCTCCACCCAGGAGCCAAGAAAACGTCTCGCTCCTCGAAACTACCTTGAAAAATCCCGGAAAGCGCAATTCCCATATCTGCAATTTCTGAATTACCTTATCCTAAATCATTCAATTTGATACCACCTCGCCCATTTCGTCTATTGCTCATAATTGCTCACCTAAAGTACAAATAAATGATGCGTATCCCGGTGCAGGAACAGCAAGCTGTGCCTTCAGCCCATAACCGTCTCCTCCCATACATGTATTTATATCCTATAGTAGAAGCAGACTAGTAAAATATTTTAAAGAACTTTTAAATCACTTAAGCTGGGCATAAATCATCCCGCTGCCCTCTCTGCCTGTGGCACATTGGCAGCGATTAGGATAATATGCCTGAAAAAGAAGGAGCACCATCGCCGCTTCCAAGATGGAACCGAACCACTGCTGAATGTGGAAAAAGACAGCCTGGGGCTGCAGCAGGAGCGACCGTGGAAACCTGAAAATGTGCTCATCCACAGCTGAAAATGTGAAATCTCTAAGCCTCCTTGTCTCTGAGGGGAAAAAAAGAAAATGAAGGGGAGTTTCTTTTATAAGAAGAAACAGTGAAAACACAGAGTTGTCGCCATTTCACTGCTCTTGTTTTCCACTTGTAGTTTTTATTTTTACGGGGCAGCCTGGCTGCGAAGGTCGGCTCCAGGGGTTTGGCGACAGAGAGGCAGTACAGGAGCGAGTGAGGTCCCTGGCGGGGCCTTGGCTCTGACGCGTCGACCGAAGGACCCCAAGCCCCTGCCGTGATTGGACGACTCGCCGAAAACCAGGACTCCCAGGAAACAACCGTGCGGTCTGGGGCTTGGAGCAGGACTATCGAGGACATGCAGTACAGAGCGTTGGACAAACTTGGACGAAGGAGGCTGAAACCCTGACTCTGCATTTATTTGTTTGCAGACTGAAATGAACTGCTAATCACAAGCAGTGTCGGCTCACTGTTACTTGGCATGTGAAATGTGAACTACACAGTATTTTTATTTTAATGATCAGTTTTAAATTATATTAAACCCTGGCAGATTTAACGGAGTTGGTTCCAGTACTAGAGTCTTTAATGAAGAGTGTTTGCCCTTTGTTAAAGCTGGGTAAAGTGAATCACAGATTTGTTTATGAACACATTATTTATGGTAGAAAATACTTGTTGGAAACATGTGAGAAGACTTTGAACCATGTAGCTGTGCGTTGTGGAGTCAGACCGCTAAACTGTTTTTCACCATTTCTGTGTCCAGGATTTTTTTGGACGTGCCTGATATCACGGCTCGTTGACGCGCTGGAGCCATACTTATCACAGCTTTGCCCTACACTGTATTAACTCGAAGGCACATGGCATCAGTGCTTGTCCCTCTGCTTAGTCCAACACTTAATGTTACTTACCACAGCCTACCCGCACCCACAAGAGAGCCTATCTGTATGGGATAATCAACCACCCAAACTCACCCCGCAAACTGCCAATATTATGCATTATAGTAACATTACAGTTTTCAGGACTGAGGACTGAGGGTGCTTTCTTTCTTGGGACTGAGTGTTGTGGCGTTTGTGTTTGAGAGAGGGAAAGGGAAACTTTGCTGATTTTCACCCAGCTGTGTGTTGTTGCTCCCTGCTCATTCGTCCGGAGGCAGAGATTTTGTGTCATTTGACGGATCCCTCGCCAGCGGATGAGTGGGGAGCTCTAGGCTGGCAGCACGGAGGGAGGGTGAGCTAAACACCATTTATCTGCACACACTGCTTGCCTGCACTTCAGTGACACAGAGCTGGTTAGAAATCAGCAAAATTTTCCCTTAATATCTTTCTTGAAATGCTGCTTTGTCACTTTGGCCCACTCCCAACACATTCCTCACCCCTGCCACTTAGCCCTTACCCCTCTGTTTTACACGTTCACATCTTGTGCTACGGTGTCCTGATTAATGTGGCAATAGAGGGGTAGGGTGAAGTGTTAGAGCTACATGGCCCTCCAAAAGGAGGTTTTTCAGGTGCGTACTTCAAACCGAGTGTTATGAGAAATCACGGGCAAGATGGCTGCACAAGTAATAAAAGAAATCCACGAATGTATTTTCCTTCCGCTAAATAAAGATTTAAAAATTAGGATAACCATCGTTTTATCTTAGTTTCATCTTGGTTTCATGCTGTCCCATTTTATAGGGAAAGATTTTAACCACCAGCCTTTGTGACTCGGGTGTAGGGTAGCACTCGAAAATGAGGGTTAGGGGTAAAAATATGGTAATTGGAATTTGTCACACTGCATTGGTTGCTTTGGTTTGTTGCTTTCAATGTCTCCACCATATTGGACGATCAAGTGGCCTTCAGAGGACATGAACTCAGCAGTTCAGACCAGAGTACTGCTTTTTTTCATGATTTTTAAACCTAACTTTACATACTTGCCAATTTGTTTAATCATTCAAATTTTACTGGGTTGTAAATAACACATTTGCCTGTGCTGCGTCAAACTCTGAATACATATTTATTTTTGCTTTACCCTGACTCTAATGGCATTATAATTTACCCTTTAATGTAACCACAGTAAAGCAAAAGATAGTGATCCATCAGAGAGCATGTCACAGTCCCGTCTGAGCTCCTTTGAGTGTAAAGTAGTTGTTTTATAGCTCAGTTCATCCAAAAATATTCATATTCAGACTGCCCTAGTTCACAGAGCCCTGAACCCAGCTACTCCTATTCTTCATGACTGTATTCTTGTCCAAGACATACAAGGAGGCCACAGAGACTCACATATATTCCTTGGCACCGGTCCTCCTCCAAGCCCAAAGTCAGGCCCACAAATTTATACGACGCACCAATTGCAATGCCACAAACGTCTGTACGCAGATGAGGATAAGCAATTAAAGGCGCTGCTCAGGTCCCACGGGAGCGTGGCGCCGAGGTACCTGAGCAAGCAGAGAATTTACAACCCGAGGTCAAAGGTCAGGGTCGAGCAGGGGTGATATTTGGAATCAAAGGTAGAGAGGCAGCCGCTGCGGGAATAATGAGGCCTCTCATGGGAGGTCAACAGTTTCAGACACAGAGACAAGGGTCATAATTTCCAAAAGAAACGATGGAAATAATGGAGTAAATATTAGGATATTTTACAGAGTGTGAAGCGGTGCCAGTGTATATTGTTGTTAAGCTCAGGTAATTACTAGCTCCCTGCCCCCTGCTGTTTCCACGAACAGTACCTGCACATTTATCACTTCCCAGCAGCAGCTGGCCTCAGCCTGAGCCTGAGCCCCGTCTGGATGCAGATGTGACTGATTACTGAAACACTATCTCTTTGTGCAGATAGGGGATGCAACATAATGACATGCAAAGTTATGGGGACCAAAAATAATTATACGTGAACCTACTTAATCCCAGTTTAGCCACAGTTTTATGAGTTTTAACAACTTTATAGGCTTACAGCCCTAAAATGTTCACATACAACAAATTTGCGTAGTAAAGTGCTGCCAGAATCACATTTTTTTTTTTTATCAGTGAGAAGTTTATATCTGCCAGCTGATTACTGCCAAAGCAAAAGAGTCATAGTGAATATGTTTAGAGAACTTCCTCTGTGAATGCATTTCAGAGTTTTCCTACAATATCTGCTCTCTTTGCTCAATTAATGATTATGTTAAGGCGACTCATATTTTTCCTCACCTTAACCTTAAAGCAGCAACTTTGCTACCTTAAAATAACAGCTCCAACATCATTGTGATGGTACACTGACTTGTCATAGGAGGAATGGTGCCTTTGTTATTCCCACTCTGAGCCCCGAACGCCTGCTCCTGCACTGTGTAACTTTGGTGAGCAGGTCGGATCACTGAGACGTAACACTTTACGGCACTAACTAGGTAGCTCTGCTGTTTGCATCGACCCTAAAAGAGTCTATAAACCAGCAGTAAACATATAATTTAATGTTCATTTGACGGACCTGAAACAGTCGTGATCAATTGAAGATCTTGTTTGGTATGTTTGCGTCACTCTTGGCAGTGTTTCCCTTCTGGTCAATGTGTCTTTGCTGAAGCAGTTGCCATGTGTTTAGCATGTTTGTCATGACTTTGGAGACATCTGACCCTTACCTCATTAGTTAACTCTGCTGTGCTTGTGATTGATTCAGCGGTGAGGTCTGTGGGCCAACACAGAAAAACAAGTGAGTCCAATTAGGATGAATACCATTAGCATTATGTCTCGAGTTCAGTGGAGGTGTAATGACCACAGACTGTGAAGTTTTTGTGATTACAAAGGGCTGCTTAAGTCTCTGATATACAGTAGGGGAGGGAATTACAGAGTAACTCACGATTCGTAGCCCAGGATGATGTCACGATACAGGGATTCTGCGATGCTTGATATATTAGGAGACAGTGATCTACAGTACATCACTGTGTCTGTGTAACTGAGGGAAAAATACCCTTTAAAAAGCAAATATCATAATTTTTCTATTTATTCACAGCAGAGTCTCAGCTTACTGCGTGTTTAACACACAAACACACACACTGACACATATCCACATGTGCAAACAAACACAAGGATAGTAATACTCACAACCCTCTGGGACATGAAAGGTCATTGTAGGCTGATGTACAGTTGTAGCTTTTTTCTCCACAATGAGATCAGGATGATGATGCATCAGCTAACTGTGCATGTTCATCGTTCATTGTGTTGCTTGTGTACTTTTAAAAGACAGTTCTTACATATTGCATCGTCTTTATTCATTTTGTTTGTCCCGTCTGTGTTGTAAAAGCTGATATGGGCCCAGACTTTAGACTAAAAGATAACAGTAACCTACGCTGTCCACACTTTTTCCACTAAGTTTCTTCTCAGCTGTGAGTAAAGTTAACTTCTCTTCACTTTACCGTCATCCATTAGATAAGCATTATCCAATGGAACGTTAAATAGTGACTCTGCAACACATTCTCACGACCTCGTCACGTCACATATCAACATTTCGTCATGGACTTTCTACGTCCAGATACGACGTCCTAAGTACTCTGGACGGTTAAATGTTGTTGACGTTCTGGGACAACTTCTGCCTGTCACATGCATTGTCTATTTTCAAAATACACTTTAGTTTTCACAGGAAATGTAACATTTACATACAGTCTCTTCCAAAATAAACTCACTACATTGATACAATAAATTGCATTTTTTGCCCAAGCATCAAATTTCGACCACTTTGGAGTGAGAACGGGTTGGACTCAAATTGGTCAGAAGAATATATTTAGATTACAGACTGTATAATACAGATGTAGGACATGACAGCTCCCAAAATGTGAATCCAGAACGTCTTGATCCCCTGGTGGCTGGCTACAGTACAGATCATGAACTAGGGCTGCAACAAATAGTCAACTAATTGATGACTAATCGACTATTAAAATAATCGGTGACTATTGTAGTAGTGGGCTAATCTGTTTTTCATAGAAAAGTACCCCAAAATACTCTTATTGCAGCTTCTTATCTTCAATTGGCAGCTTTACACACTCTCCCATGACGGTGAATGAAAACCCTTTGGCGTGAGTACGAAACAAGACATTAGATGACATAACTTTGGGGTTTGGGAGAGACAGACCGACATTTTTCAACATTTTAACACATTTTTTGATAAAATGATTAGTCGACTAATCGAAGAAATAATCGACAGATTACAGAGATCGCTACTGCTCAGTCTCTGGCTCCAAATGACATCACGAGGGCATGATAGCAGTGGCCATATCTGGGAGTAATTGACGCGTCGTTTATATACAGTCTATGGTTTAGAGCACCTCCATGTTTTATTAAAAAAAATCTGTCACATCACAAGAGGAAGCTAAACGATATTATCACATATGGATATTTTGCACCACCTTTAATGTGCAGTAGTCCAAAACAGATGCATACACGGGTAAAAGGAATACATATGTGTATGCGTATACCATATTAGATGTCTGTGTGCACAACACGTTGCACACTTAAAACACAGCACCTTGACTTGTAGGTGTTTTAAGTCCTTCAGCAGTCATATAAGTTCACCGTATGCAGACTCCTGCAGCTTTGCAGACATAAAAAGTATAACTTTGCCCTTGCGGAGGTCACTGAGGTCACATAGCAACTGCTTGAAAGTGCTGATGTGTCAGAGCTTTATTAGATTAGACTGTTTATGAGCTTATTAATTTGCTTATTTACAGTATTGTATTGCTTTAGCAAAATGTTTAAAAACAGGGTTATTAATGGGATTGAATATACACATACTTGAATTTGTTTGTTCACCTCATTTCTCTGCTTTGAACACATTTTCCCTCCGTTTCATGTCCCACCACATCCCTGATAATAAAAAATCATATTAGATTTTCTCTGTGGTCTTGGGCCATAAACCTTAACCTCCCAATCACGGAAACCTGCCCGTCTGACCTCATAGTGTGGTAACGTAATAACAAAAACATTATACATAAAACAGTCTTCATGCATGCATCACTGGAGCACCTGTTAGAGACAAAGTTGCGTGCAAAAGCATGGATCGCATTCAAAAGCGGCCTAATCAAGTACACAGATGCGATGGTTTATTATCTGAAATGATACTTGGCCATGAAGCCATTCATCACATTTGTTGAAAATTAATTTTTGCGAAAGTCAAACCTTTTATTGAATCATGCCGTGATGCTGTGCAGATTCCACATATGGCTCCCAGAACTCTTCACACGACTTTACATAGGTGTTACCACATTACATGGCAGCACTACAGACGAACGTGATCGTGAGCCAAAGTAAACAGAGTCGTGGTTTGATTTATTCAGAGGTGATATATTCTTAAAGCAGACAGCTCACACAGTAACTCCGCTGCCTGCTCGCGCTGCCAGACTGTTGTTGCTGTGGATACGAGTGTGATGCAGACTGCAGATGGCTCACATAAAATAGTCACAACAAAAAGTAATTATGATCATGACTGTAATCTGTATTGGCAAGTTGTCTGGACCTTCCCGCCCATCATTACAGGCTGTTGTAAAGTGGCCCAAAAGGAATTTATCTTCCTCCAGTGTCACACTCGACAGGCTGATAGAAAGGTTACTGATACTTTACAGTTTTAAGTTGTTTCCTGTTCAATCTGCTCAAAGCAAAAGCAAAAGAAATTCAGAGTGTTCAAATGAGCTGAAGTTAAACCTTTCAAATTTGTAAATAATGAACGATTTAATTTATATTTAGTTGGATCCTCCAGTAACATCCAACTTGAGCCACTTTCCCACTGTACAAAAAACCCCACTAACACCTACTGACATCTGGATTTCTATTTATTGGGAAAGGTTACAACTGGCATTCACTCCCAGGACATATGACTGCACTAGTCATGGGTATTTATCGGCTCCAGCTCCAATCGGCTCCAGTTTGCAGTGATGGAAATATGACACCCTGGTGGACGTGTTAATTGCAGCCCCTTTGCCGGCACAATGTAAGAATGTCTGCTACAAAATACTGTCCATCTCCGTCCAAGCAGCGCACAAACATTGTTCCAGATTTAGTAGCGGTGACCCTGAATACTCAATGATTCAGTGATTGGATTTGGAGAAGTCTCATTCGACTGCCAGTCTCACCGCCGAATCGTCACAAAATGTGGTTATGAAACAAGACCATACCATTCTGACTATGTGGGGTGCTCACTGCTGCTGAACATCTTGATTTGACATAGAATGTATTTGGGGGGCAACATGTGAGAGTGCGGCCGGGAGTGGGGATTTCAGCACCACAGACAAGCATCTCCTTTTAAATGTGTTTGCTGCTAGCGAAAGCAACACTGACTTTTGGTGTCACACTGGACACAAACTGGTCTCCTGGGTGAAAGCCTGTGTTTGTTTGACCCATCCCCCTGAACTCCTTCTCCTTTGCTGACTTTCTTGCTCTTTTACTACGTCAGTTGCTCTCAGCGTAAAATACTGCCGCACTGAATTAGCTGAAAACCTGGTGCGTCTCAAGACACTATAGGGTACCTCCGGCATCTTATCACACACCAAAGGGCCTGACTAAGCTTCAGTATTTGATGACCTGGGAATGCAACCTGGTCTAACTCCAGCGCTTGGTCAGTGACTTCCAGCTTCAGACACAGACGAATAAAGCCGTCCTCTCACGTTGGCATGATTCGCGGCTGGTTGCCCTGGATGGATGGGTCCAACAACCACAGTCTGTCACCTGGGAGGCCGGTGTTCACATCCTGTAAGATTATAAAACCAAACCCTGTTCTTTTTTCCTAAACCCAACCACGTGCATGTGTTGGCAAAACTTAACCACGTGTCTTTCGTTGAAGGAAAAAGATTAACTTTAATTTGTGGTGTTGTACCGACATAGTGTGATAATTTTGAAAGAGACTGTCTGCAAACGATAAATTTCTTGTGAAAACAGAAGTGTATTTTGAAAACAGACGATGCATGTAACAGGCTGAAGTTGATACTACAACGCACTCAGGTTACCTTGAACGTCATATGTAGACGTGGAAAGTCGACAACCAAACATCGAGGTGGGACACCAAAATACCCACGTTTGTGTTATTATATATATATTGTGTGTATGTTACTTTGACATGTTGTTCTGTTCGTATCATCTTTTGTTGCTCATCGTTGTTAGATCGCTGTGAGAAGTGGACAAATCTACCCACTGCTTAGGTGTGATGACCCAGAAATAACCTTCGTGTTTAATATTTTGGAAACAGTTTCTGTATACTGAGTATGAAGCTGTCGCTGTTCATCTGCTGATGATAAATGGACTTGGCTGTGATGTAGCGGACAAATTACTTGATTAGCTTTTGGTGCTGATGTGGATGTGAGACTCCAACTCTTATCTCTTTGTTTGTTTTTCATCAAATCTATGGCGCTGCATTTATGTGCTGATGAGAAAATCGGGCATCAGGCCGTCCAAGTCGCTGGCTGAACAAAACTGCGCTCCCATGGTGTTCTGTCAGACGATCAAACCCAGAGGACAAACAATAAACAAACAAACTTTTATGGAAGCTGCTGCTTTGGAGAAGCGTTCGATGTTGATGGAGGTTTGTTCTCTGCTGAGTGCTTTCCAGCTTCATCCCTGTGTTTATCCAGGAAAAGATTGCTGAGCACTGCCTTTTCCCAGCAACACCCTGCCTTACATTCATAATTCATACAGATATTATACACATTTACACCTGGTGCTGCCCAGTGAAACCACAGTTTTCCGCTGCTACAAACTGGAGGAATAAGGTGAAACATCCAGCAGTCATTGCTGAAGAAGGCGGAAACATGACTAGTTCTTAGAGACTTAAACCCACCAGCCCCTCTCAGAAATCACTCAGTGGTTCCCTATAACCCGCTGCTGTTTGTATATAAAGTAAAACTGCATGAACGGTCCTTAAACACACACAGGCTTCTGCATTTGCACATGTTGACGTCTCTCGGTCAAAGCCACCGTGCCAAGTTATTGTTTGAGCAGGTAAAAACAACAGGCCGGCAGTCAATAGCAGGAAACGAAGGCCTGGCTGGCCTCGCAGCACACAGCTTTTCAACAGAGGAAGCGATATTAAACACATAAAGTCGTAGAGTTATATTTCAGCACAATATTTGTCGAGTCAAATTGGCCAGACAAATGCTCTCCTTCATCACAAAGCCAAGAACATCACAACCTTCCAAGAACTTATGAGATAAACATTAACGGTTACTCGTATAATGAAGAGATGCTCTGTATCACACACTCTGACAGCCAACATGCAGCGACGCTTTCAGAGTCATCTCAGTATCTGAACAGACGACTGCAGCAGGATTCAATCGTCATAAAGGAGCTGAATCAGCACCAACACTCCTACATGAGACAGTACCAGACAAAATATATATATATATAGAATACAATAGTGTTAAGTCTGTATTTGATGTATTTGTGACGATACCATAAAATATACAGTAGCTATTCTGACACAAAATGTGGCACGAGGGTCCATCCTAACTGCTGTACGCCCCTGAGGGCAAGCACTGTGACATGGAAAAAAGAAGTGGACACAAACACTGCTCTCACAAGTGAAAGTCAGTGTTTGTTTGACCGATTTACCTCCCCTACTCAGACTTTTGCCGTCTAAGTTTTCATTGCTGTTCCACCACGTTTCCCCCTCAGTGTTTCCCACAGGACAGGAATCTATTTGTGGTGGTGTGATCCCCGGGGTTAACACTACTAACAGCGTGAGTTAATGTCTCTGCACATGTTGAGCTTCCAGCTATGTTAATATAGACACAGGCTAATATAACATGATGAGTTTTGGACTTGTTTGCCCACATATTTGTACCGAGAGATCTTTGGATCCGTTCTGCTACATCTGCTTCTTCTTCTGGCAGACCAGGTGCGTTACGTGTGTCTTTAGATGCATACCGCCACTTATTGCACCAGAATTGTAACGACAAGCTACATTCACAGACAGTGAGTCCCATTATAATGTGTTTATGAGCCAGGTCGAACAGGTAGCGCCAAAAGCAGAAAAATCTATATGTGGCAGAGATAATTTATTCGTGGTGTACCGCCACAGATAAATGAATGTATGGGAAACACTGCCCCTGATGATTAAACAATAACAGTGACCACACTGACATGAAAGGACGGCTTTTTTCATCGGCGTCTGAGCCCAGAAGTCTCTGGCAAAGTGCTGGTTTTTGATGACTTTGGAGCAAAACATGGTTGGATTGGAATGAGCGCCTTGTATCCACATATGGAGCAGATCTTCTCCCACGGAGTCCACCATGTTGTTTCTAAACTAGCCCAGAACCGACAAACCAAACACTGACTCTAGATGGTGTTGTCACCAGTGCGCACCGTTACTGGACGGCGCGCAGACAGTCACCCTCTTGCAATTGGACTTTGAACTTATCCCACAGTAGTGGTGAGGTACCCTAGTACTACTACTCCAACATTATGGTATCATATTTACCGTGGTGTTTCAGTACTGCGGTCAACCGTTGGTATCAGTATACCCTGCAACATTAGATGGAGCCATTCGTGTGAAGCGTTTTCTCGTCAATCTTGTAGTTCTCCTATATGTTTCACTTCAGTAACTTCATTGCTTGATGCCACTAAGTCCTTTACACTGTCGGCTCACAGCAAGAGGGTTCCTGATCTGAACCCATGGTGGAGGAGCCCTTCTGTGTGGAGTTTGCATGTTCTCCCTGTGTCAGCGTGGGTTTCCTCCAGGTGCTCCAGCTTCCTCCCACAGTCCAAAGACATGCAGGTTAATTGGTGACTCTTAATTTTCCGTAGGTGTGAATGTGAGTGTGAATGGTTGTCTGTCTCTATGTGTCAGCCCTGTGATAGTCTGGCGACCTCCCGCCCACTGTCATCTATGTTGGCTCCAGCCCCCGCGACCCCTAACAGGATAAGCGATTACAGAAAATGAATGAATAGTGAAACACGAGTTGACTTTTATTATGAAGGGGTCACAGGAAATTCCATGTGTTCCCATTGAGCTTAGAACTTGTCGCTATTATTTATCCCAATCAAGACAGTAGCCATTTTTGGCATTTGCTGACAGCAGATCAGTTTAAAATATCGCAGGAAGTAATGGAACAGTCACAGTGAGCTGTTAGATGAAGAGCTGCAGGCGACAGGCTCCACACCTCCAACTTAGTAACGTAACTGCCCCTTTTTACTATGCCCTGCTGCCTGCAGACTCATGTGCATGTGCAGCGTAAAATCAGATCACAGTTGCTCACAGAATGATGGAAACAGGCCAATTATTGCCTGACTTCTTTATTAAAACATTAATTTGTTTTGCTGCCTCCAGAACTCTGCGACCTGTCGTATTAAACCACATTTGCTGTTGGCAGGTGACGCCAAATCAACCAGGACTGACAAAAAAACCCCTGTATGACTAAAGAAAGTTGGTTTTGGTGTCTTGTTTTCGCTTAGTCACCAATATGGTTTTGAATAACCCTCACAAAAGGTACCATGATGCCTATAATTTTTATCCTACAATTCTTTCAGGCAGTGATCATGTATTTCATCCTGATAATGCACTGAGTCCTGTCATGATTTCTGAATTTATTAAATGTAATATAATTTAATCAAATCAGGATCCATGTATAGCCTACCCTCTTTGTCCTGGCCATTTGCCCAATGAAATGCTGCCTTTTTCAGTCTATAAACTTTTTAGCGAGCTATAACTCAGTGTGCGGATGCTTGCATTTGGTTTATATAATCCAATTAGATGTTATTGTATCTTTTACAGTGCTGCAAATGACCTGGGTGAATTTTCCCACTGGATTTTATCAAACATTTCAGTCTGGCAGCTCTCAGATTAGGGAGGCCCTCGAAACCACTTCCTGTTGTCAGACAGATGTTTGTTTTCTGACCTCACATCAGGGAGGAAGCTGTAAACGAGACATTGATGGGTGTCTGTTGCATTATGAGCCTGATTTTTGCCATCTTGGTAATTGTCCTTTCATCACGTCGGGGCAGGCGCTGATTTCACACACTGTAAACGTGAGTGGGACTCTCAGCACTCCGGCCGGCTTCAGGAGGCCCTGCCCCGACTCCCGGAAGACTTTACGTTTGTGTTTTGGCTACGAGGCCTGATTGAAACCGTGCGATCATTCCAACTTCACATTGTTTATGTGCTTGTGCTTCTATGTATGCGCCCGTGTTTAGGCTGAGGTGAAAGATTTCTTTATTTTCCTTCAGGCCTTGCAACAGTAGTCCTGAATACCTTCATGGCTCTTAAAATCCGACGGGTGTAAAAGCTGAACGTCAGTCATTGAAGTGTGCAGTTCGAGGAAGCAGATCTCGATTCGTCCACATTCTTTATTTGGGCGTTGGTGTCTTCAGCCGAGCGGATAGGAAACTCCACTAAAATCCAATCTAATCTAAATTTTCATATAAGAAATCCATATCCCGGCTCCCACACACTGATCGAGTGTAAGGCACCAGGTGCTGCGGCGTTATAACAGCCATGAAATGAGTCCTTTGCGGCACAGGTTTGAAAGGACCGGTGTGAGGGTCATACAATAGGCTTGATGGCGAAGGAAATATACCACATGATTTTATTCTTGGATTCCTTCCTGATCGCTACCACAAGCGCTAATTAAATGGTTATCTGAGTGCCCCGTTTCATTTTAATTCCATCATTTCCATTTGATTTGGAACACATGGTTGAGGTATTTGTTCTTTTTCCACCGGCGAGAGGAGAAAAAAGGAGCAGCAGGACTTCTGTGGAGCTCAGTGCAAGAGTCAGTATTTACACCTTCTAATTGACAAAAGTGTATTTTCTTTGGGGAAGTGTGTCTGTCAGGGTGTCACCAAATACACCAGGCTGTTAACACGTTAGACGTTTATGAGACACGAATAAATAGAGTGTAATGTACCTGTGTCTGACAGAGGAAGTAGTTGAGTTAATGACATTGAGCTGCTGCTGCTGCTGCTCATATCGAAATGTCTTTAAAAACCCTGCAGGTCTCCAACAAAGAAAAAAAAAGACCTGAACCAAATTGACAAATTGCCTTTTTATTGGCCCCGTCTTGGTGAATCCAGTGTTGTGTAACTCTCCTGTGGTAAACTCTACATGTGTGCACAGGTCAGAACCAAAGTCATCCTTCTCAGTCTGTCTCACTTCATAAATCCTTCAGTTTTGTGGTGTAGGTTTGCGAATACAATAATACGTCGAGGGAGAGCGGTGCCAAGTGGTTTACGGCTGTCTGTCGTCAGTGATTTCATAGACCAGATGGTGACAGGTGACAGTGAAATATGCAAGGAATATTTCCTCATGTTATTTTCTACAACACAGATGTGGAAAATAACAAGAAATTGGATATATTAATTATAGGCTGAGAAGTATGGAGCCCCAGATGGTTAGATATTAAATGAATGTGTCCTTTGAAATTAATAATCCCATTAACAAACTGTTCAAAACAATAAATGAAATATTAACTTATTTAAGAAAGTATTAAAACTCTGCTCATTATTATTAAATATTGTTCCATTAGTTTTGTTGGACTTTAATTTCATGACACAAAATCTGAATTAAAAACACCCTTTCTCAAATTATTTCATGGTAGCATTTCCCTCAATTAAGTTTTATTTATGTCACTTTTTAATAACTGCACATCTTACAGCACTGGTGTCCCCAGTACCTCTGAGCCAGTCACAAGTCCCCCTGCGTCTTGTAAGCTAGCTAGCCCATGATTTTGTGTTGTCTTAAAAAAAATGCGTGAAAATCTGGGGATGCTGCTGTTGAAGAGGCAGAGGACCAACGACCAGGAACCTACTGACCCAGAGCAGCGTCTCACAGTCTGTCTGATGTAAGTTTCTTATAGCCTGAGCTACATAAGACATTTTATTAAGTTTACCATAAAGCAAAATGCTCTGAGTGAATCTGAGTTCCTTCTGGGAAACAGTTTCACAGGGTTTAGAGCTTTTATTATGAAAGGTAAGAGCAGCAGGAGTGGATCTGATATGTGCTGCTTTCTCAAAGTTGAAATGAATAAAGTTTGCTGTCTTGGATTTAGCTGTGGAGTCGCTGTTGTGTTGTTGTTGTTCCTTTGGCGTGAGTATGAAACAAGACATTAGATGATTTTGGGGTTTGGGAGAGACAGACCAACATTTTCCAACATTTTAACACATTTTTTGATAAAATGATTAGTCGACTAATCGATGACTAATCGACTATTAAAATAATTGGTGACTATTTTAGTAGTCGACTAATCGGTTTGAGTCATTTTTAATATAAAAGTACTATAAAAGTGCCCCAAAATACTCTTATTGCAGCTTCTTATGTTCAAATATTGGCAGCTTTACACAGTTTCCCATGACGGTGAATGAAAACCCTTTGGCGTGAGTACGAAACAAGACATTAGATGACATAATTTTGGGGTTTGGGAGAGACAGACTGACATTTTCCAAGATTTGAACACATTTTTTTAAAAAAAGATTAGTCGACTAATCGAAGAAATAACCGACAGATTAGTGGACAATGAAAATAATCATTAATTGCAGCCCTGTTGTAGGGATGAATAACGTTATGTGTATTAAGGGTTGTCATGTCCACCTCATCAGAAACTGGGGAGGTATTAAGAGGAATATTGGATTTCTCGAAATGCTAACTTTTTAGCGCATTAGCTAACGTTACCTGGAGGAAACCGTTCAAGTGTTGTCCTCCTTTGTAAGACTGGCTTCCTGTGACATCATCCATCCACTGAGTGAGAGCATATAAACATAAACGTAGTCACTCTCTCTGTACTCGTGTCCTCAAAGGTCACAGTCGATGTGCCTCGTTTTGTGTATTTAATTTGACATATGACATCCTCTAAGTGGGGTGTTGAGTGAGCTGCAGTAGTTGGGTGATACAGAGGAAAAGAATGACGTGTGAATGCTGCTTGTATCCTCACAGAGGAGAGAAACCAAAGGCAACACAGACGATTTTCCAGTGGCTCAACTCAACCTTCTAATTAACCAGACACTGAATATCCCGAGAAGTTCATCAATCAGAGACGTCAAAAACCTGAGAGAAGTCAAGTCCTTCCAAATCAAACACGGCCGAGGAATCTCCCTCAAACAGTTCATCCAGAGAGTAACTGGAATCCAAGGTGTTGTGATCATGTGGTCGTGTGTGTGTTTGAAAATCATTCAGCGCTCCAGCTCAGCTACTGCAGCCGTCTGCCGAACAAAGAGGTGGAAAATATTGCAGATTATGTAAAGCCCCCAGTCCTCTGCAGCTCCAAGTGAGGAATTTTGAAATGTCTGCTGACAAATTCGACATGTTGTTTATATTCATGTTTACTGTAGAGAGGAATATTTCGGCTCATTATTGTAAGATGAGACGTTTTCCCTCTGCCAACCCGCTGCTACTCTCATGCAATCTCCTATAAGCGATGGTTTTACAACCGATTGGTTTTTATACTTCCTGGCTTGCAGGGAAAGAGTGGGTAAGTACAAAGACACAAGGGGGAACCCCGCTTCCCACAAACACGCCAAATTCAAATCAGAATCACGCTGATAATTACCTTTATATGACCTTGCAATCATTAAAAATGACAGTGATGGATTGCTACCAATAAACAGTATCGCACAACCACTAAATACTTTATTTGAATAAAGAGAAAATCCTCACCAGTAGCTGCTTAAAAATACGCTCTCATGCATTTACAACATCCTGCATCTACTCCCACAAGCTTTAATGCTGCACACACAACTTTGTAAAACAGATCAGATTTCTCTAAGATTAATGGTGTAGTGATGATATGCTGTCAAGACAAATCCTAATGGAGGATATTTTCACTTACATGATGTATCTGATATTGCTTCTGCAACGCACACTGCAGGAAATCCACTGGTGTCATCTAGCAGAGATAATAAGAATCAGCAGGATCAGTTACACACTGGACTCTACATGACAGATTCCACATTGTGTTAAAGATGTAATGTCTACACATAAACACAACATGAAATGATCAGTAGCAACATCATCTGCGCACATATTGGTTGGCTTTAATTTATAATTTAGGCATACACTGCACAGGCTCGTGTTTGAGCAGAAAAACTTTATGCTTTCCTGTATTTTCTGTCATATACATATATATATATATATATATATATATATATATATATATATATATATATACCATGAGCATCCATCATTGAAATATTGCATATACATATATATATATGTATATGCAATATTTCAATGATGGATGCTCATGGTAAATGTGGCCAAAGAGTCATATAATAAGATAAATGTGTAGACGTTATCCCTGTGAGCAAAAAAAACCCCTCAGGCTTTAGGTGACTCTACCTGTAGCTACATGTTAACGTCAGGGCAATGTAATCTTTTGCTTTGGTTGCTGATGTTATTTCTCTCTGATTTTGGATAATATTCCTGCTGGAACATGTCTAGCAGAAGCTTTTATCTGTGATTTTTCATAAGAAAAAGCGACCTTATACGCACTTATCCCCTGGCTCCAAGTACACATGCTACATGTAGCTAAATGCTAAGATTAGAGAAACATGTAATCTTTGCTGCTGATGTTGTAGAATTTTCCCTGATTTCAGATCATATTCCTGCTGGAACATGTCCGGTTCTGTTTACAAGCCTTTATTGGTGATTTTTAATGGGAAAAGGTGACATTATACAAAGTAACTCCCTGACTGTAATTACACATGCTACCTGTAGCTACATGCTAACGTCAGGGAAACGTAATCTTTTGGTTGCTGATGTTATTTCACTCTGATTTTGGATCATATTCCTGCTGTAACATGTGTTCTTGACATGAGAAGGTGCCGCTGTTCTGTGTTACATTCATTTCCAGGCTGCAGTGACAGTCCAGAGACACCATGAGGCAGAGCAGACTGGGCTTTTTGGGGAGGGGGTCTTAACAGAGCATCTCAGACAGATGGTAAATGCAGGTGTTCCAGCACAGACTCGTTTTCAGACTGTATGGTTTGACTAAAATGAACAATGACAGCAATATAGTCCACGATGAGCAGCGCTAAAATCAACCTGCGTAGTTGTCCCTCCATTGTGACATTAGAAAGTGTCACATTTATCTTGCAAGTGTACTCTTCTTCAACGTTTGCTTTACTTCCTGGATTTTTCCCCACATGGAAATTCTGACCAATCAAGAGCAGCTTTCTCACACAAGGCATTTGATCTGGTCCGCTTGTAAATGCTGGGCATCATGGTCATGTGTACCATCGTGCATGGCAATCCATTCAGTAACTGAGATATATTTTAGTCTGGCACTCGACCAACAGATGACCATACGCATCTCCAGAGGCTAAAAATAATGCCAGTATGACAGTGTTTACAATCAGTGACGCTGCTGTTAATCTTCACGGCTTCAGTGTAAGAAATCACTTAGCATCACTCATGAGTCCATTACGTCTTCAATGTAGAGAATTATCTGTAAATGGAAGATGGTTTATCTGAGCAGATGTTCCTAACGGCATCGTTTGAGGACCCAACTGTTGAAAGATGAACACCGGAGGCCACACACATCAAGCCTCATCACTCTCATCATCATGGTGTATTTATTACATCTCCTCAGAGTGTCAGGTATCTGCCATGTTCCCACCTCTACTGCAGCTCTGCACTCTGCTCATCAGTGAACGCTTAAAACGTCAGTACACTTGGTTCCTGGCTGAATTTAAGCAGAAATAAAAAGAGCATTAGGGTGTGAAGTGCTCATATTTTTTAATCTTTGCAAATTGTAAAAAGAAAAGCCCTCCAGGAGTAAACCAAGTTATTTGCACTCTGTAACCTCAGCTGCACATAATTTTCATCCTAATTTACAGCTCATAGGAAAATCCCACCTTCAGGAAATCAATTAAGCGTGGGAACAACGGGAGAGAGCTGCACACAGATGGGTGTGTGAATGTTGCAGTACTGTTGACTCAGGTATTTCAGTTAGTGTGTTATTTCTGCTGTTTGATTGACTGTGTGAATTAGCTGTACAGATGAAAACAGGTATGACCTCATTAAGAAGGTGACCCTCCCTGTAAACATTAATCTAAAATAAAATTCTATTTTAAATGTGTTTAAAAATATCTGATGCTGTAGTACAAGTGTTTCATTCATGACGAGGGCTGATATCATAGTGCTGCATTCTAAGTTGCTTTGAGAAACATAAGCACATAGTTCTAAAAACCTTAATTTTACACTCACCGGCCACTTTATTAGGTACACCTTGCTAGTACCAGCTTGGACCCCTTTTGAGAAGAAAGAAGAAAGAAAATCTCCCCCACACCATTACACCACCAGCAGCAGCCTGAACCGTTGATACAAGGCAGGATGGATCCATGCTTTCATGGTGTTTATACCAAATTCTGACCCTATCATCTGAATGTGGCATCAACAAGGCATTTTGGCTTTTCTGTAAACCCTAGAGATGGTTGTGGTGAAAATCCCAGTAAATACTCAGAGCAGCCCGTCTGGCATCAACAACCATGCCATGTTCAGAGTCACTTAAATCACTTTCTTCCCTAGCCTGGAAATCCAGACCCAAATCTAGAAAGATTTAGGGTCTGGCTATGAGTAATGCAAATGGCACAACTCGAGGGGCGGGACCAAGCATGCATTTGAAAATATCACTGCATGCAATTGGATAACACTACGACCAATCAGAACAATACACGGGGTGACGTATCCAGAGCTTAGCTACCAGCGGAGCTAACTGCTAGATTAGACTCTTGCCGTATCCGGTCGGCAAAACAGCAAAAACATCCTTCTTGCTAAGGAAAGATTCGAGCGCCGTCTTCTGTTCCTCTTTTAGAGAAAAAGCCAAGTCTAACTCGTTCATTGTTGCGGCCAAAGCTATTTCAAACAACTGGTGTTCGTCCGTAGCCATCTGGCAATGTTTACTGACTGATTCCGGACTTTGTCGTCGCAGCGCTGTCGTCATCTGTTTAGCTCGCCTCTGGCCCGCCTATATCAGATACACCGATGTGATTGGTGCAGATCGGCTCCAACGGCATTGGTAATGAACATCATTACTGACTGCCAGAGTGACTCGCTGAGCAAATTCAAATTGTGCTCTCGCGAGAACTCTGGATTTCCAGGGTATTTCTTCCTCATTCTGATGCTCAGTTTGAACTCTAGCAGGTTGTCTTGACCATGTCTACATGACTAAATGCATTGAGTTGCTTCCACATGATTGGCTGATGAGTAATTTGTGTTAATGACCACTTGAATTAGTGTACCTAATAAGGTGACCTGTGAGTATATGTGAGCAAACATCTTGCACTGCTGTTGATATGTAGAGAGCTTTTATAAGTTGAGAAGCTTGGCATCTTTAGTCAAATTAAATTGTCTACAATCTGGCAAAATTTACATTTGAATCAATGTTTGTTTTGTAAAAATACAAATACAGAAGAGTCCAGCGAGCACTTGAGGTTTTGGTAGACAGTTTTTGATTCTTGGTGCCACAGACACATTTCAGTCTGTACCAAAACATCATTGAGGTTTGATACTCGGCCCTGCACATGACTCACACATCAGTATTAGATCAGTATTAATGCTGACATGCATAACATTACGTAAAGAAGGATTAGTCACTTCAGTTCAGAGAAACAATAAAATGACGCATGGAAGGGGCTAATCCCATGAAAAATACGATTTATCTTAATAATGTATTCCTTTTTTTTTTAGTTTAGTCAGAGACGCTTATGTCAAGGACTGGACATTTTATGGTCAATGCAGTTTGATTTGACAGAAAAGGCTCAGCTGTTTGAGGGAGGTCTCGATGAATCTAAGCAGCACCAAGAACTAAATAATAAACACATACAGTACATAAACTTTAAATCTTAGTTACATCCACAATACCAGAAGTATAGCATAATAAGGAAGCATTGGTTGAGGAAGAAGCTGCAGTAACTTGTGGCGTTGACTTGAGGGTATCAGCAGAGTGACACTAACGCCTTATTCACTTTTCAAAATGTGACCAGATGCAGTTCTGGTGTTTTTGGTATACTGCATACTAAATGTTTTCCCAGCACACTAAATAGTATGGTAGTATGGGTATTGGAGCCAGGGTTGGGCGCTGAACTCAGGGCTTCCTAAGGAAACCGACAGAATTACGTTGGTACTGTTGAGTGCCGATTCACATTAAATCCATCAGTGCCAAATTTTGGTACCTCATGACATCTCTGGGAGTGAATGCCGGGTATAGACGAGGCGGAAAAGGTCCGAGGCTGGCAACAGAGCTCTGCAGAGCCACTCAATCCCATCCTCTCCTGAAGTGCTTGCTGAAAGCCAACCCTGGATTCACTCTCATATTGGAACATGCTTTGTGTGCTTGGCGCTTTGCCTCTCCCAGCTATATTGCATTTTTTTCCACGCAGTGTCCGCGTTATTACAAACTTCCTATTGGATGCATGCTGCTGCTACCTGGTTGTGACCTTTATATAAAGTCCTGAACTCACCTGCATGGTGTTATTGGCTGGATCCAAATGTCTACCTTCTGGGCTTGCGGACTGAGCCCTCACGGACTTCAGTCGTACATACTGTGACGAGTTCACTGTCATCACGTGAAGCCTGTATGTCTACTGTATTATGACATTGTTTAATATTATTTCTGACTTACCCAATTCAAGTAATGTTTTAATAGGCTACAGTCACTATTTCACATAGTTACAAGTTTTGTTTTTTTAGTAGGCTATTGAAAATAAGACCTACCACGTTTGTGTCCATATTGCAATAAGTTATTGAGGTTATGACGTCCATTGAAGTCTGCACCCCAAGTGGACTCTCTGGTAGAATGCAGAAAGTTTGCTTGAGGCCCCTTGTGAACTGGATGAATTGTGGATTTGGACAGCCCTCGGCACTCCCAGACTTCCTGGGAATGCACCCGTTTAGACCGCAAGTCTGCAAGTGCATTGAAGTCTGGACATTTGGATTCATCCTTGACTGGGGGCCACACACCACTGCTCAATGGTTGAAGCGTCCTGACCACAGCAGAATGATAAGAAAATAAGAAGAGTGTAAACCTGTTTTTGTCTGTTTGTTTGTTTTTTTGGAAAATCCTACCTTCATAGCCACAATTTGTTGGATTTGAAGATTTCATACTTTGCTGCCCCCCAATGGTAGCATCAAATAAAGCATCTCCCCACAGGCCTGACCTGGGGATGCCGACATCAATGAAATGTTTTATTGCAAACAAGATCTGAATAATTCCAAAGATTATATTCTACACACAGTGAGTTTTAAAAGCTTACGTTTGCTTTAGTATAAAATAATTTACTTTTCCCCTGAGAACAAACGCATGACATGTAACTTTTGGACGATTTAGCATCCACTGTGCTATCTGGATTACCTCCAGCAACATTTTGCCTCATAAACACATTTGCTGACAAGTTCACTGATTTAAAGCGTCCAGTGGGAACCGTCAGGAAAAACACGTTTCTTCCAAGAAAATGTGAGAGCTGCTTTAAGTCGGTAGGCACTCTGCTACCTGTTTCTCTTGGCTTCTTTGGCAGCAGCGTGTTAAGATTAGTCATCCACAGTTGTCACCGCTGGCACGTCTTGACTGTTACCAGTGTGTGACATCATGCACATGGAAATTAAACCCAGCAACCATATCGGCCATAGCCAATTAAACTCTGAATGTTTTGACCCAAACAGCAGTAAATATGGAATACTGGAGCAGATCTTACGTTCCGATTTGTATGAAGTCATGTCTCTTCACAGATGGATACCTGCTGTTTATCTCACTTTAAATCATGCAATCGTTTTGCGATCTACATCAAGATTAAGAGTTTCTCTAATACGTCTGTCACTTTGTTGTGTTACTTTATTCCTGACTATTAAATGTGTAGTCAAACTTGAATCTACTGTAACAGCAGCAATTTATGTCACCTCATGCAGCAACGACGCAGATTAGGAACCATTTTTGTTGTATATTTGTTTTTCACCTCAAGAGTTCAACAAATCTGACAATGATTCATGCTTTTTCCCGGCCGAGTCAATTACCTTAAAACCAAATATTTTCAAGTATACAGCACAGCACTTAATTTAGTGGCACAGTGAGGGCTTGTAAAATCATCTGAATCCAGCTGGCGTTCAGTTTTACAGCGACGTCTCAATGCTTCAACACTTTAAATGCTCTCTTATGCTTTTACTGCTCAGACCTGAAAAGAAATTACTGCACCTTTGGTGAAAATAATTAGCACTCAGGAGTTAGACACGGACTTTCTTCACTTATCCCTCACGCTCACATGATAACTCTGACAGTCCCAGCTGAAGTTACAAAGAGACTTTCTCTGATGTTTTAACCCTTGAACTTCTGTTGGCCGGGATGTCAATCAACATTCTACCGTTGAACTCAGTATATTTTTCATTAGACTGTATGTTTAGTGACAGGTGGATTGGTGGCAAAAATTCTGATGTGACACCTGCATCTTTTTGTGAAGTTTTGTTTTCAGTCGAAGTGGAATGATATTCAATAGAAATCAACAACACAGTCTTTGTGCATCCTGATGGCCGATGGGTTTATGACATGATGCTTTCCATGTAATGTCTCTGGTTTGTGTTTTGGTGGAAAGTTGCCTACAAACACTCAGGGAATATACGCAGGAAAAAAACGGAGAACAATATTACATTCAGAATATTCTGAAGGGACACTGTATAAAGATGTCAATTTATCAAATATAATGAATCATTCTAAACTTATTAAGCTTTCAAGCATTTAAAATGATTAAGAATGAGACAAAATCAGGCTTACTGTCATCTCTTCTTACTACACATGGGAGGTGAAGAATAAATGTCCTCTCACTCTTTGTTTTCAGTCTTTTTATTGTTTGTTTCTAGAGTGTCTGCATTACTTTTTATCATATGCAGCACTGGTTGCCAGTTCCATACTCACAGTAAGCATTAGAGTGATCACTGAGTTAAAACATAAACAGGGAAATCATTCACTTCAGTGTCCAAACTGATGCTTCACAGAGTTCATACAGTCTAAACCGCCTCTAAAAATCTTCTAATATGTAACTTTACACCTGAGAAATACTTAATCCCAAGAAAAACAAAGCTACACATTCAGAGGTTTCACAGCCAATAAATGACTTTAGGACCACGCTTCTTTCATCGAGTGCAACTTACACTGTTTTTCTACCAACTGAGCCGCAGAAAGTCAACCTGATCTAATCATCAGAATATAGAATTAAGGGGGTTTCCACCGCAACCGCCTGTAAGCATATTACTGTAACTGAATAAAGGTTTGTTAGAGTGAAAAGTGATGTAAACATGATGAATTGCTTTACTAAAAACAGTCACGCCTTAACAACACATCATTCGACAGCATGTTTATACGCCAGGCTAAAGAACATTACAGCTCTGTAAAAGCCTTATTGTCTAAATGCATCAGAGTGAAGATGTAAAATAGACAGAAGACACAGCATCACAAAGCCTGAAATAAATTCCAAAATTGATTTTTAATTTTAAAGAAACAGTGTGTAAGATTTAGGGTGAGTTAGTAGCATCTAGCAGTGAGGACTGCACACTGCAACCAGTTGAAACATCTCCCGATTAGGATTTCTGCAGAGCCCATTGTTCAGGAGGTTTTTTACTGGGAGTCAAATTATCTGTGGAGGTCTCTTCTTCTCTTAGAAAAACAAACAAACAAAAAAAACAGACAAGGTGAATAATACTCGGGCCACACTGCTTACGTGAGCAGAGAATGTGTGTGTCGCAGAACCTCTTGTGTATTTTTTTGTTTGTTTGTTTGTTTTAGTGCCTGTGTTAACATGTTAGAGCAGCCACACTGCCTATGTGAACAATGAATGTGTGTTGCAGAACCTTATGTATTTTTTTGTTTGTTTGCTTGTTTGTTTGTATTTGTGCCAGTGTTAACAGCTTAGAGCAGCCACACTGCCTATGTGAACTGTGCATGTATGTCGCAGAACCTCTTGTGTATTTTTTGTTTGTTTGTTTGTTTTAGTGCCTGTGTTAACATGTTAGAGCAGCCACACTGCCTATGTGAACAATGAATGTATGTCGCAGAACCTTATGTATTTTGTTGTTTGTTTGCTTGTTTGTGTTTGCACTAGTGTTAACAGCTTAGAGCAGCCACACTGCCTGCGTGGCACCACTGTTCAGGCACATCTTGAGAGTAGAAGTCTCGCCTATATTCGGTGAGATGTGAGTGAAGTAATGGTAAGATTAATTGCTGTCAATAGTAATAGCAAAAATTCTGAAAATGATCTTTTGATAACGATATTGACACTGTACCAACTTTCACTACAGTTTCAATGTCTAGATTACTCACAGACATGAAAAAAAAAAATAAATACCTCAAGACTTCCTGTTTCCGTTTCAAAATAAAAACCATTTGACAAAGTTTCTGTGGACAGAATTCCTTCATATGTTTATGAAAGGCTTTTTTATTGTAAATATTTGTAAGACCGTGTTGTTGAAAATGCATTGGAATAACAGCTTTCACTTGTGGAAAAACAGTCGTTATTGCAGCAGGCAGCTCTGAGGCAACACTGCAGCAGCAACACTGTCTATGTGAACACCGCTTGTGTGTGAACCGCTGCATTTCAGTGAGGTAGCCATTACATGCCTGCTCATGCAGGCAGCGTGGCCCGGGCAGTAAAAACACTGAACAAAGCAGTTACACATTACAAACCAGTGTTTCTCCGACACTATTTTGCTCGTCACAGGTGTCCCACTCACCCAGCACTTGCTGATGTGTGCTCACATATTTTCTCTGATAACTTCAGAAACATTCAGGGTATTATGAGCCGGATTATCCCGAGAGATCTCCATCCCTCCAAAACAAATTAACCCAGCGATTAAAACCGGTAAAAAAAAAAGCTGTGAATATGGAAGTTTCAAATAAAAAAAAAGCGTTTTTTGCTGGCCTTTTTGTTACAGAGGGGCTGCTAATCGTGGTGGCGAGAACATGCAAATGGCCCTATGGAGAGCCAGTGTTTGGTTTGTCAGTTCTGGGCTGTTGTTGAAACATGGCAGTGTGACATGGCTATCTCCGTAGATGTGGACCTGATGGCTCATTCTAAGGCAACGAAAACACTATGATTCTTATTTTTTAGGTGAAAAAAACAAACAAAACATACTTATTATATTCCATTTCTGCCAATATAACCATCTAAATCCTGCACACTGAACCTTTAACACTGTCCGTTATTATCATAAAGACCCCCGCTGTTAGCTCAGGTTGTATATCACAGTTCAAGGTTCAACTTTATTTGTCCCAAAAGTGTGCGATTACTTTTGCAGAAATGTTCTCAAAAACACAGCAAGACATAAATCTATAGATGTAGATGTTGAACATGGCATCCTGTAAAAGAGAAATACAACAAAATAGAAGTTAAGGTGAAACAAGCGGAGGTAAACACTTAGTCATGTCACTCTGGAAAATACAACCAGCAGTTCCTGTCAGTATTTTAATTAAGCACACTCGAGTAGTTTTATTTCACATGTGGAATAACAGGCAGGCAGGTCCTTCCTGCAGACGGCAGTGACAATTACTTGGAGCACTCTGGCCTCGTTCATCTGAAAAACAGGGAGGAGAAAATGAGGAGAAAATGGAGGATAACATAACCACAGTGATTAGTACAAAACACATCTGTAGCCTTTTTAATAAGACGGTCTAAAATAATTGCCCTGTGCATTGTTTATATACTGCCTACAGCCTGCCAAGCTGCAACTGTCTTTCCAACGCCTTAATAACCTGTACTTATTCTATACACTCTTAATTTGAAAATAACACCATTAAAAAGCTTTGTTGGTGCGTTTAAGCCGGAGCGTTGGTGGCCTCTGATTTGGACGTCTGCATTAACTGAGCTGTAACTTCTCTTTAGCTCCATTCAGCCACTAATTATTAAGTTTGCTGTTTTTGATCAAACGTCATGGAAATCAAGAGCAATTATTCATCAGTCTGAGCCACGAGCATAACGTAATAATTTACTGAGCAGAGCGTACGGTAAATAAACAAATTTAATACATGACCACACTTGGGAAACTAAATAAGTCTTATTTCTGCATGATTTCAAGATAAAAATAATTATTCTGTAGCGAATTGTTTTCTGTGTTTCACTCGTTTGTACATGACGTCTTGTCATGTTCTGCACAGCAATGCTTTTGAGAACCTGCTGTACAAATAAAGTTTATCATTATTATTTCTTACAAGTCATCAGGGGAGTAATTAGAGTGGAGCAGTGTTTGTGTATCCCCGCGTGTTTCTTCAGGCCATATAACCTAAATACACTCATTAGCCTCCTGCTGTATTTATTTTGTCATCGCACCCTTTGTTCACGAGGGACGTCTGCTGTTCAGGACAAGTGGTCAGGAATTTGAAACTGGAGTCGCCGTCGTTATTCCTCCTCAGTCGACACGTTGCCATGTGCGGTGAGTTTGTCTAAGCTCCCCTAATGAAACAGGGCCTAAATGTGGAGGAAGGAGCGCGCAGGGTGGGGGGGAAGTCCTGCTTTGCCGTGTTCAGGTGTACATGGGATGTTTTTGTATGTAGATGCCTCCAAGCAAATACCATTCAGTCTGAAGGTCTCATTAAGGACACCAGGAGGGAAAAAGAGTGCAGCTCCAAATAATAAATTCAGTTACCATAAAGCAGAAATCCAGAGCACATTTGAGTCTGCTGCTGCTGCTGAATGTTTCACGGCTGCTCAGGGGTTTGGCTGCTGTTTTTGTAGCACAGACATCCAACCACCCGAAGCCATTCAACTCAATGTTCACCTGTTACCTGTGCTTTAAAACAGGCTGCTGCAGGCGCTGAGGAAGAATGCCAAGCCTGCAAATTCGACACAGAAATAAGATTTATAACACAGGGCTGTCTTTTTGTGAGGTTGTTGCTTTCTTGAATAAAAAACCGAGGTAAGAAACGCAGAAGAAATACACAATGAGATGTCTGAAAATAAATGAAATGCTAAGTTTGTTTTCACCTCTGACACTTTATTGTTGAGGTGACAACAAGCAGCAGCCTCAGGGGCTGAGAAATGAAGCCAACACGGAAGTGCACATCATGCTGTTGTTTGTATTTTCAGAGACAATATTGGCGCAACATAAAACAAATATGTCAAAAAATAGCTGTTCCATAGATTCCTTTGTTATATACCTCAGAGCCAGTTGAAGTTGCGGTATTGTTAGCATCAGATGGGAGACCACCATGCACCCTGAGAGCGTCCGTGTCAGGTGAGGGAAAGCTGCCGCTGCTGGTTTGGAACAGTTGGAGAGGTTACGTATTTCCACCCATGTGGTTGTTGTATGTGGACTGAAAACTAAATTGCATTAACACCTGGGTTCAGTGTGGCCACAGCGCTTTCCTGACCACCACCAGAGGTGGTTTGGCCAATTGGAACACAGCCTTTCCTTAATGTGTTTTGCATGGATGGATTTCTAAACTGGCCTACGAGACACAGGCCGGAGGGTCCAAAGTGTCAGAGGCCCCCTGGCTTTCACCTTTGAAATGTCACTTGAAGACACTCGTACAGTACCAACCAGGAAAAGACCACAAAGATAGAACATAAAATGGCCACTGAGAGACACAAAAATACTACAACAAGATGCAAAGCAACAACAAAGAGACACAAAATGACTTAAATAAAAAGGAAATAAACAACCACGGACACAAACCAACTACAAAAAGACTTAAAATTACAACAAGGAGAGAGCAAATAGCTACAAAGAGACTCAAAACAACCACAGAGATTAGTAATGACCACAAAAAACACAAGACAACTACAAAGAGACTCAAAATGACAACAAGGAGACACAAAACAACTACAAAAAGACTCATATTCACCTCAGAGACGTAAACCAACCACAAAGAGACTTAAAATTACCACAGAGAGAGACAAAAACAACTACAAAGAAACACAAGACGACCACAAAGAGACTCAGAATTTTAACAGAGACACAGAATCACAGAGAGATGTGTAGTGACCAGGAAGAGACTCAAGAACAGCAACAAAAAGAGGCTAACCCGTCCATTGACTCATAATCCGCCCATGGTGTTTTGGGAGCATTTACACTTGTACTTTCATGTGGTCAGTTGCAATCCAATCACAGTAAACTCACTGCAGAGTGTAAACAAGGTCATAGATATCATGAAGCGCAGTAATCATGCTGCTTGGCCTGCTGATGTAGTTTATGGTTAAATTAGGCTTACATTATACTAGCATATTATTCTGACTTAACCCTCCACTGACCTCCCAAAATAATGACCACCATGGTCGCAAATGCATGATTGTGTTTTATATGTGTTTTGACTCCAGTAAATACATGATATTCAGCCGAGACCTGGGGTTAAAGTGCTTCATGGGACCAGCTGCTCCTTTATTTCAGTCCCTAATGGAGCTGTGCCGGGGTGCCTTGCTCAAGAGCACGTGAAGGTTGAAGGAACTTGAGCTTCTCTGCTGTGTTTTTTTACCAGCTGCTTCGTGTATTCGAGCAGGCCACCCCCTGACCACAAGGCCACTTCTCTTACCGTCAGGCCTTTGTGCCACATGGACAAGTACTCTACCAGAGATCTGAATGTAAATACCTCTCTTGTTAGTTTTTGCTCAGGCCCGGCCTTTAACAGGAACTCAAGCTGTGCTAGCTCGCCATTAGGCCCTGGCAAAACGAAAAGACATAATTCAGATTATTAAGTCAGCCGGGAGGGGGTGGAGGATTGTCAGAAACACTGCGAATATTACACGACTCCAAAATAGCCTCCTAATTGAATCTGTCAGCGTGCCCTCATCTGGCTATTACACACATTTAACTCTTTGTTCAGGGTAAAATATAGACTCCCAACGTGAACTTTAGCCGGTGACTATTTCATGTAAATGTTTGCTTTTTCACACACTGACACAAAGCCGTACTGTTTTACACTGTACAGGACTGAAACATTTTAAATAGGTTTTATTAATTTGTAGCATTGGTGTGAAACATCCGCAGAATACTAAATAACTCAGACTTGTTTGAACAGCACAGGTGTGGCCAGCGTCTGTCAGGAGTCAGCTCTCGGTAGTCGGACTTGGAGATTTACCAAGCATGTTAAACTGTAGCCAATTTTACAGTCCTAAATTATATGGCCGGCTTGGAAAAATAAGGAGAGTCAAAGGGTAAGGGGGAGATTTGCCAGTCGAATCCTGTTACAGAAGTGGAGTGCGGACTGTCACCGGCCACTTGCTGAAGACATAACATATTACTGCTGAGGATAAACAGCAGATTGGGATTTTTCTGCCATCTGCACAGCAACACAGACTCAACAGGCCAACTGTTGGGACAATGTGACGCTAAAGAGGATTCGGTTTTAGCTGCTGAAAGTTAGATGGATTGTGTTTCATTAAATGTGAGTATCAGAGTCAAATGGGATTCAGTTTACCCTTTAGTTTCCACAGATTAATGTGAAGTCCAGCAAATATTTATGGAACAGATTTGGTCCTTTTTGCCGTCACAGCAGACTGTATGTAGCATCTTTTAGTGTTGAATAATGTTGTTATAAGAGAATATATTCAGTCTTTTGTGAGTTTGTAGGACTGGACTCTGTTGCACATTAGCTTTAGCTTCCACTTAGCTTTATGCTAAGTTAGTCTTGCATAGCCGGACCTTTCTCATGCTGTGCCGCAGAAAGGTCTGTCTGAACCCATCATAATTCTGAACTAAGGGGAAAATAAGCTCTGAGTTTTTGTATTTCTTGAAACCAATCACATCAGTCTTGGGCATCGCAAAGCCTAGGACGCAGTGCTCTTGTAAAAGGACATTAGGAGGGACCTTGTTTTGGTGGAACATGGGAAGGTGAGCCCTGAAATTAAAATGGCTGAATTCCTTCAAAAGAAAATAAAACATTAAAAGACATTTTTTGTGTGTGGTGGTGGCTGCTAGCTTGAAGGTTGTTGTTATATGCACAGCACTATAATGAAGATAAATGTGGATGATGTGGTCGTGTTGGCTTCATCACATCGTGACCTCCAGCAGCCACTGGGGCGGTTTGCTGCCGAATGTGAAGCGGCCGGGATGAGTCAGCACTTCCAAGTCTGAGGCCATGGTCTCTGCTGGAAAACGGTGGATTCGGTGGATCGAAGGAGTTCAAGTATCTCCAGGTCACAAGTGAGGGTAGAATGGAGCGTGAGATGGATCAGGGCTTTGGTTTTGGCGTCTGCAGTGACGCAGGCGCTGCGATGGACCATTGTGGTGAAGAGGGAGCTGAGCTGGAAGGCAAAACTTTCAATTTCCTCATCCATGTACGTCCCAACCCTCACCTATGGTCATGAGCGGCTGAAATGAGTTTCCTCCCTGGGTTGTCTGGGCTCAGCCTAATGGTGCGTTAGTTTTGTACTCGGAGGTCGGAAATTCCCAGTTCCCAGTGTAAACTCGAACGCACCCTGAGATCGGATTTCCAACTCAGGAACTCAGAGCAACCGCATCAACGCCGACTTACGAATTCAAAATGGCTGCCAGTCACATACATAGTGAGTAAACACTGCTAAAGTACTGTTTATAGCAATTTTATCTTATTTTTTTTACATTAGGTCAGCCTCATCTGCGGTGTTCATCAGCTGGAGTGCATGATGAGTTTGAAGCTGTCTATACTCACGGGCAACAAAGGCTTTCTTGCAGGTGTCCATGTTTTTTTCCGACTTGTCCACTGCTGTCAACTAGAATGCAGAAACTTGTCAACTCGGAGGTGACGTCATTCCCACTTCCAACTTCCGACCTCAGAGTACAAAACAAACGCACCATTAGAGATACGGTAAGGAGCTCGGACATCCAGAGGGAGCTCAGAGTACAGCCGCTGCTCCTTCGCATTGAAAGGGGTCAGTTGAGGTGGTTTGGGCATTTGATTAGGATCCACCTGGGCGCCTGCTTTTACAAGTGTTCTGGGCACGTCCCTCTCTCTTGGATGACATAATGAGTGGATCTTCAAGCATTTACAAATTTATATTGATTTCGACCCGATTATGTGAACTGCATATATTCTAATCCTCACTCGGAGAAAAAATAAGCGTTGCGGAGCGTCGTTCCTGTGGGCTACAGCAACACTAAACCCCTGAGCTTGCCTGAGAAGGACTAAATGCACAAACCCGCTATTTTTAAATATCCCATGGAGAGAGACTCTCACTGCAGCCTGTTCTGTTTTGTTCCGAAAATGTTAGCGTGCAGCCTCATTCTGTGGACGACAAAAGACTACCATCTTTGTCACCGCTGATGAGGACGTAGGGTCTAGGTACCATGTCTGAAGGGTTACTTTTGGATCCAAAGGTACTATACTGAAAGCGTTTGGTGGAAACTGGGCCTTCAGTCTAAACTGTCTTATATTACCAAGCTAGTTATGTTGTGCCATAGTTATGTCACTTTGCTCAGTTAGCTACGCAACACCTACACTGGGTGTAAATTTTCAGCAAGAACTTGTTTCTGTGTTAGCACTAGTTTGTGTGTTGCAACCTGTTTTAATTTAGTCGTGTGAATCTCTACTTAGTAAGCACTTGTGGCACTTGTGTTATAACTTGGCTCAGTTTGAGCTCCAGATGTCTTCAACTCGCTGGCAACATAAGTTCTGTGAGAACAGGACCGCTGCCACTGACTGACTGTCTCGTAACCTTGTTATTTGTTTCTTATGCATGCTCTGGACATCCTCATTGTTTACCTTGAGGTACAAGGATGAACGCTGGGTGAAACGTTTAAACTCCACGATCAAGGACCACTGCTCTTTATTATTATCTTCCCTGCAAATTACATTTGATTTAGATTCAAGCGAAACAGATGTGACTCTTGCTTTATCTGCGGTGAGCTTTGACCAGATTTATGGAGCACAAACCTACAACTTGGAGGACGTGAACTTTGAGCACAATCTGTTTTTCTGACACATTTTATCCAAATAAATCCAGCCTGACATCAAACAGCTTGACATCAAACAATCACGACTTGCATGGATTTTCAGAGCCACAGATGCTCGCCGTTTACAGGAAATTGTCACAGTAGAGGACACTGAGCGCACGTCTTTATCCTCTCCCTCCTCTCTGATTATACATTCATGGACTCGCCCCCCAACGTTGCACTTCACCTTCAACCCCAATTCAAGCTTGTTAAGTCTGATTGTGCAATGAGGAAACAGTGCTTGGGAATTCAGCAGTTTCTGCTAGTTGGAATAAGGAAATTAAGATTAAGCAGCAGTGCAGAGGAGTGAGAGTAAATGATGTCAAATTGGAAACAGGGTCTCCTGAGATTTTGGAACATCTGTTGGGGTGTCAGGTTGCTTTAGCTCTCGTTAGGCCTGCAGTTTACCTCGTGAAGCGGTTGCCAAATGCCCCCCTGCTCACTCAAGGCACTGTCCACTGTTTTACAAACAACCGCAGAGCTGAGGCCAAGACTTAATGTGCTCACCTTACACACAACCTTTGCTGTCCCTGAATGCACTTCTCATTCCCACAGAACCAGTCCCACATCGGCGACTTCTGCGTCGCTGCCATTTGTGCGTTCAATTGGTTAGATTAACGACTAAGATAATGTGGACTCTTTTCCCACAGGAAAGCTGCTGCTCTGCACTTCACGCTGCGATAACCTCTTTGTATTTCTTCCATGATATATGAACACTGAAAGCTACATCACGCTAGCAGATATTAAAGGAGATAGATCATGTCAACCGTCAAAACGCCGTCCAAGTATCTGCAGGGTCGACCTGTTCGCAGTGAAGATCTCACTGGAAAAACACATTTCCTGACGCGTCACGATGTGTTTGTGATGTTCCTCCCTTCCTCTTTTTTCACACCGGAGGAAGAAAGGTGAAAGCATCCAAGTTTGGGTTGTCACATTAATGACACGATCGCCTCTGACGTTCAAATTGCATTTGACAGTGAACTTCCGAGGCACAGATGTATCGGCCCGGGCCCAAGCAGACGCCGGCTTCGGTGCCAGACGACTGAGCAATCATTTGGAAAACACTGGCAACACCCGGTGTTTTCATTTTCAGCTCGCTTTTTAACCTCTTAGTAAACTTTCAGGGAATCTTTTTTCCTTTTGCTGAGGGTCCCTGATGACTGTGCACACATTCGTATCCCCCTCCTAAAAATAAGAATCTGTCGACGTGTATCGAAATGCTACCGTCCATTGGATTTGGAAATTACAGTAGGAGTTTGATGAGAGCAGCCAGCCTGGGGGTTAAGGCAAGGTTATCCCTCACTGCCTTCCAAAATGGCTCCCTTGAGACTTGACCTCTCTGTGTCCTGACCTCACGGCGCTAAAGCCATAATCTCTGTTTGCTCGTCAAGTTTTCTTTCTAACTCCTACTGTCTCCATATTTCCTCTCTCCCCGTCCCCTCCACTATTTACTCTTTACATCACTCCGTTTTATTTTCTCTCCCTCTGTTTCTCAGTCCTCCTCCCTGTTTTCTCCCCTTCCCTCCCCTTCTCTGCTTGTACTTTTTCTCCCTGTGTCTCCCTCAGCTATGCGGCCATACTGCCAGGGCTGACTCTTTTGATTTGAGTGCAGTACATGTGGTTGAAATCTGAGGCCTGCTGCACTGCCAAGCCACAGGCCCCGTAATGGAGCGCTGGCGCAGGAGAATAAGCCATTGTTCTTGGTGCAGTCGGTGGATGGATAGATGGAGGGAGAGAGGGAGAGAGGGAGGGAGCTCTGACTGAGTCTAGTTTTTTTTTTTTTTTTTTTAGAAAGAAAGAAAAGTTGACTCTAGCTGAACACAGCCCCTGGGGTCAAAGGGGAGCCCCATAATCTCGCTGTAAATCCCACTCTGTGTTGCAGGGGAGGAAAAGCCGCCTGGGAGTCATTTGCAGACACGGGATGCAGAGATGTTAGCAAGAAAACTGTCCAGTCTTGGTTTCCTGGGCTGTCTGACTGCATACTGAAATAACATAAAGTAGAAAGTGAGTGTTTCACCCGACTTTAAAGTATTATCATCATTTTTTTAATGCATAAACTTATTTTAGTTCATGCATACTGACACAGACACAAGAAGGTGAGTCTTTAAACAGATAATCATGATTATTTGTTGTGTGCTCGTACCACCTTTTAACTTTGCACCCTTTCAAATGAATTTTTAGTGCAACAAGAACAGTTGTGAGAAAATTATTTAAATCAGAGTACTGCAAAAGTAACGACACTTTACAATATTTTTTTTAAAGTAAAAATGCTAAATTCTAACTCATGTAACTAAAGTAAATTACAGAAAGGTATCCTCAATAAAAATATACTTTAACATCAAAGCACTTACAACACAGATTGGCCCTTCTGCACTACATCATTGTATTATTCAACAACTTTTACTGATTAATTTTGATGCTAAAGCCAATCAACGCAGATTACTTTGAATATTTTTTCATACTGTATAAACAAGTGTCCAAAAAACTGATAAATGCTAACCTGGAACTCCAGATGCCCCGCCCCTAGCAAATTCGAATTTGCAATGCACGGGGGTCTGGCCCTGACGAGCAGAGCCCACTGAATCACCAATTGGACCAATCAGGCGGGCTCTGGGCAGGCGTAACATGATGACAACAGCGCTGCGCCGTAGGAGTCAAAAAGTAAACAGCCAAGATGGCAGCTACCGAAGGACTGCGTTCATTCAGTTTAGCTTTGGAAGAAACGCTAATGCTGCTCGTCACTGTCACATTTTAAGCAGCTGTCCAATCACAGTGGAGGAGGTGGGACAAATACCACAAAGACTACAAATACTGAACCCACATAAACTGGTGGGTCCATCCTCTACCCCTGCGTACATTAGCTTTCCCATAACCCAGAGTTAAGTCCAGTTCAGACCAAAGAGTCGCGATGAGACGAGTTGAAATAAACAACTTCGTCTTTTTTCAATTGTCTCCAATGAGGAGAGAGCATATGCTGCCATCTAGGGAAAAAGAGCAGTGCCCAACATCATCTTTGAGAGTTCTCAGCCTTTTTGTGCTTCCAGTTGAAAGGCCCTGGGGACGTCACAACTGCTCCTTCAGCTGGGCTACTGTCACAACAGAGACAGAAAAGCCCAATTTTTGGGAGCAGATCAGCCGTCAGACACTGGATGTTGCCCTCGAGCGGTGCTTTTATTTGTACAGTACAGTTACGTACAATTTTATTCGTACAAAACAGCCAGCATCTTAGAATATCAGCTGGTAAGACAAGACAACAATCACTGTCTCCTCCACATGTACTTTTTTGTTAATGGTTGAGGCATTGTCGGCTCACAGCAAGAGAGTTCCTGGTTTGAACCCAGGGTGGGGTAGTCCTTCTGTGCAGAGTCTGCATGTTCTCCCTGTGTCAGCGTGGGTTTCCTCCAGGTGCTCCAGCTTCCTCCCACAGTCCAAAGACATGCAGGTTAACTGGTGACTCTAAATTGTCCGTAGGTGTGAATGTGAGTGTGAATGGTTGTCTGTCTCTATGTGTCAGCCCTGTGATAGTCTGGCGACCTGTCCAGGGTGAACCCCGCCTCTCGCCCAGTGTCAGCTGGGATAGGCTCCAGCCCCCCTGCAAACCTCAAGAGGATAAGCAGTTACAGAAAATAAATGGTTGTGGCTAGCTAGTTACTCAAAGTCTAGTGTGATTTGATTAACTTCTGTCAACGCCCCTGAGCGCAGGATGAGTCATCAAATGTTTGAAACTGTTTTACAGAGAAAGAAAAGATGGGGATTTGAATATAAAATACTCTGATATTGATTTATTTTTTTATTTTTTTTTATTATTTTTTTTACATATATTTGGCATAAAGCAAGATAAACAAATAATCAAAACAGGGACACAGTTAAAACTGGGAAAATGTATTTGTCATTTCACTGCGTCTTAAAGTGCAGTTCATGGGTAAATAGTGAGTTAAAATAAACGATCGACGCTCCTAATACAAACATTGTTCTCCTCCTCAAACATCGTCTCAGCTACAGTAACTTCAGATCCACTCCAAGTATGTGTCACTCTGATTATTTGCTTATAATCATTGTTATGTCTTTTTAAATGATTTTAATTTGAAGGATTATTGTTTAGAAGAATGTGCAACAGGAGGACGGTCTCTTCGGCCTGATGATGAGCTGCTATAAAACAGTAATTTTACTGACATGTGGACTCAATTTTATCCTCCTTCACTGTACAAACCACAATCAGGATGCAGGAGTCCATCGCCTGACAATTCTCAACTTAATTAAAACGTGTTTATGACTTGAGGGGAAGGGTGAGTGTGCAAATTCTTGTTGATTAGTCACACCAGCTGCAGTCCACACAATCCCCCTCCCTGCTAATAAATCTTACCTACCCTATAGATTTTACTACTTAAAGGGTTAAATATGTCTGGAGAATTTCTTTTGTTTACCTCACTGGACGCAGCCAAATCATTAAAATAAGTACAATGGATCAAGTGACCCCTCCTCATTAAAATTTATGGCAGAATGAGATGGGAGTGCTGGAAAGTTGAAGCGGTGTCATCTTGAATCATGGGAGCTGCCAGCCTGCGGGGACTCCTGGTGCCATAAGGTCCTGAGGTTTCCTTCTTCTGTTTTCCCATCAAGTCATTTCACAACAGGGCCTGTGCATCAAGTCAGCGTGCACTCCATCAAATACCACCATTGTTTTTATTCAGAGAGCTATAAAACAACGACAGGCTAATAGCCCAAGTCGGGGCGAACCCTAATGGAGAGATGCCCTCTCCATATGATGTGACTTTTACGACGTGGTGTGAAGCTGTAATTTTTTTCCCCTCGCAGACGGGTTTGTTGGGAGGCGTCGGATGTAGGTGACGACAAACCACCATGAAGCCGGGTCTCGGTGCCCAATCAAATTGCCGCAGACCTGCGTGTAATGTTCTCTCATTGAGTGTAAATGTGCATGAGTAGTCACCCTGTCTCACAGCGGTGCCACAGAGCGCTCCATGTATTTGTTTAGCGGGATTTCTCCTTGGAAACTCAGGTCAGAGTGTCTCGTGAAAAGTAGGAATTTAAAAGTGAACCATTTTGCACTGGATATCTCAAGAATGGTTCGTTATTTTTTCTCGTTTTGTCATCAGTCTTGGCTGCTAAAGATTTCCCCATGTAGAGATTGCATCGGAGCAAATCTTTGGACCTCGATCCCAAAAGCATTTTAAGTCTAAGATGATCATAAAGTCCATTTTACAAACCCTCTTCAGTTTAAGAGACGTTTCCCTAAAGCATTGTGAAGCAAGTCGCTCTTAGAAATAATTGGGGATTAACAAGTGCCTCATAAAAGGTTAAGAGTGTTGCTGGAAGCTCGAGAACACGCAGGAGGAACCGAATAAGTGTGTTTCATTCAGATTTTTGTGCATCTTTAAATCTCTATCTCCTTTAATACAACGACTCTCTGATCAGTGATGCTTCTTGTTACTGTGTCGCATTTTAAATCAGAGAATAAGAAAATAAAACAGAACAGACCCACAAAGACTAAATACATTTATGGAACAATTTTTGATTTGCGCCAAACTGGCCATGTGTTGTGATACATCTGCCAACGTCTTATTTTCCTGTAATGCAAACAGTCCAGACAGCAATAATTACAGTAATTACTGCAGCATTTACTACCATTACTACTAGGGACGCACAGTTAGTGAAATTCTGAGCCGATTTTTTTGCTGTTATTGTTGCTGTGTATTTTGTTTTGTTGTTGTTTATTACCCCCCCTTTTGCCAAAGGAACAAAGGCATTCAGCCCTTCATCACACTGTCTTTGAATGAACACAGATTCAATCATACAAACGTATGATACAACCTCTGATATAACCTCCTTCATATAACTGCTTTAAAAACCTTTTCACTGTGTGCATCACATTTCCTTCTCTAATATCTCTTTTATAAAACTGTGAAAAAATTGACATTTTTTTTTTCTTTGATCTGAATTTATTCAAGTTTTTTGCGATACACTAAATTTCATAAGATTAATTTGATCACAACATGATAACTTTATAATTTACCTTCACCCAGTGCTCATGTGGAACTGAACAGAGCTTGAATGCATCATAATGTAACTCAGTGTAACCTCTGGTAGCTATTAGCTCCAGCAACATGCTGCTAACAGCTAACGTTAACTAGCTCTCCTCCTGCTTAATTTCTATACAGAGTTGTTGTTCACAATGTAGCACTATCAATGAGACAATAGGTTGCGCTCTCTGATGTGTCGTTCGTGATTTTACTGCATCGTTTTGTCCTGAGGGCGTCCTGGGGAAGATCTCCGTTTGTCCCTGTTCACCCCAGAGATGACTGGATACCATTAGTCACTAAGCCCTGCTTTTTAGCCCGTGTGTTGGTGAAGATTCTCAGTCATCCAGGTCATGGTAAACTTAAGTGCTATATCATAGGCAACTGGACTTGCTTGAGTTTCCTGAAGACGTTTCACCTCTCATCCAAGATGCTTCTTCAGTTCTAAGTTTGGAGACGCAGGCTTTAAACCCTGTGTGGGTGTGAACCCTTACAGAGTCGCTGAGCTCACAGGTGAGTCGTTGACCCATCTGGCCATCATGTGTGTCATTAGGGTAAGATGGGACCAGGTGTGCATGGGTGTAAAGTCGTCTGGGGAGGGATCCCACGACCACATTGTAGGTGGGTGATAAGTGGTGTTGTACTGAAGAAGCCGAACTGAAGAAGCCTCTTGGATGAGAGGTGAAACATCTTCAAGAAACTCAAGCAAGTCCAGTTGCCTAAGATACAGCACTTAAGATTTTTAGCCTGCGCAACATTGATATGACAAAACAGAAAAACATCGGCCACTGTCATTGGTGAATTTCATCATTTTTACCAAAAGGCCGATGGCAGTCAACAAGGAGAATATCATCCGATGCCAATATTCGGCCAATAAATTGGTGCGTCCCTAACAACGACTGAATTTTTTTTTATTCTTTGGATTGAATTATTGTCAATATTACAGTACAAGGTATTTACCTACAGCCTTATATATTAATTTGTTTCAGATATTCTGTTTTCAGTTTACTTGTCCGTTCATTGCAAGTTACATTTTCCATCTACTTCTACAGTGTTTGGCAACCAAGAAACTGCTGTTTCATGTCAGGATGCCAGACGTATCAGTCAACTTCAAATTCAAAGGTCAGTCCAGGGTCTAAAATGCTACAGAAATGATGCCAGAATGACATCCACAGTTGGAGACATGTCTCCATGTTTAGCCTTGATTTCAAGGGCAACTTCTGCCTTGAGCTAAAGAAGTTGATAAGTTTACTCTGAAACTTATTTCCAGTAAACTGCATCAAAAAGGCAAAGTGTTAAAAGCTGCTGACTCTATGTTAAGCTTCTTTCTCAAACTAAATGATTCTAAGGATAAAACTTTTCATTCACATTGTGATTTATGTATTTTTAACCACACTAGCAGCGTGGCAGTGTCTCCTGTCTGTTGGCCCACCACTTTGGTCTGAACTGAAATATCTCAACAACTGTTGGATAGATTGTTGTGAGGTTTGGTGCAGACATTCATGTCCCCATCAGGATCAATTGTAATCACTTTGGTGATACTTTGACTTTTTATCTAGCACCACCATCAGGTCAAAAATAAACTGTCCAATACTTTATGACCTAACACCTGCAAGACAAACGACATTTCCATCACTAGCACGGCTGTAGACTCTTAGTCTCGTCCTCTTCATCATCAGCCTTGGCTGCTTTAACACCTCCCTGTGCACTGATTGCATTGGTGCAAGTCTTGGCTTATATGTTTGGCCTTTTGCAAGGCCAAGACATTTTGTTGTTTCTTCCACTGGGTGCTGTGGCCCAAGGCTAGAGTAACACACAGTGAGAAGCTCAATATCCATGTTGTCATAGCGAATAGAGGATAAACGGGCTGTTGCGGCAAGCTGCAGAGCTTTCACCAGCTCCTCTTTACTTGGTTTGAACATCAGAGGATAAAGCAGCCACTGTCTGAAAGGGCAGCTGTTTCCTACCTCTGTGCATTTCTTTGGAAGGTGATGTATGAGCTGGCCTGGAGGAGAAGAAATGGAGAGGTCCTCCAAGAGTTAAAGGCATTAGGTCACAGTAGCTGCTACCTCTGGTGCTCCTGGCCCGGGTCCTTCACTGTCATCCTCTGCCACTGTACAACAAGCCCAACATGTGTGAAGGATTACAGCGAGAGCAGATAATCAATAAAATTCACGACACATTTGATGTGATGGATGCCTCGTCGCTGCCCTCTGTGCTCACATCATCATTAGTAGTTCGCGGTGGCCGGGGTGATCCATCCCGGTCAACAGTGAAGGTGTCAGGCCCAGCTATAAAAGTCGTTGTAGTTAAAGTGCTGCAGCTGAGTTCACCCCTTCGCACCATTTCCCTTCTCACTGAACCCTAGCTTATGTCCCTTGGTGAAAGAATAGGATGTCTAGGTCACAACCAGACACTTGACTGATGAGGGCAAGAGGAATGGTTTCGGTTTACCGCCGGGCCAGAGGGAGTCCCAGTCGATTTGAAAAACACCACATGGACACAGTAGGATGCTAAGTGTCTGTCTTTGAGGCCCAAACAGAGTCGAGATTCTTGACTGGCAGTGTGGTTATTCACAAACGTCAGGGGAGCTGGATAATCGATCCTGGTCTGAAGGCTTCAAACGCTCTGAATGCATGTTGGCATTTATTGTGATATACATTATGTCGTTAGTGTGTTATGTGCTGCTTTGATTGCTGCCCGGCTTCCCAAAAGTATTTGTGTCTGGCTCAGTTGTGATGAGCAGAGACAGTTTTCTCTCACACAACGACAACTGATTTTTCCATTCACATCATCATTGTAATGCTATTTGGAAAAATACAGTTGTTGAGTTTGTTGTGTGTATATCATATTCTGTCACTCCAGGCATTGTTAGCCATGTGCCGAGAAACACTAGGGTTCATTTTTTATCAGCCAATCAGCAACTGATATAATAGAAGACACTCAAATTTAATAGTAGAAACTGCATATCATATAAACTATTTACAGTCATAAAAACCAACATAGCTTTGTTCAATGTTTTTGATCAAAAATAATGACTTGCTGACTTGTTTGCAGCGCTAGTCCATCATGGAGGACGTGTTTTGAGCATTAATGGGTGATGGGTGTAAAGTCTTCAGTCACAGCATATTAAAATAATGCATAATTTTTTGGACATATTTTGGGTTATTTTACATGTACATTGCACATATTCTCTTTACTTTATACTGCGAACTTTTGCACATTCTCTGGATAAAATTTTGTGCAGCTCCTCCTTTTAAAAACAATACAATACTTACGTCGCAATACTTACTTTTATCTTTAATTTGTTCTTTATTTGTTTATTGTTATGCATCAAAATATCGAAGCAGTTCCTTATATGTGAAAACTTATTTCAAAGTAAACCTGACTGTGATTCTTATTTGAGCCCTGATCGAACATGAGATCAGTTTCTCCCCAGATCGATAAGTGTAGCCCACTTCACAACTAGAGAGTTCTGAGGGTGTCTGAGGCTCAGAGGGAGAGCGGATCATCCACTGATTCAAAAATCAGTGGTTTGATCCCTGGTTCCTCCAGTCGACATGTTGAAGTATCCTTGGGGAAGATGACTCGAGGAAGTTCGTGACTTGCTCAGCCGTTCATTCTTCTTCTTGACAAAATATTTAACAAGACATGCCACATACCTGGCAGGTTCTGTTTTTGTCCAGGTAGTGCTCTAAGTGCATATTCCAGACTACTGGATGGTGAAAAACAGACAAAATTAGCCTCTCCCCCACGGCTACAGGTAGTTTCTATCAGGTTTCTATCCATGGCTAAAGAAATGCACTTCCTTCCGTCACATATGTAAGTGGAAACAAGGTCATTATATCTACATTACTGATGATCATTTATCTAAATTTCATTGTGTAATTATTTTATGAAAGCAATAATACTCAACCCTACAATATTGATATGGTGATAATAACATCTGGTTTTCTTCATATCACCAGGCCTGTGTTTGATAATGAAAATGGTTCACCAAAGTTGCCAGTGAGCAAAGTGTTCCCTCATTGCCCTGCAAGACAATTTTGTCCGTCTATGAAATTGGCACTACTGTCTCTTTAATATAACTGAAAAGAAACATATGCTTATGCATCATGCACTGTGACTCCCAAACAGGGATATTAACCAAACTGTTATTTTTGTCTATTTTTACACCCATAATAATTGCGACTAAAGATGTAAAGAACAACTCGTCTTAAAGAAGACCTTGACATAGATTTAATGAAAACTGGGGTGTATTCAGGTAGATGGAAGTCTGTCCTCTGGGCTCCACAGTCCCTCAGTGTGGGCTCCGACCCCCCATCGTCTCCCACAATACTTCACTGGCATCAGCTCTGCAGACAAGGAGGCCTCATTCACGACGGGACACCCCATTGGCTTGATTTACGGGGACGCTAATAAGGGGAGGAAACCACTTCGCCTCCCATATATCCGAGGATTACGTTTCCCAGTGAATGGGAACATTGAGCCGTTCAGATGAGGAGGATCCTGAGGGACAGACTATACATGGTGTGTCTGGCAGCGCTGGATCATTACGTGTCAACTACTGTACTTGAAAAACAACTATTCTTGGCAAATTGGACTTGATCCAATCACACTGGGTGTTTCAAGTCAGTTTTTACTGGAAATTGAAGGTTCCTGTATGTTTCTGAAGAGTAATTTGAGTTTAAACGCTCAGTGTCGTATAATTACGTGTGATTTCGCCTGTTCACAGTGAAGCATTCATGAGCTCTTACTGTAGCTGCATGTGGGCACTGCGGTCATCACTGGTGATATCAGACACACCACAGAACTTGAAGAACTGTGGAAGAAAAACAAGGTGTACTGGTATCACATTGTAACGCTGTTCTAGCACAGCTCAAAGAGCAGGTAGATGTTTTGGAGAACTACCTTTGAGGCCGTACTCACGCTGCGTCTTTAACTGTCTGCAACGTTAGGTCAGGCGCTGGGTGCTGCTCTTGTCTTGTGTCTTGTGCCAGCTTTCAAGAGCGCAGTGGTTGCCAATCAACCTTAACAAGCACCATATCATAGCCTGCTATCATACCTGAAATCCTGAGTTGATCTTCTTCCAGGCGCTGTTTATAAGTGTGTAGGCCTGTTGTCTGTGGGACAGATGTAAAGCTCTGGCAGCCCTGCACCAACATGATCAACTTCTTCTCCTTATTTATCACAGACTGATATTTACAGAAAGAGAAAGATATCTTCCAGCTGTAACTGGTCGGTCTTTGTCATATAACATGTAGTGTGTGCTGCTGCGTTCCAAAACTAGAACCGTGTTTATCTCAGGGTGCAGCTTGGCGTTGCTCTGGCGTTTGAGCACGCCTGCCGTGCATCTACATTAAAAACAATTAATTTGAGGGTGCAAAAAACGCAACGTAATTACGGCTCCTTTCACTGTTTTGTTCAAGGTACCAAACCTAACCTAGTCACAAGAATAAATGTTGGCATTGCATATTTCTGCTAACTATGGATACATTACATTTGTACATTACAACGTGGTGAATACGTTGAAACTTAACATTTATTTGTTTCAACGATGCTAACATGTGGTTAGGTTTAGGAACAAAAAACATTTAGTTATTGTAAGGTAAACATCATGTTATGGCTTAAAATGCCTGTTTTTGGTGGCACAATCCTGGCTGAAAACTCAGTGATGTCTCAGTAAAAAAACAATTGCTCTTCATGGCACAATCCTGGCAGGAAATGATGCGATGTCTCGGAGAAAACAACCACTTTTTATGGTAATGTCCAAGCAGGAAACGCAGTGATGTCTCAGTAAACATCAACCGATTTTTGTGGCACTATCCCAGCTGGAAGCTCAGTGATGTTTCAGTGAAAAACAAACACTTTTCATGAAACCATCCCGACAGGAAACTGCGCAATGTCTTAGTAAAAAACAACTGTTTTTCATGACACTATCCCAGCAAAAAACGCACTGATGTTTTGGTATAATCATGTTCTTTTCATGGCATCGTCCCCGGTGGGAAGACAGCAATGGGTCGTTAAAGAACACCCACATTAGAAAGTGATGACTGGTCTCAAACAGTGGTCTGCAGTTTGGCAGGTGTCTCGCCAAGGTGACACATCATCCCCCATCCCCACTACCTCCAGACAATATCAGCTATTAAACTACGTTACTTCAGAAATGTTGATGTGATTGGTGTGAAACATCCAAATGTAAAAAATCTGTGGTTTGCCAAACATACAATGCAAACATTTTCTTCTGGTGACTGCTGTCATTCCAGTGGCTTTGCATATTTCTGCAAATCAATTATAAAAAATGTTTTAAAAGTCGACATGCAGAAACTTGAGAACAATGCGCTGCCTATTTTTCTTTGTCCAAGTGATTCTGTAACATGGTGATGTGCAGGGAGTGTAAACGTTCCCGACATTTTCAACTGCTGAATGCCTTGTGTCCTGATCGGATGTTCCAGCAGCATAGTACAGAGCCTTTCACCAGCTCAGTGTCGTCACAACATCCTTGAATGTGCTGCTGACAGAAAGCTTGATTCATGCTCACACAACAATTATTCACTTATTGCCTAGGTCGTAGAAAAATACTTGTTTCTGAATAGGTGGTAGGTGTCCTTTAAAGATTCATAAACAAACATCTCATCAACCATATAAGATTTTCAAACTGCAGGTATCCATAGCAACAGTTCATCAGCGTGACGCTGGCTTTTAAATCAGCAGAATGACAAAACATTCCTCACAGGAAGTCCAACATACTCAACATTTTCTGAAGCTTGGAGAATCAGAGGAGACATAAACTCCATTCACTGATGAAGGCTGTGAGATGAGTCTGAAAAGCTTTTGAAAATTTCAAGGATGTGGATGTAAGATATGAACGAACTACCAAAAGCAAACTTTGAAAAATTGATTATGATAAAAAACAGACCTCGTTTTCATTTGATGCATGGCAATTTGTATAATGAGGTGTCTTCATGTGTAGGGCTGAGAGACCCCTCAATCAACTTTTTGTATGAGATTTTTGTATTTTGCTGTGCAGTGTACTTCTGGGAACATTTCGGTCCCTGTAGTTTTACTCTTTGGTACAGACAGTGGCAGACATGATGCAGCTGCCCAGAGAAAGACCCATCCACCTCCCCAACCTGCCTCCTTGCAAGCGCTCAGGACTGCTTCCAGTCAGCGAATTGGTCACATGATCGCAGCCTTTCAAAATACGTAGAATATGTACTAATTCGGCTGCTGTATGAAGCAACGTGCATATGCCTGTGGTCGTCTTGTGGGAGGGGCTTAGGACAGGGAAGAGCTGCAGGAGGACGGTGTATTTTCCAGGTCTCTGCCTACACCAACTTCATCAAGCACTCTATATGCTTCAGATAAGGAAAGACAAGCTCGGATCCCTGATATTATCTTAATATGTGTTTTTATTGTATAAAATGAGAACGTTCTGTAGAAACACCCTGAAGCAGTCGTAAATATGTAGGCACTAGTTTACGTTTATTTTCTCATGTGAAAATTACAACCCCGCCCTGAAACTGTCACTCTGCTCACCTCATTCATCTTAAATTAATCCAGTTTAGAGACATGTTAATCTCAGCAATGAGGCAAGAATCCAACCAGACGACATAAATCAGAGGGTATGGATTAATGTATGGTCATGCAGCGTGAAGGTGCCGGGCGTTTGGGAAGAGCCACCGTTAAAGCAGAGAGAGGCACCACAACTCAACACCTCATTAATTTGGACGTGTCAGCAGGAAATGCCATCCAGAAAACTCAACTCTAAACACGAGCGCTGCAGGGAGGCGCTGCATTGTGAAATCTCTTACACACACCCAATCTGGGAAAACTTACTTTTAATAAAGGCAGGAGCAACAGTGGAAGTAAAATTGATGCAGAGATGTATGGCTGAAGATACATTTAACTGGACTGATAGTAATGTTTGGCAGTTTGATGTCATTATTCCTCAGTTAATTTATTTTGGCCTCAATTTGGTGCTAAGTGCTCGTTGCTGTTGTGTTTCTGTGATGCATTTTAAAGAAATCAAGAAGTATTGGTTTTATTTTCAAAAAGCTACGAGTGCTTGAAACAAACTGATGGCGGCAAAGAAGGTGATTATGATGCCTCTAACCTGTAGTTTTATTTGTCAGTCTAGATTGTTTTGGTGTGAGTTGCAGAGTGATGGAGTTATGAGCCATATTGATGTTTGCCCTCTCTCCAGTATAATGGAACTAGATGACACTCCGCTTGTGGTGCTCAAAGCGCCCAAAAATCCATCAGCAATCAGCAATGTCTTTCCACAAATCATGACCCGATTACCCAAGACAATCCAGAGACCTTGTTCTGAGCAGTTTCATGCAGGAACTGTTTTCTCTCTGCCGAACTACACCTGACAACAGCATGCGTCTACTGCTAGCTCACGTAGCACCACTGAGCTTGCTAACATTACAGCTCAGCCAAGGAGGTTGTCATTAATGTTTACGCCTCGTACTGTCATGAGAACGAGCCTCTTGCTTCTTTCTGCACGGTGATACAGTCGGCTGGTGTTGTTTGGTAGAAAGAAAATAGTGTACTTGTACATGTACTTGTACATGCCACATAGTGAGGACCAAAAACTTTATCTTGGCAACAGAGTGAGGATATTTTTGGGAAGTGAGGACATATTAGCCACTCCTCACTTCTTCAAAGGCCTGTTTTTAGGATGATTTAGTTGTGATGGTTAAGGGTAGGGTAAGTACAAGAATGTGTGTGTGTGTGTGTGTGTGTGTGTCTTTGTGATGATTCCCTCTCTGAATTTGGAGGTCAGTGAACGCTGCGCAGGCGAAACTCTTCATAAATGTTTGTTTTTTTCCTCAGCAGCAGTTTGTTGGGTCGAGTGGTGGGGTGCAGAATTGATCTGTTGATCAGTTTGTGTTCAAATCAATCAGAGCTGAGACCCAGCACTGGACCACTTGGTGCTTGGTTTCCATGGGAACGCAGCCATTTTCATCTAAAGTAAGTTAGAAAAATGATTGACAACAGTAAAATAAGAGCGTTGTTGTTCTAAAAAAATAAGGGGTTGTGTTTCTGTATGAGATAATGAAAGGTTACGCTACACTTTGACTGTACCTGGCGCTCTGCTGCTCCATCTGTGCCCAGAGTACACTCTGTGCTCCAAGTGCTGTGCTGTGAATAACCATACGACATATATATTCCAACAGTGCTCCTAATGAACAGTCCAGCTCCAACAACAGAAAGTCAATATGTGTTTGCAGATGCTGCTGCAAGTTTCTACATGAAACTGCTCTCAACAAGGTCTGTGGATGATCTTGAGTAACAGGGTCATAATTTCTGGAACGAGACATTGCTGCTGAGTTTGTCAAATGTATTTTTGGTGCTTTGAGCTCCACAAGCTGAATGCCATCTGGTTCCATTATATTGAGAGAAGACAAATACTTGAGGGTTGTGATCAATTCATTGTTTTAAAATGTTGCATTAGTGTGAACTGGCTGGTCTGAGCTCGACTCAAGCCGGCTGAAGGTGTCACCTGCAACTCAGCTGGTCAAATCACCAGCAGCTGGTGTTAGAACGTAAAGCACGTCACCTGTTTCAACAGCCAATGGGCTTGCAGTGAAGTCCGCCAGTCAGGTCAAAATGGCTGCAGCAGGTGCTCTGTCTCCGCCGAGCCCTTTGCCGTAACATCCAGTATAAAAACTGCTCACTATTTGAAATCCATGGTGACACAAAGATGTTACGGAGTACAGGCAGTGGATGTTTCAACTCAACGGTAGGATTTTGTGTGGAGTACCCTTTAAAATACTTTCCTGTGGTCGTCTAAGATTTCCAGAATTTATTACATCGCCCTCTGTGGCGAACCGTCATCATCCACCAGACACATAAGCCAACCAGAACAAACCGTAGAGAGGATTTACTATCACACTTTGACTCAGATGAAGCCCATTATTGACATCATGTTTGTTATCCTTCCATTGCTATAGCAATTTCAAATCACTTATCTTTCCAAACATCACTTCTAGGTGATATTAAATTCATCTGCGTGGTGACATGACATGTGGTGAAAAACAATTTTTCAGCTATGCGGTGTGGTGTGGTTGGAAAGGCCGGTTCTCAGCAGTGGCTCGGTTCAGCCGGTTCACTCAGGTCTCGTTCCTTCCGCTGTGTCATCGCGAGGGCCGCGGTCGAAAACGCATCCAAGAGCTTGAAGCCACTGTCACGGGACTATTATTGTTTTTCTTTCATGCAACCAAGAGCAACATTTGTCATTTAAGGCTTATTGAAGCCCATCACGCACATTTCTTTTGCAGATTGCTCACATTTGCATATAATTTGAACAAGAAGCATCTTCCACCCACCCGTGGCTCTTTCTGGATGTCTGGGAAATTTTGACAAGAATATTGATAGTTATTTTCCTTCGCTCAGACTGTCAGTGTGAGATAACATGCCAAAGAGAGGCATAAATAAGTCTAAAAAAAATGCTGTTTATTTTTTTATGTGTGTTATATGTTTTGTGTTTTTGTGTGTGTTTGACAGATTTCTGGGCCCCGGGGGTGATATCAGCTCAGATCATAAAAAAATACCGAAGCTGCTGTTAGTGTGTAAAAAGTCTGGAAAGAGAGCGCGGCATGAATTCCAATCGATCATGTTGTCTTCACTATACACGAGGTCCAGTTACCTTTTGTCCTCTACCTGCCGTGCTCTGTCAGCCCTGCACTGTGTAACCGTCTTGTAACGTGTCAGCAGTGACTAACAAAGGCAGAATTCCTCACGCTCTAGGTTGCACTCGCCAATTAAAAGCGATTATGGTTCTGATATAATGGCCAGAGCTCTTCTTGGAAGCTGCAGACTCTGGAACTGGTTTATATATTGTCTAAAAAAAAAATTCAGAGACGGGCCGTGGTGAGTCTCAGTGCACACCGCTGTCAGCAAGCAGACGAAAGCATCTCAACTTTTCACTGCGAGTCAAATATTTAGGACATAATGTTTCCCAGATTGTTGGTCTGCAAATGAGTTTCTCTCCTTTTTGAAATCCAGATACAGTGTTTGATCATTGGGACAATTTTAGATCAGACTGCACACTGAGGTTTATTAATCAGTGCTGTCATGTAGTTTAGTAAAACCTTCTGATGGAGCACATATACACTGGATATATACTGGGGTTGTGTGATATGACGATATACTGAGATAATACAATAGGAGCTATTCTTTCATTGTTGCTGTTGCAAATGGGAGAAATGCTGCAACATTTAATCGATTAACCACTTAGTCAATCAACAGGAAATTCATCCGTATCTATTTTGGTATTTAATTAACAGATGCTTTTACTGTTAGTTAACACTGTCACATTTTTTGGTGGGCGGGGCTTAGCTGGAGTGGCAGAGCGCACTCTGGACACTGTCTATGGAAATGAATGTGTGATTAACTTAACCGTTGGTAAGTTCATGTAGAAATATAACTCTCTTCCACCAACAGGACTCTCATTTTAGTGTAGAGCGCCAGACATGTCAAACCATGTCAGGTCACTCACTCTCCGGGACCGCCAGTGTTACTTGAATAAGTAAACACTGACCAACGGGACCAGACTGGCCGACCCGTATGCTCTCACTCAGTGGATGGATGATGTCACAGGAAGCCAGTCTTACAAAGGACGACCACACTTGAATGGTTTCCTCCAGTCTGTTTTGCTATGGAAGCTAATGTTAGCTAGCGGTGTGTCACCTGCAACTCAGCTGGTCATTGGTTTGTAGTGAAGTGAGTGTTTAGTTATTTGAAGTAGAATCAAGGTGTCAGGTTGTATAAAAACTTCATTTAGACAAATAATTTGTGCACACTTCCAAACTCTCATGTCTCCAGTAGTGTTTGACAGGTTTAAGGGCTGATTTACAATCACACACTTAATGATCATCATTTCAAAAGCTCAACATCTCTCTATTTATGCACTCAAAAACTGCAAACCCGGTCTGCAATTGGCTGCGACTTCACCGGCGGCGCTGCTCATTTGCATAAAGTTCAGCTTCTCTCAACTTCTCTTTGACACTCTGGTCGCTGGCATCGCGCTGCTCGCTGCAGCGGACGCCCCTGACGCCCTTCATCACCAGCGTGCATTGAAAATGAATGGCTGCTGGTTGCTTATGTCGCTCATGAAGCTTTTGGTGGGAATCCACGGTAACAGCACAAATAACTGATTATAACTGCTGGCTCTGCTGCTGTTTAGTGGCTAACGAGCGGTGCTAACTGCTAACAGCCACCGCTTCAACCAACAGACTCCACAAATCCATTCAGCAGCTCCACCGTCCACAGTCAGACACACACGGCTGATTGTTTACTGCTGAATTACAGCTCACAATTTGTACCAATGGCTGATGCTGCTCCAGAGTGTTTTTGCTGGCTTGTGAAACATCCTGGTACAGACTATGTACTGGAGTTCGCTCATGTAGCATTTGAGCATAATTATGAGCATAGCCAGTCTCGGTTTTCAGTGTCCGATAGTCGACCACAAACATTTTCGTCAAGTCTTGTCTTGTCAACAAAACTTAACCTTAGATGTCGTCTTAGTTTTTATTATCAATGAAGTATTAATTATTTGTAGCTCATAATCTCGATTTTGTCATGGAAAAAAGATTTTTGACGAAAAGGTTTTGTCATAGTTTTCATCCATTTAAATTCAAACAAAAAAAAAGTAAAGTTTTGCAAGACTAGAAAATGTCAATAATAATACAATAAAATATTGAAAAAGCAAACAAAACAAAACAGAAAAAAAAATGAAAATTATGATTAAAAGTCCACAGAATAAAAAGAAAATAAACAAAATGAACATAGTTTTAATCAGCGAAATTAACACTGTGTCATGCAACATATACAAGATTACAAACAACAAACAACCTATGTTTTTTTTATTTTTCCCCCATACAATAACTTCAGTACTATACTCAGCTCAGTGAAATGTGTGTAATGATCGTCAGTGATGCCTCTGGCCGATGATTTTGTCTCACTAAGAGACTCAAACTGTTCCACAACTGAATTTATTATGTTTTCCTTCCTTCAGCTCGATGATGATGAATAATCTAATGGAGGTCATTGTTATTTTCTCTGGTTTTAAACAGCATAAGCAGGCACACAGCAAAAAGCAAGACTCATATTATTACACAGAGCTCAGTAAATATTTGGACTGTACTGTTCTTTGATATTTTGGCTCTGTGGTCTTATTACTTTGGATGTGAAATGACAGTTTGATTAATTACAGGAATTTCTCAGCTGTATTAAATGAAAGGTTAAGAGAATTAAACTTGCTGGACGCCGTCCTTTGCTTCCTTGGAGTCCTGACTGGGAATCAGGATTCCTGCTGTAACCCCTCACCTAAAATATTGCTGAGGAAATTGCAAGGCAGACCCTGGATCAGCATCCAAAGGCAATTTGACCCTATTAGTTTGAAGGAGATGCAATGGCTTCGTCGGGGAACGCCAAGTGGCTTGAAATGTGTTCTTTCATGGGAATATTGAAGCATAAGTTTGAGTGGAACACATGGCTCCGTTTCCAAATTATACAACAGCTCCAAGCTTTATGTGTAATGAAGTCATCTCTCATAAAGACTCATTGGTTTTTGATTGTTAAAGGATTATTGCTCTCACAAATTTTATTTCTTATGCTTATCACTTCTGAATCATTGAATTTAAAGTTGTTCATTTAATCATAATTTACTTAAATGCAGTTTATAAACTCCCTTTTTTATGTGACGGTTCTATTATGTGCTTTTCGGGCACTCTGACTGTGAGCGTTACAGTCACAAAACAAATAAAATTAACATTGAAAGTGTCTCCACCCATAAGAAGTATGAGACAATGGGCTCCTTTGTACAAACACATTGAAGACCCCCCACCTCCACCCAACACATCCAACATTAAAAGGGTTGTACATCCATTTTTGGTCGTTTTGTCTTTCTTTAGTCATTTTGCATGGATAAATAATTGAGAGAAGACATTCAGTGTCAGATGTATCATCATATATTAATTTTTCAAAGTTGCCAAAAAGACACTGTAGGTTGTTAAAAAGCCTATGAAAGGGACATGATCGCAGCTGACGGCTAATGTTAGCTTCTTGTTTAAACAATGTAGGCCTCACATGCATCTCTTACGCACGTCGTACGTGACATCCCAGCCTGCTGTCGCCAGAAAAACTACCACATCAGTCAACTGTGAGAGCAGCTTATTTCAACTCGCTTACCACCACTGCCCTCTGGTGGACGTAGTAATTATTACAGGAGCAGAGGAGGAAGTGACGTGACATCCGCGTGAGGTTGTACAAATATCAAAGACGCCCCTTCGGTGAGGGCGAGAGGTGGTGGATGGGTCAAACTAATACAGGACTTTCACCCAGGAGGCTTATGTGGTCTGCTGAACTTTTGCAGCTCGTTGTCCCAAAATCGAGACAAAAAACAAAAGGCGACCATGCTTTTTCTGTGGTAGCTCAGAAATTATGGAATGAGCCGCCCTCCCACATCAAAATGGCCCCTACCCTGGAGACTTTTAAGTCCCGCTTAAAAGCGTACCTGTATTCCCTGGCTGTTAATCCCTGGTAACCCTGTGTTTTAAAAATGTGCTATATAAATAAAAGTGGATTGGTTTGCATCCCAAAGTCAAGGTTGACTTTTTTTAATATTACCATAGCCTAATATGCTAGTATGTGTTAACATGTTATGCTAGTGATACATGTGCATGTGAAGTAATGCTCTTTGAGGTCCCGTTCATACGACAACGATTTCAACTGAAAACGGTAAACTTTATTTGCGTTTTGGCCGACTGTTTACACGACAGCAGCGTTTTGGGTGCTGAAAAGGCAACGTTTTGCAAACGGGTTCCAGAGTGCAATTTTTTGGAAACGTCAGCGTCTCCATTGTCATGTAAACTTGCACTTTTCGCACATGCGCATTACGCTTCCAGTCACCAGGCATGCACGAGAAAGTCGACCATCACAACAACAATGGTGGACTCCCGAGCTCTGCTTGTGCTGCTCACCCTATTGAATTTATCAACGCTTCCCCATCATAGTGTAGATTTACTGTAGCAACACCTCGTCATCCGTCCAGACAAACATTCGTGGCTGCCATTTTGTTTGTTTATACATCGCCGCTCTGTAGAAGGAAGCGTAAGCGTCACATCGCCAACTACTGGCCTGGCATGTATACTGCAGCGTTTTTGGTCATTTTTGCGGATCCATGTGCACGACGATTATTATCAAAAAAAAATTTCAAAACGAAATTGAGAAACAATTCTGTTTGCAGTGGATCGTTTTCGTGTAAACATGGCCTTAGTAATGTTTTAAAACCACATGTATTATTTTGTCGTATTATATGATTTGGAAGTGAATTCCGTTATTTCATTGCTCAGTATATTACTGTATGTTGGACTGATGTGGTTTTTGATTTTGGTGAAGTAAAACCAGCAGCTTGCCTTGTTAATTAACTGTTTGTGTCTGTACTAACCATTAGTGACAAAAGGAGTTATTAAATGCCAAACAATATGTTTCCCATATAATAATATATTTCTGTTTTCTGTCTCTTTGTGGTCATTTTGCGCTCTTTGTGGTTGCTTTGTGTGTCTTTGCAGCCATTTTCTATCTCTTTGTGGTCCCCTGCATTATTTTGTGGTCATTTTGGATCTCTTTCTGGTAGTTTTGTGTCTCTTTGAAGTAATTTTCTGTCACTTTGTGGTCGCTTGCATCATTTTGTGGTCATATTGCGTCTCTTTCTGGTAGTTTTGTGTTTCTGCAGTCGTTTTGTGGCTCTATGTGGTCACATGCATCACTTTGTGGTCGTTTTCGGTTTTGATAAGATACATTAACAGTCACTTCCAACAGAGGCTCTGGCTCATGGGCCCCCTGACCCCTTGGCTCTCTCTTTAATCCTTTCATGCCTTCTCCATCATCCTTTGTAAAATACATTTAGACATTAAACCTTTTTAAAAACATATAAATGAAAGAACAGAGACAAACACTTCTCAGTGTCCCGGACTGGAGGGAGTGACAACATGTGGATTTATCTAAGCTGAGATGAAACATGTGTACATACTTTGAGCAGAGCCAATGCAAACAGATTTAATGCCCCTCCGTATTGGCGAATCATAAAGAAATCACAGGAATAGCAAAGAGTCTGGAGGGAAAGCCAAACACTCGGAGCGCTCTGCTCTGTGTCTGACGTATGGAATTTGAACCCACAGCTACGCCCGTCACAGCGAGAGGAGGGTGGTTGTAGGCTGTGAAGGATTATGGGATGCATATGGATCCCATCTCATTGTTTTTTGGTGACTCCTTGTTGCAGGTCACGCCACTTCCACAGCTCACCACTTCCTCAGAAATGGCCTGTCATGACCCCTGTGACCCCCGTGACTCCCAACCAAACTGCATCAACAAGACCTCAGAGACGATGGTCTAATGGTTGAACCCCGTCTGAAGCATTTGTTCAAAACCTTATAGTGGGTACACAGAGGAATACGACAACTCTGATCTAAGACATTCAAATTAAAGGCATCATGGGGACTTTTCTTTGGTCGTAATTTCATTGTTCCAATTAAAGTCTGTGGATTGTGAAAAGTATTGAATACACAGATTCTGGAGAGACACATTGCTGTTAAACATTTTAATGTAATTTTTCAAAGCTTTGAGCATCACAAACACAATTCAGCTCAACTTATTTGTCCTGGGGTGGCGACAGAAATCTTAGAGATGGAAATCTCAAAACATCTGCAAAGAAAACCAAAAGTATCTGTGTGACTTTATAACATGGGACATACACATTTAAATTAAACAAGTCTGTGTCTGTTTGAAACGGTTCAAAACTGTTCAAAGTTCAAATAGTTTAAAACTAAACCAGTATCTCAAATCTATCGCGATTGAGAGAACGATTAAGTCAACGAACATGAGAAGTCCTACAGCTACTAATAATCGTGAACAGTTTGAACATCTACATTTATTTGGCAACAGATCAAATTCAATGTGCTGATTAAGTCCTGAAATCAAAACTGTTTTGTAACGTGCTGTTTCCAACGTCAAGAGTGAACTGTCAACTTAAGTTTAAACCCAGTTTTGACCAGTTAAAAACAATGTTAACAAGTTTTTTTTCCAGGTTTAAACCAGATTTTCTACCAAAACCAGTTTGCCCCTGGTTTAAAACAAGCAAAATCCCATTTAAACCCATTTTAAAAACAACATAAATTGGTTCAAAATATTTTAAAGCCAATATCTCAAATTTAAAGCACTTTTAAAATCAGTTTAAACCCACTTTAAATCATCCATTATGCTTCAACCTATTGAGCAGTTCTATGGTTCATCAGCTGTCTTGAAAATATTTGATGTATCGCTGTAATTCAAAGTTATGTGTTATCAAACGACTGCATGTTTGCAAAGAGGTGGATCCCGGTGTTGTACCAACCTGGTCATCGAAAAATGGGGCTTGGGCTGTGAATTCCGACATCAGACACTGACAAAAAAAGCCGTCCATTCACATTGGCATGATACCCCAGATAAATGGTTGAAGATGGACGGATGAACAGATAAAAGACCTGCATATTTCCACACACAATAGGTGACAGCACTGAATAGAAAAAATAAACTAAACATTTTTAATTCACTGAAGGCTGTGATGATCCAGATCCCTCAGTGAGGTGAATGAAGGTCGTCTGAGCAGAGCTCGACCTCCATCACACTCACACAGCTACTCACATTTGCAAACAGTCTCATGACCCAGATTTTGACAGCTCGTTTGGAAACTCAAGCCCAAATCTTTCAGCCACAAACCTGCCTGTTCCTGAACGCAGCACTGACCATATCCTTGGAGTGCCTGTTTCCCTGTGGTTCACTTTATATTCTGGCTTTGGGTCGTGCTGTTAAAAATCAGGTGCAGTGCTCTCACTGTTTTCATTCTGCAGTCCAGCTGTACGCTTCTAACATGTCATTTACGCTTTTTTTTTTTTCTAAAATAACCAATTAATGCGCTTAAACGGGGCTTGAGTTTTATGCTAACTCAGGAATCTTGCAAAACGTCACTCAATATTTCCTGTCCATACATAATTTCCAGTTTTAAAGTGGCGGTGGTATTTGGTTAAGCTCAAATATCTGCGTGGAAAATGTTTTTGCAGAGTTTAACAGTGAAGCACAGAGCATGCCCACACTGTAGTGATATTTGTAATGTTGTTTCAGGACAGAGCCGTCGTTCTGTACAGTCCTGCTCCTATATGCTAATAAACTGCAGACCATCTGTAACGTAGAGCTGAATAAGCTCCCACCTACAGAGCAGCCATCAACGTATTTTAACCTCCTCAACACATGTAGAAGAAACTGTATATGTCATTTGGGGAAATGTAAACAACAAGTGGGTAAATTCATCCCAGCTGGATAAAACCTAACTGTCTATTAGCAGTCATGAAACCATTACTTGTTGAAAATGATCAGTTTGGTTAGCACTCAGTGTGATCACAACAAAAAAGATGTTTTCTCTTCCCTGAACATGGAAATGTGGGACTACTGCAGCACTATAGGGTGTACCACAGAGGAAGAAGGCTGGCTTGGCTCGCAGAGATGCTCACTGAGGAAAATAAAAAAGAAACCTGGGAAAATTGTTTAAGTATCTGTTTTGTTTTTAGCAGAATGCATTTTCTTCATGCATCTCACGTCATATTTGACTTTTTCGTAAACATTGCAAAGCTTGTTAAGCCTGTGGGTCAGCCGCTACAGACCCAAGCTGTGCAGCCAAACTCGGTTCAAACCCACAAAGCCTTGTTTTAAATTCTAGTGGACATCCCGGACTTTCCAAGGACACGAAAATGTCAGGCAAAATTTGGGCGGAATGCGTGTAAAATTATGTCATAAAAAAATTATGACATCTACAGCATTTCAGCTCAGATTGAAGCAGTTATTAAGTACTTGCAGCTGTCAGACCTTATTTATATATTTATTGTGTTGCATTTGTCCAGTGTTGAATCCTAACTGCCAAGCATGAGACGTCGCTGTCTGTTTCCTTTATTTTTGTGTATTTTTTATGTGTAACTATGGCTGTGTATCTCCTAAAGGACTCATTGTGGAATTACATCTTAGTCATTATTTTTATGTATTGGTCACGGACAATGTACAATAAAGCTGGAGTAGGCAGTTTTCTGGAAAAGCGAAAAAATATCAGAATTTTAAAATACACCGTCCTCCTGCAGCCCTCAGATGACCATAGGAATCTGTCCATCCATCCATTTTCATCCACTTATCAGGGGCGGCAGCAGGCCAAGCAAAGCACCCCAGACGTCCCTCTCCCCAGCAACGCTTTCCAGCTCTTCCTGGAGGACCCCAAAGTGTTCCAAGGCCAGATGAGATATAAAATCCTTCCAGCGTGTTCTGGGTCTGCTCGGGGCCTCCTATCATTGGGACGTGCCTGGAACTAACAGGAGGCGCCCAGGAGGATCCTGATCAGATGCCTGAACCACCTCAACTGACCCCTTTTGAAGCAAAGAAGCAGCGGCTCTACTCCGAGCTCCCTCTGGATGTCTGAACTACTCACCCTGTCTCTAAGGCTGAGCCCAGACACCCCACGAAAGAACCTCATTTCCGCCGCTTGTATCTGCAATCTCATCTTTTCGGTCACTACCCAGAGCTCATGACCATAGGTGAGGTTTGGGACGTAGATGGACCAGTAAATTGAAAGCTTTGCCCTCCGGCTCAGCTCCATCTTCACCACAACTGTCCGGCGCAGCACCTGCATCACTGCAGATGCTGCACCAAATTGCCGATCCATCTCACGCTCTATTCTACCCTCACTTGTGAACAAGACCCTGACATACTGCTTGAGGCAGTAACTCTCCCCAAACCCAGAGGTGGTAATCCGCTGGGTTCCAGCAGAGAACCATGGTCTCAGATTTTGGGGTACTCACTCTCATCCTGACCGCTTCACACCTGGCTGCAAACCGCTTCAGTGCCTGCTGGAGGTCACAATGTGATGAAGCCAACAGAATCACATCATCTGCAAAAAGCAGAGATGCAATTCTGAGGTCACCAAACCGGACCCCTTCCTCCCCTCGGATGCGTCTTGAAATCCTGTCCATGAAAATCACAAACAGTATCAGTGACAAGGGACAACTGTGGTGCAGGCCCACACTCACCAAGACCATGTTTGACTTTACGCTGAGTGTGCGGACACAGCTCTCACGTTGATCATACAGGGACTGGATGTCTCGTAGCAGCGACCCTAGTACCCCCCACAAGACTCCCGAGGGACGCAGCCGTTAGCCTACCACAAAACACGTGTAGACTGGATGGGCAGACTAGACCGCTCCAGCAGCCCCACAAGGGTAAAGAGGTGATCCACTGTTCCACGGCCTGGACAGAATCTGCATTGCTCCTCCTGAATCTGAGGTTCGACAATCGGTTGGAGCCTCCTTTCCAGCACCTGGAGTAAACTTTTTCGGGGACGCTGAGCAGTGTGATACCCTGATAATTGGAGCACACCCTGCAGTCCCCTTTTCTGAAAATGGGGACCACCAACCCGGTCCGCCACTTCGCAGGCACACAGTGCCTACATATTTTCTCAGAGGGAATTATTTTCTCCTGACTTTACGAAACTTGTCGAACTTGGACAAATTTTTCCAGTAAAAGACAGTAATTACTGGATATGAATGAGCCTGAGTAGACGATCAATGTAACATAAAACTGAAATTCTCCATTAAAGATACTTCAGAGATTTGCTTTCCTCTAATTTTCAGTTGCAGTCTCTAAGGTTGGTGGTCTGACGTAAACAGTGAAGCTCAAACCTCAGCATACACTACAAATGAAAAAAAACCTTGTACAGATGATTTGACAGCGAGCACATGAACCTTCAGCGCTCTCAACAGTAAACAGGTAACGCCTGCCTGGCAAAGTGCACTCTGAGGGTCGAGGCCTAACTATCCCTCGTGAGAAAGGCGCAATCAGGGAGTCATCTGTGCAAACACGCTCCCTGCAAACCACACAGGAGGGGAAAACAAAGAAATGGCCTCTGGGTAACGTAACAGAGCAGGCAGTAGATGGTTTGTTGCAGGAGATGCGTGCTGACAGTTACGCTGTCAAGACCGATACCCCTGATTGTCACCAGATGTTCCTCTCTGAATCCTACATATCGTGTGATGGTGCACGCATGCACCAGAAACGCAGCGATTACGGCCAAACGCAGGTTTTTGTAATAGTGGCGGAAATTAGGACACTTCCTGTCTATGTACAAGGCCTGAGATACCTTCTGTTCAATACTTTGCTGCGTGGAGAGAAAAAGAGCAATTGGCAAATGCATAAAGGAAGTGAATGGAGTGTGATTTTACAAAAGTGACGTGTAGTCTTTGTGAGCTCTCTGGAGCTGACATGTGATGTGGAAATGGGCTCCAACCCTCAGTAAACTGTCTTTGCTGAAGAAAAATACATTATGTGACATTCAAACCTCCGTCAGCCCGGCAAGTGTCCACAGATGAACCTACAGAGGCCTGCAGCTCCGCTCAGGCTCTGGTTTTGTCATTCCCCCGGTCACTGACACACAGAAAATTCAATCTATTTATGTTTATCTATAAAAGAGGGGTTTCTTTTGTTTTAATCCCACATAGAATTTTCTCATGTTTTTATAGACTGTTTCAGGGCCGACGTCACAATCACATAATTTTGTTAGCTGGAGGTGCAGCTGCCTCTCCCCCACAGGGCTGTAGGCTACATAGGAGTCTTAAAATGTGTTTGTCTTGTTGTGTTATTGGAGCCAGAATAGAAGGAGTCATGGCTCAAAACCAGCCGCCACTGCCCGTCAACAAAAACAAAGACAACTATGGTTAAATGTGATCAGACCAAGACTGGGCGGAGACTTCATATCAGGTTAGGGAAAAAGTATTTCCTGTCGTAGGGATGAATAACGTTGTGTGTATTAAGGGTTATCATGTCCACCTCATCAGAAACTGGGGAGGGATTAAGAGGAATATTGGCATTTTCTTTTTTCCCCAGTGAAATGACCACGGCAAACAATTTAATGTCCTTTCTATTCTTTCTATTTCTGTATCTCTGACACTTGTTGGGGCCTTTATCACAGGATGGAGTTTAGATTAGTTCTTATTATGTAACCAAAATTTTAATTATGTTGAATTTTGAATATGTTGAGGTATGTTATATATGTTATATATATATCTTCCACGTAAACTACCAAAAGCTGGTTTGAATTTGTCATGTTAATTATTTAGATAATAAAAAACTGATACGATGCTGCCACACAAAAATATCATAATACTATGCTGTATCGTTTATTCCCCCCACTCCTAGAATTACCACAAAACCTGGAGGATATTTACTTGATAAATGACTTCATGAAATTTTTGTTGATTTATTGTCTCAGCACATAAACTTCCAATCTTCCCTATTCACTCTAAACTTCTATAATTTAGCGCAGGGTTGTGTAAAGTGCAGCTAATGTAATTTATCGCATTCATTAAGTGTTACTTTTGCTGTAATGAAGTTTTATTTTTCAGTGTTTGGACTAAAGCTCTCCACATTGCAAACTAAATAATGAAATTTATTGGCGCCTCAAGGTGGGGACAATTATCTCTCACCTCTGGAATGAGGCCTCGCTAATCAACTGTAAGGCTATTACCAAAGTGACTCGGGTTTAAAAAATATTCCCAAAGAGTCCCAAAGAGACAGCTGGAAGCTATTGTGAGTGCCTGGGAGGTCACGGAGGTACGACAACCTGTGTGTGCGCGCTGTGTATAATTGTTTTATTCTGAAACAACCTTGGAGTGAGAGCACCTTTGAGATGGACGGAGGGGAGGGGGCAGAGAAAGCATTTGTAAGACACTTGTTTTTACTGGCAAGTGCAGGAGACCTTGGAGGCAGCGCATGTGACACCACTGTAGCACCGCCCCGTGAAGGAAACCATGGACTTTACTGGCACCTTGGAAAAAAACACGGGTGACCTCGGAGAACGCCTTGAAACACCCCCTCAATTTCATTTCACACTACATTTGTAATCTAATTACGTGGTGAAATGTTACACCGGGTGTTGAGACACAGCTGAAGCCTGTGGAAAGACCCGGTGAGCTCACAGCATGGGCGCTGTGTGTCTCTGCTACCGTTGGAGGATTCGTTGAACCTCGGCGCTCCACCCCGGCCGCCCTTGCCAGCCTCCGCCGTAAGCCGAGACCTCCCTTCATAAACGCCAGCAGCTGAGCCGCAGCCATGAGCTGTCAGGCAGCATTAAGACTGAGCGCTGTGTGCAGGTTCCCGGGGAGGCCGGCATCACGTCCTCGAGTGGCCTAGAGATCAGGCCCACACACTCGCCCACACATCACAAACAAGCCCCTCCATTCACTCAGCCAGCCTGAGGGAGTGAAATTAGAAAGACCCTCCATCCCTGATATGAACCATGGGAACGCTGTCTGCCCTCAACCCCAGCTGCCCTCCCCTTAAAATTAATTAAGTGTAATTTCACCCACATAATGGGACACTATACACCTAACAGGATGGCCGTAATGGCGAACCATTTTTGCCGCTTATCCAAGTCATCAGATTGTGTTTTGCAGAGCCGAACTCTGTTTAACCCACAGTACAGGGTTGTAACCTCATGAGGCCGACCCCCGGCTCCCTTATAATGTTGTTTACCGTCACATTATTGGTGGTATTTTCTCACATACTTCATAAAGTGATTACGTTCGGGGAGGAAAGCTGCCTTTGTGTTCGCAAACTGTGAGGAATTCAGAAAGTCAGGACATTACCTACCAAGGCGAGCTATTGTCTGGGAGCGAGGTTTGTGTTGGACCCGCTCCACATCACCTCATGTTTGAGATTACGGCACAAGCCACCCAGAAAGCAAGTATCCAAAAGGAATTTTTTAATAAATTTGTTCAGCATTATACAGAAGAAACTTTTTTTTAGTCTTCCTTGCCTGTTTGCTGGGTATGAAATGAAAATGAAGCCGCCATCCTACGTCATCTTTACTGTTTCTAAGGAGTTTTTAAAGTTTGTTGACACCCTATGAGCTTTAAAATAAAGTATTTTACGATTTATTTATTTATGCTTGATGTAAAACCAACTTTAAAATGATTCTACTGATAATAAAGATCATGTGTTGGCAGTGTAGGTGTCTGAATTCTCATTTGAAAATGAATGTTTTCAATATTCAGCCCAGTCACCAGAATTGTCTGCAAACCACACATATGTTTTCTATTCATCATATCAGCGTTTCTAAAGTGATGTAGTATATAAAGTGATTTTGTCATCAGGAGGTGGAGGGGATGGTGGATGGTGTGGCACATATGTGAGACACCTGCTGAGCTGCAGATAACTGCAGACCAAGATGAACAAACAACAACACAGATTGTTTGTGGCAACCCTGTGTGTGTTTCTGAGCGCCCTTTGTGGTACTGACCCTGGGTGTTGTTGGTGGCACATCAAAAGCAGCTGCATTTGTAGCACTGAACATCAATGTTTTTATGGGCATTTGCTGGTGTTTCCCAGCAGCGTTTCCAGGACTGAACCTGGGTCTTTTTCAGGGCGCATCACATTTCCCAGCCATGTGTCCAGGACCAAACCTGTTTCCCAGTGGTGTTTGTAGCACTTAACCTGGGTGCAATTAGGGGCACATGACAGTGTTTCCCAGCAGCATTTCCAGGACCGAACCTGAGTCTTTCACGGGGCACATCGCAGCATGTGTTTGTAGCAGCGAACCTGGGTGTTTTTAGGGGCACATGGCGGCCTTTTTCTAGCAGTGTTTCCAGGATTGAACCTGGGTCTTTTTCAGTGTACATGCAGCATGTGTTTGTAGCACCAAACCTGGGTGTTTTTAGGGGCAGATTGTGGCATTTCCCAGCAGCATTTCTAGGCCTGAACCTGGGTTTTTAAGAGCACATAGTGGTAATTTCCCAGTGGTGTTTAAAGCACTGAATCTGGGTGTTGTTAGGAGCACATGGAGATGTTTCACAGCAACGTTTCCAGGATTGAACCTAGATCTTTTTCAGGGCACATCAGAGCATTTTGCAGCCGTATTTGTAGCACTGAACCGGGGTGTCTTTAGGGGAACCTCATAACATTTCCCAGCCGTATTTGTGGCACTAAACCTTGGGCGTTTATCACCAACCTGTCCCTGCTTTTCCAGCAGAGATTGTGCCACCAGAAGCAGAAGCCAAAACATGATCTTTCTCCAACCATAACTAAGTGGTTTTTGTGCCCAAATCTAATCACACCTTCACCATGGCATTGGTAAAAAAACAACAACAACAACATAATGCTCCTTTATATTGACAACAAAATAATGTACAAATGTAATGTATATGTGTTTTGCAGAAACATACTTGCATGCAAACTTTTTCTGGCAATGGTTTTGTAAAATTACACTGCCTTTAAAACATCTTTGGAGTCTGGGTTTGGTCCTGTTTTCAGTTCTGACTGAGACCACACCACTGCTCCTCAGTTTCAAGGCATCTACAAATTGTTCTTGCATGTTCTTATCCGGAATTCAATCAGGGTTGACCTTTCAAATGTGAGCTCCAGGCCTGCTAATCTGCCGCTGCTGAATGCATCAATCTGTGTCACAGTGTTTGTAGAGCGCTCACTGTTTGAGGGCTTTCTCTCTCTGACGTCTTCAGCTGAAGCTATTGGATTACTTTTTTCTGTCTCACCTCCATTCATATATTTCATTAACCTTCAACTTCTTTTTCTACACATAAAGTGTTGACAGAGAGTTTTGTATTTTATGGATCTGCTGTGGAGCAGGAGTTACCTTAAGGAGGTAAAAGGGCCACAGTTTAATGAATCATGCATTAACTATTAATGCTTTAAAATGTAATTAATCAACTTTTTTTCTCCACATTTTGACTCATTCTGTCAGAAAAAATGTTGGCATTGTACATTTTTGCAAACCACAGATTAGGGCTGGGCGATATGACCTCAAATCAACATCACGATTAATTGAACATTTTACCACAATTACGATTAATGAATGATGTTTTTGTTTTTTTGCCCTCAGAGATCAATGACGAGGTTTGCACTGTAAACATGCTCAACTATTAAAGCTGGGATATTTTTTTCTAAAGGAAGAGTGTATTTGTTATCTTTGTGATTTTAAATCAATTGAAGCACAGATGACAGATGAACTGTTTATTTATTTTAATGGTTATTTATTGGATATTTTAATATTTTGAATATTGTGCAGCCTTTGTAAATGCTTGTGTTATTGAGAAATGCTTTGTGGGGGCAGTTGTTGCTGGGTGCTTGTCAGTCTCTCTCTTTTTTTGAGCCACACTCTGTTCATATTCGGAGAACACGACTGTGCTTCAGTTTTGTGTTTACATTTGATTTCCTTCTGTGCGGTGTCGTCTTCATGAAAGCCAAAATGTGTCCAAACAACAGACATGGCATTTCTCTTTGGTACAAGTTGCTCAGTTGGCTCCGTGTTTGAGTTCTCCTCCATGTTGCTTCCAGGTCGCAGACTGGATGGGGTGGAGTCACGTGACTGGTGGTCTGCAGCTTGGCAGGCGTCTCACCATCCACCATTACCTCCACTTTCCAATGACAAAGTCAAAGGTCCTTCTTTCTGTTTCTGTGTTTTTATGCACACTGCCCATTTTATTTCTCCTTGCTGCCTTTTACTTCACTCTCTCCCTTTCTTTCTCTGTCAGAGGGGATAAAAACGTGATTAAGGTTTTTGCTGTATGTGTGTGGCCTGCAGAGCTCAACTGCTGCATACCTGCAGGCTGCACGCAGGTGCTCTTTAATCTTCCCTCTAACATCGACCTTCTGTCAAAACAACTCTGGATATGTGTGCCACGTGAGTCACGCTGACTCTGTGAAGAGGATGTGTGAGTTTCTGGTGTGTTTGAGCGTTCAGGTTTACACATCTTTTGTTCGCAGATCACACATGATCAAATTCTTGGGCAGACACGAGCATTAGAAGATGTTTTGTGAATGAGAAGGAGGAGGAGGGGGAAATTTTAAAACTCTTTCCCTCTTTATTGTCACCAAACGTGTTGCATTACTGCTCACCGCAGAATGCTCTTCTCAAGAATCCACATGCACGCCAGAGACAGCCAGCATCCGGAAATGAACACTGTGTCACACCACAAAAAACATTCCTAGTGGGTTTATCCCATCAGCATCACAGCTACACGACATGAGCAACGCCTGAAATCGAAACCCACAACTGGTGGCGATTTGTTTCGCATAATTCTGCCAGTATCTCACCATGGAGGGTTGAGGACGAGGAGGTAAATCAAGAAAAATCCCACAGGCGTACGGGGAATCAAATGGCTCACATGGTAATTCTCCCTGTGAGCTGTCAACAAGATATGAAACTCTACGCCTCATGAGCGCGCTGTTTCTCCAAAGAGGTCGGTTTGGTGCCCCTGCTACCGTATCCCGTTGCCACCGCCGGGAATTCACCTCCACATAATTCAGTGGGCCCTTACCTTGACGCAGTGGGCGAGCTGGAGGTGGAGAGCAGAGTGCGAGCACACTTTGAGAATAAGTTTTCCATCAGCTGCGAGCAACCCGCCTGAACCGTGAGATCACACAGGCGCTGGGAAATACCTGTTTGGAATAAACCAGTTTGTCAGAATTTATAGGTGTTAGTGACGGACATACTGCTGTTGTCAAGAGGAGACAACAACATGCAACTACGCAGGTTGATTTTAGCGCTGCTCATCGTGGACTATATTGCTGTCATTGTTCATTTTAGTCAAACCATACAGTTTGAAAACGACAAACACCACAAACAAACCGCACCAGAGTTCATTTGTAACCAGACCAAGACCACCTCTTCAAGAAGGTCTCGGTCTGGTTGTTTTGGTGCACATCTGAGTGTGATTTCTGTGTTCACACCTGCCCAAATGAACTGCACTGAGGGGGCAAAGGAACGTGACTTCGAATGAACCGAACCAAACAGGGCAGGTGTGAAAGCACCCTAATGGACAAGGTGTCGCTATCTGCAGCTCTATTGGGCCTTTTATTCATCTCTTTCATTTCACTGTTTTGATTTTGCAGCACCTAATATGTATGTATAGTTCAGCCTCACTGAATTATTCAGGCAGCAGAAGATAAGAAGCTCTAATAAATCCACTCTATGGTACAAAACTATCAACTAGCTGGTGACAAAAAGTTGAATATCTTGCTACTAAAGATTTATCTATTCTTCTCAGGAGATGATGGAGCTCAAACTAGAACTAAATGAGGGTGAATATTGAGCTAACATTTGTCAGGTAGCCAGAAAAAGGACTGCAAATCAAAGATGATGTTCATCCGTAACTGTGTGGATGTGTGAATAGGCAACTGAACCGCTGAGTGACTGACTACTTTGAGTTACTATGTCTTTTTCCGTGTTAAACCAACTCTGCAGTCTTCCCCCGACATTAACCATGTGCTGTTGTGCCAAAACACCACCATAAAAAAGTTAAATAATGCTTAACTTGCAATGAGCAGATGCTTCAGTGCATCATCGGATATTGTAGGAAAACAAACAAGATATGTTGTCATTTGAAAAACTGACTTGGCAGATGTTGGTTAACAATATTTCTTGATTATGTCGTTTTAAAACATGAATCTTAGCAGCAAAATGTCTCTGCTGTGGTGAAGTAGTAATACATCAACATCATTTTTAGGAGACTTGGTTATACCAACATTTTCTTTTGAATGAAGAATTGTTTACTCGTGCTTTTTATGAAGACAAAAGACTGGATCAACTTTACTGATCCCATGCAGGGAAACTGAGGCATCACAGCAGATAAGGAAGTGTAAAAGCAGGTAACCTTTAAGAATAACTTTGGTGTTTTTCAACCTGGACTCTGTTTCCCATGTAAATAAACATCTGTGACATTGAAAATCTTTTAGACAACACTAAAATAAATTTTCTATAAACTACTCTAGTTTTATAATCTCTCCAAATCTCACACACACATCTCCTGATATCTTGTGGCATTTCAGAAAGAGACTTCTGTTTAACGAGGCAGTAAAAAACAGACTGGATCAAGTGAAAAGTAAAGAGACACTTCAGTCACTTTTAATAACAATCTGAGCCACTCTGTGTCAAAAATATCCACTGTTTGGTTGCCCTGTGTGCCTCCATTGCAGCTCGTTCCGCAGCTGCCGACCGCTGCCCGCTCCCTCGATAATGGCCCAATTTCAAAAATTGTTGCTCACATCAGTCTCTTTACACGGGGAAACAGGGTCCAAGTTGAGAAATGTTGAAGTTATTGTTTAATGGCCATGAAACACCAAGGTGACGGTCAGCTGCAGGTCAGTCAGTCCGTCAGTGAGTAACTGTCACTGTAGTTTTTGCAGTGTGTCTCGCACTTTAAAACTACACAGCCCTCATCTGCTTTTTATTTATTTTTTGGCCATGTTTAATCAGCACTGGATCCACCTGAGTCCATCAGTGACTGGAATAACTCTGATTGGCAGCTTAGCTCGGTGCACGAGAAGAGAACGAAAGTGAGGAAAGTAAACAAAGAGCTAAAGTCCAGAGGGAGTGGGACCAAAACAAACTTGTTACATCAGGTAAGATTGTTTTCTCTAGCTGCCGAGCTCTTTGTTAGTGTTTGTGTTTGTGTTTTCTGGCACAGTATCATTTATTCTTGAAACATCAGCTTGTCTTGTTAATGTGCTAACTGGCTAACAAGCGCCTTGAATCCGTCCTTTTTGGAGGAGACACAGGCGATGTGAGACGATGCAACAGTCAGCCTTTGTCGCTAGTAGTTTTTTGGTGTCGTTTCAATGTGTCTGGGCCTTAAAACACAAGACTACAATTTTTTTATCATGAGCGTTTACTTAATTATGTATTGGAGCAAAAGTATTTTACTCCAGTTTTATTTCAGTAATTTGTTTTGGTGAGCTAAAGATTTGGTGAATCAGTGATCAAGTTTTGCAGTCAGTGCAAGTTAGATCATAGGCTAGTGCTCTCAAAGCTGCAGTTATTCCCAGTCAGGCCCAGGCTTACATGCTAGCGATTACGATCCATTCAACCATGAGACGGACTTCGCGATGGAAGCAGAAAATAGCGTCCCACAGCAGAGAGGGCGCGTGATGATTCAAGGAGATCAAGATGTGTGAGAGGTAACTACACTTAATTACATATAATATAATAAAGTTAACCGGTACATAACATAACCAGTATGATACATCAGTAGAGTAAATATTAGTTATTTTAACACTTTGTTATTTATATTCTTATTTAACATTTTTCACATAGAATAAAAATACAAAATAAAACATATACATATAAACACAAAATTAGATTACTACACGAAAAGCCAAAATGTGCCTTCATATATGCCATAAGTGAACCAAAAAAATGCAAAAAAAAAAAACTACACGATTACAAAGACCAGTTTAAATACATCCTGACATTGCCATATACAGTACATGATTGTGTACAAAAATCCTGCAACATAGCTGCACAAGTCTGTACGTACCCTCAGTATTGACAACAAAATCATGTTCTGTGAACAGAGAGCTGAGCCATTTTCTTTTTTTTGCTTAGTGTACACACATAAGTACGCTGGATGTGGGCCAAGAATAGCTTTTACTCACGTAATATTCTAATAGGCAGCTTTAACTTCAACCAGAGTCATTTTCTGGTTAGATATCTGTACTTTCAGCCAAATGTGGCGTTCAGGTACTTCATCCACCACTGTCAGTATATACTTGTATGGATTGGAGGACATGTTGAAGGTGTCTTCTGTCTGCTCTCACAGTGCGTGAACTCTCTCTGTGTCAAACCCAGTAGCCAATAAAACCCATCTAAAACCCCTGATGATGTTTTATAAACACTGCACATTGCTCCTCATTCAGCACCACGTCTTATCTAAAACCCTGAAAAGCAGACTCTCTGAGGAAACGTCCAAAGTCAACAGTAAACTCCACAGCTGCTGTTGTTTCATCGTTAACTGCTCTATCAAAGGTATTTTAACACAACAAATGTAAGAGTTTCGAGCCCTCTTGGCACCTTCGGGCTTATCGAGTGAATAACAAGCATTCAGTGTAGAAATGGTGTCTGTCACTGTTATCAGCCATACGTATGGGGAGGGGAAGTGAGAGGTGGACTATACTGACAGATCAAGAGAGCTGAGAACCGCGAGTTAAAGCTTTGAATCCTCGTAGAGTCAGAGACCAGCGGCGCAAAAAGCAAACTGGGAAAGGGCTTTGTTTTTATTTTTGCTGCTAATCAGTGCAGAGGGATAAGCCCTATCTTTGAATTCCAAGTGCAACAGGAAGACCTGATTAGGTTTCAAAGGAAGTTAGTGGAAATTTGTGGTCACCAAAACCAATGTGGAGTGGCCAGCTCTGACCATCAAGTGAACCCACTGAGAGCAGTTCAATAAACCACATCTCATGCATTAAAATAGTGACATGCATTTTATATCTGAAGCTGCGGTTGACTGATATTTAAAAGTCATTATTTTATTGAAAGACAAAAACAATATGCTCCTGCCGGTGCCAGATAAAGCTCCGCTCTGATATATTAAAAACAGAAACACATCATATTTTCAGGTGGCATGTGGTGTTATTCTACACAACTGCAGTATGGACCAGCTTTGACTGTACATGTGGGTCCACCCAACACAAACAATGTAACACCACCCAGCTCATTTAGGAAGCCACATGTCGTAGGAAACACTGTCTGAATGTATATAAAGCAAAGCTTCCTTTATCCTCGCTGAGATTTCACCGCACGCCATCAGACGAATACAAAAGGTCTTGTTAGTGAACATATGAAGAGCATTTCAGACACATTTTCCAAATGAATGTTGCCAATAATATTTTTTATATCTATAAAACTTCTTTCCACATTTACCAACTACTCAGTTTTATTTGCGACTCAGAAGAGTGATAGAGAATCTCCCGTTGGCTAAGCAGGCTATGTTGCATGATTATGAAAGAAAAACAGATTGTTGTGGTGATGCAGCTCCATAATAGTATAAATAAAACTGGACGTTCTGATTTTTTGATGTTGGTTGAACTGTCTTTAACCGGAGTCTCAGTGTTGGACTGGACTTTTAGCCGCTGGCCTGATCCATCAGCAGCAGTCGGGGTTCAGTTTCTTGCTTAAGAACAGGACAGGAGGAGCCAGGGGTCAAACCACCAACCCTTCAATTAATGAATATAATACTTTGACTGGGTCAGACAGCCCGTCTTGTGCTCCAGTGTATCCAGTCCACTGGTGAGCGTGCTCTGGCACATGGGTGTGTCCTCTCATGCAGCCAAATATAGAGTGTTTTATGTTTAGACTTGGGGACGTGGAAGAGTACATCAAAGTTAGACATACCTGTCGGTGGATAAAAATTATATACTTAAAGATATACCACGCTATTTTTTTCCACACTTTTTTTTTTACATTTCTTGTTCCTTAAAAACAATGTATAAAGTCATACAGCAGTAATCCCCCTCAGTTATCACTTATGACCCTCTAGAAGTGTGTGGCACTGTATTTTTCTGCAGAGACTCTGCCCTCTGCCTGGTTTTATTTCCCATGTTTGGGACTTTTATGGGTGTAGACCCTGCAGCGCTCAGGTGAGGTGGGGGCTTTATAAGATGGTGACCAGGTGTCCGTGACCGTAATCGGCAAGCATCCAACATAGCAAGATGCATAACAAGAGTGGACAACCCTGCGTAGTATACCTTCAAGTGATCAGGGTGCGCTAGTATGTGTGTGTGCGATCTTATGAAGCCAGATATGCAGTGTTTTTAAATCTAATCAGACTTAGGGAGGAATTCAATTTAAGTGTAAAAAAACAAAGTGATAGGTGGAGAAAAAATTGTTATAATTTAAGTGACACAAATTACCTTGAAAGGTCAGAGCTGAAATAGGGCTGGGAAAATATTATCAGCCATTGTCAGCTAATATGGGTTTGTACCTTAAAGCAGCATGTGAGGCTCCTACTGGAGGCGTCACGCTGCATCTTGTCAATTCACGGCCACACAAAGTTACTTAAATAGGAATTGTGCAAATTTGCAGGAAAGCCCAATCAGTCTTTTTTCAGCGTTGGCAGTTTACAGTAAAAACAAAATCGGTGCAGCAAAGTGCAGCCTACCTACTTTTGTTCATACAGAATGTGCCTTTTTCAGGGCAATGGGGGGTGGGGGAAAAATGTGTTTAATTCTGGGGGCACCAGGGCTGGAAATAGGACAGTGGCGCTCCCAAACGCGCATCTAGTTGCTATTGGTGTGTGGTTGTACATTGAAAACAACGGGGGCATATTTTTTGACGCACTGCCTTTGCTGCCGATTGTCTCTCGGCCTTAACTTTACTGAATAGTTCAAAGCTCCACTCTTGACATTGACATTGGAATTCGAAATCAGCAATTGAATGCTACACAGTGTTTTTGCACGTCTGTTTGCCAGCACAGGCCCAAAGACTCGGTCTGCTGTGATGGATCAAGTAAGCATATTAGCCACATACATCAGTGGAAACGTGGCATTAAAAAGCCACCGTACACTACCTGCTAAGCATCAAACAGCAGACAGACACAGTTAGAGACTAGCTGGTGAACATAGCAGAGCATGTAGCAGCTAAAGACCCAAATATTTCCCTCGGGAGTTGGTGGAGACCAAAAACAGAGCTCAAAGAGAGTAAGAACTGGAGTTACGTTTATTAGTTGGACACAAATTAATGATAATTTTGCTGTGTAACAGCTGGATGTGTAAATAAGACACTGTTTGTTCAACTTCACATTTGATTATATGTCACTGTGGTATTCACAGCTTGTTTCCACTGTCCCAGAGAGGACAAAAAAATAATTATTGTAGTTTTATGTTCACCTTAAAACACTTGTCAGTATTTTTTTTTAATTGCAAAAGTCCATTTCAGTCCATGTCCTGAAAAACACAAACATCTCTCATGGACTAATGGCTGTGTTGGCTCCAGCGCTCACTTTGGTCTTTGTTGTGTCAATCATAAACGTTCAGAAGTAATAATAATGATATAAAAACCTTATCTGATGGGCAGATATAAAGAATTGACCCACATTAACACACATATAACGGGAAAAAGGATTTACCTGCACTGAGAGGAAATGAAACTGCAGGGTTTAGTGGCCGTGGTGGTTGAAGGAAATGAAGAAGCAGACAAGCTGCTGACAGCTCTGACAACGAGACACATTCAAGCACAAACACTCCTACAAGACTTTTATTGCCGTCCGTCTGTCCCAGCGTCTTTAATGAAGCTTAATTATAGAGTCCCGGGCTGAAGCTGCAGACAGCAGCGTGGACAACATCCCAGCTCTCTGCGTCTCTGCGGCTTGGGACACGTTACTAGAGAGCACGCACTTATCTGATTTACAGTCTGCGTTTGTTGTACCTGTGTGTGCGGTTGCCAAGCAGTCGAGATGAGAGGAAATGTATCTCAAGTGCGAAGCTGTGAGTGTGATGGGTGAACACCTTTCTTGCCAAATGGAGAAAACACTTTTCTCTCATTTTTCTTCGTGCCTCCCGAGCGGTTTGCCGAGGTAATTTCAGACTGCTCTTTCAGCTTTGTCGGCGGGGGTAAAATGCTGATTCACAAAACTTCTTTCAAAGTCTCCATTGTCGAAACAGAGGAAAGGGACTCTATTTTCCAGCCGGTGCGGGCTGTGTGTAACCCAACATGTCTAAGTCTAATTGCTGAGATTGAAACACACTACATCTTTTGATTCTCTCCATGTGAAAGTGGTGTTTCCATGCCTGGATCCACACCCCGAGACACGAGCACTCAGCACAAACATTTATTTCAGATCTCAGCGTTGTTTACAAACTACCAGTGACTGATGGGAAGCGAGGAACCATTGAGTCCGACGCCCCTCTCATTATGCCGGGTTTGGCGACACTTTCACATGCGGGACATTTTTGGACTTGCCAAAATGACTTTATAATTGTCATCATGTCATATTGAAGCCTATCAACGTCTCACCAGAACCAATAACTGACGTCAGCTGCTGACCAAAGGCGATACCTTCCACGTTATGTAATGACAGACAAAAACAAATTATCCTCTGCCATGACTCTGGAACAATCTGCTTTTATTTTGTAGAGTTAAGACGTCAAAGCAGCGAGCGTTTATTTACAGCGGGGGAGGAAGTGCGACACAAACACTGAAAAAACCCACAAAAAATATTTACAATTTACAAAAGAGATGCTCATTGAACACACATTTTGTTATATATTGGCCTCTATGAAGTTTGTTATGAACTCCTGCTTCTTTTTTATTCTTATTTTAAAGCTTTTTTTATTTTCATTCATTCTGACAGAAGTAGTGTACTTTCCTTTTTCCAGGTGTGCTCTGTACCTGAATTATTTTTTACAATGTTGCAGTCGTCTCATTTATCTACATACACTACATGTTGATATTTATATAGTTTCATTATTAGCAGTACAGCAACGTCTTACGTACTCCTAGTGGGAGAAATATTAGGTGGTAAAAGGTCAAGCTACCTAGGAAACAAAGATTACATCACTTTTAAAGAATTATCTATGTTCATTGTTATTTTTGAATGCAAATTGAAGAGATGGCCCATATTTCAGTAGTGTGGGAGTGTATGCAAATGAACAGTGTTAAGGTAGACCTGTGCCACCAGCCCCCAGACCTCTCCCACCTCCACCAGCCCAATTGGCCAGATGACACAATTTTGGTTCGTAGGAGTCCAGACTCAATTTGAAGTTGTTGAAAACTGGCGCTTGGTCAGTGACTTCCAGCGTCAGACACTAATGAAAAAGCCGTTCGTTCATGTCAGTAGATACGTGGCTGGTTGCAGCAATTGCTTAAGAGCGCCCGGTGGTGTCAGGGGGAAGCGCAGTGGGACAACAGTAAAAGTTAAGGTGGCAAAGTCCAAGTGGGGTGGGCAGGAGTAGTGGTGGATGAGTCCAACAACCATGTCGTATCTCAGCGTTGAAAGTCCATGACCAAACATCAATATGTGACGAGGTCGGAGGGAGAATGTGTTGCTGCCAGCTGGACTTGCTTGCGTTACTTGAAGACGTTTCGCTTCTCATCCAAGAAGCTTCTTCAGTTCTAAATGACTGGTAGGAAGTCGCTGGGGTCACATGTGAGCTCTTAGTTTCAGAGCAGTGTGGGATCATTTTGAGAAGGTGAAGGACGAACCCAAGGTGATATGTAAACTCATCTTCATTGGTCGACTACAAACATGATGTATCATCTGAAACATAGAAGTAGCTACATGCCCATTAGCCCACAGCTTCATTAACAGGCGGCTCGCTCAGTGACGTGCACTTGTAGATAAAATATAGGCCTATATTAATGAAGGTTCATTAGTACCAAAATATATCATTTAATAATTAGATTAATATCGTAAAACATGCAGGCGACTAGTCGACTAATGGCCCTAAATGAAGACTATTCGTCGACTTGGAAAAGTCTTTATTGGGGGGCAGCCCTAGTATTTGCTATTTAACTTGTGACATAATGAACTTAATAATGTATGTTAAGTGAGGATGCTGAAATAAATTTCCTTCACATTCTTTATCACCATATATCAAATACTCAAAGTGCCCAGTGTTTGATAATCTAGCAGAAGATAAGAAGTCTTAACAGATCATAAATTTAGCTACTTTGTGGTTGATCTTTATACAAATATGACATTCAATATTCGTGTGTTCATTTTTGTGAGCATTTTGTGACGCCTCATAGTTCTCTTGTCAGCAGCCTGTTGTTGCTGCTGAGTCAGTTTGACATCCTGGATATATCCTTGAGACACAGACTGTAGACCCCTCTGCCTGCTTCTCTCTGGAGTCACTTTCCAAAAAATATGGTAATATTTCTTCAGGGGAGTGCAGTTAGTGACAGTGTGGGCTCCACGCTTACTCCCGCAGCTTGACTGAGCATCACAAAGGGGCGGGGCTTAGAGAAAGGTCAATTCATTGTTGACCTGACACTTTCCATTTATAAAACTTTAAAAGGTTAAAATAAGGTTGATATTTCAATATTTTATTTTCATTGATTGTGTGAATGTTCTGTCTAAGTGCTGCACATTTCCCCACATGTAAGCACTAATTGTGTTTTCTGGGTGACTTTGCTGATTGAAACCTGAAAAACCATCAAACATGAAAACATGCTGTGATGGAAAACAACCAATTGTGTGTGTTGCTGACTCAGATCTGACTCACTAAACCTGCCTCTTGAAACAGACCCTTGATCTGCTTACATAACTGTCAGTGACAGTGTAAACTGAATGTTGTGTTTTCAAACCGATCAGGTAAAGAATTCAGTTTTCCAGCCAAGACTGGAAACTGATCCTCACGATCATCCACCGACTCCTGGACTCTCATATTACCTCAATCTAGTGCGAGTCGACTGCGACTCTGGTCCTGATGGGAAAAGCAAACATTTCAAAGAGAGTTTCAGGAGTTTACAGCCCTGATGCCATTGTTAGTTTCTCAGGAGCGCAGTTGTTGTCTTTGGCTGGATGAGGGTAAATATTTCTGTTCCTCTGTTGTGTTAGAAAATGATGTGTATTCAGATCCTGGAGATAGTTCTCAATGCAGACTAAATACAGTCCTTTTGATTGTTTTTTTTTTTTTAACTTTACAGTAACTCATTTGTGTAGGTTTTGCTCTTTCTTTGTAAGTGTGGGTGAAATGCAACACTTACATCACTTTTTTTAAGCTGTTTTTTGGCTGCCATCAATGATTTGCCGCCACCATGAAATTGCCGAGCTATAAACAGCATCTCTCTGAATCTCTGTTACATATGTGCGGAGGCTTGTGGCATTTCAGAGCACAAATCTCCGCACCTATGAGATCAAACGCGAGTGCAACAATTTGATCTTCTTTTTTAACCATTTATCGGCTTCACAAAGGGCTTTCGTGTTCGGCCACATTTGAAGCTTCACAGTTGAGTTCATGACATGAGAAAAAGCGTTCTCTCCACGTCATTAGCAGCTGATTTAGACCAGAGGTTTATCTATTGGGAGCCAGTGGCGCGCATCTGATAAAAGTGTGGTGCTCAGAGTAAACGGGTGGTCTGCAGTGGCAGAAAGGCCAAGTGATTTGTGGCCCGAGTGGAGACACGGAAATCAGAAGGGATTAGAAACCACTTTAAAATTCTAGTCTGCTTTTCTCCTTCACAAAATGCTTGTCACACAGCAAGGAAAGTGTGCAAGTCAACCGAAAAACAGCGGAGGATTCCTCACACAAGCCAAAGGGGGTCTGCTAGCCGCAAAAATGCTAACATGACAATTGGTGGATAACTCAATTAGCCATAAAGACAATTAGGGTGAAGTGGGTTGGAGATAATAGCAGAGCAGCATCGAACGTATCAATATATTTCGTGCAAGGCTCATTAAACAGTCTCGAGGTCAGAGTAATATAATCCGAGTGTATACGAGTGTTCGCAGCACTGGGCCTCCTCTTGATCTGTTTTCCATCAGTTTCAGAGGGATTGTTTGGTCAACACGAAGCCCCAACAACACGCAGAATCTGAGCGAGACTGTCATTTCAGACGACAGCATCTGGCCTGCGAGAAAGTTGTAACACTGCCACGAGGAGACGTTCCCCGCTCAGATCTTTACAGCGCACTCTGCGGACATGCGATGCACTGGAATCGTAAACACTTATATAGACCGTCAGGAACTGAAATCTGCAGTCAATCAGACTCCAGCTGCCAAAGATGGAGTCAGATCCTCGGCTTCTTCCAGAAAGGACAGACTTTAAGGGCTTTTCACTTCCTTTTAGGCTCTTTTTTTTCCACTCTCTGCCCGGGCCAGGCGAGACGGTGTCAGATCCTGTCCGCAGCTGTGCGTCCTCAGCCTCTGGTTTAGCTCCTACCTCATATAATTCAGCAACCACTGAGGCTGCTTCTGGCTTTTGACATTTGAGGCTTGCAGGGCCGCGACCACCAGAATAATCACTTACTCTGCTCTGTAGCTTGCAGTCATTGTCTGGAGGAGCGATTGCAATGCACGTCTTTGAGCAATAATGGCAAACATATCGTAAGTTTTATGAATCTATGGCGCCGTGGTGTTTTGACATCATCTTTACCGAATCTTTAAAGCAGCCCAACGCCAAGCACAAACAAAACATCTTTTGTAGCAAACTTTTGCATCCATAATTCATATTTTAAGTGATGTTTAAAACAAAAGGGGGGATTATTTTAGGTAAAATAAAGAGTTGTTTTCAAACATTAGAGGGGTCAGTTGCCTGCTACCACTCAGCCCCTCGACTCTCAGCGATCTGGCACCGGATCAGCCGGCTGTTTCTGTAAAAGGCTCCCTCGGCTCGGCTGCACCGTGGCTCAAACTCCAAATCTGCTCCGGAGGTTGTGGCCTCGTTGGAATGCGTCCACAAACACTCAACCTCTGCCGCTCTCTCTCAGTCTCTCTCACTCTTGCTGTCATACAGTCTTTTTTTTTTTTTTTTTTTTGGTCTTAAACTCCCTCACTCTTTCAGTCTCTCCCTCTGTCTCGGACATGAACACATCCTCCCTCCCTGTTTGGATTCCCCCTGAAGCCAGAAGATGGGAACTCACTTACTGCAGGCTCTGTTCACACTGCAGCTGAAAACGTGAAACTATGTGCTCAGATATCAAACGAGCTGAGGATGTAAGCTGAAAATCCGTTACCTGCTGCTACAAGAGTTAAATACAAAAATAATGATAATAACAAAAAACAAAAAGAGTCTTGAAATAAATATACACCAATTAAACAATATTTTCATTTAAGAAAATGACCTGCTGATTACGATTACTGTGCATATGTACCAGTCCTTCAAAGTAAGTGAGTAGATATTTAAACTGTAGCGAGCTTACATTAAAAAATGTAATTTTATTACGAAATGAATTACATTTTAATTAATATAACACTATTTTTCTCATGCTGCCTTTGCTGGACACCTGTATCCACCCTCTGACTAAGACATTATGTTTAGCACCTGCATCTTTAAACCCCCCTCATTAAAAAACCTGTAATCAAGATTACATATTTCCTTGGCATTAGCATGTAGCTACATGTAGCGGTGTACTTGCAGCTGAGGAATGCCTGTGTGAAGCACGTTAACAGTCAGAGTTGTGGTATTACTGCAATGCCAAATAGTGCCACAAGGTGGTGCATTGTTTTTGATTTGTTGTGATATATTAGAGTTGAGACAGTCAGTACGTTTACATGCAAAGTTAAGCTGCGCTATGGTTACAACTTGACTAGGCCATTAATTGGACTACTGTCTTTGTCCCAGCATACAAGCACAGGAGGGGGATCGATTTATTGTATATCTGACTCCAGTTTGATAGGTGGAGATATGCCCCCTTTCAGCTTGTTAGTATTGGACCTTTATCCAGTTGACCTATTATGTCACAGACCAAACAGTCAACAAACACGTTGGCTACGGTTAGCTCGTGGCATCTGGTACCATGGTGGACAACTTAACAGCTTTCTGTACACGTTGACCACCCAAAAATGCCCAGCTGTGGCTGTAGGTTTCGCCGTGTTGTTACCAGCTTCTTCTTCTGTTAAGCATTTAATGCTATTCGGCTTCCGGGTCAAAGCCCAGGGAAGAAACTGTGGAGAACGCACAGAGCACCTCGGCCAGTTTGAGTCCAACTGACTGTATACATGCAGAGTCATTTGACTCCTAGTCGCATTATCTGGGTTTGTTAGTGTGACTTTCAGAAATTTCATTTAGTGTGATATCAGTCAGACTAGCATATTTACATGTATTTTAAAAGTCCGGTTTTAGTCGGATTGACACAATGAATCAATTTTCTCCAGTGTCATGTAAACGCACTGAGAGTTGCTACACTACTCTGACCGACATCCACACAAGAGGACTCTCAGCAGTAACAAGTTAGGTGCAGGTTATATTGTCTATGATCTACTGCTCCAGTATGATAAGAGAATATAGTGCCAACTAGACCTGGCACATATGGTCGATGTCAAGTACTGGAAAGTAAAGTAACAGTGTTGAAACCTAAATTTCATCATCTGTCGACTCTCTGAGTTGATTGGCTATCTCTGAGCTCCTGCTAACCAGCCTATGCTGCTAGCTCTCTTCACCTTCACCTCCCACATTACAAGCAACACTCTTTCTCGTTAAATATCACCAGATAAAGCTTCTAAACACAACTGGACATGTTTCATCAGGATCATGATCTGAAATCCAGGATCCAGCACTTCATGTTATAGATTGCTTCTTTAACCCAAAGACAAACACAAATGTGAAAACAGCAGAGTTGTGGTCTTAGAGGTAGTTAGTTGCTGAAACTCTTCCTCTGTGAACAACAGAACCTTCCCCCTCCAGCTGATGTGGGTTGACAGATGTTTTAGTGTAGGTATCTGTACAGCTTCAATAGTACCACAGATTGCAAACCTCACTGTGACAACAAGACTCTAAGGAGTGACTCCATCTGGTCGTTGCTCGCCAAGAAGTCTTTACAGCACTTAACTCAACAATAAAGAGAAATATAAATACCTCATTTTCTTCAATACAGTCAAAACTAAAAGATCATTTTAAGCTTAACCACTTCATCGTTCCTGAAATGATTGGATCACCGTTGAATGGCTTTAAGGCCAAGCATAAATACATCCAGGATGCATTAGGGTGGTGATTTAAATCTCATGACTGAGGCCGCCTCAGGGGAGCAGTCTTAGAGGCACTGGGGCCACAAATTGGTCAAGTGTAAATCGATGCGTCTACAAAAGCCACACATGTCATCGCTGTACTCTGACCAAAACATTACGTCTCCAACCACATCGGCAGCAATCTCCGAACAACGTAACCGCACATTCTGTAACCAAACTGCACAAAACAAGTGAGAAAAACAAAGGTTTGAAAACTTGACATCTTGTTACTGTTAAGTTACTCATGTGTTTTGTTTTCAGCAGCACGATATGAGTAACGTCCAAGAGGAGAGAAATGAGCCTAACGTCTCAACAATGTGAAGCTTTTAGACCTCATCTCCTCCCAAAACCTCAAACTCCACCTCTTACAACATCCCCACCTTTTGTCAGCCTAATTTATCTGCTGCGTAAACGGGTTTCAGCGCAGCACATCTGTGGCCCGTGCATTCTGGATTATTTCCCCACCACCACCTCTCCCCTGTGCTTGTCTGGAGGACGTCTACAGTGAGAGGTCACTCGTGCACACGTTCATTTTTCAGCATCCTTATGAGGTGAAAACAGATGGTTACCCCTCACAGTGAATCCAGGCGGTGTTGCATCATGACTAAGCAGCCCCGAAGCCAAAATTTGGAGGAAGGCAGGGAGGCGTTGGGGGGGTTAGCCCCCCACAGCGACTCTCCTAATTATGAAGTTAAATGTCAGACATTACCAAGGGAATTTAAATTAAAGCGTTCATTTCCAAAATACTGTCCATCTATTTTGGAAACACGAGGAGTCACTTGTAATTTATCTTCCATGATGTGAAATTTAGTGCTCGTGTTTTGTCAAACGGGGCTTAAGTTGCTAATTATCCTTTTAAAAAGTACCAAAATGTTTTGATTTTTCTGCTCTCAATCATTTTGTGAGGTGCCAGTTTTTTAAGAGTGGAGATTGACTGGTGTTGACGTTGAAGCATTCAGATCCTGTACTCATGTAAAAGTACTCTGAGGATAAGTCCTGTATTCCAAATCCTATAGGTAAGTTAAAAGAATAGACGTGGTGATTGAAGCAAATCTACCAGTCAGTTGCATATTTTATCAGCATTTGGCTGGCTTTGCTGAAATTACTCCTAGCAGGAGTGGATAATATGGATAAAATCCTCAATAACGTTATGTAATGTTATAATGCAATATCGATATACTCAGTCCACAATGCCAGGGATCAGCACGCCCAGGGCCAAGCTGCTGCGGCTCGGCACACAATGCACCGAACCCTAAATCCTGTCCCTGCAGGTGGAGGGCCCACAGGGCGACAGCTCCAGCTCAACCAGGCCCCATGGCCCAAGGACCACTTTCTTGGGAGATACTAACAGGGACTATTAGCCCCGGACACTGGTATGTCGGATATCTATACACATCGTGATGTCGTACATCTTCTAGAAAATCAATGAAGTAACTTTGGATTTACTTTATGGATAAAATAATCAGATGTTTTTGGCCAATCATTCATTTGCAATAACACCCACATCCTACAGTGCAACACGGATCAACAACACAACACAGCCTTAACTTAAAGGCAAAATCTCTGATGGCTGACACATTAATATTGTCTCACAGTGTATATTGTTATATTTCCACACTCAGTTACCAGTCAGTGTAACTCTAATGCACAAAGTCAGTCAGTGATGATTCGATACACTAAGTCAAGTTTAAGGATTTGGTGTTTAAGATTTCTTCATTTGTGGACTGAACACCTCTTTAACTTCTAATTCTTCCTCTGTTTATTACAGAAAAGCTGAAATAATAAAATACAGCACTTCCTGTGGGCCAGGAGATTTTTCTCATCAAACACCAAAGTGTTCAAAACACCATGTTTAAAAGCATTAAGTTGAATGGCAGATGTGAAGGTCACTGTTGTGTTATAACAATCAGGACGAGAATTTGGCTAAATTAAAATCTATTTATATGAAAATGTCGAGAGCCTTTACTTTGAAATATTAAAGTTTAGTTTTAATATCTGAACTTTAGCAACAAGACATCAATCATCAGTGTAAGTGGCCAGATTAGCGTGTGGCACCACCCTTGTTGAAGCAGCTCACTGTGTTCAGGGAAATGTCAGAGCTTTAAAACCCTCGCGGTGAAATCCACGAGTCCAACATGTCTGCAGGCGAGGCAACGCCGTCCAAGAGCAGCGATGCGCGACTCGGTGTGAGGATGATTAAACAAAGCGCAGCGGTCGAGGAGGAGTGACAGAGCGCTCGGTGATGAAAGCCAGACAGTGAAACGGTTCCTGAATGGTTTTGTGAGGTGAAGCAGACCCAGAGACTAAAACATATTACATGATTACAGCAAAGTGAAGAAAGAGAAAGGGGAAGTTTTACAGCCCAAACTGAAACTGACTTCACTTTTCCCATGCAACGATGCCTGAAACCAAAATGTTACAGATACAATCAGGAATTTAATCCACTCTCCAACTTTGAATATTCGCTTTTTTTCTTGTTGTTGACAGATGGAAAATATAATTTCTAGAACTTTCTTTGTGTCAACAGAGCGTGCTGTAAATTTTAGTGTGAAAAGTTTTGGTCCAGTAAATCACTTTATAACAATGGCCTCATGGGGTGACGGCGTTTCAACAGTGGACACAGTACAGCAATTACAGATGTAAAAAGTAGCACCGCAGTGATCAGATCAGACAGTAAAGAGCCGCCTGGATTCAACCTGATTTATACTGTCGGCCCAAACGCAGTGATGTCATTTCACCGAGGAGCATGTTGCACATGTCATAACTGTGTGATGAAGAGTTCCCTCGAAGATTTATTTAGACACAATTTATTAAAGCTGCACTTGGCAATTTCGCTGCATCTGAAAACCAATAAAAATGTTCCTCATATAACTCAGATCTGATGGTTTTAATACAGTTGCAGTTACAGTATCAAGAAACGCTGATTGATTTTCACCCAAAATACGAGTTTCTTTTTGAAGAAGAACATCAGTTTACAGTAAAATGATTTCAGTTTGAACAGATGTAATGTGTCTGCAGGCCCAAGAGTCTTTGTGCTGCAAGAAGTTCAACTGAAATTTATGGAGGATGAATAGCTCCTGTTATAAAAGGTGTCGAGGGGAGAAAACTGTAATGAGCAGGTGATTATTTACCAACCAACCAAGTAAGTAAAAAAAAGTTAAAGTCCTCCTCCACTCACGTTTATGTCCCCTAAAATGTCTGATCTTGACTTTACTGACTTGTATCTGTACAAAGTTTGTCACTAGAGAGATGTCTTCATATTCCTCTACTGAGGAGGGCGATGTCGCTGCACTCCCCTAAGAATCTGAGGTTCAAATGTATCCAAGGTGTGCTGATCATTATGAGATATGGATAAATATAACCACCTAACCACCACACCACCGTGCCGCCCTGCACCAAACATGATAACGCACAATACGGCATGGCCCAAATGTGCCAGTTTATGATGTCATCTGTAGTGACATGACAAGACACAACAACCTTCAGGGCGCACTGGCGGACGTGGAGCAGTGTGGATTAGTGTGGATGAATGAAATATGAAAACAATGAACAGTTTATTTCAGGTGGTAACACGTTACATTACTTTACTACTACTAAAATGTAAAATATTACTGTCATACATTATGTTTGTAACGACACATGCGCATATAATCACCAAACCCATCTTTACAATCTTACGGGGATCCAACACTGGCCTCCAGGGTGAAAGTCAGTGGGTGCTGGACCCATCCAAGACACTTCCCATCCGCCCTACTCGCACTTCTGCCGCCTTAACTTTCATTGTTGTCCCGTCGCGTTTCCCCCTGACATGGCTGGGCGCCATTAAACAATTGTTGTATCATGCCGACGTGAAAGGACAGCTTCTCTCGTCGGTATCTGACGCTGAAATTCACTGAACACGCGCTGGATTTCGACGACTCCAGAGTGAGACCAAATGATAACGTGGTTCGCCTCACTAACTAAAAGCTTTTGCTACATGTTGATGACCTTTACGTTTTTACTTTAAGCACATACTGGCGCTCTGTAGAGTTAGTAGACATTTCTTTTCAGTACTTTCCTGATTTAGGAAGTCCTTCTTTGTTAGAAATAGTTTGAAATACTGCATGAGTCAAGTCCAAAGAGGGTTCAAGGGCTTTTTCACTTGATGAGCTCCAAATATCCACTGAGACTAAATCAACTCAGTTTGAGTCCTTCGATGGAAACAAAAAACGAAACTGCAGTGTCCACGAGGCACCACTTTACTGCCCCTCAAAGTGCCTTTTGGGCCTTTGGCATCACAACATTAAAGCAGTGTTGAGGGCAGTGACACAGATTGTTGTGATCAATACATCACCTCACAGTGTGTAGCCTGCTGGAGGGAAATCAATGGAAGTAGAACCGCAGAAGTCAAACTGTTAGCAGTAAAGGTAAATCATCAGTAAAGTCATCCATGCGTGTGGTTCCATTTCAGATCTCATAACAGCCCGTTTGACTGTATAGCACAAAAATAAATGTCCTTGCTGAGATTGGAACCAGAGAGTCTGCTGATGTCATTCGGCATTGGCGCCAACTCCATCCAGCCCATCATGGGTGAGGATATAGGAGCAACTCTGGACTCAGAAGTTTAGAAGTGATGCTTTTCAGTTTTTGGAACATTTAGGGGTGACTCATTCTTTCACACCTAAACACATCTCAAAAACCCAACACTCGCTTCTATTTTTGCCTTTAATCTGCTCGTTTCCAGTTGGGCTTTGTGTCTTTTTCCTGCGGGGGAAACACCAGGATGGAGGGAATCATTGGTTTTCCAGCACTTAGGCTAATTAACTGTAAATGGGTTAATTGGGATACTAAAAGCTGACTTAAAGGTTTAACTCTCGAAAAATCATTCTCATAAAATCAATGTGTAGCTCTCTGCTGAAAATGAATGTGAGTACTGCAGATAAAACAGCTTTTATATATTGTTCATAGACCTTTTTACATCATCAAAAAGATATACTTGCATGATAGCAGTGGAAGTGGTGTGTTATCCTATAGCCTTCCAAATGAGACAAAATTGATTATACAACAAGTAGTGTGTTAGTATGACTTTTGAGTAAATCAACTTTCTGCAATTAATTTAATTGATGGTGCTGTTTGTCAGTGTAGGTGCCTGCCTACACTGCTATGAGAGCAGAAAGTCGGAGGGTGACCACAGTGACAGAGTTGTCTTTAAATGGCTGAATGCCATCAGATATGGACTGATGCAGAATATTTCGTGAGATAGCGAGTTAAGAAATGCTCTTGAGTGATGGGAAATGTCTGGCATCCTCCGACGTCCTCCATCATCTGTGCCATGACACGGCGCTATACTAGCTTAAAAATACATGTGATGTTTGTGGATGTAAATCTGTATATGGAATAAAATATGTTTATAGCAGACTGTTTATATTTTATACTGTCTTGTTCTGTTGCTCGATTTTATTGCCTCTGTTGCTTTTATTGTTATTGTTGCCTGTACTGTGCACTTTGAGATTTGTATTCAAATGTAAAGTGCGTTATAAATAAAATCTATTATTATTATTATTATTATTATTGTTATTATTATATTTTACTCATAACAAGACTGGGCTAGCAAAGCAGTTTTGTGCTCATATATGAGGTATTTTCATTAGTTTGTCAACAGGGACTAGAAAACCGGTCTGTTGCTGGTCGTTATTATGGTTGGATGTTCTTGCAGGTTTCATCTACTGATGTGACTGATTATTTTCCAGTTATTAGTCAGACCCTATAGATTTCCATGGAAACGAAAAAAGTTTTTTTAATTTGAAAGCTAGTTGCCCTTCAATGTGAATACGTATAGATTATATATTTTGTTTTGTTGGCAATAGTTGTATAATTGCAATATTACACTCGTGTGTTTCGTAGTCAGAATTGATCTTTTGTTATTGTAACCTGTAACAATGACAATAGTTATCTATGTAACTTAAAATTGTGTTGATTCTTGAATTGGCATTCCTCTTTGTACATTCATTGTAAACTATGCACCCTACTTCATTGCATTAAATAGAAGCTGGCGAGCTAATGGCTAACATGCTAGCAAGCTAGGAAGCAAGGAAAATGCTACTGTGACAATGGCTGTCAAAATACCTCTCTGAGCTTGTTTTCACTCTGTACTGAGATGCGTACTTCCACCTGGCATTTTGTTCTCAAAATTCTGTATTATCTCAGAGATACTGAAGAGGGCAACAAAAACTCTCCGAGCTAGCATCCTTGCTAACTCTCAAATGTCAAGCTTGTTAGCTCGGTGGCAAACTGGATAAGAAGCTCATTCATATTTTATAACTTAGTAAAAAGAGATACTACTATATTTATACTGCTGACTAGTTACCGTCTGCAAACTATTGCTCTTTTATGGAGCAGTTTTTGGATTTTTTTTTTTTTAAAAGTAAATAGTGCAAAACAGCTGAGAAGCCACGAGAGCTTCCTCCATTTTGGACTGATTTGAAGTTCCCTAAACTACACTTGAAACGTTAGCGTCGATAGCTCCTGCAAGCTAATCTTATCTCTGGCCTGGAGCCCATCTGCTCGTGCACTTTCATAAAAAGATTGAAAAATAGAACTGAAAGTCTTTATTGTCATTGGTCTGCATACAACAAAAATAGGACCGCTGCTCCACTTTGGTGCATAAGTGATAAAACACATGCACACACTATTAATAAGTAAGATAAAAAATATATAAACGTGAAAAAAATAAAGTGAGCGTACAGAGACTGGAGGTTGAGGTTAATGCCCTGCCACATGTTTCTAAAAGAGATGTCCACCTCAGTGATTTTGGATGCCTGCCTCTTTTGAAGTCACATTAGGACGCTCCATGACAACATACAGTAGTGTTGGCACTGAGATGGATTAAACTAAGTCGTGCTGCAGTGCGGGGGGGACTGACTGGAGAACCTGCAGAACAGAACATGTGTTTGGCTCTCACAGATGAGGTCAGTGTTGCTGCAGACTCACTGGACCCCTCCGGCGTAGAGCTGAAACAGAGAGCTCTCTGGTCAGGAGCTAGCTGAGAGCAATAAATTGAACGAAAACGGAACCAACTCAAAGGGGAAACTATTCATCCCAGCCCTATAACTCTTCCTGCTCCTTTCCCCCCTATTATATTTTATGTCCGAGCTTTTTCGCCCTGATTGCATTAGCAGGCCCCAAAGAGGCCTTGGAAGAACAAAGCCGTCATAGCTGGAAGCAGACCCAGCTCAGAGGAGGAGGAGCCCGGGGGTCTGGACAGCAAAACACAGAGCTACATAATGAGAAAAGGCTCTAGTGTCATCCTGTAAATGACTTCTCAAAACACACTTCGAGTGATGGACTTTGGTTTAGTTTTTATCTTTCCATGGCAGTCGTCTGTGCCTGTTTGTTTGACCACGTTTTAAATTAATCTCATTTTTATGTTTGGTTTTATGACCCTTGTGTTTTATTGTCTGTAAATCTCTGTGTAACTTTTTAAGTGTGATACAAATGGTGTTTTTCTTATTATTCTGTTGTTTGAAATAGAAGAGTCAGCAGCATGAGTCAAGTAAACATAGAAATTAGTTTTAGTAGCATCACTCGCCTGAATAATGCTGATGATTCTACTACTGCCAGTGCAAGTTGTAGTAGTAGTAACAGTAGCAGCGGTAGTGGTGTTCATAGTAAAAGTAGTGGTAATGGTTGTATTAGTAGTACTAATGGCTATAGCAGTAGTAGTGGAAACAGCTGTATTGGTAATAGCAGCAATGGCTGTGTCAGTAGTAGTAATTACTGTATTAATAGCAGTAACAATGGTTTTAGTTGTAGTAGTAATAGTAGTAGTAGGAACCGATGTGGTAATATGAAAAGGCTGCATCAGTAGTCGTAGTAATGACTGTATATGTAATAGTATCAATGGCTGTGGTAGTATTAGAAAAAGGGTGTATCAGTCATATAGCAGTAGTAGTGGTAGTAGGAATGGCTGTAATAGTAGTACCAGTGGTAGTAGAGTAGGAATGACTGTAGTAGTAGTAGTAGTAGTAGTAGTAGTAGTAGTAGTAGTAGCAGTATGAATGCTGTAGTAGTAGTACCAGTGGTAGTAGTAGCAAGAATGGCTGTAGTAGTAGTGGTAGTGGTAGTAGCAGTATGAATGACTGTAGTTGTAGTAGTAGTAGTAGTAAGAATGGCTGTAGTAGTAGTACCAGTGGTAGCAGTAGTAGTAAGAATGGCTGTAGTAGTAGTAGTAGTAGTAGTAGTACCAGTGGTAGTAGTAGTAGTAGTAGCAGTAGTAGTAGGAATGGCTGTAGTAGTAGTAGTAGTAGTAGTAGTAGTAGTATGAATGGCTGTAGTAGTAGTAGTAGTAGTAGTAGTAGTAGTATGAATGGCTGTAGTAGTAGTAGTAGTAGTAGTAGTAGTAGTAGGAATGGCTGTAGTAGTAGTAGTAGTAGTAGTAGTAGTAGTAGGAATGGCTGTAGTAGTAGTAGTAGTAGTAGTAGTAGGAATGGCTGTAGTAGTAGTAGTAGTAGTAGTAGTAGTAGTAGGAATGGCTGTAGTAGTAGTAGTAGTAGTAGTAGTAGTAGTAGGAATGGCTGTAGTAGTAGTACCAGTGGTAGTAGTAGTAGCAGTATGAATGGCTGTAGTAGTAGTACCAGTGGTAGTAGTAGTAGCAGTATGAATGGCTGTAGTAGTACCACCAGTGGTAGTAGTAGTACCAGTGGTAGTAGTAGTAGCAGTATGAATGGCTGTAGTAGTAGTACCAGTGGTAGTAGTAGGAAATATAGGAATGGCTGTAGTAGCAGTAGTAGTAAGAATGGCTGTGGTAATACAAAAGGCTGTATCAGTAATTGTAGTAATGACTGTAGCAGTAGTAGTAGTTATGACTATATAAGTAATCATAACCATGGCTATTAAAGCAGTAGTCGTAGTAGTAGGCAGTGGGAGAAGGCCATATCATTAGTAGTAGTAATGACTGTATTAGTTATCATGGCAATGGCCGTAGTAGTAGTAGTGGTAGTGGTAGTAGTTTTGGGAAGAGGGAAAAGGCCGTAGCAGTAATAGTAATAATGGCTGCATTCAGGCCAATTCATAGTTTCTGTGCCCACGTGTGCGCGAGGGTCTGCTTTGGTCTGGGTAAAGTAATGTTGTCACACCCATCACCATGAGGGTCCACATGGAGCAAGTGGACATCCAGGTGTTCCCTTTTCCGTTGACTGTGCAGACTGTACACACAGATTGCACATGTTCCCATCTCTTGTTCTAGAGTCCAGTCAATTCCAAACACTGCAGTAAAGCCGGCCACAGTCGTTGCACCGAACCAAACTTTTTTTTTTTAGCTGGATATTTGACAGACATTTATTCCGTACCCAGCAGCATCTTCCTAGTTTCAGTTTCACCCAATATTGGCAGTAGGGGGACGGTAAATTCACCTCCCAGCCGTCCCGTTTACTGCTGGGCACAAACGCAGACCTTGAATTTACTATGAAAAGAACCATGTGCCTGTCCACATGACCACAGCTGTCCACAGACGTCCAAAGTATGTCCAAGCCTTTAGTAGTAAGAAAAGTAGGAAATTATACAAAGTATAACTCCAAAGAACTGTGATCATATTGACATATTAAAAGTTTACAAAAAGCCATATGTTGATAAACTACAGACTGATCTGAGGCCTGAAGCTGGAGCATGATGAGCACCGACACTCAGCTTCTTTAAATGTTTTGTTGCTCAGAGTTCAGGCTGCATTTCAGAAACTGTCTCTGTTGACCTAAGCTGCAGCAGTAGCTTGTGACCGGATGAGACTCTGGAGATTAGAGCTTCAAAGTGCTGTGGGGATGAAGAAGTGAGGTCATGGCTTCTGCGTTAGAGAAGTGCAGCGCTGCTGCCGCTGTCCCTTTATGGGTTCACTCTTGTTTACTTCTTCATTGCAGCGTCTGTGCTGCATGTGATTCATTAAACCTCAGCGTTTCCTTTGCATCCCTCGGTGTCGTCATTATGTTGCAGAGTTCATGGACGTTATCGGCATGCTTTGCTATGACTGAATCATGGAAATTGCTGCAATTATCTCTCAACCAGATCCTCTTCATGTTTACAACCTTTAAGCCCATGTTTTTCCTCATTGCATCCATCCAGAGGAGAGGGAGAGGAAATATCAATATGGTTTGCATCAAGTCAGAGAATAAATTATTCTTAATTGCTTACAGAGAGCAGTGACGCTCGGGGGGTATTGTGGGGAGTCAGCAGGGGCTGCAAACTGATGGTGACTCTCACAGTGTACAGTAGGTCATGTATTACGTAAAGGTGGAAGGTAAAGAATTAAAGTTGCTCCATCTCCCACAGAGAACACGTCTGCTTCTCAGCAAGTACTGAACTCAGGAAGCTTTTCAAAATCTAATATACAAATGTTCTAACGTTGTTACTATAAATTAGAGAGCCTGGATTTAACGTACCCCAAATTACAGTAGCTTTACTAAGAGCTCAGAGAATCCTAAAATCCCAAAATATGTTAAATAAATGTGTTGGTTGTTGACATTCTGGGACACCGTGTCCACTTCAGCCTGTTACATACATTGTCTGTTTTCAAAATAGGCCTACACTTCTGTTTTCACAGGAAATGCTCAGTTTACATACAGTCTCTTTCAAAATAAACGCACTACGTATCGCAAATTAACGTTTTCTTGGTTGGGTTTAGGAAAAAGAACAGAATTTTCAGCTCTTTCAGCTCAGCAACTTTATGCTGATGATGTGGTAATATATCAATACTGATTTTACATTTTCTTCAGCTATCTCTAAGTAGCCAAAACAAGTTTGTTGTAAAGTTTAGTTGATTCAAAACACACATTAAACACACATTAAACATGGCTTAATAGAGACAATTCCAAACACAACTACACAAATCAGCTTTATAATAGCTCGTTGGATTCACAGACAAAGCACTTGTCGAATTGATGGAAATGGTTTCAGCTTACAAAAATAGACAGGAGGTCTGCTTGTGTCCTGTGTGTGGATTCAATCATATCAAAGAAAGTCAGGATGGTATTTTTCCACCTTTGCGTTATTCTACCATATAGTTTTGAGTGACGAAATAACCATGAGTTCCCAGTCTAACACAACACAGAACTGGAACAGAGGAAATGCCATGTCGGTGGTATATGCAAACTATGACTTCAGTCAACACAACACAGCGTGAAATGAAGCTAAATGTAAATCCTGTAAGAAAACAGGTGTCCCTCCAAGAGAAAGCTTCGTTTGTTTTGCCTGAGAAATTAGTCCCAGTCTAATGCTGAAAGTTAGTTCAAACTGTTATGTTGTAACATGAGCCAAAATACATTTCATTACTGTTTCCACCGCCATAGGGCTCTATGGTACAAATATAGTCCAAACACTTAAAAAAAAAAGCAAAGGATTAAATACTATATAGATCTGAAAATGCACTTTAAATACCAGAAAGAGATGTTTGGCTTGGAACAAAAGTGTCCAGTAAAAACACCATGTGTTCCCTTTCCGGACAGCTAAAGGAAGAAAATTTAGAGGCTCTCTTAAATTGAACAATTGGATTGTAATTCTGCCAGAAGAGAGAATTTCACTGTCTGCTTCAGCTCTGTCACAGAGGTAGTGATTATTCAATTCAATGTCTGAAAGGCTATGCTATTTAAATATCAGTAATATTCCCCAAACCAAATGTTTCTTATTTGTCATTTCTGTAAAAATGACATCCTTCAACAATGGCACATTTTTCATTTTTGACAAGCCAAAAAGCCCAACAGTGGGTTTGTTTATTTATTACCATCTCTCAGTAACAAACCATAAACATGACATATGTCAAATGAGACCACACGGAACGGCATCCTACTGAACCACAAGCTCAAATCTATAATTTCAGCTATGTGTCGATGTGTTTGGATAATTGGATACGGAATACCGCGCTCTCCATCCAAACTGTAACTGGAGCCATGTCTCTGAAAAAGAAAGTCGTCCAATGGAGAGCTGCACTGTTTCACTCCGCTGCTGTGTAGCAACATAGGTGTGGGACCTTAATTGAATTTTCATTGCCCACTTGCCTTGTAATGGCGAGGTTTCCTTTCTGGAATCAAAACTTGCCAATGCTGCAAAACATGGAGCTCTGAGGCCGTGGAGTTTGGTGCTGCTCCAGGCCTTATGTTTATGTACTTGGAGGCCTTTGGCCCCTGTAAGCTGAATCCATTCTACCTGCAGCTGGGAAGCCATGTCAACGTGAATCTCACAATTTGTTTTTCCACTTCTGTGAGCGTATACAATTGCACTTTTTTTTATCTGCTGTGACTCTCTTCAGCATCTCCAGGACATACATGTGAATATACAGTAGTAGTTTGAGGAAGTCTGGATATATTTTAGCTTGTTTTAATGTTGAGGTTTGAACTGTGAGCTCAGGAATGTTGTCCAGGGTTTGTGTTATTTTCTGTCACATCCAATCTCCATGTAAATAAGCTTTTCTTTGATTGGCATCTTCTCTAGCGAGCCCGGCCTTGCTCTGAAGTCGTCGAAATCTGGCGCTTGAGCAGTGACAGAAACCAACGAAAAAGGGCGGCCTTTGACATCTGCATGATATGCACCCCAGGCAGTGTCGGTCCACACCCAACCATGTGTGTTTGTTGTTGAAGGAAAAAAAACTCAAATCCAGGAAGTAAAGCAAACGTTGAAGAAGAGTACACTTGCAAGATAAATGTGACACTTTCTAATGTCACAATGGAGGGACAACTACGCAGGTTGATTTTAGCGCTGCTCATCGTGGACTATATTGCTGTCATTGTTCATTTTAGTCAAACCATACAGTCTGAAAACGAGGCGCGGCTCCAACTAGAAAACAATGTCTGATGCACTGGATGTGCTGAATGTGCATATTAAGGCAGTACAGGAGGAGGTGCACATTAATAATCCTCCAGGACTGTAACATGCTCATGTTTAACCCAAACAATGTGTCATGTGACTGCAGTTGCTTCAAATCCAGGTTGGAATGCGTTCTCACCACAAATGAACTGCACTGAGGGGGCAAACAAACTTGAGCGTAATAGAACCGAGCCAAACAGGGCAGGTGTGAAAGCACGCTGAGTTGTCCTGATATGGTGACCTTCACACATCTGCTGCTTTAATAAGATTTTCGAAAAAGGCTAAGAACGTTATTGTGAAATGTATAATTTGATCCAGACCTGATATGTACTGTAAACTGGCGATTGGGGATTTTCAGCTTTTCTCCATTTTCTCTTTCCTTTATTATGGAGAGGATCAAATTAAGAAGTTGAAATCGGTCATTGGATGGAGAACACAGCAAAGTCCCTCTGTGCCGGTAAAATTAGCGCCTGCATGTGACTTTTACAAGGTCATTTCACGGTGGCACTCCCAGCCAGTCCACACAATCACAAGATACTGTAGGTGGCTCGATTCACAGTGATCTCATGTTTTAGCTTTATCCCAAGTTAACAGGATAATTGTAGCAATGAATGTGGCAGTTGAGGGACTGCGCCTGTACTCGAGACCAGGCTCTCTGAATTACAGAATCATGGATGATATGTCCTGGCTGTGGACTCCACTGTAAATAAATGCCAGAGCACACCCTGCTGAATCTGGCTGAATGTGTGATTAGCCCTGGCGGCTAAATAAAGGGCATATTGGCTCGCAGAAGTGCCGGAAAGCTGCTTTTTCCAAGGACAGCATATCCCCATGCCTCACATGTGGATCTGAGACGTCTAATACTCATGAGCTGATTTGTACTACTGTTTCTTTTGCACACGGCGTTTTGGATGAGTGATGATCCGTCTCCTGTCTCTGAGTTTGTAGATGAAAAACAAGTGCTGTTTGTGCTGGAGAAATGGGAAAATCCAGAGGGGGCTTCATGTGGTGAAAGTCTGCTGATGTGCAGCCATTTGAAAATGTATGTGGACGTTAATGGTTTTTCATTTATCTGTGCAAGTATTTTAAAATCCTAAATATCCTCATGGTCTAATGATGGATCTTCGAATGATTTATCTCCACGGTTTGAGAGCGTACCCCTGCGTCAATGTCAGTCTCACACGGTCTCTATAATCTTAATGTGCCCAACTGTCACTATGAAATTAAGGGCAGGATCAGTGCTGATCATTTTTAGATTTTATCACCTGTATCAACATTAAATTTCAAATGGTGGCTATTATCAAAAGCTGGTGTCTATAAACCAAAGATGGGTTGTTAGAGAGAAAAACACCACTCCATACCATTTTAATGTTTAAAAAGTTATTGAGGATTGTGTCCTTTTGCTGTTAAAAAACAAACGGCAACCGCCCGGGCTGAAACATGCAAGTACCAAAACCTGCAGTTCCTCTAATGGCCACTTGAGGCTGGCTCCAGAGGCAAGTGAATCCTCATAGGCGTTCATGTTAAAATGTCCAACTTTACAACCACAAAAACATGTTTATAACCTGGTGAAACAAACAGTTCTGGTCTCGCTAGCTAATTTCAGTATCAACTGCATGAGGATGAATGTTTATGTTACCTGTTGACATTTTTTTAAGGCTTAACGTTATGCGTAATTAAGGGCAGGCCACTTTGAGTGACAGTGTCCTTAGCTTTACAGTCAGATCCACCCTCGCCCATATATGGTCACTTCTGGCTCCAAAAAACCAAGATGGCGATGGCCAACATGCTGAACTTAAGGCTTCGTTATTTTAGTTGTCTATGTGTTTTTTGCGGATAAGGCTACAATAATGTTTATTGGCTTTTCACTTGTGGGACTTTTGTTGCACTTGCAGTGGCATAGCGACTGTGGTTCTCATCAGCTCAGCACTGCTGTCAATCTCTGCTCCGCCCATGGTTAACACCGTGCACCACAGCTGAGAGCAAAATGCAAGAGATTTTCACCCTGAGCTGAAATGCAAGTGCACATAACTTTGGAAAATAAGTTAAATAAACAGTCTTATACTGTGTTTTGCTGTCTCCTTTGGCGTGTAGTGTTTTGCTGTGGGCGGGGCTCAGCCCCAGCTCTTTTACACACAGGGAGCTCAGCAGAATGGAGAAGAGTTGAGGAAGGCTGCACTTGTTGTGTCGCTGTGCATGAAAGCTTCGCCAGTAAAAACAAAGGATTAGATCAGGCTCTCTGCAGTAGTGACTATCTGTAGTAGTGTACTTAAACAATAAAGTGTTGTTTGCTTTGTGTTTTTTAATAAACTTGACATGTTCGCGAGTCACTTGCAGTCCATTAAGAATGTTGGGAACCACTAATCTATAGCTTAATCCCAGTCAGTTAAAAAATGCCTTTATTAGCCGCAACACTGATCTTTGATCTTGAGAAACAGCCAATAAATCTGCTTTTCCAACAACTATGAATCATCACAACTACCAGAGGTCCTTGAGCATACAGTCATAAATGTGCACACAAAATATTGGGCTGATTGGTCCAGTAGTTTGTGAGATTAGCTTCAGACACACACACACATACACGATCAAACACCTGATCCCCTCTGCTCCAGATTTACTCCTGGCAGGGGAAAAGAAACAAGATTTTCTGTAGTTTAAATGAAACTAAAGAAGTTAATATGAATATACTCTTTGAGCATTATTTTGGGGCCATTAGCTGGTGTACAGTTTTCGAAATATTATTTATTGTCGCCCTTGGATGAAGCAGTGACCTCCCAGAAAAGTATCAACGGGACAATCCTGGCTTGAACACCATCCTTTACCTCTGTATTTTTAGACATTAATTGCAGGTCTTCATATGCAGCATATATAGATCAAAGAAATGTGACAACGTAAAGCCAACGCTGTTAAATCTTTTCCAACATAAGTGCTCTGGCAGGTAAACCAGACTCGTTTGGAGGCCGTACTCTATCCTAAAAACTGATATAATACTGAATGCAGCCTGTCAATTCTGCGATTTACTAGAGTCTCTGGCCTATTGACAAGAAACTTGTTTCCGTTCCTGATCTCAAGGATTGTGGAGTTGTATTTGATGGCTTGAGTTGCTGCTCTGGGGCTCCTCGTGATTGCGGCCACAAAGGGCTTACAACAATCAGCGTGCAGGATTCAGTCTGCCTTACAGATACGTCTCCTCCCAGAAGTTTTTTATTTATGTTAACAGAAGGTCTACGCTCAATGTCAATACCATAAAACATCCTTTTCTTTGTGTATGTTCATGTTGGCTGTAAACCGGAGTTCACCTGTAGGTAACACAGACATGACTGAAAACAGACTGTTTTGTTTTGATATGTGGTGGCGGTGGTTTTCCTCCTGCTTCAGTTTAAATAGCACATCAAATCATGATGAATTCAGATTGAATATCACATCTTAACCACTCTAGAATTAAACAACTATTAAGATATCAAACCATGAATCCTTATGTTGCGTCCACGTTTTTACGGCTTTTCAAAAATCAAACCCTTAAATCATAAAAATATCTTGCGCTTAGTTCCTTCGTTGACATGGTGATTAAACTCCTTCCAGCTCTATTTGTCAGCTTTTAGCACTTAAACCCCACATGGTTTCATTGTCCCTGCCAGGACTGTGACCGTGGATTAAAATATCAAAGGCGTGGATAGAACGAGAGCTGAACTAACATACAAAGAGGTAAAATGAGCAGACGGGACGCAGTGAAAACCGAAGCCTGGAGAGATGCTTAGAGTGGCTGTCCAAATCAAACAGACACTTTGCCAGTGCTCCAGCCTCAGCAAGCCATCCATCATTAGACAGGGACATTATTACGAACATATTTTCAGCGTTTGGTTCCATAGGTGCAAGGTAGAGATTTTTTCAGGGTGTAATTGCAGAGTGATGCCCAGCCCGTGCTGGGGATTGTCTATTAAAAACGGATTGAGTGAATGCATAAGCAGAGGCTGAGTTGAGCCATAGTTAGAAATCAGGGGTTTCACCTTCTCTCCCAAAGACTCCGCAGCCACGACTGGGAAAAGGGATTTCTGCCTGAAGCTAGGTGTTAGCTTTTGAAACGAGACATCACTGAAATGAATCTTGGACCGTCCCTTTGAATTAGAAGTTTGAGGTTCAGAGGGAATATCAAAAGTCTCATGATGGCTGCTAAGTGCTTCCTCTTCAATTTGAGCGGAGTTTAATGGATTCTTGTCCAACAAAAATTGTCTTTTTTCATTAAAAGCAAAAGGACAAACATGATCTTTGCTTTAAAAAGGTCAGCCTGTCCATAGTCTTTACAGTCACACCAGTGTTTATAACAATCAGCAGAGGTGCTGACAGCAACAAAGTAAAACTGTTCTGACGTTGAATTAAAATTTGATTTAATTAAACTTTGGAGAAATGTAATGCAGGAATTCATTTACATCATCAATAAGCACAGGTTTGGACTGGATATTGACCTCAGAGATGGAGGTCCAGTTGTAGAAGTTTATTCTTTTTCCTACAGTTTGTCCTGGTGAAATATAAATTGCTGTGCCAAAGTGCGACAAATTGTGGTCAGCTATGATACAGTCTCGTTGAGTAAGTTAAGTGTGCTTTACTGGCTGGAAAGCAAGCTGGATTTACCTGTAACTGAAATAATAAACAAAGGACTTTTGCTCCTCCAGTAGAAGGTGTAGCTGTACCTTTAGGGCCCTGACTCACCAAGCCCCGGGCCGGCTGTCGGTCAGTGTTGGGCCGTCAGTGAGGGTCTGTCAGGTTTTGCAATGTGTCCGACACCATCCCATAAAGACCAGTTCAGACCAAAGATTCGTGAAGATACAAGTTGAAACAGGCAACTACTTGCAATGCAATCACACCAGTGCAACTAGATGAGATGGTGTATCATCTCTATGCAACAAGTCTCTGTACTTTCGTTCTGATTTGCAGCTTTTCAGGTTGATTTTGTGGCTGAATATAATTTGTAGCTTCTTAAAATCTGAATGATAGTGATAGTGAGATACTGGCTACAGTTACATTTGTAGTAGTGATGAAACAGCAAAAAACAGAAACAAAGCGGGTATCAGATATTCATAATAAATATGCTACAACAATATAAATAACCAGCGCAAATTAATCAGTCAGTGAGAATGCGACCCACTATCCGACACCGTCACACTGTGAGGGACAGAAACAGACGGCTCGTCAGGGACAATTGACTTTAGAAACAGGTGACGTCCTTTATGTTCTAAAACCAGCCGCTGGAGATTTGACCAGCTGAGTTGTAGGTGACACCATCAGCCGGCTTGAGTCAAGCTCAGATCGACCAGTTCACACCGCTGCAACTTTTCTCTGCAACGTTCTAAAACTGTTTCTTCTCGGCCCAAATCTTTGGTCTGAACTGGGCTTAACTCGGCCCTTGTCAGCTTTTTTCGCTCAATTCAGCAAGTTGAATTGTTTTTTGTTATGCTGTGTTCACACAACAATCTGCAGCGCAACAGTGCGACCAGCTACATTATCACAGAGTCCCCGCTGAAGTGTTGCTTTTGTCGCAGGCTGGTGTTAACTGCTGCTTGCCACAGAACTCAACTCAGCGTCATCTATAGTTTGTATTTGGTTAAATAATATCTTGTCTTTTTATCAGTGTCTGTCACATTTGCCCTATTTGATCCCTGTGTGCACTCGAATGCACATAAAACTAGCATAGCATCAGCAACACAGCACCACAGCTAGAAACAAAAACATATGATTGGTTGACACCAGTGGTGTACAGCACCAGCCTAAGTATGGCTTTAAAAACAAATAAAAGACCCTTAAAATCAACCCTGTATTTGATAGGTAGCCAGTGCAGTTCATGTCAGTCCATCTGATACCTGTTGGGATATTTCAGTCTGGACCACGGCCGTGGACCGGCCTTAAGCATGGCTAAAAAAAAACTGAACTGAATTTGTTCACCTAAGAATGAGCAGCCACAGTTGACGAGGTCCAAGGACTTCCTTTGTGGCCACCACTTGACACAAGAAAGCTCCTTATGTCTTTAAATATCTATTTACTGCACCACAGCTGGAGCAGCAGCTCTTTGCTGGTCAGCTTCCATCACTCGCTGTCCATCCAGGCTCCCAGCAACCAAATCCAAAAGTGTCAATCTGACGAACAGCATTCTCAGAGCCTTGAGAGTGAACTTCGACCTTGTGGATGATCATATACAGCGTAGATTAATTTTCTCTCCTGTTCCCTCGGCGTGGTCTTAGACCAACTTGACTTGACGGAGCGCCAGATTTCTTTTTGCTATTAAATATCTGGAGTGTTTTAAACACAGCTGCAAACACAGGCACAGATACAGAGGCAGACACACACACACACACACACATACGGTGTGTATTGTTAAGTATTCATTAGCGAGTGTTTGGGTTCAAAGGCAGTGCGTCATATTTGCACTGAATGCACACAACCACACACACTCATACACATCCACAGACAGTCGCTGGCCTTTTTCAAAATGTTATGGCGTCCATGTGTGAATGAGGTAATTACACAGTGTTATTCATGATGATAATGCTATACGGCTCATTTCACTCTCATTACAAACCGTTTCCAGTCAGCTCAGCTGTTGGAGGAGACCCCTCCTGAACAGATTCAAACACAAAGGACAGAGATAGTTTCTGAGCAGTGATAGGCAAAAAAAGCAAAGGATAATCCCAGCTGCAACATATCAGCCTCTCTCCCTCTAACAGCCCCTCACTCTTTTTATTTCAGGAGATAGATGATACCAGTGTCTGATGGGACGTGTAGCAGGGCCTCAATCATCGACCAATACAGGCAGGAAGACATCCCGTAGGCTTCCTGTAGCCTGAATCTTTCCAGAAGGAAACGTCATCCTCTAAAGTTTATGGTACACACATTTCTCAGCCTTCTGAGTTTACATTTTATAAATGCAGTTTGGGCATTTGGCCTGTGTTCCTGTGAAGACGTCAGCAGGGAGGGCTTCATTGTCTCACTAAAAGCCTAGCACTTCAACATGTCATCTGATGGATCGGCTGTTGCCTGGATTCAAAGTACAGGCTACTGGCTGCGCCAATAGTACCACAGCAGTATTCCCCCAATTTCCCACAAGGATTAATAAAAGTTCTCCGTCTGTCTTTCCATCTTAGGGCTCATTATTTTCACATATTTTCAGCATCTTCATTTTCCTCTTCACATTCGGGTAGTGGGAAATATTCTCAGCCGTCCTACTGAAAACTGTGCTGTAAACAACAGCAACATTTGTGTGAGTCAGAAAACAAAATCCTAACTGCTGTATCGTATTCAGCTGGACTTGGTTGAGTTTCACACATGTTCCACCTCTCATCCAAGAGGCTTCCTCAGTTTTTTCGAGGGCAAGGAACGACAGACATGGAAATTCTTGACACTACAGACTCGTTAAGGCAACTCTCATAGAACAGAGGTTCTGACCTGGAAGAAACAAGGACAACAACACAGCACATCAGGACGGACATAAGAACGGACAGAGAGCTCACCCAACTGGAAAAGGGCGTCCTTGCCAAGGGACTTAACTTTAACACCAGAACAGAAATCAGAACTGAAGAAGCTTCTTGGATGAGAGGTGAAACGTCTTCAATAAACTCAAGCAAGTCCAGCTGCCTTCGACATAGTACTTAAGATTACCATGACCTGCATGACATCAGAAAACAAAATCAGGTTAGAGTCTTTGGAAATTAATTGACTTGTAGCAACCATCAGCTAATCGTAGCCTGAATCTACAGTGGCCCCTCAGAGCCTGATGCACAGAAAACATCACTGTGATCAGATTCAGATATTCTAACAATAAGCAGCTGGCTAACACTAGGTATCTGTAATCATGCATCTGAATCATGTCATCACTGTGTTAGAATACAACAAAAAATAAATAAGTTTAGGTCATTTTCCAACACGACTGACAGATAGCCAACTACACTGATTTCATAATCCACCATTGGCAACAGCAAGCATGTCCCAGCCATGTGCATCACATTTAGTGTCCCCTGGAAACAGTGTCCGTTGTGTTGTGAGCTTGGCGCTTTGTCTAAATGCTGCACATGTTGTCAAATTGATAAAGATGTGTCTTCATTTGATGTGCTGTGTCTATTTGCATGTTTTTAATTACAGTGTGTTAAGCTCAACCAGACAACTGATGATGTAGGTTAGTTCATCATTTTTGTTAAAAAGAAATAGTTTAACATGTTGGGGAAATACCAGTGGCGTAAAGTAGTAAAAACGGGCCCCAGCGCACGCTAGTTGCTGTTTGCGTGCCTAAACTAGTGTCCGTATAATATATATTAATATATCCGTATTATCTCGTCAAATCAAATGGAGACTTGATATTGGTTAACACCAAAATATAACCCAGAAATCATCATTACATATATTTACAGTATATATCAATAAAAGAAAATGGAAAATTATTCATTTAATTGAATAGTTTTTTATAGTTTATTCATATGTAGAATAAGCATATGCATTATATCAAATTTTGTTACAGATCACTACTGACTACATGATAGGGATGGGTTTACCTTTTTAAAGGCAGATATAGCAATTTGCACTATTTTTTATTCAATTAGAGTCTTTCTTTAACACAGGTGTAAAGCTTAGGTGGCGATCCGAACTACTCACAAGGCCTGTTTTCTGCCCTACATATTGGAGGGCCCACTCTCTCCATGGGCCCCCTCACCTCACGGGCCCCTGCTTGCATGATCAATATTTACGCCCCTGGGAAGTCCTCCTTCCACTGTACACAAACATCTGGGTGGAAGGCAAGATACCATCGGACTGGACCAAAGGAGTATTCGTTAAGGCTCCGAAGAAAGGCGCGCTAACCGACTGCAACAACTGGAGGGGCATTACGCTTCTCTCTGTTCCCAGCAAAAATTGCGGTGCTGACTGATAACTTGACTGCCGCAGTGCCGTGTATGCAACTCTGCTCTAGTGGCATTAGGAAAGGAGTCTGTGGCCACACACTGATTTTTATGGAAACGGGGTATTACTGTGTGACTGTAAGCACTTATTTGGGGGGAAATGAGATGTGCTAAAGCTACAACAAACTATCATTTTGTTATGATTTGCTGACTCATCTCTACTGTTTGTCGACGAGCAAACTAACATTATAGCAACTTAATCATTCAAGTATGCAGCACTGGTGTTAAGACAAGTTCCTGTAATAAATGAGCAGTGGCTGAACTCTGTCAATAAAACATTAAAGTTAAATCAGATAAACCTCGTCTGGTCTCGGTGTATCACACTACAGTCTGCCCCACTGTAGCATGACTGAGCTGCCACAGTGCTGTCCCTGTCTGGGGAGACACACCCGCACAAACAGATCCCCTCACTCCTCTCATCCCTCGAGCTTCATATCTTCCCCATATGGGACAGATTGAGTTGTGACCACAGCTCCTCTCTCTCATCCTGAATCAAGGCTGCACAAATCAGCCTCCTTTCACGCTTTCCTGAGGCCACACAACAAGAAGGGAAGACACTGATTCGGCAGCACACTCTCTCTCCGCACTACTGAGGTCGGATGTAAATCCCCCAGAGGTCGGAGGTCAAGTGTTTTCATCATCTGCTCGGCTATTATTTTACGTGTCATTATCAGCTGCATGATATCCCCGCTCAGACAGGAAACGGGCGTAGATGCGAGCGAGGAAGTGAAGAGACGTGGGTCTTGTATGGCTTGTTGCCCTGCAGCTGTGGTTTGGGTCTCTTTCCCCCCTCAGGACCTCACACAAGCCAGTTCATGTCCATCCAGTAAGTCTTCACCGTCTCAAACTGTAAAGGAAGCAGCTGCGTTTCATCCTCATAACCACCGTTGGCAAGATTGAGTGACCATCAGTGGGCCCAGAGCGCAGCTTCCCCGTCCTCTGACCACAGCTGCTCTGATTTTTGATAAGCTTAGAAGTTTTGGGGCTATTTATTATATCCCAGACTTCTCTTCCCACCAAAATCACTCCCATTCTTGTATCACATCCTACAAGAAGAGCCAAAAGACATTAGCGTCATAGTAATCCAATCCAAGTGTTGCATGTTCGAGCTGATAGAGAGCAGTAAAGCAGGGACTCCACCAATATCTAATAGGGCGTCCTCGTTAAATATTTATTGGCTGACACTTAAGTATCACTGTGGTTTGGAAATGTTTATTATGGATTGCACGGACTCACACTTTTCCACGAACTACCGCTGCTCTCCCACACACATCAAGGATGTTCCTGTGTAACACGGGGGAGATGTGCAGATAACATTTAAAGTCCTGATTAACCTGATATAATGTGAATGTTATCTTTCCTCCCTGGATATTAAGATGCAACAAGAAATATTTGCACTGTTGCATAGCACCTAATGACTGTGTGATACCTGCCAGAGTTATCTGGTGACTTGGCAAAGTGCTCAGATTTGAAAACTCCCTTAAGTGCCTGTGTGCAACAAAAAAGAAAGAAGAAAGGACAACCCAGTGTTTTACAGTCCTCTGCATTTACTTTTCCTATTTCAAAAAAGTGACTATCATTTAAGTCAATTGCAAGATGTGCCAAACATCTGTCAGAGATTCAATATCTGTCCGTGTTTGGCAGTTTAGTCATGGGCGGATTAAAGGACAATGGGCCCCTGGGCACAGATATGCTAAAGGCCCCACCACCTCTCCTACATAGGAGCAAGAAAAGCAGACTTTATGGATGTTTAGCCGTTTTTTGCCATTTTGAGTCTCTTTGTAGTCGCTCTGTGTCTCTTTGTAGTCATTTTGTGTCTCTTTGTAGTCATTTTGAGTCTCTTTGTAGTCGCTCTGTGTCTCTTTGTAGTCATTTTGTGTCTCTTCGTAGTCATTTTGAGTCTCTTGGTTGTCATTTTGTGGTCGCTCTGTGTCTCTTTGTAATCCTTTTATGTCTTTTCATGGTCATTATATGTCTCTTCATAGTCATTTTGAGTCTCCTCGTAGTCATTTTGAGTCTCTTCGTTGTCCCTCTGGGTGTCTTTATAGCCGTTGTGTGTCTCTTCATGGTCATTATGTGTCTCTTTGAAGTCATGAGTCTCTTCCTAGTCATTTTGAGTCTCCTCCTAGTCATTTTGAGTCTCTGTGTGGTTGTTTTAGCTCTTTTTGTCATCATTGTGTTTGTCTATGTTTTTGACAATTTTGAATCTCGTTGTAGTGGCTTTGTGTTGGTTTGTGATCATTTTAAGTCTCTTCCTGATTAGTATGTGTCTCTTCAAGTGACATTTCGCAGGTGGAGGCCGGGGGGCCCCTGACACTGAACGGGCCTACTGGGCCTGTGCCCAGTAGGCCCGTTCAGTAATCCATGGGTTTAATTTTAGGTTTGGAATAATTACTTGCAGTGTGCGTTTCCTACTCTGCATATCACTTAGCTGTACTCCTTCAAGGTTTTTATCCTTTGTTCAGCTGCTGTCTGTAGTTAGGATTTGACATGTTTTTTGTTTTATAGTTGTTTGAACAGCTCCTTTAGCATCTGGTCAATGGGCAACAATTGAAATTGGAGTGGTGATGGCCCCTACTTTCTAAAGCCCAGTTTCCACCGAGCAGTACAATTTCTGTTTCCACTGTAAAAAGTTGTGGATGGTACCAACAGAAGCGTTCCTTAGCGTCCCCATGTTTGGTCCCCCCTCTGTTGGGGTACCTAGCACACAGATCTGGTACTAAAAGGTGTAATTGTGAACACTGCAGTCTGATTGGTCAGTAGAGGACGGTCACTCTGCTCAGGGCTGAGTTGTGTCTGGTTTTGAGGCTCATGTAACCATTGTTCATACTCTGTAACTATAAAATAAAGGATGTTTTGCTGCCTCTCACAGCAGCTGGAGTCTGAGAAAAAATAACTTCATTCACTGACTTTTAAGGTGGAATGTTAACTTGTAATGTTACTCAATGTTTGAGTTGATGACGTGAATCCATCAATACACCTCAAATTTCACTGTGACAACTTTGACCATCATTTTAGTTTTTATTGTCTCTCTTGGATGACAGACACTTTTAGTAATGAGTAATTATTGAGTGGTGAGATTCTCTCACGCCAGTGTCTTTCATCTGATATGAAAGCTGTGGTAGCAGCTTTACATTAGTTGAATTATTTAAGGAAATATTTCAGTTCAAGAGATGTTGTTTGTGTAAATCAACTTAAAAAATGTGTACGGCTGCATCTTGAATTTCTGAGATATAGGCAGTGATGCAAAGGTCTGAAACAGGCTGAAAGTCCTGCACTGGGTCAGGTATCCAAGGGTGCCTGCCAGGTCACCTGCAAAAACATTGTAAAAGATTGTAAGATTGAAGGATTGTAAAGCCAAAGCCTGTTATTTTTTCCTAAACCCAACCACATGCTTTTGTTGTTGAAGGCAAAAAAACGGGAGTCTGGGGACATTCGTCCCTTCGTTTTGTAATAGAAATGGGCGGGGATATCTAGACCACATGACGGCATTGCCATAGGTGCGGTACGTGTGTTACATGTAAAGCTAATCTGCCGTTGTTCGAGGTAGTACAGAAGTACACGGATTTGGATCCAATCACATCACTGCCGCTGGGAGCCAGCACTAGTTCTATTACAACCTTCCTATGGGAATGTCCACAGACGACAGAGTCAGCCAGCGTGCTGACGTCATCGGCGTCTGTGTAAGAGACTACGTATTCAGTGACTGATTCTGCCTGATAGGCTACAGTTAAATACGACTTGAATTCATGTTCCATGTTCCAATCGTGCAGGAAAAAAACAGCAATAATAAAGCACTTTAAAGTGTGTGTGTAGCCCGTGTGTTGTAACTTATACTAACAGGTCGAGGCAGGTCCAAATTTGACTTTGATATAATTGGAGGTAGCGGGTCAGGTCCGGTACTAATCTTTGGTGCTGGCGACTGGACCCATGCAGGACTTAAACCAGGCTACAACTCTAACAGAGGATGAGCAAAATTTTTACCAAAAAAGAGCAATCTATGGTTCATCACATCATCTGAAACGGTCGTGGAAAAACACTGGAAATCCTTTAACAGCTGGAACTGCCGGGTCAAAGTTATGGATGCACTGACTGATGAGTGGTTTGACATACCAAAGTTTAAGTTTTAGTTTTTAAAGAAAACATTAATTGTTTCGAATAACGCACACCTTTTCCAGCAGAGTCATCGTTGGCACAAATTAGAACCAATTAGGAGGATCGTATCCTGTCAGAGGACAGTCTGTAACTCAAGTTCCTGCTTGCAAACTTTTCATTCACAGGATATTTAATAACACACACAGCAGTACTTTCCAAAGTGGATGAATTGTACTTTGGAATGAAGCCCTTCATTTGTAAACCGAAGTATTAACGCAGCCAATAAAAATTATAAATGACCTTGGGAGAGCGAGGCCACGGAGCAGACTGTGCAGGTACGCCGTCTTCACAAGTCATTCACACATTCATGGCTCTTGTGAGGATATTTCCTGCCAGAGCTCCAAATTACAATTCAGCACATGCAACATATGGAGGCTCTTTGGATTGGCAACGCTGACATTAGCTCAAAATCATCATCAGTTACCATAAAGCAGAGTCCTGCTGATTGATGCTGATTGACGGTGACGTGTCCAAGAGTTATGAGACGTATCACAGCTGCCCCCGTGACTCCCACTCACTCAACGTTTGTGATGGCTAAATCTTTGCGGATCAGTTTCGACGAATCCAGACCATGACCTGCAGATTGACTCGATTCCTTCACCAGGTCTACGGCCAAACAGCTATTTGAGTATCACTTTTATTATGTGTGTATAACCATTAGGTTTTCAGAGAGGGAAATTACACTCTTGTTACCCCTCAAGGTTTCATGTGGTCGACTGAAATGACCCTGTGTGACCGCGGGGGCAGAGGCCTCGATAAAAACGACAAGGCATGAAACTATAGATCACTCTCCAAAGCAGGAGTGGCGTTAACCTTGGAAATCTGGGGAGCTGTGAGCTTCAAAGAATACACGCCTTGAGTTATTTGTTTAGGGTTGAACTGCGCTGAAATGGACCTACTAAGTTACTCGAGCCATAGCTCAACCGTGCCCCTCTTCCTGGAGGGGTCAGAGGTCACTGGTGCTGTGGAGACCGCACAACAGTAGAGAGGGAAAGTGGCTGCAGACTGAGCGAACAGAGAGGAATCAAAAGAGAGGGAGAAAAATATAGATGAAACGTCTGCGGTACAAAACACCACAAATTTAATCACATTATGACCTCATTTTTTGGCTGCTTCTGATAAATGTCATGGTAGCATTCAAAGTAATGATGTACTGCTCTACTGTATGTCTTACAAAACCACAGAGCATGATTTCTTTACTACCCGGAGAAGCCCCTTCTCTCGCTTGTGTTTGCTGTTTTTTCATATAGGTTATGCTAGGTGGCCTCCTGCACCATAAAGATCCTGAAACCACACACACTATAAACTATTTACAGAAATGAAACACACATCCGAAAAAGGGTTTCCGAGTCTAAATCCTCAGGCCATCTTTTTCTCTGTGAATGATATACCTTCAAATTACACAGTGGGCATGGATTCAGTACGAGGGCCTCAGTTTTTACCACGAACTCCCAAGTGCCATTTAAAGCAAGATATTTAAAGTAGGCATTGTTTTGTTCTGTTTCAATGGACTGATAAGTGGCTGCAAAATGGATTTAATTTAAGTTTTGAGCAGTGTTTTTTTTCTGTGGGTCAGAATTCCCCAAAGTGTCACAGGACAAATCTGAGGGGATGGAAATGATTGAAAACTTCTTTCATTATCTGTATCTGTGTCTGTATCTGTTCAACCAACTGAATTATCTGTATCCATATTTGTACTCACAATGAGCGTCGTTTATACTAACAGTCGCTGGGGTTTAAATCAAAAGTGGGTGAAACCTAACCAAGTAATTGTTATCGTATGTGACAACTTATGTATATTTATTATTCAATAGCAAAATATTTACAGAACAATCTCAGAATTAAGCTTCAGATCATTTTTGATCACAACTGAAAACAGCTACAGAAATGAGGATTTTCCTTCATCACGAGACTTTTGCTTGTATGATACTTGTAGTCGTAAAAAGTACCTGATACTTGTTTCATCCAAGTATTCAGCTCAACCTTAGTATCCATCCTTTGCTTTCACACATGCAATCGTGTCTTTGCATCGGTGTCGCTGCCGAGATCGAGGGCAGGTAACATGATGCAAAGAGTTCCAACGCTGCACAAAGGTCTATGATTTGTAAATATAAACATAACTTTATCATAGTCTACTACTATACACTATTTGAAATATACATAAACTGTTGTGCAAACTTAGAATATATCTTGAATAAATCACAACCTGTATATGTCATACGATCCTCTTGGGATCAAGTCAATCCACTCAGTGGTTGTTGATGTATTTCAGTCTGAACCAAAGTAGTGGAGCAACAGAACAACTAACATCACCAGAGTCGAGCTGCCAGCGTGGCTAAAAACATTTTTGCCACAAAAAATAACATTTATTTCTTTCTCTCAGATCCTACTCTTAAAACCACAGACATGAAACGTGTGTGAAGCAAACATAAGGTTTGATTGAAACACTTGTACAATGTGTGACAAGGTGCTGCACATGATGTCTTGGCTATAAATCCTCACAAGCCAAAAATATTAGGAATGACTGGTTTAGAAGATCCTTTGGGTCCTCTGTCAGTCTGAAAAAGGTTGTTGTCGCTCGCCTGTGGGGCCGATATGTGCGGTGTCCTGTTTCATAGCAATAATCAAAAACACACTGATCTAATTATCATAATGTCGGCTTATAGCCACTTCTTGGATAAACTATCACCCAAATGCTTCACCCACTGCGGACCTGTTATTCTTAGCCAATCAATTTCCGAGGCGGCAGCCCGGGATTACCTCCAAGGCTGATCCAACCCTCCTGCGAGAGGCTGCGAGCGCCGTCCGTGTTGTGCTTATTTTGCCTTCCTCCTACGTATTTAGGTCTGTTTGTTGATCTTGGTCGTGCTGCTCCTTTGGAGGCTGAACCAGTTCTGTCTGCTTTGTCTGGCCAAGCCTTGACACCGGCTGGACTGGGGACTGCGCCGCGGCCCAGAATACACAAACGTCACTGGTCAGAGGGCCAGCGAGAGGCGCGAGGAAACGCTTGGCTGTGGACCACACAGCCGCCAGACCCGTCTCGCTGTGCAATTTGAGAGAATTCAGTGAATGCATTCAGGTCAATGCCACGGTAACTCCAAGCTTCTCTGTGTTTAAGTGAAGGGGAAATACAGGAAGACCCTCCGTGCTGTGTATTTGTGCAGGAAGTTCAGATAGAAACGGAGGGATCACAGAACCTTGATTCACAACCGCAGGGGTCGCTTTAACTAAATAAATGCAAAAAAAGGGCCAATTCTTAAGAGAGAGAAGAAAGTCTGCTGGTGAATAATTTCCTCAGCAGAAAAAAAATTGCTCAATTACGTTGGTCTGGAGGTCTCCACTCCCAGAGAGGGAGAGTAAAAATAGTCCAAGAGATCTTGGACATTTCAGGATAAATTGGTATATCTTGGCAAGCGTTAATAAAACCTCAGAACACGAGAATCGTAGCATTTCTAAACTAATGGGCAGTCTTACAGCCTTTATGAATGTTTTGCCTCATTTGAAGTGACTTTTTTGGACAGTGAATTTGATTTCGGTGCTCGAAACCCTCCGTATGAAAGAAGAGTAACAGCTCACATTTTCCTTTCTGTATTCTTCCCTTTCTTCTCCTTCCATGATGCATTCACTGTCCTGTTGTGAACTATTGACCAGCGAGGTTTGATGATGGATAGACAAAGGCTATAGAGAGTGAAGCGTGAGAGTTGATGGGAATGTTATCAAAGCTGTGAACCGTCTCTGTGGCATTCAGAGATAAAATCTGTAGAAGAAAAAGAAATCTGGTTTTTACTATAAGAAATACTTTCACACAAACGCCGACTGGCTCTGGCTTTTAGCGCCGCGAGTATCAGACCTATTGTTTACACATTATTGTGGGTTTGGACGGATAAACATATGACATGTATTTAAGTCATATGCTTGTCTGTTTGCTTTCATTAATTGTTTCCATACTCCCGGCTGTCCTGCTTAATATTAACGTTCACAGTTTATTATGTGCTTCAGAGGCAACAGAGAACAGTATTTAATATTATTTTCTGTTAAGGGAAGTAGCAGCTGTTGGTCGGCGTTCACAGTCTGCTTTTTTCCATCAGGGAAATGCAAGTTGGACAATATTTTTGCTCGCTGTGCCACACTGTGTGGCTTTTTTTTTTTCTCATTACATTACGACTGCATCAACTCGAGCCAATCGTGGTTGCTGAAACACAGCAGTGAAAGACTGTTTTTTTTTCTTAAAGGCTGAGGCTGGTGATATTCGTTATTTTTCATATTGTCAAAAATCCCATTAAAAGACCAAAACCAACAATAAGTTTATCCTGACAAGACTTGCCTTTGTAACCAAATCATGACATATCTCAGTCCTCGGTGCCATCGAGCTACATTTTTGCCCATTAAAAGCACATCAAGAAGCCACACTGGTGAAAATTTCTTTCATTAACTTGAGCACAGACACTGTTTTGAGTCAATCCCACATACTCTGTGCTATAAATATATCCACAAAAATAGTGCCCGAAATTCATATTAAATCACAAATTAAAGTCCCAACAATTGGCCTATATACTTCTGTCTGAGTAACACTTGTAAAAACTCCAGTGCCCAGCTGTTTCAGGAAATTACTTGGCCCTTTTAAAAACTGGAACTTTATTTGTGACCTTTTTTTTTTTAAACAAGATTAAAAGTCCACACCCTTGGCTACTTGGGGACAGCAGGGCTTTGAGCTAAATGCTAACTTTAGCATGTTAAAATGGTCACAGTGTCAATGCTGAGAAACTAATGTTACAATGTGCTCCAGGTGACTCGTTAAAAGACTGTCAGTTGAACCTTAAACTGTGGAAAACAATGTGAAAGACAGTGGACGCTTTAGTGGACATTTAAGTCACATGCTTCATGTACGTCATGACTCACATCACTTCTTTTTCCATTGCGATGTCACATTTGGTTTTACTGATACACCAACTTTTCCTCCTCAGCCAAGGGTAAAAACTTTTCTGCAAATTGAAAATGTGCTCAGACACAAGTTGATGCTGAAGAACACATTGGACAAAAGAAGCTGCATCATATAGTGCGATATAATCAATATTTGTGCTCACAGATAGCAGAAGGCTACACGCTCAGCATAATTATAACACGAGGTGCCAATGTGGGTTCATGTAAAGTGCCTGGAATAAATAATGTTGCTGATGAAGTTCCTTTGTTTTCCATCTGAGCCATATTGAGGAGTCAGCTTCTGTTGCCAAAGATGTATAATAATAACTCGACACCAGATGCCATAATGACGCCTGCTCCAGTGGAGTTGCTCGCCTGGCACATACTGTACGCCAAAAAAGTTCCTAGCTCCAGAGTTTACTTGCACAGTATGAAGCCCACTGAATGTGCGCAGGAGTGTTGCTCCCACTCGCCCGCCCACGAGTTCCAGACTTTACACTGTCACAGATTTTTAAAACGCTTTTCTTGATTTAGAATTTCTTTTTTTCAGAAAATTTTCAATGTCATTTTTACTTCGGCTATCAAATTGTCCTTGGTGTGCCTGGGATGTTTTTTAATTAACTCGTGGGGATGTAATTTTGGATTTCGGGATTTATTGTTTAGTTTAAATTTTGGATGTCTTGCGTTTTGTCTTTAAACATTTTGGGACATAAGTTTTGGATTTTTTCCCCCTGCAATTTATAAATAAATCATTATCGAATTAATGAAATCATATGAGAGAAGAGCTGATGTGCTGTTGGTTTTGGGCTTTTCATGGAACGAGATAAGAAAAACAGAGTCACCATAAAGAGATCGTCTGTGTTACTCTTTAAACTGTCGTCTCAGAGAATGAATGCAGACACAGAGTTAAAGTGAAGTTATACAAACTCTACATCTGTACGTTAACCTCAGCCAATAGTTTTTGTTCTCACTTCGAGGGTCACCCCACATTGGCCTTTCCGGGTGTTACCAAGACATCACACATGTTCCAGTGCGCCAGAAACCCCAAGAACCAAAATTTGATTTGCAACATCCATCAAGTGTTATCGTGAAGTAAAGTTATTTGCATTCAAGAGGAAAAAGAGATGGGAAATCCATAAGCTGTCATCTGGTCCAGCTTCAAAAGTCTCTGGTTCTATTTTTCATATCAAACCCGTTGAAAGACGTGGTGTTGTTTGACTGGGTTTTTTTTTCGTTACGAACCGGGCCACATGAGATCTTCACGTTTGGAACCTTCCAGACGGCAATTTATTCGATAATAACGGTGAAATTCATCTGTTCTCCAGCTCTGGTCCAAGAGTTATAAAGGATTTGGAAAGTTTTCTACTGGTTTCACACATTGTCTCTGATGGAAAAAGTTTAAGAGGGAAAGAAAAGGCCACCCTGGATGAATTCTCACTCTCCTTTTCCCCTTTCTCCCATTCTCCCTCCCTGTTTCTTAAACGCACACCTCAGCTCACTCTATCCGGCACGCGAGTCAACTTTTTCTGCCCAGAAATCAGAGGAGGCATGTTCACCACTGCAGCAATTATGCTCACCACCAGGTTTACAACGCAGCTGAATTAGTTTTTGGAGTAGGTAGAGCACTGCTTTTCTCATTACGGCCCGTTGGCTCTGTTCGTTTCATTGTTTCCGGACTCCTGTCTTTGTCCATGGAGGCTTCTATATAACTGCTTTTGCAATTACATCACCTAAAGAGGATTTTTTGAATTACACACTCAGTCAGAAATGTTTGGCGTATGAAATGTGAACATGATTTTATGAAACAGTTGTCATCCTTCTGTTGGTGACTTAAGTGTGTGTGAATGAGACATGGAGCAAGACGAAAGGCCTCTGGGAATTTATATTGATTTATGGTTTTAAAATGATATTCGTCAGCCATTTTGGGTTTGTTACGTTTTGTAAATAATGTCACTCTTACAGGACTCGCACAGCTACTGTTTACCTCTGAACAGAGTTGTGAGCTGGGGCCAAATCTCTGATATCTTGCCCACACCTTCGAATCTGTCAGTGATTCAGAGGTCTGGGTTGCTTTAAGTAAAGTAAAGTTGACTTCAAATTGACTCCACTAACACATATTAAACAGCACATGAGATAAGTTAACCTCCAGGGTTAGAAATGTTTTCATTTCAACCCAAACAATCATCTATATCCTAAAACTTCAGGACTATCTGGTTTAAAGCCCTGGGACTGGTTGCAAAAAACACCAAGTTTTCTCCTTAAGTATGACACTAAAGGCCTAATTTCCCCTTAGCTGAAGGACTTACACAGTTGCACAGAACCCCTTAAAGGCTTCCTTAGTTAAGGAAAACATTAACTCATTTACTGCACTGAAAGAGATTTTACAGCGATGAAAGTTTCCATGGAGTTTGTTTAGGTGTTTGTTCAGGTGAACTCGTGGGACCCGCAGACTGTTAGTCGTCTTGACCTGCACATCATTAGTGCTTAAATATTTTCAGGGACACAGTCCTTCAGAGTAATGCACGTTTGTTTTTTGGATAACAATGCTGAACAATTAATGAAAACACAATGTCAGACTGAATGATGGAGTAAGCATTCGTTCTCAGTATCAGGTGCAACCAGTTTGGATCTTGTACAGACAGAAATGCTAACATCGCTGTAAATGCTACAAAACACTGTGCACTTCTGTGATAACAACCAGCAGCAGATAGCAGCTTCACTGCTTTCACATTAACTGCTGTTTGGCATCTGAATGGGAATAGTCGGAAAAATCTTTCCACCTTTTGTCAGGGAGTCAGGACATGGTGTCAGTATTAGAATTCAAAGATTTATTATACTCTGCAACTTCCACTTTGCTGTTTTCCAACTGTGATGTTCAGCACTCAACATCCCAGATATCACCTGTCAATTAAACAGCAGAGCTTCTGCAAAGTCTTCTGATATTATTAATTGTCTGTTGATGAAGAGTTTCAGTGGAGGGCGCTCTTTTCTCTTCATCCACGCAGACTATCGCAGCTCATTCTTCTGTTCAGTGCACACAGACTGGAGCTGGACTGTAAATCACATCGCTGTCTGTCAGCCAGGACTTTTTTTCCTGAGAGAGACCAATCAAACATCGTGTGTTTGGAACGGCGACTGTAACAGCTTCCATGAACTGGCTGTATTCTGAATCACAATTGTGTTATAGCAATCAGTGACGGAGAGTAGCAGAATGCAGATCTGTTTATTTGAAAATGTCATATTATATAACGTTCAGCTGCAATCATTCCCTCATTTCTCCTGAAACTTGACCTGCTGTTGTCCGGTATTCCCATGCTCTCACACACACACATTACATCTCTGTCTCTAACAGTTTGTGTTGCAGTTCTTTTCTGCGGACTTATACTTTTTTTTGCATATAAAAAACAGAAGGGCAATTTTTGCATATGTTTTGGTCCTGCAATGCAAATATTTTGGAACAACATAACCAGTATATCATTTTGCCTTACCCATATATTCCATTACTAGCCAACCTGTGTCTCCATGGTACACGTAGACTTTTTGATTGAAGATATATATTGATCTTGAACTGCCAAAAAAAGCTGCCAAAAATGTGTAACAACAAATAGACCTGGAAATAACCCTTAAATAACCCTTAAATCAACTTAAGTATTTCCATATTCAAGTACTCACATTATATCATTATCAAGTACTTGAGTGGAGTGAGATGACATATCCTTCATGGAGCATGGGCGCTGGAATGACCTATTTCACATTTTGTACCACTTTCTTTTTCACAATCACAATGACATCTTATGTGCATGTAGCTGGCTTCAGGCCTGGAGCCTTATAAAACCTGTGAATTTTGGGGCAAACTGGACTCATGTATTCTGAAGTAACAAACCACTTCCTGTTGTGTTTGGTGGCAAAACATGATACCTCACCACAGTCACTGTTTGACAAAACTCAAGCTTTAAGTAACTTTTGATGTCCAAGTTCTTACGATGGTACAGACAAAATTTGTAGTCGATCAGATGTAATCTGTAGGAGGAGTTCGTTAACGTACGACAAAAATGACACATTAAATTCAAAATGGCTGACTTCCAGTTGGGTTTAGGGGTCCAGGAGACTTTTTTAATCTCTTGGGGTTTTACATGTGCCTACCAATTTATGTTGGTGAAACCAGCTTTGTGGGCTGCTTTGTAGAACTTTTTTAGGGGGCGCTACAGAGCCATTTCGTGACACCTGTTAACCAGACCCATATCCGATTCAGCTCTGATGTGTGCGCAAAGTTTCATGAGTTTTTGAGCACCTTAAGGCCCCACAAAAATGTGCTTCTTCTTGTAGGAAAAAAAAAAAAGATTCCTTCGCGACCGCCTGCAGTCAGTGCTCGGGACATAAAATGAACTCTAAAGTAAACCTGCAGGTAGAGGTTAGGGTTAGCCTTCCTTTCTGCGCTGCACAGACTGTAAATAATAACTAGGATATGCCTGTTTAAAGTGTCACTGCACATGTATTTAGTCTAGTTTGTCGAAATGCTTTCACACCTCACTCTTATGCCTAGTCACCATTCAGCATCCCCATCCCTGAACATATTTCTTTCTTCTGACGTGATACACCTTGAGACACTACAAATCTGAATTACTGACTGTTTGAAAGTGCTCACAAACAAACTGGACTTGTGACTGCAGAGCAGGAGGGAGGGTTTTTATTCTCTGCCATGAAGACCAGAGTCCTGGTGGCAGTAAAGGTTTAGAGTAGCTGAGTGAATTCTCCAGCAGGCCTTTAGATTTGACCCAGTGACCTTCCAGCTTCACGCCGGCATCTCTAACCTTGATGTTTGCATTCACGTCACGCCTCAGCTGAGGTACAGTGAGTCTGGTCCTTGACGCCCCACCAGCTCTCTGAGCTTTTACTCCACCTCTAAAGACAAACCTGTTAGACATTGTGGATCTCAGATCACTTTTTGGCTCCTGTAGCCATAATCAGCATGGTGCAGGTTTGTGACCCATGTGCTGATCCCAGAGCAGATTGAAGACAGGCTCTGGACGGACTCTTTATAGAGGTCACATCATATTTTGGGAATGCAGCCACCCTTTAGTCCTCTCCAATACATGTTACATCAAAGCAGTGTGTCCTCTACCCCTCGCCAGTGTACAATATGCAACAGTATGCACTGGCCTTTATTCAAACCCACACTAATTACCTCCAAGGCTTAGTGGAGATGGTCTGTTGTTTGAAAACACTTGTTTCTTTGGTAACTGTGCAAACCATGTATGGCGTTCTTCGATAAACAAAGCAGAGCTCCCTGATGGATGTTCAACTGCAGATAACAGATTGTGGAAATTACATTCTCTGCTTGTAGATTTGTAATCAGATTTGAGTTCACTTAAGTGTTTTTTTTTTCTGCAGAAATGTTTCTTGAAGAGTTTTGGAATGCGTCCAAGTACAGTACAATTGGAGTTCATTACTGAAAGAAAAACATAAACAGGACCAGTGAGAGTGTACAGTTCTCTCAGGAAAAAGTGAAGCTCATACACTTAAAATTTCCTCGTGCAGATCCAGAGATGTTCAAAGTGGAGCCAATCATGGAAAAACATCACGCCTAATTCACCAATATCTTAAGTTTCTTCTTAATTTGTTCTTAAGAAAAGTCGATGTCAGATTTATGACGTGTTCTTTCACCCCAGAATTATTTGCACCTCTGTTCTTAAAGTCAAGAATGTACAAATTAAAGTCTAATATTGTATTCACACCGGATTCCAGGCAAAATCCCGGCGGCGCGATGGACGTGACGCAAACGATGTGAAATACGCAAATTAAGTGCCACAAATTAGGCAAGTAGCACAATTTTGCATCATACACTTATTCAAGAGAGTTGAAAACCTGACCAATTTGTGCTGTGATAGCCAATCAGCATTGAGATCCTCCGCAGACATATGATGCAGGAGGACATGCCAGAAGAAGTTCATTCATCAATTCAGCAGTTTCACGCTTTCATATGACGCGAGTTATTGGTTTGTATGAAGCGAGTCGACACAAAATATTCTAGCGTTCAAAGTTGTGTGAGTAACGCAAATATATTACTGTAATTTAAATCCCTTTATATTATACAACTGAACTGAAGAAAAGCCAATAACCAATCATTTTACACAGACATGTCAGCACTAAATGTGCCTAACTGTGCTCTTAAGCGTGCATAGATTATATTCTTACCCATTACTTAACGGGTGTACAAATGTCAGGGCCCCCTGGCCTTCACCTGCAAAATGTCACTCATATCAACATGTACTCACCAGAAAGAGACTCAGAATTACTACAAACAGTTGCAAAGGAACAGGATAGAGTCACAAAATAACTATGCAAAGGGCCAAAACTAGGAATGCACAATAATATCGGCATGTCATCAGCATACAGAGTAAAATGAACTATCAGAATCGGCCAGAATGCTCCAAACACATTCTCCCTTTGACGTCCAGGTACAATGTGAAAGGTACCCTGGGTGCGTTAGCTGTTGATGTTCTGGGACAACCTGTCAAGTTCTGCCTGTTACATGCATTGCTACTGTTTTTTTATTATTTTGCACAATAAATAAATATTACAAACATTGAAAAGTATTTCATGTCTCCATCTGCTGCTGGGCCATCATGATAACAGTATGCATGCATAATATGACATTAATTCCACTACAGAAGAGAAGAGATGATCACTAAAATTAGGTAGGTTATCGGACAAATAAGTTGCTATTGGATATCGGCAAAAATCCAATATGATGCTTCCCTACCCAAAACAACCAGAGAGTCACAAAATGACTACAGAGACTGTGTTTCTTGCTCCCATGGAGGAGAGGTGGTGGGACCCAGTGTCTCATAACTTGGCGATGTTCTTACCTAAGAACAAATTCCAAAAAAGAAAATACTGGTGAAAGACAGAATGTTTATAAAAACTGCATAAGTGGGCTTTAAAAAGAAATTTCTTCTTAAGAACAGTTGGTGAATGAGGCCCAGTTTTACCACAATTCTGGTGTTTTCTGAAGCCAAACTAAAAGTTTACTTTAAATTTTTTACGGCATCCAAAAAATACATGAGAACCAAAGCAAACTTTTTATCGTTTGCCTCTGAAAGACAGAAACGCTGCAAATGGAGTGAAAACCAGTGCTGTGGATTGTACACGTATACCCCCAGACTCCAAAACCCACAACTCCCAGCTCCACACCCAGACGCCTCTTCCTCTCTTTTTACAGCCAGACATTCTCCAACCTGTCTGGGGTCCAGGAGTCAACCACCACCCCTTGACACCAATCCATACGGGTTAATTGACAATGAAAATACCTGGAGGGAAGACAGACGTTTATAAAGTCAAGATTTAAACCTGGCCATATAGGATTATTAAAAAAAAAGTCACGAGCACGCCGCAAAGAAAATACCTCGGCCTTCAGATGAATAGGTATTCTTTCTTCTTCTCCAATGTGTTGTTTTTCTTTGGGGAGCTTGCGGTCTTGAAGTGCTTTGGACCTCAGCTCTGAGGCAATTTAATGGATGTACAGAAGCCACACTGTGCAGAAAATAGTATTAAAATATGTTCCTTATGTTTTGATACCAAATTCGGGCTTCGGAGTAGCGCACAGTGTGCATCGGTGGCATTGAAAAAACATGCCTGCTGCAGTGACACGCGGGGCAGCTCTTTTGGCCACGACGGAGAGAAACGGCGTCCAAACACTTGCCTCAGCAGCACTCTTACAATCACTGAGGAACATTTCTGTAGCCAGGAAACATTTGAGCTGATTTATGACTCTGTGGCTCAGTTTGTTGCCTGATGCTGAAAACGTTGTTCCTCTGCACTGACTGAGAGTTCGTCTCTTGCATTACCACCCTTAAGATTCGGCTTATGGATCGAATTAACTAACCAAATACACAATTGAGACACACAGAGACAAATGTGATGTACATGGAGAAAGACAGCAGAACGCACGCTCATTCACTAGTTGTAGATCCTCTTCCAAACCGCTTATTTTTGGATGGTGGGTAAACAAAATCTAAACATGCATTCCATATTTCTTTGAGCCCGACATGATGTTCTGCAGCAGTTTGCTTTAGTTCTGCTGTCAGCGTATTATAAAACAGTGAGAGTGAATAACTCTGCAGCGATAGCATCGCTAAAACGTTTAGCTGAAGGCTACTGAGCTCGTGCCCAGATAGCATCACGATTAAACATCACCAAACGGGTTAAACATGAGAGCTCTGTAAGAGAAACCATGCAGCAGCGCGCAGGTTTCCATAACAATACTGCAGATACACATCTCTCTCTGTAATCAAGAGTTTACTCACAGCTGCTTGTTTTGACAGCGTTGCGTCAACTGTTTTGACAGTGGCTCAGCTGAACTAAACTTTTCAACCATTCAGCTCTTTTTTTCCATTTTCTAACGTCTGTGTGAGGATCATCGGCTCATCAAACTGCAGCGGCGCCAATATCTTTGTTGTTATTTTAATCAGAGCTCTGCGTTGATCAGCTTTGCACATGCTGGGCAGCACATGGCACGTTCACATCTGTCAGCTTGGTCTGAGATGGTTCATACAGACAGTGAAGATGGTGAAATCAGCTGTGTCTGGACCATAGACTGGATAAAAATAATGCCGGAGCCACCGTGACGTCAACCATTGGTTTGTGGACTCTTTTTCTGAAGCCTCGAGTTTGGCATTTTGGCTGTTGCCACGCTGAATTTTTTTTTGGAGCTTTGGAGGAGTGAGGGGGGATCTGACTAAGAGCCTGAGGACGCTATCGGCAGACAGCCTGTCACTTGAAGCAGTCACACTGTTAATTATGCTTATCTTATCAGGACTCTTAAATGTGGGCGGGGTTGTTGTCACTCACTGCTCCGTCTAGCACTCACTGCATTGGAAAGGGGTTAAACGCTGACATTTTCGGAACAATATAAAACAGGCCGCAATCTCTCTCTATTTAAAGATTAATATTTATATTTAAAAATGCCTTACACTTCTCTTTATTTTGCTTTGACATTACACCCCACAACATCAGTGGTTGCATCCTTTCTCCTCAAAATTCAGACTCAACATGTGCACCTCTCTGTGAATGTCAGGGTGACCTCCGATAAGCACAGCAGAGGTGAGATGAGCTGCAAATGATTTTTTACTGGGGGGTCTTTTGTTGCCCGTGACAGATATTTTCTCAATGAACTGTCTGAAAGAAGGAGAGTCAATTGTGGAGATGAAGCTTGTGGATCCAGCCACAAGCCTTGTAGGGCTACAGCCAACCTCTGCCACAGAGGGCACATCTTTTGATGAGCTCTATATTGTTGTGTTGTCATCGAAGGTGTCCGACCGCTGCCTACTGGTGCCAGAGTCCTGCACTGGTCAATTTTTGAAAACCAGCACCCACCCATACCGGTAAAGCTCAGTACCAGAACCAAACCATTACTCGTCATTATGTCAAAGTCAAAGCCACATCTGCCCACACCAGTTCATAAAAGTCCTGCAACCCAACCAGCACCCATGATTAAACACACAGGCTACAGTCACTCACATTAAGCTGGGTTCTTGAATTACAAATCCAGCGGAGGAAAAGTCTCTTCACTGGCTGCACTCGATGGCGGGATGGCGAAAACATTCAATCACTGCCAGGTTAGGAAACATTTTAGCATGCTCCTTCTACCACCATAAAACCTCAAAAGAATCCTCCCTGGGTGTCTTGAAGTCCATGTAGGCTGCCACCTCATCCTCAGGCTGCAAAGTTTCATGGCTGGAGTCCTCCACGTCGGTGACCAATGTGACGATGGGGTCAAAGATTTGACTTGGGTCACTGACTTCCAAAATAAAAGGAATTGTGGCTTGATAGAGTAGTGATTTAGATTTCAAAAAAAAATGTTGAAAAAAATACATATGATATGATTAACTGTTGGATTTCAAATCAGTAGGGTAGTGACAACAAAAGTTATTTGTTTTGGGGGAAACTGTAATATTAATATTGCAATTTTAATTTGTTCAATTTCGGCCTGCCTAAATATAACTTTTTCCTAGTCGACCAATAGTCGTCATGTAGGTCCATTAGTCGACTAGTCGCCCGCATGTTTACAATATTAATTTAATTATTAACTGATATATTTTGGTGGTTTGAGTTGAAGGTGTGAGAAAGAATAGTATCAGTAACATTGTTAACACTGTGCTACATTACAGAGAAATACAAACTGTACTAATGAACCTTCATTAATATAGGCCTATATTTTATCTCCAAGTGCACGTCACACACTGAGCGAGCCGCCTGTTAATGACGCTGTGGGCTAATGGGCATGTAGCTACTTCCATGTTTCAGATGATACGTCATGTTTGTAGTCGACCAATGAAGATGAGTTTACATATCACCTTGGGTTCGTCCTTCACCTTCTCAAAATGATCCCACACTTTGGATTTCCTGCCCGACATGTTATTAACTAGCCTGTGGAATAACCGCAGGTACCAGCCCTGGAAATTAACCTGACTCCTGTCTGACTGCTGAGCGTGGACACTTCCTGTCTGTCCTTTCATAATAAAATTACCACATGGTCCAGTCATATAGTATAATCATACTGTCCAACACTGCTACCCACTTGTAAAAACATTGCCCTGTTGTGCTTCAGGCACATTTTGAAAATGAATCATAAAGGTTTATATTAAAAACATTTCCAGAGTCCGCTAATTGATTATAAGTTGAGTATAAGTTAGTTGTTAATGGGGTAAAACAACCAAAGCCACTCCTTTAGGCTCCTTTAATTTCCAAACTTTCAGTTCTTGTTTGTCCCTGCAGCCTTAAATTAATTTGTGCATGAATAATGCACCCCACAGGTCTGCAGAGTTTCAGTTAAAGGAGATTGGATGTTTTTCTCGATCACAGTTTTTCAGGCTGATAAAATATCATTTCTTACTGTAGCTGTGATCATATTGAATGTGACTTGTATTCAACAGGGGAGGAAAAGAGTGTTTTTAATTTTCCGAATCATTCTTGTCCAGCACAAAGCTACGAAGCCAAGCATCGGAGCGGTATGAAATACAGCTGCTGTGATAGTGACACGTGTATCTTCAATTATATGGCCTTCAGCTCGTCTCACTCTTCATGTTTCTCAGCTATCGTGATCCTGCTGTGTCTCTGACAGTCCTGACATGGAGGCATCACAAGAACACGGGTTAAACCTGCTGCTCTGTCTCGTCCGTGTTGTGAGGAGGCCTCTGGAGGTTTCCTTTGGTCAGTACGGTGACTCAAAGAGACGTGAAGACGGAGAGCTTAAAGAAAGTACCATCTCACATCTGCCTCGTCTCACGTCGCTCTCATTTTTTATTCCGTCCTTCATTCTTTTGTATCGCGGTTGCCATTCGTTTGGAACGTCTCGGGATCGTCTTTTCCATTCCCACACAGCTGGAGCGAGTTACTGACTGTTTGGCGATCGGGCCAGTGGGGGAGACACAGATGGTTCAATTCTCATGTCACCCTGTCTGCTTGGCAGAGACGTCAGGGAGCAAGTGGAGAAGGATTTACTCACTGAACATACGTATATATACATACACATACAGATGCACACACAAATAGGATCCAATGCATACACAGTCACGCATGGACAGTATGTGTGGGGAGCTTTCACACACATTTTTCTCATTTATATCGCAGGCTTCGACTCGACAATCTCGTCCAGAGACAGTAATACAGAGAGCAGCAGATTAAGCTTCAGGTCAAGCCACCGAAATGCATCAACATATACGGTAGATTTAACAAATACAAAGGTATACATGCAAACATGTAGCAGTGTTTGCCAGAGTTTTTCCACCCACAAATTTATTCTAGTCAAAGCGGAAAAGCCACAAAAACACACTTAGAGCATCATGTGGTTCAAAACCTTCCACTGAAAATGGGGATAAACAACCAGGAGAAAATATGTGACTGCAGTGTTGTGAAAATAAATGTGCTGTTTTTGGTTTTATTTTATTTTCAATAGATCAACCGATAATAAACTTCTTGGTGGTCCACAGAGTATTTAACACAATATTTAACACTGTTAGTATTATTACACATTGTGTACCAGTAGTCTCTTACCTTTGACTTCTTGTTTAGGTCAGTTGGAGCAACTTCTAACCTTGTCTAGCTCTAGGTTTATGCTAGTAACATTAGCATGTTGTATTTGTTTGGAAAACATGTTTAGTATAAGACAGTTGTTTTGTCAGTGAACCTTGTGAGTTGTAATGGAGCCGAATTTTGTAACGTTACCTTTGTTAAATGTTGCTGTTGTCCCTGGCTTCATATCGGAAATCTTCACTAGCTGCTAGGCTAATTTATACAATGTAAAATGCCATAGGCTCGTGCTAATAATGTTAGCATGTTGTATTTGTGGGGAAAATGTGTCCAGATAAAGACAAGTGTTTGTCTGTGAATGCTGCGAGTTATAGTGAAGCTGATTTGTGTACTTGTATTTGAAATTGTCTCTATTAAGCCATGTTTACTGTGTGTTTAATGTGTGTTTAAAATGTGTTTTGAATCAACTAAATTTTACAGCACTTCACAGAAACCCCACCTCAAACAACAACAAACAAACTAGTGTTTTGGAGGTGTAACTGCAGAGTGACACAAACACACCATTGCACAATTATAAATGCTCACAATGACGTAGGCTGTGTGTAAATCCACCTTTACTGTCCTCCAGTCCGCATGTCAAAGTGTCCTTGTGCAAGGTACTGAACCCGAAATTGCTCCTGCCATTGGTGTGTAACCTTGTATGTTAGCCTCGGCCAGTGTGTGAATGTGTGAATGTGACTCATAATGTAAAAGTGCTTTGAGTGTTCGGAAAACTAGAAAGGCACTATGCAAGTGCAAGTCCATTCACAGAAAATCATATCATTAAAATTTTGCCATATTTATGCCTCAGAGCCAGCAGCGGTCAGATGCATGATGTTTTTGGTCATCCATCCATCCATCTAATTCTCATTAACGCTCGGGAAGGCCTTGAGGGATTTTCTTCACATTTGGCACAAACGTCCACCTGGACTCAAAGATGAACTGATTTACTTTTCGTGGTCAAAGGTTAAGGTCACTGTGACCTTGAAGACGATATCTCACAAACACCGTGAGGGACTGTCTTCAAATTTTAAAGAGATGTCCACCTGGACTGAGGAATAAATTGATTAGAATTCGGTGAAGGTCAGTGTGACATCATAAACTTTTTTTTGGCCATAACTCATACGCTAATCATGGCAAAACTTCACACAAATGTCTAACAGGATAAAATGAAGTGATGACATTTTACAGTATATCCAAAAGGTCAGCCTTACTGTGACACCATGTTTTCTGGCCATTATTCAGCATCATATCTCAGGAGCAGAAGGGGAGACATTTGGTCAGATACTGAATTGGTGACACTAATCTTGTCCATCTTAAAACTGAGGTGATTCTATCATCCATGCGTCCATGCTTTAGAAGTTGTAGCTTCTTTGCAGCAGCATCCATATTTGAGTCTTTGGCAGAGGCATACAGCCGTGAGGCGGTGATTGAGAAACACCATTCCCCAGAGCCCCCAGAGTGTCCAACCGTTCAAAACCCCAAAATATTGATTTTATAATTATTCAAAACAGTGAAAAGCAGGCGATTTACAACTGAGACGCTGTAATGAGCCAATGCTTTTTCATGACAGACTTAAACGAGTCTGAAAATTGTTACCAGTTAATATCCTATCAATCACCCATTTGATTGATCAAATATTTGTTTTATGACTCTTCTGAAGCTCCTTACAGTGATGTCATCCACCTTCCCTCACAGCTGGACGCTGGCTCTACACAGTGTTTGTTTGAAACGCACACAGAAAACACGCACACATCACACAACACTGAACCCATTAATTTTTACCTAATTACAGGCATATTTTTCACATCGTATCAACAGTGACCGTGCCTCGCACCACATACGCTCTTTATTCAAAACATATTGTTGGAAGTGATGTGACGGCATGGGAGGAAGAATTCGGAAAAACCCTGAAATTACTTGGAGAGAAAAGGAGAGTTTTGGGTCTCCCAGTGTTTTTGTTTTTTTTTTTTCGTTTGTTTTCAGAAAATGGGTCTCGTTACAGTCGAAGGGATCGATAATTGTTTGCTGGATGTTTGAAGGTTTGTTGTCATGCTTAAGTTTGGCAGAAGGGCAGGCGGCATTCCTGCGGTGGACGAGTCGGTCATTGTGCTCATCTAGGGCCCCTCTCCTGCTGGGGAGGAGACTACTGTGTGTGTGTGTGTGTGTGTGTGTGTGTGTGTGTGTGTGTGTGTGTGTGTGTGTGTGTGTGTGTGTGTGTGTGTGTGTGCGCTAACATTGCAGACACAGTAGGTGGGAGTTGTCTGTAGCAAGAAGACCCTGCTGACAGCTGTAGACAGGTGGGAAACCTTACAATAATATTACTCAGGAGTTAAGGGTGTGTGTGTGTGTGTGTGTGTGTGTGTGTGTGTGTAAGAGAGAGTGCACTTATTCATGTCAGCTGATGTGTAAAATATCACCAGTTAATCAATACACTATAACACGACCGCAGACACAAACTTGAAATAAAAAATATTCTTCCCACATTTTTTTAATCATAGTTTTACACTGTGTACTTATCATAATTGTAGTAACTAAAAAGAAGAAAGTTTATTTATTTTTCTGCTGTAACAGCAATTTTAGCAACACTGACAGCTTCGATACTGTTTAACAGATTTCTGCTATATCTGTGTGAACAGGGACTAAAACACTTTGTAATATCTGCTAAATTCCAACATCTCTACACGACGTTAAAGGTATATGATGCAGCAGTTGTTGCTCACTGTTGTAAACACTACATTCAAGCTTGGCCCCTCCTCTCTACACTTTTTTTAAGAACACTGCAAGCTATTATTGTAAAGGACAAGCCGATACCTTGGCAAGCTAACTAAGCTAACAGCCAGCAACAGAAAACAAGCCAACTCTACGTCGCCTTTCATTCCCATCCTCTCCTTCAGTGCTCACCATCATGTTTTGGAACGAGCTTTGTTCACTTGGCATTTCACCTCTTCGGGGTACATTTGCAGTTTTTCAACGCTGCGTCCACTATTTTCGTAGCTTCCTCTTGCATGCATGCTACGACTTCCTGGGTGCTACCTTTTTCATTTAAGTCCTGACCTCACCTGCACGCTGTCCCCAGGAACGTCCTGAACGCAGCTAAATGTGAAGAACATACAAGCAGAGGGCAGAGACGAATCTTCACTCCAACTTCGTCAGATATCTGCGTTCGGTCATGGACTTTCCACATCCAGATATGACGTGCAGGGTACCCTGGGTGTGTTGGTTGTTCACGTTCTGGGACGCAGTGTCAACTTCAGCCTGTTACATGCATTGTCTTTTCCAAAATACACTTCTGTTTTCACAGGAAATGCAGTTTACACACAGTCTCTTTCAGAAGTAATGCCCTACGTGGATACAACACCATGAATGTATGTTATTTGATATATCTTCAAATCAGAAATAGAAGTTATGATGTGAGCATGTTTTCTCACAGGCCTGTTCTTAATTATGATATTGTGTTTAGTGACATTATGCCATCGGCATCCCTCCATGATTTAGGCACTCCATACATCCCACCATGACTCTGTACATTACTCTGTGTGAAGTGTTGAGGCCACAGCACTCACTAGTCATGACAAAAATGATTTAACGTCGATGTTAGCTCTCTGAACTAGCGTCTCGCCGCAACTCCCACGTACAGACAAACTCCTGCTCCCTGAACTAGGAAGAAAGAAGAGCAAACATCACCCTAACTCTCTGCTAAATTAAATTATATAAAAGTTATCAACCTCATCTCCCCAACATATGTGTGTTGGATTGCCTGCTGTAAGAAAGGTAAAAAAACTGTAATAATGTTGTTAGTCTGGATTTCAGTGGAGAGTTTTAGTGTCCCGTGATGCTCTTGAAGACTTTCCCATGATGATGTGAATAAAATTCCAGGGCAAACACTGAATTCTTTTCATTTTTGTGCATTAAAGTTTCCAAATTTATGGATATTGAATATCAGGACATTATATCCGGAACAACTTTCAAAGCCGCTGCTGGTCGAACCGTAAAGCACGCATGTGTTTTACCCATGCACCCTGCTGCTGAAGAATCTTCACCTGTGCACCGAGCGAGTTCATCTTCTCATCTTACCCGATCAGAACGAGATTACCCGCCTGGTACATGCTGAAAAGAATACGTCTCACGCAGTGGCAGCACATAACTCAACCGTGCCAACACATCAAAACTGGAGTGAAAGTCTTCCTCAGAAGTGGCTTTCTTTCTCTTTTTTTGTTATCTGCAACTCTGAATCTGTTTTACACAATGTGTGCAGGACATCCATTACAGAGCTGTCCCCTCGCTGAGGTTTTTATGGTGAGATAAAAGAAAAACCAAGAAGGTTATCTCCAGCTCAGCTGACATTCCAACTCAGAGGATGGTGTTGACTGCAGCCCGCTAATTGAAGACACATTTGAGAGATGTCTCACTGTGTGCCAAACGGGCTCTCACTGATCCGGCAATCCTGGTGCAAGAGGGACCTCCAGTGGCCGAGTGAGTCGTGAGGAGTTACACTGCTGCTGCTGCCTGAGATACATGTCAGATATGATGTAGAGCTCATGACTGAGTTCTCTGGAAGTGAAACACAGACGTATACCCACCTCAGCTGCCTTGAGTTTTATTACAGTGGTGTAAATTTAGATGAAATATCGGGATGGTTTCAATCCATTGACAGTTAATGAGAATCTGGACGATGAAGAGCAGTTTGTTCCTGTAGTCTTTTAATGAATGGATTCAAGGCTACATCATTGTGTTAATACTGCAGTTCAAAACTACCTGATGTTGCACAAACTCAGTTTACTGATAGGAGCCTAGAATAAAAGCATCAACTTAGATATTTGCACACAAAGTAGGCTATACACAACAGCATACAACAGATAAAAAACATGAGACAGGGGATGTCAAGGAGACACCGGTCCATATAGTCAGGGGCGCACCACCAGGAAAAGCAAAAAAGAAAACTGGAAAAGGATCTTGGCACATATCTTAAACCCCCTTAAACCTCCCATAGAGGCATTATACAGTGCATTGCCCCAAATAAACCCTAAATGGGGCCCATTTTAGCCACCGTACGACAGCTGTGTACTGTTGTAGCCTGAAAGAGGTGTCACCAATTCCCACTGAAAAGTTGTGATCCATAAAAATGACGGGAGAAACTTTGGCCCGTGCTTGTGGAGATGGGAAATTGGCGATGCAGATGAGGTGGAAGCCTGATTGTAGACACTGTCGAATATTTTTTGGTGCACGCCATTTCTGGCTTTTGTCTGTACGTACATTTTTAGTATTGATCCTACGCACTGTTTTATAAATGAGTCACCTGGTTGCTGCTTGTCACAGACGACTCAGTCTCAGTTTGTCTCTGCAGTTAAAGACTTGTAGGCATTAAAGTGTCCAAAAAAAGCCAACTAATGTTTTACATTTTGTTGAGTGGTGTAATTGCATTATCCCAAACATTTTGTATCTGTACTTTTAACCAAGGACATTTGGTTGTGTCATTTGGGTGCTGCCACTATTTGCGCATGTCAGGGGTCTGCAAGAGGCAGTCATAAACTGACTTTTTGTATAGTTTTAAGCCAATTTTGGTCGCTTTGAAGTATATGCTCTGACAGGATGAAGGATTTTAGGCAGTGGATGTCTGGATCCTAAGTTATCAGAGAAACAAGCTGAGCAAACGCTAACCACAGCTCAACAAAAGAGACCTCTGGGGATAATTCAACTCCCAATGTAAAGACGCAATTAAAATGCACAAATTAAGCAGTGCAAATAAAGTAGTAGAGTACCTCAATTTGCGTCGTACACTTAATAGCCAGATTTGAAAAATCTGAACTCAAGTGACCGATTTGCGCTGCGATAGCCAATCCACATTTAGATCCTCTGGTAACATCCGACACTGAGGATACACCGGCGGATGTTAATTCACTGATTCAGCAATTTCATGCACGTATGATGCAATTCAACACAAAATATTTTAGCGTTCAAGCTCATGTGAGTAACGCAACGCGAAAATGTTCATCGCATTTGGTGTGACCACAACATAAGGCTTCAAACAGCCCACAATGCAACACTTTGTAGGAGCCGATGTAACACCAGTACTCACTCCTCTCACTCACTCTTTAAATCCCAGATTCCCAGAATTTCGTCTTTTATTCCGGCCAATATGGCCGTCTTGAACGTGCGGCACCAAGTTTTCTCCTACGTGCTCATGCTCACAGTCCTCTGGTGCTCCTCAGATTCTTTCTTCTGGTTCACGACATGTTTGGAAATGTGAGGCTGAGAGTGAGCTGACTGAGCCTTTTAATGCCTGGCTTTACCAGAGCTTTCAACGTGGTTTCACATGCTGAGGAAGAGCATCCTGATTTAAAGAGAGTTGACAATAACTGTGCTGCACACAGCGTGATTTACACCCACCAGGAGCCAGGCAGCTGTAGCTCAACTTGTGTTTTAATGGCCAAAAAGAGAAAAGGCAAAGAAAGACATCCATCCTTAACTACTGATATCTGACAAAAAAACTTTGACAGTCTTCCCAGGATCCTTCACAGGCCTCTCTTCTTGTTTTTCAATGTGCCAAAAGAATAGCTGGATGTCTGTAAGAAAAGATGAGAAAAAAGAGACGGAGTGAAGAAATAAACTCCAAAACAATCCTGCCCTGGCACACAAAAGGCATTTCAGGTCTGAGAGAAAATAGATTGCAGATGTTGCTGCCAAAACCTGAGGAGGAAATGTTTACAACCTGGTCCACCTTGTACACCAAATTGATGCCAGCAGCTCGGCCTGATGTCTCGCTGGTGTTACAGCGTAGCAGAAAATCCACAGGTAAAAAGTAACATAAGCTAACAAGGTCTCCAAAAACAAGCACTGAGCAATCAGCCTGTCAGAAAAGAGTCTGTAGGCAAAGTCTAATATCAAGATGTAGGTCATTTAAACTCTTAAAGGAACAGTTCGACTTTGTTTTAATATGTTTATTCATTTTTCTGCCAAGTGCAGGAGAAGACTGATACCATGCTCATGTCCAAAGAGTGAAGTCAGATAATTTGGGACGCTTCTTGGTGGATTACTTGGAAAACCACCCAAAACTTTGATGACTACTTTAAGTGTTAGTTTTATAACTTGTTCTGGTTCTCTGCTATATTTCTCTAAAAAAAAATGTTGCAAGTAAAATACTTTACAAAGTTTGGACGCTCGAGCACATCAAGTATTCCTACCTCATTCCAAGGAAATGTTCAGGTAAAATAGGATAATCATGTTTGTTTGGTGAGCCAGAGGGCAAAGCTTTAGATTTACTGGTCCATCTGCATCCCAACCCTCTCCTGTGGTCATCAATCAATCAATCAATCAATCAATCAGTATGCGTCCCATGTTCCACATGGGTCCAACTTGTAGGAGGTCTCCGGGCAGACCCAGAACACACTGGAGGGATTAGATATCTCGTCTGGCCTGGGAACACCTTGGGATCCCCCAGGAGGAGCTGGAAAGCGTTGTTGGGTAGAGGGACGTCTGGAATACAACCTTGCAACCTGGCTTCGGATAAGCAGTTGAAAATGGATGGATGGATGGATGGATGGATGGATCTGTGGCTATTCATTAAAAAAGATTGTCCAACTTTTCTGCCATAATCTCCCTGTTCTGTTGCTGCCTGTTTTCTTGGTGCCATATCACTGGCGGTGAATGACGTGCGTCAAAAACTATGCCCCATTTACTTTCAATGTACAACCCCACACCAGCAGCATATTGTTTAGTTTGTTTGTTTAATATGTTTAGATTAAGACTGTGGTGTTTTAAAAGCGATCAAAAATAGTTGCTTATTTCATATTTATGTTTTTAACAAACACCATTTCCCATAAACCCTGGAGCTTTGGAGGCTAAACATCACGGATCAATTGTAGTAAAAGCAGGACAGAGAGGAGCGAACACTGTAAACATTTAAGACAGCAGAGATAACAGCAGGAGAGCAGTGGTGAGTTTTACAGATATGGATGAAACAAAGTGGCTGCTGCACTTTCAGTTTTCATGGAAACTGTTGTTCTGTGCTCACAAAGTGGTTTTTGTTTAACTTTGTTAAAATCACAAGGTTTTTAAATTCTCGTAGTAAATGCCGTGGTGGAGCTGATTAGTCTTGAGATATGGAAGGTGAGCCCAGAAACCTGCTTCATTTTTTCAGAAAGACTGATGAAAAAATTCTGATTGCACTGAGTTGCATTAACCGGCTGAACAGAGGTGAACTCAGACTCTCTCTATAGACACAAGCGTGGTCAGTCTGCTCCTGTAGCATATGTCGTATTTTCCAAAATGTCAAAGTATTCTGTTAAAAAGTGTTAATTTGTCTGGATTTGTCAGCTCCGTGCATTGATGTGTAAAACATGTGTATACATACATATATGACAATGATACAACCCATGAAGCGTGCCGAAGAGCTGAACTCTCACCCTCTTTTTCACAATTTATGTGTCTCTGAGTTGAAAGAAAAACTTTCTGTCCCTGTGCCTTCATCTACATCACCGCCTCATGAATGAGATCATAAAAAGTCCATTAAATAGCCGAAAATCAAATTAAGGTTACAGCTTTCACCTCCATCCATCTGGTCTGCAGGTCATCCTGGAAATCTCCTCCGCAGCCATTTATCAAAATTTAGCAAAGAACACTGGCAATATTGACAATGTAATAACAAAGAGAAACGGCCACCATAATATCAGTGAAACGGCGTGCCAGGGTAAACACTCCAAAGAGTGGAAAGTATATTTCTCAGCATAAAACACATCTGTCTTCCAGACCATTGATATTAGGCTTCGTACGACAGTAAAGGGAGGCTGTTCCTCCCAGAAGGCCGATGCTGGAACGACCTTGTCGCTGTGCTTCACCTGTGCACTCGATGGTCCGGACGGCTGAGGCTGCCGTCTGGGGCTCATCGCCACCGCCAAACACACGCACACACACACGGTCACCCTTCAGTCACCCCATGGGTTGTAAAATAAGCTGCCGCCACATGCCAACCAGGGGTCAATGGTGTGTCAACATCTTACCACTGTCAAGCAGATGTTTGCATTAATACAGTGGGGAGGGCCTTTATTGTCTACATTCGTTCCCCAAACCTCAGACCGTTTTCCTTCCAGCTCTGCTTGCTTAACCACAACTTCTACCTTAAAATGAAGTCCAAACCATAAACGCTCCTTAAAGAAGGGAAGACGGGCCAAATTGACCTCACACTGGTTCTCATTTGAATACAAAAACAAGGACACACCCACTCAGATGGTGCTGCAGCTTTCATCAATCATTTTCTGTCTGCAGAGAAACTATTGAATTTTTATAAAGGCAGGAAACGAGCCAGGAAGCAGTAAATAGGTCATCGTATTCATAGTGTCATGGTGAGCATCGTCATGTGAAAAAGGGCGTTACAGAAGCTCAGGTTGTTGACATTTTTTTACCTTCTCAGAAGACACTTGAGTGTTTTGATGAGTGTCCTGCCCTCCTGGTTAAGGCTCAGACATGCTGTCTGCACAACTGAGGGACTGTGTCAGCCTCAGCAGTAAACAGGAGGGTTGGAGGTGAGCTTATCTTCCTCCAACTGCCAACATCAGGTGAAACTGAAATAAGAAAGGTGCTGCTGGATCTTGAGTGGCTGTCTGTCGAATATCCAGACTTAAAATTAACTTCACTATAGTGCAGCAGCCACAGCCGGCTTGACCGCAGTGTTTTGGACTGATTGTGGAACATTAGACTATATTTTGTAACTGGAATATGCGCAGTCAGTGCACTTGCTATGCATACAATCCATGCAGACACAGAAAAATGGGCTGCACTCAGACGTCTGCATAGGGGTTCATGCAGACCCTCATGGACATGGATGGATGACGTCATTTATATCATGCAGACTGTCACGGACATCAGATGCGGTCTTGAAGAGTATCTTACCTATTCTGTTAGGACTTGTTCATAGGCATGTTTGGGCGCGCCAAAACAAACCGCGCCCACAACTCTACAGATGCCGCACCAAATAGCCGATCCAGTAGAAAGCAAAATGTGTCAGTCATCATTCAGGGATGATTTAGTGATTCTTCTAGATTCACTTCATCATCCTGTCTCTGTTTTTCAAGCAGTACCTGGTAGATGCCAAGTTAAACTGTAACAACAGCCTGAATATCCATGATGATAAGTAGCAGGCTACTAACAACCGCTGCACAGTTCAATAGTAAAAACACTGAAGAGGTTGCTGCTTTTTGGCGTTATCGACTCAATACAAGTGCATCATTACAAGACACACTTTCTAGCAGGTACTCTTGCTGAAATGGAGATTCTAATCCCTGCTACGCTAAGTCAAACTGAGCCAAGCCAAGCCAGCACATGTGTGTGGCAAACCAATCTCACGTCAAAGAGCAGAGACCATCAGGCCCATGATTCTCACAACGGTCCTCCATTCACCTCTTCTTCCACCTCCCTCATGTACACTCTAGAAACAGATAGCAAACAAGAAGGAAGCAAGTAGATGACAGCACAAACATTCTGTGCTGAAGTCATTGTGAACGTTTTAACTTAAGACATTTCGTGCAGCTCTTCCTGCTTTCGTGTTACATCTTCTTTAAAAGATCCACTCGCCCACCACAAAGACAACAAACAAGAGGACGACCATTGTGCACTTGCATGACAGTAACTAACTTGTCAATAATCTTTATTCATAATCCAAAAAACGTTGCAGAAGGAGAAAGAAAACAAGTTCATTTTTCTCTGCTACAAGTTATGCAGCAAACATTTCATTCTAACATTAGTTAATGCTTCCTCTTATTCAGTTTTTACTTGATTCATGAAACTTTACGATATGTTTGTACCCATCTGACTCATAGAGTACGTTGCGTGGCTCCTGCAAACTCTCATTTTATGTTAAAAACTCTGATGTCTGTTTTAAAATGAAGCACTCCCATCACAAACTCCTAATATGTGCTGTTTGCTTTATTGTTCAAGAACCTGAACTCCCTCCTAAGCACGTTGCCAGGTTTGCATTTTCACTCGGCTATTCATTTTGTTTATGGGGAGGATTCCTCTCCATGCGATGTCAGTGTTTCTTTAGGGTAAGAATAGCTTGGTGTTTACATACAGCTTTGTGCCGTTAGGTTGCTCGCAGCTCGCAGCACGGGCGTTAACAGCAAAGATCCTCTGCCGCCAAACAGGACCCTCTCAAAACCCTGACACCTAACCCTTGTGTGTGTTTACTCACGCCACTGTTAAACATTTACATACCCATCCAAACAGTGTCATAGGGAAAACCGCATCATCCCGCTCTGTTTTACATTAGCATGCGTCCTGAGCAGTTTGCCTCATCCTCCGAGAGGGAGAAACACTCCCAAAACATCCATAGTAATCAATCTGATGAAACCAAACAGCAGTATACACAGAGGACACCGGAGTAAACAACTTTTAACTCAGCTGGATTGAAGTCTCATCTCCGCGAGGAGCGAATAAGACGTGACTCCATGTTTCACTAACATTTTGTCTTTTAGTTTAAGCTCCGAACCGCAGCAGCTATGTGCTGAACATCCCAGGGTTTGTTTTGTGAGCAGAGACAGACGAATATTTCTCTAAATGGACTCCAGCTCTCATAAATGTTTAATGAACGCTCTCTATTCACGAAGCTTTTCCAAACCCATGTGGTGTTATTTATAATCCATATAAGCTGCATACAGTACATACTTGTGCCACATAATCTGTGTTTGTACAAGCAAGTGCACAGACAAAAGTCACACGTGGAAATACAAGTCTCCTGGTCTCCATTTTAACAAGTCTCACTTTTTTAATGGGTATATCCTGGTGTTAAATATCTGTAATGTGTTTTGCCTGGCTGTGACGACGGTTGGACATAAACATGCTATTCTTGCCGTACCTATAATTGTTCTATTAATAACGCCCATAATGTCTGAGTCTCGTTCTGCATGGAAGGGTGCAACAGTATTTATTGTGTGCAAACGCGACCTGTTTCCAGCCGCAGCACGTTGTTAATCTCTGGCTACACCTCTGCCACTCACGTCTCATTTAGGTCAGACTCTTTTGGCGCTTGCCAGTCAGAGGGCAGGCTGCCGCCACTGCCACTGGTGTCCCTCGTGGTCATCGGCGCCGCCGCAAATCTGGGGCCACACCCTTCTGACAAGACGTAGTACTGGGTTCCACAGCCTGGCACGTCTAACTGAGAGCAGCATCACCTCACCTCTGTTTACTGCTGCACCCTCAACCTCCTTCCCAGGCTTATTATACAATCGTCAAATACATGCACACGTTCCTTTCTAGTGGCGCTCCTTCAGTGGCAAATGGACCACCTGGAGAGGCACTGGGTAGAGTTGAGTCTAGACCTCAGGCCCGAACATCTGGCACGGTCTGAGTGCTGTTTCATTTAAAAAAGTATCAGTGCTGGATACCTTTAAGGTATCAACCAAAATAACCCAGTAGCAAAACTTTCAAATCAAACGATAGCTGTATTCGATCCTTTTGTGTCCAGATCTAGAAAAATAACTGTTTGTATGGTTTTGCTCATCACCAATCCAGTAGTGCTGGATATTGTTTAAAGAATTACAATACGAGTACCCTTAAAGTGATACTGATAACAACAGAGTACTTCATTTGATACGTTTTTTCTACTTCAGTCATAGAAACTAAATAGAAACTAATACTTTTTTCTTACTGGCGAAATGTAAAAACAATAGCCCACAGAAAAGGCAATTAGTTCAATTAAAATCTTAAAGTCAATTTTATAAATATTAGGCCTTAAAAATCATTAAATAGTCTTAAATTAGAATTTTTGAGGTAGTATTGCCACAAATATTTTATCTAATTTATTCATTTATTTATCTATTTGGGTATGAGTGTCCACATTTCTGTTGTCACTAATCATTAAACCTACCACTGGACCTACTTATGTCTTTTTACTTTAGTCTTTCACTTAACTGTTGGCAAAATATCAGTTAACTTAACTCCTACGTCTGCACAGGACTATATATTACTTACGTTTATACTTCATACTTTTTTGAATAAGAAAAAAAAGATGATTTGTCCAGAACTGTCTTAAATTTATTTAAAAATAGTAAAAAAAAAAAAAGGGAAATTTAAGCTTCTGATATCTACAGACACCTTGACTTAAGTAACTTACATTAATTTAATGTAAACTAAACTTAACTAAACTTAAACTAAACTAAGTTCACAGGACAGTAAACATGTTGAGTAAAGAAATGCCATCAGACAGGACCAAAAAACAAAACTTGCTTAGCTGTTAGCTCCATTAGTTTACTTAGTTAGCTCTGTTAGCTCTATTAGCTATTAGCTCTGTCATCCAACACACCACAGAACTCTGCTGCCCACCAGCTGCTAACAGCTAACAGCTAACTTGCTGCATGCGCACGTCTAAAACGGTGGTTCTCCGGCTCTGCAGGGGGACGTTTTGCCAAAAATCTTCCCAAAAACAAGGACACGCCACCTCTGAGTCAAATAAAAACATGGTGTTCAGGTTTATGGTTTGATCTGATGAAGGCTACGCTGCAAACTGCGCAACGCTGTATTGACTGAAATCGTCTCTCGTCACCATATAAGACTTTAAAACTGATTGAAAAGTCCTTGAACTTAATTATCTTGATGTCAAAGTCCTGTGTGAACCCACCAACTGCTCACCAGAGCCCGTCCAGTATTTAACTTGTGTGTTCATTTGAATCTGGCCTTAATCTCAGTGGAGTGGTTGTGTTTCCTCAGAGACAGACATCTTCACTTCCCTTCCACCTCACTGCCTGTGTTAATAGCTTTTGTTGACCACTGGATCTGTAACGTATGAACCATTAAACCACTGTTAAATCCTCATATTCCCCCCCGTAGCTGTTTGTTAATAGGTATGTGACCCCACTGGCACTGAATGTAAATGAACAAACAAAGAGTGTGTGTCTTTTTCATGCAAAGTCAGCTTTGTTGTAAATTCACTCTGACCTCAATATCTCGGATTAATTTCGGTGTTCACCCTAATTATCACACAGGGAGAGGTAATGAAATTCAGTGTTTCGGTGGATGACTAAGATGCTGAGCTAAACCCCCCAGCTGTAAACTATTTACAAGACTGACTGGAAACTATTTACTTTTAAAGCAACTTTTAAAGTTTGTAGTTTTACCAATAATCTTTTTGCCAAGATGAATTTTTTTCATGTTTCTCATTGCATTAATAGTCACTTTAAAATTGTGTATAATCTATGCCTGTAGCTTTAAGGTACAACGCACAGGACTTTTGGACACCTGAGACCACGTTTTCATCCCGTGTTGTTTGTGCTCTCAGGCTATTAAAACTAATAATTGAGGTTAGGAAATAGGTTGTGGTTTTGTTGAATATTTAAAAAGTAAATTCCTTCTGTTCTGTGCCTAAAGTCTGTATTAACTTTGTTAGTAGTTAATGAAAACCACCATCTTTTCCTGACTTAAACCAAGTGTGTTAAAGTGCCCAGAGATGACTGCGTGACTGATGCTGTAGCTGATACCAGAACTGTTGTGGATCCAGTTTACAGCTCTGGTTATTCTGTAGGGAAACAAATTAAATGTGCTGACAGTGTACATGTTGCCACACAGGGTTTGTCACTTCTTATTTTATTAACAGCATTGGAGATATGACCACAGAACTTGTTGTTCCTACCATAGACTGTATAAAAAAGATGGATGACGCATCTCCACTTAACCCGACCGTACAGGAGGGAAGCCAAATGTAATACACTGTAGAAATAATGGATGTAGCCACCTTGACGTCACCCATTGGTTTGTGGACTGCCATTTGGAAGCCTTTAGTTTAGCACTTAGGCTGTCGCCATCTTGTATTTCTGGAACCAGACATACTACTATTTGGACAAGAGGGTGGAGCTGTGGAGGAGCGAGGGGTGGATCTGACTGAGGGAGCCAGAGGACACTACGCACACCCACCTACACCAGCAACCTGACTGAAAGCTGCACCCGACTTTGCCTTGCTAAATTGCTAAGACAAAGTTAGCTTCCATAATGATGAGTATCAGAGTCATCTTAGTGACGTTAGCTGATTGCATACATGTCCACATTTGGCAAATGTTACATAATAGGAGTAACGTTATCCTCGTAATGTTATTGTAGCGTTAACTACCTTAAATGACAGAAACCATTTTGGGGAAAAATTTATGTGATGTGGCTTTTGAGTTTTTAGCTCGGCTCATGTCCCATCCACTAACACTACACTGACCTGTACTGCAGCCAGCCACCAGGGGGCGATGAAGATGTTTCAGCTTCACTTTTGGGGAGCTGTCAAGTCGTCCATCTTTATATACAGTCTATCACCCACAGGAGAAATTCCTAAATTACCGCCTCTACCGTTGGCACACAATAACAATATAATCTATGTGACCATTATCAGTCGCAGTTAAAATACAATTTACATTGTGAAACAGTTGCAGTTTGGTTATGTAGTACGTCTCTGGTAGGCCAGCGGTTCTCAACGCCGGATCCAAAGACCTCCAGAGTTCCTTGAAGGAATTCAGGGGGTCCTCAAGAACAATAGGGAATAGCTTATTTCACTATTTAATTCAAATGAGCCCAATGTGAGTAAGAGTCATTCGAGTGATTATTCTGATCATAGGTTTCACTTCCTCCATGTTTATCTCCTCAGTTGTAGTTGACAACTTAAAGGTGGATTTATACTTGTGTTTCAGCTCTATGCAGAGTCTACACTGTAGCCTACGCTGTTGTGAATATTTATAGATGTGCAGTTGTGTCTGTGTCACCAAATAGAATGCAATAATACACCCACCAGCCACTTTATTAGGTACACCTTGCTAGTACCAGGTTGGACCCCCTTTTGATTCTTGGTGTCATCGATTCAACAAGGTGCTGGAAACATTCCTTTGTGACATGGTGCGTTATCCTGCTGGAAGTAGCCATTAGAAGATGGTACACTGTGGTCATAAAGGGATGGACACGGTCAGCAACAATGCTCAGGTAGGCTGTGGTGTTTAAACCATGCTCAGCTGGTACTAAGGGGCTAATAAAGTGGCTGGTGTGTGTATAAATATGAACAACACGCTTTTAAAGAGAAGCGAATGTTGGTAAGCGACACCACCAACCTGCAGAGACTATAACATGAAAATGCTGCTCATTTATTGTTTGTTTAAAACCTGATTTTAAAGCAGTGCTGACAGAGTTCAACACTTAATCACCTCCTTAAAGGCCACCGGACTACGTCACTGCTGGATTCAGTTAGTGTATAATAGTAGTGTGACATAATCTCTGCTTCATGTGTCTTTCCCCAAACATTTGCTTTGTCTGTTAACTGTTTACAGCATGTGTGCATCACATGCTTCTCTAATCTGAGCCGATATCACCTCACATACGTTTTAAATTCCTGCTGACAAGTGATAAGTGAAGAGATCTGATCATCAGAGTGGAGACGTAGCAGATCCTCAGCGGGGGAACAATCAGTAGAGCTTCATTTTGGTCTAAACAACACGTTTGTTGTTTCCTCTGCACACCAGCTGCTGCTGCTTCCCCTCTGAGGATTCATTGGCAAAACAACAAAAGAGAACATTCTCAGGTGCTTTCTGCTGTTGTTAGTGGTGTTGATTACAAGGTCTGAATAATGGACAATTACAGGAAAATGTGACTTTAGGAACATTGGCCACATGTGATGTGCATGTGTCACAGCAGAAGGAGGACGGGAGCGCACTGCGCAGGGTTTTAATTCAGTCATATATCACCAAGCAGATTCTTTTCAAGACAGGTGAACAATGGTGTAAGAAAAACAATGGATGTATGGTTTCACAGGTACGTTAGTCCAAGGTTTTATGGTTTTAACGACAATGGCTGGGAAGTGCTCCACAAAGCTGACCGCACACACAAACATGTAGTGGTTATCTTCTGGTTTGCAGGAGGTGGGAAGAGAAAAAGAAGACGAGCCCTGGCTCCAGGCTTCTGTCCTCAAGGAGGTTTTTGGTATCCGTTGATAGGGCTCCCTGCCTGAGGACAGAAAAATAAACTGTAAGTGAAGATGACCAAAGACAATAAACATAAAGGATGTGCAAGAAGGGAATTCAGAGAGATAAATTCCTTTTGGAGGAATGTCCCAGTAATGGCAGAGAAAGGTTGCATATTTGTAGTTAGGAACAGACTGTTGAAAGAAGTGTAGCAACTTAAACATACACACTGGTTGAACAAGCTTAAGGGTAACCTTTGCAGCCTAGGCTTTTTCTGGTCAGTTTCCCTGGTGTACAGATGAGCAACGAAATCACTTCTAGTAGTAACGTATGTGACCACATCAGTGGGTAACATGAGTGCTGAGGTCAAAATTGGGGCAAGCTCTTGAGCTCCAGTCACCAGAATAAAATGTTGGCATTGTACATTTCTGCAAACCACAGATATGTTACATTAGTACATAGTTCAGATTACATGTTTGTGGTGGATGGCATGAGACCAAGACGCTGCAGCAGACCACTGTTAGAGACCATCAAGAGCAGGTAGTTTTTATATCATGTCAGGACGTTACCAGCTGTTTGTAGCGACCAAATGGGTTAATTAATCCACAACATGATGTTTGTTCTAACCCTAACAAAGTGGTTTTTGGGCCTAATCCTAACCACAGCATTGTCGCAACATCAAATTGAAACCTAGTGTTTTAACATGTCTGCTACATATCTAAAACAAAGCTTTCGATTTACTGGCCCATCTACGTCCCAACCCTCACCTATGGTCATGAGCTCTGGGTAGTGACTAAAAGAATGAGGTCACAGACACAAGCGGCTGTAATGAGTTTCCTCCGTGGGGTGTCTGGGCTCAGCCTTAGAGATAGGGTGAGGAGCTCAGACATCTGGAGGGAGCTCGGAGTAGAGCCGCTGCTCCTTTGCGTCGAAAGGGGTCAGTTGAGGTGGTTCAACATCTGATCAGGATCCTCCTGGGCGCCTCCGGCTGGAGGTGTTCCTGGCACGTCCCACTGGTAGGAGGCCCCGGGGCAGACCCAGAACACACTGGAGAGATTACATATCCATCTGGCCTGGGAACACCTTGAGGTACCCCAGGAGGAGCTGGAAAGCGTTGCTGGGGAGAGCGACGTCTGGGGTGCTTTGCTTGGCCTGCTGCCTCTGTGACCCAGCCACGAATAAGTGGATAAAAATGGATGGATGCATGATGGACAAATGCAACGTGGTTACATTTGGTGTAGGCTACCCTGCCAAATGTCAGCTGGGATACGCTCTAGCTCCCCCGCGACCCAGTACTAAGATAAGCAGTAATGGAAAATGAATGTATGAATTTACTGTGAAATAGGTCCAAACTCCTGTTAAAAAACTCACTTTTTTATCTCTCTAGCGCTGAAGAACAATGCTCCTCTCCACAGAGTGTGAAGCTACAGGTTATATAAATCATGTCAGAACTGTAATGTGTTTTATCATGGTTGTTTCCTCTATGTCTCCGGCGGTCCCTGCTCCTCCAGCTACATTTCCTCCTTCTCTCAGCTCTGCAGAAAAAAAGCACCCTGCATCATCTGCACTCAATCAGAATAATTATCCAAAGAAATGCAGCGCAGAGCCTGTGAGAGGTGAGGGGAATGAAGCACAGAGGCTATTGGCAATCACCTCCCTCCAGTCATTATTAGTCATCTCTCTGCTGCTTTGGAAGAGAACCCGGATGGATTGGGTGGAAGCCATGTGCGGCCGACAGACAGGCAGACAGAGAAAAGGCCTGATGTGACTCCTGTGCCCAGAAAGTATCAGCGATCTCTCAAGGCTTTGGCAGCGCAGCGGCTCCTCTGGGGACTGGCAGCGATCCGCACACGAGCATCAGCCTTATGTTCTGTCTGTCAGGCTTCCTCTTATCCGCAGATTTTAAAAACACTGAGCTTGTCACTCTGAAGATGTGGAAGCTTTTAAAAATCCCAAACACCTTTTGGGTCCTTACTATAAAAAAAATCCGCCAGGCAGGAGGGTGAGGTGTTCGAGGTCCTGTCAGGATTTGTGAACGCTTCCTGAAGGAGTTCTTTGTGGGACATTGTGGGGTTCCTGTTTGATTGCAAAATGACTTTGCAATCAAAAGTTCCTCAAAGGCCTCTAACTTCTTTTAAAGCAGACTGATTAGACTCTGGTGCCCGTGAAGTATCAGTTTTATGAATGTACTGGCAGCCCTACAAGTCCACAGGGGACTGGCAGTCGTCCTCTGATGAATATCTGTGTGTTTTGAATTTCTAATTTCAACCCTGGGATTTGCACTTGTATCTGATCCAGAGATTTCCAGAGGCTGAGCTGGTCACTCTAAAAGTAGACGATCGTTTCTAAAAGTCCAGCTTCAGTGGTTTTGCACCTTGGCCCTGAAAGATGAGCAAATAAACCCTCGTATCAGGTACTATTCCTACATAAAGGCATCAAATCATGCACAAAGCATGTTCACTTTTTAGATTAGGAGCATTTCAGGAATTCGGCTGATAATTCTCTGCCATATTTATTTCTTCACTTATTAAACTTCTTGTATCTTGTGCAGATGTTGCTATATTCTCAATCCCTGCACTGACCTGCGGTTGGTGAGTAGCGGATTATTATTACTGATGGAAAGAATTGCGAAAAACTACAAAAATACACACCAATTTGTAATAACTGGAATGAAGGCTCATCATTTTGGTTGAAACTTATGTAGGGCAGATCAGTTTGACCTGTTTTTCAAACATTTTTATGCCCCATTGTTCCTCATAATTGATGTTTTCATCTAACAAAGACACTAATCGCCCAAATCCAATTTCCTTCGAGATTAATAAAGTACCTACCTATTCTGTTTACTAACAGTAAAAGGGTCGATACTAAAACAAATTCCCACATTTTAAAATAAATAATTATAGTTGGCCTCTGTGCTCCCTGGTGGTTGTTGGGTGATATCTCTTCCACGACACACCTGACAATAAACGCTCCTCATCTCTGCAGTGCAGCTGAACACTGTAGGAGTCACATGTCCTCGTTAAAATAAACAGCAGACAGACAAAATATCACTGATGAGACTTCAATGCCTTTGAATCAAGTTTCAGAGGGTTTTTTTTTTTTTTTTAAATCCTGGCTCCACAACAAACCCACTGTGGACTGGCAGCTGTGCCCAGATGATTATTAGAGATCTCGGTCCAGAGGTTTTAAAACACTGAACTGATCACTCTAAAGATACTGGTCCCCTCTAAACTCTAAAAGAAGTGTAGCAGATCGGTACAGTACATGTAAAATAGACCTGAAGGAGCTCAAAATGATTGCAACAGTTTGAAGAGCTCCTTTTTAAACCTGAAGTGATTTTTTGGCCACATGGGGGCAGCAGAAACACTGTGACATCGTTTTCACATCGTGATTATCGCTTTTATGTTCAGTTGAAACATGATGTTCATATACGTCTGCAAACACTCTCATAAAGGAGTTCAGGGTGGATGGATGGTGTACAGAACATACGACTGAAAGATACTCTGTGTTTGTTCATTAGGCTGTTTCTTAAGGAACATTCTGCGGTCACCCAGTGATTGCATAAAGACAAAGAAAGCTTTAAAAGACAACAATGATGAGCCTCCAGTACCCACAAAGTCTCAGAGCTCTGGCTGTACGACAACCCCTGTGGGGACTGGCAGTCGCACCCAGATGAATATTAGCCCTGTTCTTTGGATTTCAGTCTTCAGATCAGTCCTTGTCTTTGATCCAGAAGTGTTTAAATACACAAGTGTTCGCTCTTAAAATGAAGGATCATCCAAGGTTTCTTTTAGGAATGATGATTATTCGATTAGCTGATTGAAAGACAAACAACCAGCACCTATTTTGATATAGATTTGTGGTTTTACTTAATAATTATCCAGCAGAACTTTCGACCATTTTCGGGTTCTAACCTCTCAAATGTGAGTTTGATGCCTTTCTTTGTCATGTATAGCCTGGTACCTTTGGAACCAAAAGCAACGCTTCAGACATGGTACCTAGACGGTGCCGTAGCATTGTTCCGACCTCTCATTGGTCCGACGTCCCATTGTTCCGATGTGTGATTATACTAGGCTATACTGTATTTGTGTACCATAGAGGATCAGCAACGCAACAAAAGTAGACTACTGGTCGAGATACAAGTGTCATAGAGAGGAGAGAGTGAAACACCATAACCTCCTGTTATTAAGGCGAAGCAGGCTCACGGCTTATGTGTTTGCCACTTTCTTTTTCATTTTAACCCACACCATGATCTTTTCCTGACTCTAACCAAGTGGTTTTTGTGCCTAAACCTAAACAGACCTTAACCACAGGGCATCATGATGGAACAGCGGGACTTTGGAACAATGGGTTTCATATGGTCGGAACAATGGGAAGTCAGACCAATGGGCAGACCCCATCTAGACCCTCGGTCCTTTTATCGTTTCCACCGCAAACAGTCCTCTTAAATTTGGACAGAGTTGTTGTCACTCACTGCTCCGTCCAGTACTTGCTATATTTCCTCATCACCAACAGAGATGGAAGTCTGCATCTCGTTTATCGTCCACAGAACGAGGCTGCACGCCATCGTTTTCAGAACAAAATAGAACAGGCTGCAGTGAGAGTCTCTCTCCATGGGATATTTAAAAATAGTGGGTTAGTGCATTTAGTCCTTCTCAGGCAAGCTCAGGGGTTTAGTGTTGCTGTAGCCCACAGGAACGACGCTCCGCAGCACTTTTTTTCCTCCGTCCTGGTTGAAATTAATAAATAAACTCGTGAAGATCCACTCATTACTAAAAGTGTGTGTCATATAAAAACCAAAGTAATGGTCAAAGTTGTCACGGTGAAATTTAAGGTGTGCTGATGGATTCACGTCATCAACTCATGCATTGAGTAACATTACAAGTCAACGTTCCACCTTAAAAGTTGCCGGCAGTCGGCCCAGTGCTTGAAGTTATTTTGTTCTCAGACTCCAGCTGCTGTGAGAGGCAGCAATACATCCTTTCATTTTATAGTTACAGAGTATGAACAGTGGTTACATGAGCCTCAAAACCAGACACAACTCAGCCCTGAGCAGAGTGACCGTCCTCTACTGACCAATCAGACTGCAGTGTTCACAGCTCCACCTTTTAGTACCAGATCTGTGTGCTAGGTACCCCAACAGAGGGGGGACCAAACATGGGGACGCTACACAACGGTTCCATTGGTACCATCCACAACTTATCACAGTGGAAACAGAAAAAAGCGTACCGAACTGAACTGACCCGCACTGCTCAGTGGAAACAGGGTTCATGACAGGAGTATCTTTGGGCTGTTTTTCCAAGTAAAGCAAGCACTTTGAACACATCTCCTTGGTCTGGGAAAAAGGCATTTTTCAGTATTTTTCTGACATTGTATAGACAAAATAATAAATCAAATCATTGAAAAAAAAAAGATGGATTATTTATTTTTTAAGGAAATAACCATTAGTTCCATGTTTGGCTGCCAAAGAGCTTTCAGTAAGCACCTCAAAGCTTCTTCACTTTTAACAGTCTACAGAAAAATAAAACATACGTAACCACCACTGTTGAAGAAGTATTTCTAATTTCTGCAGGATGACAGCAGAGCAACTCCTCTGAGGATTTGCAACCACTTTTCGATGAATATTAGCCCTCCCTAATAAATCTCTAATATTTTCCCCCTGAGGTTTGCACGTGTCTCCCACACAAAGCGGTGCACTCTGACATGTATGGAGGGACTCTGCGGAGCATTCCTCGAACACACTGCAAAGAGTTTGTGTGCATTAAGAGATCATATGACCATTAAGGGGTAGAAAAATGAATCTGGTACCTGGTTAAAGAGCTCCTTATACAGCATGTTTGATTTCTCCAGCTGAGACTGCAGGTCAGCCATTTCATCTGTGTCCCACGATGTTATGCTGCTTTAAAAGAAAGGCAGGCTGTAAATATTGTGCTGTAAAAGAAAGCATGTAGGAGTGGAACACAGTGCATGAGAGTGATGGGAGATGAAGGGAAATTCAGTTTTCTTTATTCAATGCCCTGTGAGTCTTTTTTTAACACTCCAGACCTGATTTTTGGTAAAAGATTTGCATCTTCGTCATAGTGATAAGTTGCATCTGTCTGTCTGCTTCCTCAACCTGGTCTCACTCTGAAGTCATCAAAATTAGCTGCTTGGTCAGGGACGTCCAGCATCAGACACTGACCAAAAAAGCTGTCCCTCCAAGTTGGCATGATACACAGCCGGTCACCATTTTTGTTGTCCGACAACTACTGACTTGAAGTTGACACAGTGTCCAGTACATCAAACAACCAACACACCCAGGGCACCCTGCGCGACATATCTGGAAGTGTAAAGTCAATGACCTAATGTCAATATGTGACGAGATCGGAGGGAGAGTGTGTTGGCTTCCTTACCTGTCGCAGCACTTAGTGTCCTGTAAGGGACATAGGACGTTCTGTGTGGGACTGTCATGATGTAAACTCTTCTGTAGTTTCTCGGCCTTCTTTTTCAACATGATGACCTGTCGCAGCAGAGCATCTCTCTCCTCCATCAGGCAGTCTTTGAATCTGCGATTTAAAAAAGGTTTAGACTGTGAGACAGATATATAGAGATATTATAGGGAGGCTATGGTGCATCCCATTTGCATCGTGTTCCCAGGTGGAAATGTCAATTGGAACGTCCTCTCTGCCATATTTCTGACTCAGAAAGCCGGAGGAACCCCACCAACAGTAACCTCAAATCCAAGATGGCTGCTAGTGGCTGGCTAGTGTTTGTCTACAGCATAATTTGTTGTTATTTACTGTTATGGAATTGGAATCTGCAATCCTCACTGCTAGATACCAGTAAATCCTCATAAAGCGGGATTTACACTTCTGCATCGAATCAACGCCATACCCTACGCCATAGCCTGACGTGCACCTCCCCAAAAATCTATCTACACATCACGGCGACGCAGACCTCCTGTCTGTGTCTGTGAGCTGAAACCATTTCCCTCAGTGGAAACAAAGCTTTTATTTACTTTAATTTCACAGATAAGAAACAATAAATTGTGAAGACAATAAAGCCTCCACAAAAATAGCATTTTAAGTCTTGCGTGTGATTTATCCTGGCTTCATATGAGCAGAGGAAATATCTGCTAGTCGCTAGGCTAATTTACATAATGTAAAATGCCATAGGCTTGTGCTAATAACGTTAGCATGTTGTATTTGTTTGGAAAACATGTTTAGTATAAGACAGTTGTTTTGTCAGTGAACCTTGTGACTTGTAACGTTACCTTTGTTAAATGTTGCTGTACTTTGCTACACTGTTCCTGTAACTCACAGGTATGACTGGTATCAGTATGTCATCAAATCTGCCTGCCATCACCCCAAAAACTAATTAATTATAACTGGATTGTTTCAGCTGAACAAGGTGTAAAACATTCTTGTCAGTGAGTTCTTGGAGTCATTGAATAAACAGATTTCCCCATATGTTGAACTATTCCTTGAAATTTCATTGGCACGTGTAAATACCTGACATTAGCTTTTTCAGAATAGGCCCGCCATGTTGAACTCAGTGAGCAGAGCACAGACAAAACACGGATACAGCAGTCACTCATGTGAAATAACCTCCATCCGCCTGACATCCATTGTTAACAATGTGCTCATGTCGTTATTAGAAAGACGTTTTCAGGGCTGTGCGTGTCGTTTGAAGGCGTAGAGGGAAGTTTTCAGATGCTGTGTTTGATTGTAAAAGTTCAGGGAGAACCCACTGACCTCTTGACACAACACATCCAGTAGCGCTGCTGCTGACAGAGCCACTCAAACTGCTCGGCTGTCCCCTGTAGTTTCCTCAGACTCCCCTCGTTCTCCAGCTGCAGCTCTCTCACCTCAAAGACAAGAAAACATCACTTCATATTTCCATTTTAACCAGGATGAGATTAAGACAACAAGAAAGCAGGAAACGATGATTGTGGCGTGTTTGTCTGGGCCCAGATATAGATGAGAAAAAGCCTCTTGAACTCAGTGCCGTCATCTGGAAAGATGAGCAAATGCAACAGTCGGACTCAATCTCCGACTCCCAGGACTTTGACAATAACTCACCGACTCTATCCACCGCAAATAAATGTTCTCATTAAGTTTTTCAGTGACAGTGCGGTGTGCTGTTTCGTTCTGTTGGACGTGTGCAGCCGTCTCGTAGGAGAGATAATTGTAGAGCTGGATTGTTTGCTGTTTGATGGACTGGTTGAAAGCGAGGCCAGGAAGGGAGTGGGTCTTTGAAGCCAAGTGTAAATAAAAAAACCCTGACAGTGTGTAGGAATGTTTCACTAATGCCCAGACGCCACACACATTCATACAAACCCAACGCCAGAAAAACATCTGAATTAGTGCGTTCTCTCTGGGGTGGCTGTAGTTTGTCAAATTTGGCCACAGCACATAAATATGAACCTTGAGGTTTTATGTTTCATGAAATTAATTATTCAAAATGCAGCAGCAGACTTGTTATTCTGGGTTTTTACCTGGCGCGCTGACACGTTGACCCAAACTAGCCTGAGAACAGTGTTAATCCATTACTGGTGATGGGGGGAAGCTGGCAGCAGGAAGATGTTGTGCTGCATTATTTCTGCAGGAGTTGGCTGCGAGCTCGACGAAGAGAAATACTCCACATTCATTATAAAACCATTAAAAGTCCATTACTTACCTATTTATGCTCAACCAGAGAGCAGCAGAGCAGAGAGGAAACAAAGAGTCCAACCCTGACATCTGCTGGACACAAGTCACATTACAACCTCTGAGCACGAGGGACGCCACAGCATCTGTCGGCTGCTTTTATACTGAGCTGTTCGATAACGCTGGTGAATGTTTGAATGTTTGATTTGTTGGTAATTAATGTGTTTAAATGATCTCATTGGGGATGTTTATTGTTTATTCATTTCGTTTATCCCCATCAGAAACACATGAGTGTGCCTCTTGTCCAGGGGTGTCAAACTCATTTTAGTTCAGTGGGCCGGACCAGATTCTTTTGTACTGAAGCTGCTGGTTGACAATGTTTTGCACAATGTTCAGTATCTTTAAATATGACCACAGTAAGTATTTATTCGATTTTCAGAGAACTGTGCTCTGGCCAGGGTGGACAAGCCTCTGAGCAGCACTTTACATGAAGTAGGCTACTTATTGAACCTGCTCCTGAGAGCTGCACCTCTTAACCTTCGCAACTGCTTCAGTATGAGGTGTGCAAAGTCATCTAGTCGGCCGGATTGGACCCTTTGGCAGGGCGGCTCTGGCCCGTGGGTCGTAGGTTTGACACCCCTGCTCTAGTCTTCCTGCGGTCCTACACATTAAAATACAGTGCAAACTTGAAATAGGAATACAGACAAATTAAGATCTTAAAGCAAGATAGTGTAATCACAGACTAAACCATAATTCAGCATCCACATCCACAAGCTGAGTGCTAGTTCCATTATACTGAAGAGAAGACAGACACCTCTACAGCTGATGTCTCCAACACTCGGCAACTCGCACCAAAATAATTTAGATTGATAAATAGCACTACAGGTAAAAGGAAATATTTTTACATTTTGGGGTGAACTGTCCCCTTAAAGATGGCAATAAGTGGGCACATCATTTATTTAGGCATTAAGTGAATAGTTTACCCCAAATGTGTGTTTTGAATAAAGCTGTAACTATTAGTCATCTGACAGCAAATTATCTGGCAACAATTTTCAGAAGTGAAAAAGAAAAGTATTTGGTTTTCTCAGTTTTTCTATGATAGTAAATGTAATATCTACTCAAGACAAAACAAGCTGTTTAAATATGTCAATTTATGTTTTAAGAACTTGTGACGGGCATTTTTCATCACAATATCACATCTTGTTGACCAGACAATTTGTTTGGGAGATACTGGGCAGACTGGGAGGTTTGATTAGTTTTGATGTTTTGATTTTCTGATGATGCAGAAAACTTAGATATCGCCTTTTGATTAGAGGAGCTCCACTTTAGCTCTGACAGGCAGAGCTGTGAAAACCTTCTTGTACCCACCGACCCAAAATGTGTCAGAGCTTTCTGTTTCTCACCTCCCTCTGATGAGCGGAGCGTAAATCCTTCAGCTTCTCTGTCAAAGTTTGGTTGGTGTCTTGTAGCTCCTCCAGCTCCACCATCTTACTGTTGGGGACAAAAACAAAAAGATTTCATCCGTAGGTACACTTCACCTGAAGCCAGTTTAATTTTACCAGAGAAGAGTTGTATCAGTGTAGCTGTCAGCACCGTGTTTGTGAGTTTAAACTTTATTTATAAAGCACCTTTCATACAGGAAATGCAGCTCTCTCTTACGTTAAAACACAAAAACATCTTTTAAAAAAGCTGTTGAAGATTTGCTCAAACTAAAGGTCTGACATTAAATATATATCGCCAGCAAGAGCAACACTATGATAGTTAGAAGTAAAGAAGACTGAAAATTAGTATTTCCTGAATTATCTGGTGTTGCTCCTCAAGTGTATAATGAGATTAAATATCTCAGCCATTATGTTCTCAATGATTTATCTGATGATGAAGGTATCCACACACAGTGTCACAAGTTGAATGTGTAAGCTAATTTGCTCGCTCGCAAATTCGGTATGCGTTCAGTTAATGTGACCAAGACCAGGTGCTCAAGGCAGCTGTGAAACCAGTCACCACAGCTATTAAGTCCAGTAAACACCACCCTGGGAAGAAAAACATCTCTCTCCTCAAGGCGCATCCTAGAGATTTATCTTGAAACCTATAATTGAATTTCTTTAGCCAGTGGGGATGAGAAGAAACGAGCAGAACTTTAATTTAAACAGTCACTGGTTAAATTGCTGAAAGGATTATGATGACTACTGTTCATTTAAAGGGCTTTAAGTCTCAGTTTGAATATAATATTTGACTGTTTGGTGCTTAGAGAGCCTCTTAGATAAAATAATGTTCCTTAATCTTTACTGTTTTTCCAGGTGTTTCTCCCAAAGATCTTTCTGTTCATTTGGATCTCTGTTTCCAACCCTCCGTGTCTCTCTCTACTCTGAGATTCATTTTCATGATCGTATCAATGATTTTAATGTTAATAAGAATTTTAAAGGTACATGTAAGAAGAATGTAAACATCAACCTTCAGATTTCTTTCACCTTTTTGACTTACAGGCTGGATTCATAGCATGATAACGTATTCTGACAGTGAGCCAACTCTCCACTGGGATTTAAAGTCAGCAGATTGAGACGTTTCTGCTGACTCTAACATCTCAGGTCTGAACTGGATGTTTTCATTCAGTGTTGAGAAACAGTTTGAGATGAAGTTCTGCAGGTGACAGCTTCGCTTGGCTTCGGTCTGCTGGAGATGGTAATTAAACATCAGTGGGGAGGTTTTTATTATCAGTTTGAATTGTTGTTTTTAAGTCTGCGGCCTTATCTGGGTTAACGTGTGTTTTTATATGTTGTTAGGATTTAACAGCTGGGTGGAGCGTGGAGGAATGTGTTCAAATCAAACCATCAACAATTCAACATGGTGAAGGAAAACATGGAGGTTACCACAGACGTTTTGTCAGGTATTTCCTCCAGAAATCAGAGCTGTGACAGGTCCCCGTCTCAGACACGGTCAAGGTTGGTGCTACGATTTTAAAACTGACAACTTGTGCACACTCCTGTAAATATCATCAGTGATGTTCGCTGCACAGTGAAGTTCAGACCACCCACTCAAAGTGATGACCACCCAAACTGTAAAATAATATCACTTTTCTGGAGAAGATATACTTTGCTTGAGTTAATATGACACATATTTAGTTGGGCTGCAAGTAAAGATTATTCTCATCATTATTTAATCTGTTAATGAAATCACAAAATGAGAAAAGAAGTCCTACTTGTGCAGCTCCTCCTGCAGGCTCTCCGCCAGTGCATCTCTGCACCGGGCTTCATCGTGCAGCTCCTCCTCAAGGCTCTCTGCCACCACAGCTCTGTGATGGGCCTCAGCGTGCAGCTCCTCCACCAGGCTCTCCAGCTTCACCTCGGAGCTCTGCAGGCACAGCAGCTCTGAGCTGACCTGCTGCAGGAGCTCTCCGTCCCGGACGCTCGCCTCCACCAGCAGGACCACACGCTGCTGCAGCAGGTCCACCAGGTCCTGCAGGACACACACGTGGACACTCAGACCTTTTTGCAGAATGTTTTTATGTTACCAAAATCTTTGTTATGGTATTTAGTGTCCGTTTTTTTTTTGCTTACAGAGTGTAATAGCTTCATCTCATCTGGTACAGGTGCTTATATAAAGGTAAACGCACCTGAACATGGAACAAATGTACATACATGGCACATGTTTACCATGCTTACTAACCTTATATGACTCAGTGCGTCCTGACCTTTTAACATCTTGCTGGAAACATCCTGATTGTTGCATTATTATCTTGTACAGACAGCACAATTATTTCAAACACAACTATAGGTCAAAGAGTTTGTGGCAAGCCCGAACCTGACACCATATCATATCTATGTGTGGAAAGTGAGTGAGTCACCCTCCAAATCCTTAACAAATATCATCGAGATGTTACTGTGAAGCAGGATAAATATAAGAAGGTGAAAGGCATTTAGTGAGATGAGAAGAAGAAAACACCCTCCTTATGCCACACAAAATTAAATGAGTTTTATTTTGAGTTTTCTCTGGTATTCACCTCTAAAATTATTGAAATAAACCAGAGAAAAGAATGAACTGCCCACAGCTCACAGCTCATACCTGTACAACCTGAGTCAAGGAGCCAAAACCTCCGAAAAGTTTGGCAAACTCTGCCAAAGCCTCTGCGTTTACAGTATGTTAACACTGGCACTTACTGTGAGCCTAATTCAAGTGTAATTTCAGTAATTGCAGCATAGGTGGCCGCCTGGTACGGTCATGGCTTTGTGCGTTCAAATTATGGGATTGTAATAAGGTTAAATGCTACAAGTTCTGAATTGGACAGACGTTGGCCTTCAGGTAAGTGTTTCCCCACAGGACGCTAATCACCACACCAACGTTTGAGCTGAGTGTTGTTTCAGGAATCAGGATTTGGTGAAAGACGTTGTTCATAGTGACGAATTATCAGCGAACTCTGCAGCTGTGTGGAGCATTTTAGCTTATTTGAGCTAATAGTTTTGGTTTTAAGGCACATTAACTTTATGTTTAAATTTCCAGCAGAAGCATGAAGCTTTTCCAGCTGACCAAGCTCGTTAGATTCACCGCATCAACAGCATCAGAGCCCGTCTGGTGAAAAGGTGAAACATTAGAAGTTAAAGAGCCAGATGTTGTTTTCTCAGGAGATGGTGGAGACCAAAAACAGAGCAAAACATGAGAGTGAACATTGAAATTAAAGGTTCTGTGTGCGACATTCAGAGCATAAGTATAGCAGCAAACCACTGTCTTTGTCTTTGGTTGGATGCCTGAAATGAAGTCTGTGGTTTACACAAGCTTGAGAGACTTTAACGTTTTGTTCTACGACATAAATATGTCAGTATATACCCCACTCATGAGCTTTGATGCTTCTTCATGTCTTAAAAACGTTGGATGCTAACAAGTTGCTAAATGATACTACGGAATGTTGTCTTGTCTTGTCTTGTCTTGTCTTGTCTTGCCTTGCCTTGCCTTGCCTTGCCGTCTCGTCTCGTCTCGTCTTGTCTTGTCTTGCCTTGTCTTGCCTTGTCTTCTCGTCTTGTCTTGCCTTGTCTTGTCTTGTCTTGTCTTGCCTTGTCTTCTCGTCTTGCCTTGTCTTCTCGTCTTGCCTTGTCTTGTCTTGTCTTGTCTTGCCTTGTCTTCTCTTGTCTTGTCTTGTCTTGTCTTGTCTTGCCTTGCCTTGCCTTGCCTTCTCTTGCCTTGTCTTCTCTTGCCTTGTCTTGTCTTGTCTTGCTTTGTCTTCTCTTGTCTTGTCTTGCCTTGTCTTCTCTTGCCTTGTCTTGTCTTCTCTTGTCTTCTCTTGCCTTGTCTTGTCTTGCCTTGTCTTGTCTTGCCTTGTCTTCTCTTGCCTTGTCTTGTCTTGCCTTGCCTTGTCTTGCCTTGCCTTGTCTTGCCTTGTCTTGTCTTGCCTTGTCTTCTCTTGTCTTGCCTTGCCTTGTCTTCTCGTCTTGCCTTGTCTTGTCGTGTCTTGTCTTGCCTTGTCTTCTCTTGCCTTGTCTTGTCTTGTCTTGTCTTGTCTTGTCTTGTCTTCGAAGATCATCACTTCGAGCCACGCCAAACACAGCTTTACAGTCTTATTATGGTGGTGACGTTAGGTCATGTGACTGTAGTGTAGTTCATTTATAGCCAACATTAGCATTTTACTTCTGGCGTTTGCATTTAGGCTTCAGTCATCACAAAAGCGGTGTTCATTTGTGAACACGTGTAAGTATCATAAACCTTTTTTTGCCACAGAGCTTATTTTTGGCAGTAATCCATGATCCAATGGAGAAATCTCCACAGGCGTTCTGACGAGGTAATCAGTGAGATGCTAACTTCTGTGTCAGCCTACAGAAAAACGTCGTCCCAGGAGCACTCTGTGGGGCCGAACCTAAAATTACAGTTTCTGGGTTCATTACATGATGCCTTGGGGCCCAAAACGACTTCTTCTGTAGCCAGTATCTCACTGTCACTATCCTCATTCTGTTTTAAGAAGCTACAAATTATATTCAGTCACAAAATAAGTCTGAAAAGCTGCAAATCAGAACAAAGTACAGAGAGTTGTTGCATAGAGATCATACACCATCTCATCTAGTTGCATTGGTGTGAACCGGCAGGTTTTTAGAACGTTGTAGAACGGCGCATTGCAAGAAGTTGCCTGTTTCAACTCGTCTTTTTTGCAAATCTTTAGTATGGTATAATGTGAGGTTATTTTTGTTCAAAAACAAATGTCATCATAAATATAAAGATAAGTGACCCCCCCCCCAACTATGTTATAACTCAAACAATAAATATTTCTTTCCTTGACAGACATCATATTCATTATCTGCTCACCTGTTGCTGGTTGATCCTGCTGATGAGCTGGTCCTGTCTCATCCTGAGCTCCATGTTCAGCTGCTCCTGGTGGACGAGTCGAGCGGTCGCAGCCTCCAGATCATTCTGCAGCTTCCTCTCCCTCTCTCTGGACAGCAGGAACTCCCTGTCGAGCAGAGCTGCAGCCACAAACAACAGACCCGAGTCAGGTTCTGACCGCTGAACCGTAGCTGTAGATGATTTTCATTAGAACAGAAGATCTGCTGAATGCGAGCCACATGGACGTGTTTTTAAAAAATAACCATAAAACCATAAAATAACCATAATGTTTTAAACCACAGCACTTTAACTGTAGGGTTGTGTGTCAGCTGCTGACATCTCTGGCACTGAAACACTTTCCTCTCCCTAAATCTCATCACTGTACTTGTGTCCCTGATACTTTTCACACACACTGCTCTTGGATCTCGGCTCTAATTTTACTGTGCATGTCATGTTTAGTTGATTAAGGTCAGACGTCTTAGTGTCTCTACAATTAGGCTTTTTTGAGAAATTCTCTTTTTATGTCCTCATTTCTGCAGAAACCAAAAACGGCTGTTCCTGCGATAATTTTTTCAATGCCCTTATCTCGAGTGAATTATTTTATTATCTCTGAAAAAAGGGGGCTACAGAAAACAAGCTTTGTTATCTTGAGATAATCAGCCTCTTATCATGAGAAAATTAATCTTTTTTTCCTCTTAAGACCCTGAAGTCCCACTGGACAAAAACCCACTAAGATCTGGCCCTTTCATTTAATGGGAAAGGACACAGTTGGCATTCAGGTCTGTATAAACTGAATAAACTGAAGGCTTCAATTCTGAAAAGCAGTGATGGAAATATAGCACTTGGAAGGACTCGCTAATTTTAGCCCCTTTGCCAGCCGCATGCAATGGCGTGCTGCTTCAAACACTGATTCAAATTTAGTCTGCACAGAGTTTCAGAGAGTCTGTTGAGTCAGAGACACATAAGAGAAGTAACCACCATGACATTTTCACTGGCCTCCATGTTGCTTTGTATGCTTTACTAACCTGTTTTCTGACCTGTTCGTTATGTTGAACATGACACCAGGAAACAGAAAAAAAAAAGAAAGGCGTATGTGGAATTTGTACTTCTGTGTTGAATTGATGTACGGCGTCGGCATAAGCCCTGTGTCGACGTAGAGCCTATGCCATAACCCACTACAGTCGTCTGCTGCAGCTCTGGTTTGCTAGCAATAGCGAAGGAGTCGATTGCCTAATTTTAACAGGTTTTCCCCTGTTTTAAAAACCTGCATACACCCTCATTTATTATTAGGGTGTTATTAGGCTAGTAATACCCCTTTTTCGACAACATTGGCATGTGACCAGGTTTTTAAAATTAGCAACAGACACCTTTCCCCTTGCCAGTAGACCAGAGCTGTTGCTGCATTCAAACTGAAGTCGTAAACTTGTGTTTATGATACAGGAAGTTGTGCTCATGAAATCATAAACTCAGAGATCTTAGAAAATGTCCACCTACAAGGTTGTGAATACAACCAGAGGGTGTGTTTATATGGACTCTTCTTGTGAACATGGTAAACAAGACCCCATCTGAGCGCAGTGTGTATATGGCAGTGGGTTTTTTTTGTTTTTTTTTGGTATGTCAAGTTCAGTGTCACAGAGGCCAGACACTGGAAAAACAGGTTAGTAAACATGCATGGAGGCCTGTGACAATGTCATGGTTGCTTCTTTTTTATATTTCTTTCTGGTTCAGACTCAGTGCTGACTAAATTTGGATGGATGTTCGAGCGCTGCTTGGGCAGAGACAGATGGTATTTTGTGGCGGCCTGTCATTGCATCTCACAGGCAAAGGAGCTAAAATTAGCGCGTCCACCTGGGTATCATATTTCCATCACTGCTGATCAGAGCTGGAGCCGATGAATACCCATGACTACTGAGAATCATTTGACTCGGGTGTGAATGCCGATTGTGACCTTTCCAATTCAATACAAAAGCCAAATGTTAGTGTGTGTCAGTGAGGAGGTTTATGTGCAGTGGTGAAAGGGCTTTGTAAAGCCTATCAGAAATGAAGAGGGGGGGGCAGAGGATCTGTGTGCACGAAAGGACACCGTGTTTCCACTCCATTAACATAACACCTGAAGGTGGGAAAAAAAAGTCTTGTTGTCCCAAATATTCCGGCACCAGTGCTTCAGTCAAGGTCTAAGACAGGAGGAAATCTCATCGTGCCTTTGTGTTAGAAGCACCTATCAGCCCACACCTCGTCGAAATCAGGTGTGATCAAATGAACCAGATGCTCATTTTGAGTTCACCATAATAATCCCATGATCTCAAGAAGAGACGGAAAGTAGTTTTCTCGTGAGAAATTATCTTAGAAGACTTGGAAATGAGACAAAAATAATTTCTGCTGCATAAAATTGTGTTAATCTTTTTGACCTTTCTCAAATAATGTCCAGTCTAACCTCTTGGGTCCTGTAAAACATATTCGTCCTTCATCCCTCTCAATATTTAAAACGTAAAATGAGTAGAGGACTTTTAGTCTGACAAAATTGAAAGTCATTTACACCATAAATTCATGCAGAAAATGCACAAATTGGTGTATAAAATTCATCCATTTCATATGTGTGCCCCCTGACCCCACCAATGTTGAAGTGAGACCTCCGCCTGTTCCTGATATCCAACATATTAACATTTGTTCTGTTAAGATATTTTCGAGGCTGTTGTGGTCCAATATCACACCCCGAAAAATATTTTCAAAACTGCCGTCATGTAACCGTTGTGGTTGTTTTCAGATGATAATGCTGTTAAATATTATTTCCTCCTCATTCACCCTGACGCTATCAAAGCAGTAAATAAAACCAGAGACACTTTTACAGTCAGTGAGGCAGTTTCACTTTGACGTCATTACGACCTTTGAAAAAAGTTGTGTTATCTGCTGTGGACGATTTGTAGACGTGCTGTTTAGGGGTTAATCTTACTATTCAGCATGAAGCATGAATCTTCGTTTGGCAGTTATGCTGTTTGTCGTTATGGTGTGACACCAGATTTAAACATCAACTTCATACATTCACAAATCCAGTAAATAGCAGGAAGTGTGAACTCTTAGATATCTAAATAAAATGAGACATTTCATTAATCAAGTCCTCTGTTAGTTATAGAATCTGGGACTTTGCACTTATTGTTGCCTCAGGTGTAAATAATAAAACTGTGAATTAGAGGAGACAACAGACGAACGAGGGGTAAAGGCAGTTAGGACGAGACTGATCCAGTAACGTCTCCGAAATGTAAATGTGTAACTTCACTCTCAAAGGTCAAGCAGCTTACCTTTGTCATGAGCCAGGCGGGTGCACTTGGCCGTCAGATACTGGATCTGACTGTAGTCTTCGTCCCTGTGGGCTCGAAAAAACCTCCTCATGCTCATCGGCGTCTTGACTTCTCTCTCCAAACCCCAAACTAAAGCTTCTTCCACCTCCACCTCCACCTTCCCATGATCCTCTGGGCAGGGCAGGTGTGTCTCACCTGGTCAGATGGGACACAGCGTGCACATTTCCTGCAATAGTTCACTCTCCCTGTGCACAGAGTCTGTCTGGGAGAAGACTGCAGGGCACCTACAGAGGGCAAGTTTAAGCATTAATCCCAGCTGCTGTTTTCATAACATGGAGGCGAGGCGTGTGTGTGTGTGTGTGTGTGTGTGTGTTCAGACCTGATGTGTTTGGTTGACACCTGGCTCCCTGCTTGAATCAATAGGAAAACTATGACTCGTTTTGTGCACAAATTGAAGGTTTAATCTGGCGTTAAACGCACATTTTGTTTTAGAGTTTCCCCCCCGAGGCATCGAGAGCTGAGGCAGGTCGGGCATGTTGCGTCTGGCAGGCGGGCGTCTTTATAAGAGCAGCCTCCGGGTAGTTCTTTTATATTATAGGAGTGTGTGAGAGATTTTACAGAGGAAAATACCTCTGACATTTAATAACATCTTGTTCTTTATACACGAAACATGTTAATGTTGTGTGATGATAGTTTGTATGTCGAATATAGCCTCCTTTTTGCTCTGCACCTGATTTATTTAAAGATACATTATGTAACTTTTCCACATTAAAATGTCTAACAACAGCTTAATTAATGTTGTTGAGTTGTTTTCATCCCAAACATTTCCAACAATGTTCAAACCCAGAGAGACAATCAAGGACACCATCATATCCCCTTTGCACATGCATCAGTGTTGTGGTTGTCCACCAAATCATAAATTGACTTTTTATCTAGTTTTAAGACACATTTTTACGATACACTTTTTAGATCAAGGTCATTTTTAACTACATATTTTAACCAGAAGAAAGATTTTAGTCATTGGACGTCTGGATCTTAAGCTATTAGAGTAACAAGCTGCGCAAATGTCAGCAGCAGCTCAGCTCCAGACTCTGCTGTGCCAAACTGCATTAGAAAAATACTGATTTTTAACATTAAACTGCTTTATTCAATGTTTTTACCAGTTTAAATCACAGAGTCTGATTGATTTTAGGAGGAAGAGACCTCTGTGGATAATTCGGCTCCCACTAAAAACCTCCTGAACGTTGGGATCTTAAGTCATCAGAGCGAAAAAGGTGAACACACATGAGCAGGTCCTGTATTGGAGAAATACTGACTTTAATTCAGTGTTTTTACTGGTTTAAATCACAGGGTCCGATTGACTTGGAGAGGAAGAGACCTCTGACAACAGTGTACAACAAAACGCTGATTTTCTTTTTTACATGAAACTGTTTTATGCAGGCTTTTAACTGGTTTAACTGGGAAAAGTTAGAGCCACAACGGTTTTCAGATGGCGGCCATATTGGATTTTGCCACCAGGGTCATCAGAGTGCCAATCTGTGATGCTCCGATATCCAGATGTCTTCGACATATACACACAAAATGAACGACTGTCTTAACTTTGTGAGCAAAATAGGACAGTCAGATTTAAATAGGTCCAAAAAAGTTCATCTGTTTGAGTTTCCAGAGTTTCCATTGCTACTTATTGAAATTACTAATGAGAAATGCACAGAATATTGTGTGGCTGTGTTATTAAGCCTTTAGAGTACAGCAGATAAAAGTCAGGTGATAATAAATAACAGCTAAAGGTTTTGGTGAGAAGAAGACGACGAGGTCACACAGAGGACAGAAGTTATTCTTAATATATTAAGTGTAAAGTTTTGTCTCGTTGGTGCCAAAAAATGTCTATAATTGAAACACTGATCTCACCTGCTTCCTGTTGACAGTGTCTCACTGTAGGAGACTGTTGCTGCTGATGTTCTTACTGTGTGATGCCAGCAGAGGGAGACAAAGGACAGCTTCTGACTGACAGAAAGGTATTTATGTATTTATTTACTGAATGAGTTTAGTGGTTCCAGATATTTTTGTTTGTGTGTTGTGTAAAGACAGTGATGTCTCCCACTGTTAAGTCTATCAATGAAGACACATTAGGGATCAATCTTCCCTCTGGAGCCACCGCCAGAAAACTATTTCCTTTATCTTTTATCTTTATCTTTTAAACCCATCTCTTTCAGTTTAGGTGAACTGTTTCAACACGGTTTTAAATTCTTTGCCACCCTGACATGGACACATTTCTGAGGGAAAAATTTAATCCATGGGATTTATTTGTGGGGAAATAAAAACAGTCAACTTAGAAGCTCTAAATAAAGTGTGACTATCAATAGTTGTTAAAAACCTCATGCACACGGGTGTAGAGTTATCTGGTTTGAAATGCCTCAGGCAATGTTTCTCTTATATTTTTTAAACACAACAACACTTGTGTTACATATAATTCAAAAATTACTTTCCAAAACAGATTTCTATGGAGGGAGACGTGAAGCCATCTCATCTCTCGAGAAAATGGTCTGAATACTTTTGTCCTTTTCGTTATGAGCTACATAATTTACAAAATCTATAACAAAAAAAGTTTGAAAATTTCCCAAAGCCAGTTTGCACAGTATTACTTGGTTGGTCTTTAAAATGTCAGGAAATGATCAGTGTTTCCCAAAGTTCAAGATGACGTCCTCAGATGTCTCATTTAATCCACAACCCAAAGATATTCAGCTTACTGTCACAGAGGAGGAAAGAAACCAGAAAATATTCACATTTAAGAAGCTGGAATCAGAGAATGCAACTTAATCTTTCTTCAAAAAAATACTCATACCGATTAATCACTTATCAGATTAGTTGGCAATTAATCAATTATTTGTTGCAGCTCTGTTGGTAACATTTCACTTTAAGGCTCCCTTTTTAGTATTTATAGGCAATATATAATCATTATAATGTAGCTGTACACAGATAGGTGGTCACTTCTTCTATCAGGATGTCCTTGTCCTCTTTCAAAGCTATTTTAAAAAATCATTTTTATAAACTGGCTTTTGATTGGAGGGTGTTTTTTTTGTGGGTGTTTGTGTCTTTGTTAGTTTTAAACATTTGTTAATTTATATTTCCGCAAATTTTTATTCATTATCACTTTTATTTGTTTCCATTTTTAGCTGCAGTGAACCTGCTACAATCTTGTGATTGCGCTTCGTAAACTTGTTTTTGAAAAGTGCAATATAAATAAAGTCTATTATTATTATTTATATTACCACAACTGTAGCCAAACCTAACTTAAAAACTACATTATAGTGTGTTATGAACCATTTAATAAATGATAATATAATGTTTATACATGCTAAATCAGGGGATTACAGTGAAGTAGTTTAATTATCAATAAAATGATCCACTTGGTGCTGGAAAATCAAGTTGACTTCAGTTCAATATGTTTAAGGTTTAAGATTATCAAAAATTACCACTGAATATATTTTAAATTCCCTCCTCGTGTTTTGACTCTTACAGTGGTCTGATGGTCCACAGTGCTGCTGACCAACAGGACATATTAACTCGACCACACTGATGACATCAGTTCAGCTCATTTCCTGTGCATCTCGTAAAGTGAGTGAGCCTGTGCGCCTCTCTGATCCCGTCTTATCACAAAGCAAATGCATCTGTAGTCATTCAAAGGAGAGGATGTTCAAAAATGGCGTTTATTTAAAAAAAAGAAAAGAAAACCACCATGCTGACTTCTGCCTCTTTAACAGAAAAGTTGTAGATAGAAAATAGCGTTGGACATCGACACCAAGCGTCCGATAAATTAAATAAATACAATATCCTCCCAAATCTGTGCGAAACAAAGCGTTGACATTTCTCTTGGAACAGAAACATAGAGAAACCCATCCCACAGCTACACACCAGCTCCTGCCACATCAGGGAGTTTGAACGTCAGACTACAAAACAGAGAACATTTGACAAATTGAGCTTAAAATTCATGTCGTGTCACACAGACGTTCACTCCTCAGGAACACAATGTGGAGTTACCCTGCTCGTCCAACCACACTCTGGCTCCTACAGACGACCACCAGTGTGTAAATGTTCTGCTCAGAGCATGTTCAGTTAGCTTCAAAGTAGTGTTACAGAACAATATGCACAAATCATGTCAGTAGTTTTCAATATTCAGTAACTTAGTTAAATACATTTTTCAAATGGAACTAAAAAGCTGCCATCATTATGGTGCTTTTAATACAATCAGTGCTTTCACTGAGGATGTGATCTCTGGAAGAGTCATGTAACAGACGATAAATAAATATCACAGCTGAGTGTGAAGAAGTGTTAATGCCTGTTTGTAGTGATAAAACCCAGGTGTCAGTATTTTTAGGTACGGGTTTCCTCAGCAGATTTCCAACACTTTCCACTTCCCATTGTTTTTTTAATTTATAGAGGAAATAACTGTAGCTCATGTCTGTGCATCAAGCATGGACCAGGAGGTGATTAGCTTAGCATCAAGACTGGAAGCAAAACAGCTGAAATACCCATCAACACTCAAAAGTTGTTGAAATCCAGCATTTGGTCAGTGACTTGTGGCGACACTGACGAAGGAATCCATCCTTTAACGACGACATGATACACAGCCAGTACCCGTTATAGTTTAACTACGCTCAGCAGTGTCAGGGGAAACGCTGTGGGACAATAACGAAAGTTAAGGCGGCGAAAGTCTAAGTGGGGCGGACGGGAGGGGTGGTGAATGGGTCCAACTAACACAGACTTTCACCTGTGAGAGCAAGTGGTATCTGGACGTGGAAAGTCCATGTGACGAGGTCGGAGTGAGAATGTGTTGCACAGAGATATAAAAATGATAAATTGTGGTTTAAGCACAGTTGCGAACAATTTATGGCGAAAAATTACTCTAGAACCCCAATTTGTTTTTTCTATATATTTGTCAGTGGAGGGATTAATCAGCCCCTCCAGGATGTCTCGATCACAACAATTATTTTGAACTATTCCTCTGATGCAAGTTTTATTCATTGTGTGGTTTTAAAGAAGGATTCTGAAAGTGGAAATAATCCTGTGGGACAAAGAGTGTGTCTTACACTTTCATTGGAAATCTGCTGCGTCTGGAAACCCGTGGTAAAAGTACGTTCTGGGCCGACCTACGACACAAAGCTAAAGAATTCATTTAGGTTTTGAAATTATGGGACACAATGAAAACAAATCAACATTAGTCCTCATTAAAAATCACATTGTTGTATCTTCCAGAGAGCACATATTCAAACTGAACCATCCACAGAAACAAACCCCCCAACAAAAAAAAAAGACAGACGTCTAAAGGAAATGTTCGACCCTCCACTCAACACATCGGCGCTTCAGCGAGGCAGCAGATGCTGAACTCCTCGTTTAGCTCCCACTAATGCAGTTACACAGCGAACAGGAGAGCTGCACCTGACTGACTGCAGCCTACAAGCTGCCAACAGATTACACAACCTAAAGTACAGATTTCCTTCACACAGAAACACTTTAAATCAGACAACGTAACTTTTATCATGAAAATGCTGGTGTGAGGAAATGTGACGGCACGTTGCGCCAAATCTGGACCTAATGTGCTTCTAGAGAGAAATACGACAGTTACACTGAGCACAGACTGACGCTGGATGCTTTTACTTTGAAGGAGTCACATTTAAAAGCTTAAGAGCTGTCAGTGACTGACCGGGCCTCGGGTATAAGTCAGCCGGTTCTTAGCTTGGCTCAGTTTCCAACAAGGCTGCTGTCCTCTAGCTAATCCTACGCTAGCTGGCGGCTACTAAAGGCTTTTCATGCTTTCTTGACCTGACACGGGCGAGGCTTACCCATACACAGAGTGAGGTAACAGCTATCGTATGCAAAATGACACGGTGAATAAGCAGCCTGCATCCTGTTGGCACCTGGGAAATCACCAAGTCAGTTTAATTTGATCTCTGCGGTGATGGTGAGGGCGTTTAAATGAATCCTGTCCTCTAAGTTCAGAGGAAACAAACACTCTGCTGCTCCTGAACATCGTCTCTTCATGATACTTTTGGATTAGACATAAAATCAAAGGGAAAACATGTTAAAGTGAAAACACTTCTATCCAACATGTTCTCACACAGAAAGACTGCTGGACTGACTTACACTAACACATGTAACAGGGTTTAGAAGATGAGTGGTAACAGTAACAGCCCAGCTCTTTCACAAACACTCACTGATCTTTGTGACTTTCACATCTTAGCGACAGTAGCGTCACATTAGCAGAAAGCTAATGAAAAATCTGCACGCTAGCAGCTCAGTTTTCACCTTTAACTGAGAAAAAACAACTCATTCTTATTCCCAGGTTGTTAAAAAAGGCGTCTCACAGCGATCTCATCTCTATATGACGCACATCTGGAACACATTGCATTGTGGTTAGTGTTAGGGACAACGTTCTAGACCCTGACAGTCATCGGTAGCCGTCGAAGCTGGCATTTATGTGAATGCAAATATGCCATCTTCTGCCGTGGTGACTTCTCTTACATGGGCTACAGGCAGCCTTCTGTGGTCGTCAGGATTCTTTCACACTGTGCGTTTCCTGCGATTAAACGATCAAGCATCAAATAAAAAAGAACACTGCTTCATTACCAGGCCATAAGCGTTGCTCTGTAGGCTAACGTTAGCAGCCTGTGCTCCTGCCCAGTCAGTCTGTACTGGTATTAGAGGAGCAATAACAAGTGCAGCAACCCCGCTGCTGGACTTAAGTTAAATTTCAGGCGTCATGTGCCATCAAAACAGGGAAATGCATCATGAAGTGTGTCAAAATGTCGGACTGTCACGCACAAATCAGCAATAATACTGTAATGTTAGCTAGCTAGTGAGACATCAGCACTTTTGTAATGCTTGTAATAAAGCAACCACAATCAGTAAAACGATAATACAATGGTTGTTGTAATGTTAAAATCTTTAATAATGGAGAAAATTAATTAGTGGGTTTCTTTAGTTGCCCGTGAAGAAAAAAAAACAACTAAATTTAGAGAGCTATGTAGCCCTAATACTTTACCCTATCACTCTGTGCCAACAATAATCAGGACATCTTACCCCTAGACGTGCAAAGGAGTAAATCAGAGTAGTGAGCTGTAAGTGTTGAAGGCAAGGGGCGTACTGGGATTGGGTCCAAGGCAACAAAACTACTTGGTTAGGTTTAGAAAAAGGACCATGTTTTGGTTTAAAATAAGCACATTGATTATAAAAATAACGTTACATGACGTAAATTCAACACACGAGTGACGTCATTGGGGACGGCCATGCGTAAAAAAATTAAAATGGCATTGACTTTTGGTTTTACACGAGACGTAGGTGCGCATGTTACGTAACGTTACATTATTACAACACTGTCATTTGGTTTCACATGAGACAAGCCCTGTGGTCTCCTCTGTAAAAAACTTGTTTTGTTTGACTCATCTATTTCACCTCCCTCTCGCCCAACACAGACGTTTTTCTCTTTATACGACGTCAGTGACTCTCAGCATCAGAAGAGTTTAAACTGGAGTTGGTTAAAAGCCTAAAAAAGGTGCCTTTGGTTTCAAATTGTTGGTATTTGACTACCTGGGGATGAGAACAGGCTGAAAAGATAGTCACAGTTTCAGTCTACTGAGACTCGTGCCAAAAGGAAATGGAGATTTTCCTCATCCTGACTGGTGAAATCTGAGCTCGTGTTGTGCAGATTTTCTATCTGCTTTCTGCTGATTTACACTGAACTCAGCACTCTGACTGGAAACGCACACCTGCCTGTACTGTCAGCGTAGAGACAGCTTCTTCCGGTGTGTCTATTAAATAGAGAAAGGAGCCCAGACAGGCACGACCTCGTCCTTTTGGTCAGATTCAGTCGTATTCGACATTCAATTGGATTCTTTTTTTTTTTCACAGATAAAACAAGCAGTTGTTCACCAGCGCTCGTTAGCTTATAACGCTCAAAATGAAACACACAAATGGAGAAAAACTCACAAACACAGAAGAACTAAAACGAGTAAAAGTCCAACTGAAAGTCAGCATTTTCCTTCCCACTTGTGTCAGTTCAATATGATGCAGGCGGTACAAAACAAAAAAAGAAAAGAAGTATTGCACTGGTTTGGTGTGAGTCTATGGATGGGCGGTCATCATATAAATAACAACAACAAGAACCAAACAGTAATACCATAATAATAATTGTAACGCTAATAAAAACAGTTCAGACTAAAGTCCCCCTCCCGCTGCTGCTTTACCACTGCTGCCAACTGAAGTCGTCGTTGGATCCAAAGACCATGAAGAAGCCCAGGATGGTCCCGAAGATGACTACGTTACCCGTTAGCACAAGCGCACACGCCCCCCAGGCGATCTGTAAACCAACACATTAATAATTCAGGTTAACAAATGTTGTCACACATGCTGCCAGGCTGCAGCACATATTTAGGCCAAATCTAGTGGGTGTCTGTCGACAGCAACAGTTTACAGACTCATCTCCACACGCTGCTCTACAGTTGTATATTCAGGACACACAGCAGGACGGGACATTAACGGCAGCCAGCAGCTAAATGCTAATCATGTCCTGCTGGTGCATCTGTCTGCTCTGTCAGCTCCTCTGCTATGTGGCCAGACGTCATTATTTTTAAGTCTTTTTAATTAAGTGCCTATCTGGTTCAGTTTGAAATTTGTTTGTCACATTAGTCTTTGTGTGAGCGCCATATGGACCCAAACAGCCACATCTGACTGAGCGCTGCTGGAGCTGAAACCAAACCTGTTAGAGAGGAACGATGAGCCTGATTGTCACCGCATCAAAAGATACAGCTGGCAGTTTTCTACTTTTATATTATTGTCATCAAATCACATGAAAGACTACAATATCCTGACTTCCCAGTAGGGCTGTACCCAAATATTCGGATATTCGAATATTCGTTTCTATGGGTAGGTATTCGTTATGAAAATTTGGTATTCGATATTCGTTTTTTTTTATTTACTTTTTTTAATCACTATTATTATATTTTTTTACATATTTTTTTGGTGCTAAATGTAGTCTTTTTGTTGTTGGTAAATGTAGGTTATCAATAAAAATCAAAACTTTTAAATTTTCAACCAGCGCATCACTACTCAGCTCAGTCTATAAAGCCTGTACACAACAGCAGACATTATATTCTATTCAGGCTGACAGAACCAGCAGCGCATTGGCTCTACAGTGCACGGCACTGCTGATTTTATTGCAGCACAGAGTGATCAAAAGAAAACATAGAATAATGTATTGAAGGAGACCGTTGTGCCATCACATTTTTTTGTGGTTTGAGAGCAAAGATCCGGTGGCCGCTGTGCAAAACTCTGCAAAACAATTAGGTCCGAAAAAACCCCGGAGCAGTGCTTCGCAAGGAGTCTTTGAAAGGAGCCGAGCCTGGCGTAAAACCGGAGAGAATGGAAAAAATGGTATTCAGGACAGCCCTACTTCCCAGATAGGGTTGTGACAGTTTTTATATTAGTACTAAACCGTCACGGCACTGGGGTCATGGTGAGGTGCACGCAGAGTAAACAGTATCTTAATTGATGCATGTAATGTGGAACCAAAGTTCACAAGTGCAAGTTCTGCCTGGAAACTTTTATCCGAACGCCTTCAGCAACATATGCTGTGGTTAGCACAACAAGCAGAACGGCATGTGAGTCAGTCACATTATGGCGAGCGCAAATGAAACTCCAGAGCTGGAAGATCGGCCTGCAGGTTTGGGGTCAGCTACAGTGCAACCGAGAGAGTGTGTGTAAGACGAGGACGGTGTGTCGGCGTTGCTCCATCGTTGTGGGGTCTTTAATGGAAACACATCCAACATGCTAACGCACATTTGAGAGCATCGCCCAGATGTGCTGATCACCAGGATGATAAATGTTTAATTAAATAACATTTAGTTTCGACTGAGCATTTTGATTGGACAGGAGGTGCTCCATGAGTGCTGATATTCAGTACAACAGCATTGGGACTTTTAACTATGCATATATCACTCTGCTTTACAGGTGTTCTGAGCTGTTAATTATGTTTATCGTTAATAGGCCGACATTAAGTGTCGTAACAAACTTTGCACCACAAAATGAGACATATGACCGCAAATAACATTTGAGTTAAATAATGAATGGTCAGAAAAGGACGTAGGGACTGAAAGAAGTCTGAATACTTCACTGTAAAAGATCATATGACACCTGAAGCTCATGCAGTGAGCTGATTAAGCCGTTAATTCGTCTGCATCACACGTATGCGACTGTCAAAACACTCTTTTTTTAACTGGTCCCAAAATAAATGGAGACACACAGATGGAGTCTGAATGATACAAGTAGCTGGTAAAGTGTAGTTTGGTCTCAACTGGACATTAGCTGTGTTGCGGTGCTGTACAGACACAAGTCTCTTGCACTCTTTGCAGATTATTTGTTCTCTCCTAAATGTGAAATACTTCCAGACAACGAATGATGATGATTGATGGAAGGATGATTTTAGTTTTGACTGTTGTAACATTCAGGAAATTCTTTCACTGGTTGCAGCTGCAGGTGCACTCATGGCGGCATGACAGCTCCTCAAGAGGTTTGATTTGAGCACAGCGCGCAGTTTTAACACAAATATCTCAGTCGACCGTGTTTATTTAATTGAGGGAAGCCAAACTCAAAGTAACCAGGTGTTCTCATCTTTTTACGTAAACTGTTGACACTCACAATAATATAGAATATTTACAAAGTTATTCTTTGTTTCTTTTCTCAATATACTTCATGCTCTAACCTTTGAGTATATAATTGTTAACTCATACTTTGCAGTCTTAGCATCAGATGTCAAAGAGAGTTAGAAAGTGAATGTGTTTAACCAGAACTAACACAGAAAGTTGAGCACTTATTTTGAACTTCACAGACTTTAAAAATGTTTCTTTTCATTTTGACTTCAGGTTTTCTCCACCAGTGGGGTAATCTTACAAAGCTGCAACAAGAAGCTTCTGTAACTTACGACTTCAGCTCTTGCGAAGACGATGGGCAGGCCAAACGCTGAGATGACAATGCCCGTCGTGAGGAAGATGGCCAGCTCTTTGCAGGCGTTACTGGCCGAGTCTGTGTCGTCGACCACCCTCCGCGAGATGCAGTAAGGGATGGGGGAGAGGATGTAGAAGAAGAGGAGGAACAAAGGCCAGTATTTACTGCAGAGAGAGAAGAAAGAGAGACAGAGAGATAAACATCCACATGGTGTGATGATAAAAGATGCAATCAGGTGAACTGAAGGATAAAGAGCTAAACACTGTTCAGCACTCAGCACGTTATCGAACTGCACAGGTAGGAGGAGCTGCGTTTTTACATCTTAACTACTACCTAATGACTGGTTTGTTTCTCCCTTACATCTGGTTATTACTAGAGTTGTGCCCGGTTAAACATTTTACATGTCAACAACAAACTGAACAGAGGATATTGCAGTGAATTTTAAACTGTGAAACTCTATTAGGAGCTGCGCTTTGTCAAAATCAAAACCTATATGACTGGACCATGTGGGAATTTAATTTGAAAGGACAGACACAGGAAGTGGCCACGCTCAGCAGTCAGACAGGAGTCAGGAGGTTACAAACCAATCACAGCTGACAGATATCTTTCCCTTCTGTAAATATTAAGTCTGATAAATACGGAAAAGTTGCTCATGTTATTGCGGGGGCTACCCAGAGCTTTACATCTGTCCCACGGACGATAGGCCTACACACTTATAAACAGCTCCTGGAAGAAGATCAGCTCTGCACTCAGGATTTCAGGTAAATAGGCTGTACAATAAGCATTAAGGTTGATTAGCAACCTCAGATGCAACCTGCCACCGCAATCTTGAAAGCTTGCACAGAAAAAGGCACAAGAGTAGCACCCAGCGCTCAACCTCGCGTTTTCCAGGTGGTTAAAGACGCAGCATGTGTACGGCCCCTAATTTCCAGGGCTGGTACCTGCGGTTATTCCACAGGCTAGTTAATAACATGTCGGGCAGGAAATCCAAAGTGTGGGATCATTTTGAGAAGGTGAAGGACAAACCCAAGGTGATATGTAAACTCATCTTCATTGGTCGACTACAAACATGACGTATCATCTGAAACATGGAAGTAGCTACATGCCCATTAGCCCACAGCGTCATTAGTAACCAAGTAAACCAAAATATATGGATTTTAAAATCAGAATCAGACTAAGCGATACCATCTATAATAAACAGCAAATACATTAGCCTTTGACAGCCTGTACTATGAACAGTAAATGCATGTCTTTAAAAAAGTATCTGCTGTATTCTTTGAACTGCAATTTCCTGCTTTTTGGCTGACAGTTTCACAGACACTGATTTATCTATGAAAAGCTAAAACTGGCTGATGCGATCAGTCAGGCTCTGCTAATAAATATCACTAATTGATTTTCCTCCCCTACATTCTGCAGAGCTCAGGCTGTCATTTAGCATAATGATAATGACTCCAGTGAAAATGAGATTAGATTACTAGAGCCAGATATGAGGGTGTAGCTCGAGGCGTCACATGTAGAGACTGAACAGACAAATCAACTGTATCCAACCGCACAGGAAGTGAGGTGTGCTGCAAACCTGACCACGCTCTCTTTGGACACGGTCTCATTTGGAGACCTCTGAAGTGTATCCTGGATGTTTTGCACACGCAAAGCAGGAAGCTGAACAGTGGCCCTGGCTTTACCGTTTAATGACTGGTTTGTGGTCATTTTAAAAACGGATTCTTTGTTTGCGAAAATGCACCATTAAAGTAAAATATCCACTTACATGGTGCGTGTTTCTAAGGAGCTTTAGTACCCAAAATTGTGGTCCTGTATGGTGTAAAATCTAGTTTCAAGACTTTCATAAGCTGCGTCTCAATTCAGGGGCTGCAGCCTTCGAAGGCTGCATTTAAAGACTGATTGCGTCACATCGGCGTGACCAAGGCTGTCCCATTTTGAAGGCTCCTTCAAATGCTAATGACTTCATGATCACCAAAATTAGGTGGTGAAAAAATGGATATATCAATATCAGTTATTGGCCAAATACATTGTTACATATCAAATATCAGCAAAAAATCCAATCTTTTCGCATCCCTACTGTGGATGATTGTTATGACTATGCTACTGCCACTGTCATTGTTCATAAAGCACTGCCAACAGTATGTTATACGATACACGAGAGGCTGACTCTGTCGTGATGCTGGCATGCTGTTTAAAATCACACTTTGGAGCAGCATGATGCCACCGTTGTTTGGCTCTGTGTGTAACTGGCAGACTCTAGTGTTGTCTGCGTTGTGTTGATATGTAGAGGCTCACACCGTGGATATCTTTGGAGGCGATCGCCGTTTATTCCTGACAGCTCTGCCAGCAAGAGGTAAAACAAAATCCTCTGTCAATTACTATCATATGAACTCAATCCCCTACACAAATTAAGTGCCCAAAACAGACTTAGAAATATAGTTTTACAGCACTAGAACAATGGAATTTTTTGTGTGTAATTATAATTCTTAATGTTAAAAATGTACATTTGACTTTGTTACACACATTACTGCTGTATAATTGATCCTGTTACATGTGTAAGAATGCAAAGGCAGCCTGGAGGAGGGACTTTGTAAACACGATATCTGTATGAAAGTGCTTCGGTCTCAAGTCAGTATTTGGGAGCCCCCAACCAGGTTAATCCAGCTCTGCATCCACACCTGCATTTAAAGCTGTAAACCCATGATGGGATCACCCAGGCTGCATCTGAGTGCCAAGTGTGAACAGTGTCCCTCACACACACACACACACACTGACAGGCTCACATGGTGTGTGATGGTGGTACTTACTCGTACACTGGGAGGGCACATCCTAGCATGAGGAACATGAGGCCAACGGCCCCTCCAAAGGACAGGCTGATGAGAGCTACAGGGGAGACAGAGGGGAGGAGATCAACAGTCAGGAGCAGTGTCACATACACTAGCTGCTCTCTGTGAATCTGTACCAGTGCATCCCGAGACCCTCCACAGTCACATCGCAGCAGCAGGGCCCCTGGCTACTGAAGCGATCATGTGATGAATCAGCTGATTTCACGTGTAACAGCTACATTTGCAATCTAAGCCTTAGTATCAGGGGCTCGTGTTAAACTCTGCAAGCAGCACAGTCTTGTGTGGATACTTGTGAGCAGAAATAAATCCCGGCTGCACGCTTGCACAGAGCCCCGCATCTCAATCTGCGGCTGTGTAATAACTGAAGTTCAGGTGCAGCTAGCTTTAGCAATGTAACGGTAACTACTGCGTTATAATGTTATCACACGGAGGTGACGTTAATTACGGCATCATAACGTGACGTTACATGCCTGCAGTGTTTCAGCTCACGTTAACATGCCTTTAATTGTGTCCGCTGAGTAGCTGCTGCCTTTAACCTGGAGAATGGAAGCTATTGAGCTAATGCTAACGACTGTGTTGGCCCTGCGGCTAACTACTTCTTCACGGTACCGTTAGCTAGCTGCGCGTCGCAAACGCATCCGTCCGTCTTCGGGATAATTTGACACAGTTAGATAAATGAAGCAGGAATTCAGAGGCTCTCTGGACGAGATGAAACGTGGACATGTCTTACCTTTAATCCCAGCCATTTCTCCTGGACAAAAGCTCGACACGCAGCCCTGACGAATGACAACAGTGCCCCCTGCTCGGCTCCCGAGTCCGCCCGAGTCCGCCCGAACCTGCCCGTCGTGCTGCCTTCAAGTGCTCCGAGAAAAATCGGAGTTATTACAGCCCCAGTATAGTATGTGAATGCAACGGTGTCCTGAAGTCGAAATGGTTAAAATATTTAATTAACAATAGTCATAATAGTTTGTTTTTTATTAACAAATACAGTGCAGGAGCAGCTCCAAAAATACGTCAGTTTTCCATTCATGCATTTGAAAATATTATTTTAAAAAGAAAAAGTACTCCCCAGTAGCAGTGGCCCCCCAGCAGAACAGTGCACCACGCCACACCACAAAAACTGCTCAGGTATGGCCTGAGGAACACGACAAAGAGCTTCAAGCGTCAACCTGGCCTCCAAATTCCTTGGATCCCGATCTGATCAAACATCACAATTCAAAGGACTCAAAAGATCTGGAAGTAACACCCCGATGCCAGACACTACAGGAGGACACCCTCCAGAGGTCCTGTGTCCATGCCTTGACAGGTCAGAGCCAAATCCAGTCCAAGGAGGACCCACTGTGAATCGGGGGAACCTCTGGGCTACCGGCACGTCCCTCAAATGTTCGATCAGATTGGGGTCTGGAGTATTTGGAGGCCAGGTGGCCCTCTTGAGCTCTTTGTCCTGTTCCTGGGGTCATTCCTGAGCAGCTTTTGTGATGTGACATGGTACATTGTCCTACTGGGGGCGCTGCCATCGACAAGTGCTGTTGCCATAAGGTTTTCAGGTGGTCCGAGCGCGTCAAGTAGCAGCCACATAAATGCCAGGACCAAAGGTTTCCCGGCAGAACATTGCGCTGTAGCAAGATGATCAATGTTATCCACTTAAACTTTCTGGTTTCCTTCAGCAGGTCCTTCTCTATTGGATGTTAACATATAAACATAATTTCACACCAGATCTGAACATCAGATGCATCTTGTTCAGGAGAACATCTGTGGCTATAGAGGAATGGCGTTCCAACAGGTTTGGGCTGTTGCTCTTTTTATGGATGAGCATGGAGATGTGTCACAGCATGTGTTTACCAGTGCCAAACTGTAGCCCCAATACTGAAGAAACTTTTGTACATTTAAACCTATCAAAATGTTTGACTGTAAACGGTACTGTAAACATATAAATGCAAATTCTTGCTAAATAAATCTTCAATGTTCATGAAAAAAAAGACAAAATTCTAGAGTCATGGTAGATGATGTGTGGCAAATATCGGAATTTTATCTTAAAAACTGAATTTTTGACAGCATTTTGAATTTTGCTCTTATGTGAACAATTGGACTCAATGTAAAAATGGCAATTTTAAACATCAATTTTTTACTTATGGAGCAAATCAATCATTGTTATAAACAAATTACCAACATCTCCATGCTGTCTAGATGCAATATGTGTATTTTCAGATTTTTGTTTCGATAACTGAATTTTTTACAATGGTTTGAAATCTGCTTTTCCATGCACGGATGGCTGCTAAACCTGCACGTCTGGCTTAGTCAATTTGTGAAGCTACACATGAATTGTCACTGACTAATTAGCTCAGTGAGATAGAAACTGATTCTTAGTCTCAGAGGTTGTGTCAATCCTCAGCTGATGCAAAAGGCAGATTGTGTTGCTAAATTCCTAAATGTCTTCCAACTCTTCTGCTTGTTGCTCAGAACTCCGACCCGTCGCTGCGCAGCAACTATAATTAATATTTATAACTGACCACACGCTGACTAGATTTTACACTTAATAAAATATAAAACATAACTATAAATACTAAAATAAAAAATAAAATGTTCTTGTGGTTAACCCGGATGTGCACACGTTCTGCTTCCGGTGACTCCGTGAGCCCATTCAGCGAAGATGGCGAGCGGAGGGGTCTCGGTGGCTTCTCTGTGGACCGAAGTGAACCGTTGCGGGCAGAATGGAGACTTTACCAGAGCCCTGAAAGCTCTGACTAAAAGTAAGTATTCACGTCTGTCGTCGTGTCTCTGAATCGGGACCGGAGCTCCGGTGAGACAACCGACAAACGCTGCATGTGTTCGGCTCCAATCAGCGGAGCTCACTGGCTAAGCGAGGGCCAGCTGCATGACCAGCTGTTAGCATGTGGCTAAGCTAACGGCAGTTAGACAGCTACTTGTCAGGTCTCTCAAACACCGAGTTAGCTTTACATATTCAACATATGCTCATAAGCGTGTACTTTAGTGTTGAAGCTACTCATCCAGCTGGATTGTGTTGGTATTATGCGAATTATTTAAACAGTATTTTGCTCTAGAAATGCGCCGTCCTCTCCTGATCAGTGACGTGTCCATAGCCTTGCTGCTAACTTAACATGGTCGGCAGCTAAACAGGTTTCAGTCAGTCAGCTGTCAGCAAACCGTTAGAAACGTTTAGCGACTGTTTTTCTTTTTAATGATCTTGTGTGCAGTCAGTAGTATCTCGGTGTGTAGCTGCCATCTGCGTCTTTAATCTAACGTGTATTTGTGTTTTCCTCTGTCGCAGTTTTACATGAGAACAGAGACGATGTGACGGCTCTCCACTGTAAGATAGTTTGTCTGGTGCAGAATGGGAGCTTCAAAGAGGCGCTGAATGTCATGAACACTCACTCAAAGCTGCTCGGCAGGTAATCAACAAACTATGTGGTTATTTACTGGTTTATAACTCTCACATGTGTTGATAGTAAACGTGCATTATTAATATAAACACTGCAACAACTGTCTGATTAACCAGTTAGAAAGTGATTTGTAAGATAATGATTTTATTTTTCTAATCAAGCAAAAATTCTTTAAAATCTCTTATATCTACAAACAAAAAGACAAACAAACAAGCAGAAAGTGATATTTACAAATAATCAAAAGCATAATACAAAAGTAACTGTCAATGCCTCAGTACTTTGATTAATGCATTTAAAAAAGAAATGGAAGTATAAAATTATTAAATCCCAGCCCTCCTCCATGAGTCATTTCATGCAAAGACTTTTGCAATGCTTGTATCATGTATTACACATAAAGCTAACAAATTACTTCATACATATCTTGTCGTTGGCCCTGTCTCTCAGTTAAAATGCTATTTATTTCTCTTCTGTGTCAGTGAGGTTGTGTTTGAGAAGGCGTACTGTGAGTACCGCCTGAACAGAGTGGAAAGTGCCCTGAAGACCATCGAGAATGCTCCTGAACAAACGGACAAGCTGAAGGAGCTCTACGGCCAAGTGGTAAGGCTGAAGAGAGACATATTATTGCTGGATGCTTTCGATTTGTTTCTGTCTGAGACTTTAGAAGAACAGAAAAAGTATTGGAAAGAAGAAGAATTGTGCAGAAACACGCAGCTTATCTGTAAGATCTTTGAGTTATGACTGATGTAAGCTGTGAGGCCCCGATCACACAGGAAGGGTTTTGCAAGTTGCAAGGTGCACTTTTTAAAAGTTGAATGCCGCTAGTAAAAAAGCGCCTGCTGCACCTGTTTATTGTTGCCAGGCAACCACCTCATTATGTCCTTACCCTAACCTTTCCGTGTAATCAATCTGCCGTTCATTTATTTATTTATTTCACATTGAATAGTATCTAGTCCTTAAAATGTTGAGGCAGAGGGTAATGTCTGTAGCTCTGGTTGAGTGTGAGAGGCTGTTAGTTAGTAAATAGTTTGTTGGTCACAGGAAAACGGAGATCTGTGTGGGTACATGAGACCTTGAAACACAAGAATGTTTAACACAGCATTTGGACAGTGATTTGACACTGAAACACTCCGTCTGATTGGAGCCGTCTCTCCTCTCATTGTCCAGTTGTACAGACTGGAGCGCTACGATGACTGTAAGTCCGTCTACACGGATCTGATCAGGAACTCCCAGGATGAGTACGAGGAGGAGAGGAAGACCAACCTCGCTGCTGTGGTGGCTTCGATGAGTCAGTGGGAGGAAGCTCCGTTGGTAAGGACAGTTGTTGGCTTTCTGATGCTGCTGTGTGTCGCTAATTATGTTTTATGTTTCAGTCTTCAATCAGTTTCTCCCCTCAAGGGCAACTTAAACAGATTTCAAAAGTGTTCCCGTACACAGAGCAAGTTTAAAGTCTGCAGCAGTTCTGCTCACTTTTGTGCTGAGCATAACAAAATAGGATAAAATGAATCTGGGGTTCAGCTGCCACTCAGCTCAGGGTGGCAGTAGCTCAGTCCATAGGGACTTGGGTTGGGAACCGGAGGGTCACCCGTTCGACTCCCCGTTCGGACCAAATATGGAGCGTGGACTGGTGGCTGGAGAGGTGCCAGTTCACCTCCTGGGCACTGCCGAGGTGCCCTTGAGCAAGGCACTGAACCCCCCAACCGCTCGGGGCGCCTGACCAAGGGCAGCCCCCTCACTCTGACAGCTCTCCACTTTGTGCATGTACAGGTCCTGTTTGTGCATGTGTGTGTGTCTTTCGGACCTGTGTGTAATTGACAAGCAAGAGTGAAAACATTGAATTTCCCCTCAGGGGGATTAATAAAGTAAATAAAAAAATAAAAAAAAACTAGAGCTGGAGTCAAATTCTATTCTGTTTTCTTCTGCAGGAAGATCTGGGTCTTCCCGAGTCCACGTATGAGCTGTGCTACAACGCTGCCTGCGCTCTGATTGGCCAAGGACAGCTCACAGAGGCCCTCAATAAACTACGACAAGCAGAAGGTCAGTTCCTCTTTGCTCTGTCTTCTCTGTCCTGTTTCATGTTGCTGTTTAATCTACAATATTCTGGATTTGACATTAACTGATTGTTTTCTTTCGCAGAGCTTTGCAGAGTCTCGTTGGCTGACGATTCTGTGAGTGCTGCTTTTCTTTTTTCTTAAAACATTTACGCGTCATTCATTAAGTCTCGTCAGTTTTCAAAGAAACAGACTGTTTTAATCTGTAATATTTTCATCCGAGAGTCAGTGAAAGATGCTTCAGAGATGAAAATAATTAAGTATGAACTCTGACAATGTACAGAAAAAATATTTTGCTCATTTTAGGACTTGATAAGCCTGGAGAAGGAGACAAACAGTGTTCGAAGGCATTAATCTGCTGGCAGTAATACGTTTTTTGTGTCTGCACACTGTAGTTGTGTAGTTACATCCCACTGAAAAGCACTTTAACTAAAAATACAAGAGTATCCATCCTCGTCTTATTTCCTCCATGTTCCCCAGCTGTTAGTTTCCATTGTATTCCCAGGATAATCACTGTCATTGCTGGTTTGTGTCTTACAGGATGTGACTGAGGAGGACATCGAGTCAGAGCTGGCTGTCATCCATTCTCAGATGGCGTACGTCATGCAGTTACAAGGTCGGACGGACGAGGCTCTGCAGCTCTACAACCAGGTCATCAAGCTCAAGTGAGTGCACGGCTCATAAGATTTAGAGTAAGCAGGTGTGAACACAGCAATCACACTCAGGTGTGCACTAAAACAACGGACTGAGACCAAGGTGGTCTTGGGCTGTTTACAGACAACTGAAGGTCTGACAGCACCCTTAATTGTAAAAGCAGATGAGAATGACGTAGCACAGTTTGAAATAATGTTGTTGTTTTCTAATTTGTGTTGTGACAGTACTGACAGTATGAACATTTACCAGAAACATAGTGCAGATGTCAAACATACTCTTGATTTGCAGGCCGTCGGATGTGGGGCTTCTTGCAGTGACTGCTAACAATATCATTACAATAAACAAGGTGAGTGAACGATCTTACCAACTGTAATGTTTGATCATAAAGGCAACAGAAAAAATTCACCCGGATCAAGTGTTTTCATTAAAGCTCTGTGTGTTTTCGTAGGACCAAAACGTGTTTGACTCAAAGAAAAAGGTGAAACTGACGAACGCTGAAGGTGTTGAATACAAGCTGGCGAAGAAGCAGCTGCAGGCGATCGACTTCAACAAAGCCCTCCTGGCCATGTACACTAACCAGGTAGGCAAAGAGCTGTCATCATTCATGCAGAGGATTTTTTAGAGTTTTAGATTTCATTACTCAAAATGATTCTCATTGCTGTTTGCTGTCAACAGGCTGACCAGTGCAGGAAACTGTCATCCAGTCTTCAGTCTCAGAATCCGGGTCACCCGCGGCCGGTCCTCATCCAGGTTGCTCAGCTGTGCAGAGAGAAGCAGCACAGCAGGGCCATAGAGCTGCTCCAGGTAGGAATGAACAGCACTGCTGTTGGCTTGTCATAAAAACATGCAGAATACTTCAGCTTTCCTTTCTCCCAGCAAATGGCTTTACAGTTACTGGCACACAGACAAAGCCTTTAGATGTAGTTAAAGTGGGCAGCACACTTATAGGCTGCAAACAACCTCAGTGTCCTATCACCATAGCAAACAGTCCAACGCTTCGGGGCCGTACACATGCCGCATCTTCAACCGCCTGGAAAATGCGAGGTGTGGCGCAGGGTGCTAAACTTGTGCTTACTCTGTACCAACTTTCAAGGGCGCGGCAGGTTGCATCTGAGGTTGCTAAGCGACCATAACCAACACCATATCATCGCCTACTTAGCAGAAATCCTGATTGCAGAGCTGATCTTCTTTTAGATGATGTTTTGTAAGTGTGTGTTAGTCCAGAAATGTTGTCTGTGGGACAGATGTAAAGCTCTGGCAGCCCTGCACTAAAATGATCAACTTCTTCATATTTACCACGGACTGATATTTAAGAAAGAAAGGAAACCCATCTGCAAGCAGGGATTGGTTGTTCCTCGTCACATGACATGCGGTGCACGCTGTGTTCCAAAAGTTGACCTCTGGTTATCTCAGGGCACAGCCGTCGCACCCTGAAAAATAGACGCTCTGGAACGCGTGCTTGCCACAACAGCATTGCTCTCACTGTACTTTATGCTGTAGTTTTTGAAACTTGGCACGATGGGAGTCAAGGCAGCAGAATCACACATACAGAGAGAAACACAAAATCACCACGAAAAACTGCCGACAAACGCCTGGTATTTTCAAGTTCTGTTGTACTCTCGTCACCATGAGCCACAGAATGTCATGTTATAATAAACATCTGGGCAAAAGTGTCCCTCAGCCCACGTAATTGATGCCGATACATGTTTTTGTTTTTTTCCAATTTTGGTACGTGTAAATTGGTCTTACATTTGATTCCAAGTGGCATTAAAAAAGTCTTAGATCTAGCCTGCTTTAATCTGCAGAAACCCTGTAATCTACTGAGCAGGATTCTGTAGAAAAATTTATTTCAGTTATTCTGACAGTTTGTGTGCATTCAGTAAGTTATATTTCCTTGGACCATGCTAACTGACATTCTTTTGTTTTCCAGCAATTCTCCGACCAACATCCAGAGAGTGCGTCTGGCATCAAATTGACAATGGCACAACTCTATTTAATACAAGGTACCAGCATGTTTGTACATTAAATATAGTTCAGTGTGTTCAGACAGGACAGGATGCCAATTGAAGATGTTCCAGCTTTCCATAATAAACACATCACTACCTTTGTCACATAAAAGAATATGTTATCATTTAACTGAGTGGTTCAAACTAAAATTAAAGTTAGCTTTCTATTAATGAACTTGTGGTGATTTATTGGCTTTTTCAAGGTCACTGGCTGCATTTGTGTTTTTACACTCTCAAGCTGAAATAATAAAGAGCTTCTTTTTTTGTCCTCAGGTCACGTAACAAAAGCTTGTGATGTTTTAAGGTCCATCGAAGAGTTTAAGCACAAATCAGGGATGGTAAGTCTGAAATGAAAACCGTATTATACTGGAGTTTCCCACAGCTGATACTTGTCTCTTTACAGTGATGGTTGGTGGTTGTTGCACCCTGCTAACTGTGTGAACTCTTAAATGCAGCTTCAGTCAACTGCCATTTATCTAAACTGTGTCATTTCCTCCTCAGATTTCAGCTCTGGTAACGATGTACTCCCACGAAGAAGACATTGACAGTGCTATTGACATTTTCAAACAAGCTATTGGACATTACCAGTCTGAACAGGTTTGTGTCTGTTCTCATCTCACTAAAATCTGTTTATGTAGTGCAGTAAGTGATGCTCCTGTGACTCCAGTGAGTCCTCTGTGACCCCTAACACTCTACAGTAACTCCAGATGTCTCAACAGAACATTCAGGGAACATAACACTGTGTCACTGCAACACACTGTATTTGATTGGTGGCGAATTTAGTACAACACATGTTGCTGTAGTCAAGGCTGTGGGTCATACTTTGATCTGACAAGCCAACTCCAGCTAGTTTCTAATATGTGATTTTGTTTCGGCGGTGTAATCGGCCCGTGCTTCCTCCTCCACAGCCCGGATCTGCTGCACACTTGGCTCTTGTACGAGAAGCTGCCAATTTCAAACTGAAGTACGGACGGAAAAAAGAAGCCATTAGTGATCTGGAGCAGCTGTGGAAGTGAGTTACAGCTCTGATAACACTCTCAAGTTTAACATGTGTGCGGGTGGGAACAGTGAGGTTGTCTCCCAGCTGTTCATTCTGCTTGTTTGGTCAGTCTTGTCGGCATGATGTCATGTTGCTCATACATTCTTGATAAACATCGTTACAATGCGCTTACAGAGCAGAGAAAACAGACAAATTATTAAATGAGATAAAACATTTATTTACTTATTTATACAGCACATCTGTGAGTGTATGTGCAATCTGTAAAGGGATAGTTCGGATATTTTAAGGTGGGTTTGTACAAGTTACTTATTTATAGTCAGTGTATTAGCTACAGTAGATGTCTGTCAGCACAACTCTAGTTTGGAGAAGCAGGCAGGAGTACGGACACGGAAGCTAAACGTGTATCGCCGTGGACGGGGCAGCAACAAAAGAATTTTATCCACCAAAAAAAAATCCATATGCCTTTAAGTGTACACCATATTTACAATATTGTATTCATTGTGTTAGTCTTTGTTTGTCATGTGATGTCAGGAGGTTATTTTTACTGCGACAGATGTTTGAATTTCTTCGTTTGCAACAGTGAAGCTTAATTTATTTTATTTTTCCTGATCCAGGCAAAACACCAACGACATCCACACACTGGCACAACTCATCTCAGCGTACTCTCTGGTGGACACCGATAAAGCCAAATCGTATCCTTTGACCCACAAAGTGAAACTAGTGCTGAAATGATCGGGTTTTTAGTGACTTGTGTTTGTGCTCAGTTGATTGTTTCAGGCCTTTTTCAAGCAAAAAGAGAACGATTTTTTGATCTTAGCCTCTGAAATGTGAGGAATGTCTGCCCTTGTCTTTTGTCTATTCATAAAACAAGGAGTATGAAGACACCATGTTGGGTGTGGGGAAGTTATTCGAGGCATTTTCCACAAGTTTTGACATTTAATAGTCAAAACAATGAATTGTTGAATTGTGAAAATAGTTGGCAGATTAATCCATAATAAAAAAAAAACAACTGATGCAACCATAGAGGACCACACCACAGACATTATTGACACGATGGGCTATGATACAATACGATATCCTTTACTGTCCCTGTAGGAAAATTTGTCTTGGACTCAGGAGCCGCACAGTATTGCTGCCTTACAGTAATAGTCATTAAGCATACACGATAAAAACATAAAAACTGAACAGGCTGTTATCATTGGAGCTCCATCAGGTACCATCCTTCCTGAGATCAGGAGAAGCTGTGTGTTCAACAGGCCTGTATGTCAGTTTGTTTGAATTTTATCTCGCATGCTTTAAACTGTTGTACAGCTTTGCACTCCTGACAGAATTAATGCAAAAACCCAAAGGTTAGGACTCTTAGACGACCTTATGAGGGTGCTCCTATGAAGTGAACTTTAAAAGAGCCAATTCAAAATCGTTATGTCCTCAGCATTCCTCTGCAGCCTCAGCAAACACCTACCGTCCGCAGACACAATGGCCTTCAATGTGGACGTGGACGAGCTGGAGAACTCGCACGGAGCCACGTACGTCAGGAAAAAGGCTGCAAAGGTCACAGGAGAAAACCTTCCCAAAGAACAAAGGTAAACCCTCCTTACTCTCTCTAACATCAGCTTCATGATGTTTTCTACATTTAAAAATGTGTTGTTCTTCAGTTTAAAATATGTTAGAGTTTAGGTGGTTACACTTCATCCACCTCATTTAAACTAATATATCTGCATTTTGTTTACAGCCAAGGCGAGATCAAAAAGAAGAAGAAGAAAAAGAGAGGTATGACAGAAGTCAAATATTTCTGGGACAGGTTATTTTTAAAATAATAAAGAAATGGCTCATGTTTTCAGAGAATGTTATGATTAAAGTAAAACAATCTAAAACAACATCCCCTTGAGTTTTTAAGATATTAAGACAAGTATGAATTACAATAATGCCATTAAGCTTATTTTCCTCTTTTGTAAGATGCAGGTAGTTCTTGACTCCCCCTGTCCTTCTTTTTTAGGCAAACTGCCCAAGAACTACGACCCCAAAGCGACCCCTGACCCCGAGAGGTGGCTGCCCATGAGGGAGCGCTCCTACTACAGAGGCAAGAAGAAGGGAAAGAAGAAGGAGCAGATAGGAAAAGGCACGCAGGGAGCGACGGCGGGAGCTTCAGCCGAGCTGTGAGTACAGAGTCACATGCACGTACACGTCACCTGCGATTGGAGTCGTCTGGGTGCAGTTTCCTGTCATTGAAACCCAGTAATCAACTCCACTAACGGAGGAGAAGCATGTGTTGTTTCTCTGCCAGTGGATCCTCAGTGGAGGTGTCAGCTGCTGGGCAGAAGAAACAACTGTGTGTTGTTTTAGTCAAAATAGAAATTATTCTCAGACTGAGCCAAAGTTGGAATTCATATGTACAACCATCAGAAATGTTCCTACATCAAGGAGAGTAAGGCTGCCTCAACTCACTGCTACATAGGGTAGCAAGGGCTCCTGTCTCCAGACTCTTTTAGTGACTTACTGCTCAGAGGGAACTCATTCAGCGGCTCCTCTGGCAGCAGCACACAGTCTCTCCCTCTCCTCTCTGGAGGAGAGGGAGAGATGTGCACACTGGAGTCGGTGTCGTCAAGTGATTTTGTCATAAACTTTTGGTTTAACGTACTTGCAGGGCACAGATACACACACAACTCATTACATTTCAACTTGTTTAAATTATTCAGCAGTAAATTTCATGTGCAACATGTTCCCTGATTAAACAGATATTTCCGTCAGAGCACTCCCTGATATGACTTTTTCTCTTCCTCTGTTTCCAGGGACGCCAGTAAGACAGCCAGCAGCCCCCCTACCTCCCCCAGACCAGGGTCTGCGTCCGGTTCATCTACAGCCGCCGCCAGCAACGTGGTCCCCCCACGACAGCAGAAACCTGCAGCGTCAGGGGCCACACGCAAGAAGGCACCGCAGAAGAAGAAGAAGGGAGGCAAAGGAGGCTGGTAGTCAGACGGAGTCAACACGAGAGGCAGAGGGGCCATGAGATACACCCGTGTCTCTTTTTTATGTTTCAAGTTAAGTTTTAGTTTTGTCCCGGACAACCACCAAAATCTGTGAAACCAAAAGCTCCCTCTGCTCGTCTGTCGTTAATTTGTCGTGTTTAAAGAACTGAAGAGAGAATTTAAAGGACAGTTCCACTGAAAATAACTTTTGGTTGCTCTGCAGAAGCAAATAGATCCTTAAAAATTTTTTACTTTGTTTTTACTCGTGAGCTTCTGAGGTCGCAGTAAAATGACAAAATACTACAGTTATGGTTTTTTTTTCATTAAAGGTCAGATGAATTGAAACAAGTGTTCTCTTTACTGTTATCTAGTGCTTTGTTTTTAAAATCAAAATGACATCCATGAGACTGCATTCATTCATCTGTAAATGTCTACAACAAAAATCACACTAACAGCAAATGAATGAAGTTTCAGTTAAATCATTAAAATCATGTCCCTCCTGATATCAAAAACATTTTAGTGGGCCTTTTCATTTTTAATTAATATTGTTAATCACACAGTTACGAAAACAAACTACCTTTGTTTGGTAACTTAAAGTTAAATTTTGGGGGATTTGTCCTTCATGTTTCTCTGGTCTGAGTAATATGACATCACACTCTGGCTGTTTGCTTCATGTTCCCTTAAATTGTCCCTTTACTTTCAATCAGCTGCAAAGACGTGATGTTAAAGGATATTTATTTTTGGATCCCTGTGTTGGTCTGAATTTAAGCTAAAGAATTTAAATTGTTGAATTTTGTCAGACGCATGTTTTAGGACCAGACAGGTCGAACAGGTGTCCCCTTTTGTTAAGTCTTAATAAAACCCTTAACAGTAACACATGACTTTTGTGTTTCATCGGAAATTTAAGTGGATGGCTGCTACTGGTTTCATTTTCATAAGTTTAGTAGGTTTTGTTTGTTTGTTTTTACAGTGGGACTGAATTTCATCCACTTATTTAGATTTTTAAAAATTATTTTTTTTTTTTTTTTTTTGTTTTTTAATTTTGCAAGATGGATTTTTACATAAAATCTTGCCAGGTTATGTTTTAATCAAGAGGTTTTCTGGATCAGGCAGTATTTCTGTGAAACATTTGGAGCCCCCTGGTGGTCTCACAGTAGACTGCTATTATTTGATATATTTCACACATGATTACCAGTTAAAATACAACTTTTTTTTAAACTTAAGAATTTGCACCTGCCTTTGAGACAAAAACAAAAAACAATACTTGAGCCCAGTTAAAGTTCAGCACTGACTAGCTGAGGTCATTACTGATAGATTAAAATAATACCATATCCTGTGCTGTATACTGACAGTAGGCAGGTCACAGCAGTGTTAATCTTTGTGTTTCACTTTCTGATTTTCAAATCACAATTTATGTAACAATACATCTCCACGTTTTCAACCTCAAACAGTTAATTATGTCAATTTAATTTAGTGGTTTAACCTTTTGAATCCTGAAGAGACATCAGATTTCTTGTGCTGCATTCAGACGCCTTTCACTCTGAAACCTGAGCGAGTTGGTTCGGTATCTTCTGAAAATGTTCTAAAAAGGCGACGAGCAACTTGGCAAGAAATGTCCTGCAAATTGCAAGAAACTTGTAAAAATGTGACCAGAAAAATAACCTGGAAAGAGAGGGTGGAATTATTAGAAAATTATCTTAAAAATGGAGGAAAAAATGCCCAGAAAAATTTATTTGTAATTATAGTAATTGTATTTTTTTAAATTACATTACAGAAAAAAAATTGTCAAGAAATTTTCCTGCAACTTTTACTAATTTCTTGCATTTTTTGGGTCATTTCTTGTAAAGTTGCTCCATGACGCACACAGTTCTGCGTTGCACGTGGTCAGTCGGCATCAGTCGGACGCGTGTAGAGAGAGTGTGTATGGGATGGTTTGGGAAAGGCCTTCTGACCTGACTGCTGTTTTTTGTCACTGCCCACGATCTCATTCACTTTCTAGGTGAAGTGTAGTTCAACTCAAACAAACCAAATCTAGATTGATAAGAAGCACCACAGGTAAGAGTAAAAATAAGTATTTTTTTATTTTGGGGTGAACTGTCCCTTTAATACCACACCTGATGGTTAATTGACTCCCTCCACTTGTGGGCAGGTAATTTGCCAAAGACGAGCCTCACCTGCTTTGACTCTGTTCAGAGCTCCTTCAGACGTCTGACAGACAGTCTGAGAGTTTCAGTGTTACCTGTTGTCGTTATCGTCTTGTGGACAGGATGTCTCGTACGCCGCCTACTTACGCTGATTTCTTCTACGAGCCTCTGACAGAAGATGTGGAGGAACTCCTGGCTCGTTTTCAGCAGACCGACTCTGTCAGGTACGAGGTGTTTTCAGCCATCTGGAGGGAGATGGGCTTCTCTGATGTCTTCACAGGGATCATCAGTATAGCTGAGATGAAGAGATTCTGCAGATTGGTGCTGGCCACGGCCGTGAAGTACTTCCTGCCTCCGTACAGCTACCAGATCCGAGTTGGAGGCCTGTATCTGATGTTTGGTTTGTACCACACACAACTTGCTGCTCCGCCTGTGAAGATTAGACTCGCTCTGAAGGACTGGGCTGTGATTCATAAGTTTGTGAAGGACTCTGTGGACTCTGGGCATCAGGACATCGTTTACATCTATGAAAAGCTTGTTGCAACCAAAGCCATACACTACACCGCCATGCCACATTTCCTCAGCTTCCACAAGCACAGGAAGCCGAAGAAGCAGCCTGTGTGTGTGGAGTTTCTCGGGAGGTGCACGGCCATCCAGGAGCTCCTCTCAGCAGACATCCTGGAGGAGCTGACCAACATCCAGAGCCAGTATGAGAAGATGAAGGAGGCCACGACGGAGGTCAGCTGCAAGGCCACCATGACCCATCGAGGGTTTGCCGCCAGCCTGAAAGACTCCATGACTGAGTTCATCATGTGGCAGCAGAAGACTTTCAAAAAGGCTAAAAAACACAAGAAGTCTCGTGATGATGATGATGGTGAGGAGGAGGAGGAAGAAGATGAAGAGGAGGAGGAGGAAGAGGAGGAGAAGCCAACTGAGTCCAGCCGCAGCAGAGCCAGACTCCTGTCCTCCATCAAGCAGAAGAGCTACAGCAACTTCCAGGAGCCGTCCAAGTCCAGGAGGCACCGACAGGCCGAGACAGTGGAGTCCTGCAGCTCGGGGGCCGAGCAGGTCCAGGAGACTGCAGGTCGGCGGCGAAAGAAGGCTCCCTCGCTGCGGGCTCGGACCTGGATGAGTCTCGGGGTGCCGCAGGAGGAGAGCCAGCTCCAGGCCTGGCTCCTGAGTGCTCCTGAGCAGCAGGAGAGGGTCCCAGTGAAGAGGACCAACCAGACTGCACCTTTCAAACCATGATGGGAGGACGGAGGACTTTTAGCGAAAGAAGCTCTGTCCTGTTGTTTTTGTTCTTCAGGTTAAAGTTTTTCATTTGGACGCATTGATTTTCATTCATTATGCACTTGTTGTTTAACTGAAATCATGTAATCTGTTAATAAATGTACTGAATAATTGCCTCATCCTTTTTGTTTTCACTCACTTCTGGCCTCAAAATCCACACCAGTGGTTCCCAACCTGGGGACCTTGACCCCCACGAGGGGTCGCCAAAGCTCAACAGGGGCGTTGCTAGGACATCTTGGTTTTAAAGGTGTAAGAAAACTTGTTAAAAAATACACAGTGGGACTTCATCATCATTTCATGTGTGCCTGTGAAGGAAAATAAATGAAATTGTTAATTTTTACAATTTAGATATAAACTTAATTCTAACAGGATTAGGGCAGGATAAAGACAACACAAGTTGTATTTACAGAGCCTTAACTCTGCCAAACAGCCTCACACTGCATCAGAAAAGTCCACAGCTCAGACAATCAAAAGCATCAAGATAACACTGAATTTGTCAAAAACACAGAAGCTTAATTGTGTATGATCGTTAAAAATGAACAATATGATATAGAATCGTACAAAAAGTTTAAATATACGAGGAACACTCTTAAGTAATATTTACAAGAAACAATCTCTCAAAATTAATTGAAATCCCTTGTTTTACACACACACACACACACACATATATATATATATATATATATATATATATATATATATATATATATATATATATATATATATATATATAGTATGTTTTCAAAGCAGAGAAAATACAGTGAAAGAGGAAATGAGGCAAGTAAACTGAAATTTAAAAAATATTTATTTTAGAAAGTACTTGCATTTAATCAGCTTTAAAAAAGGATGGAATATTCTTAAAGCAATGTCAGATGTTGTCACTCTTTCAAAACACACAAAATAAGGCTTTCAAGGACTCAAAGACTGAAATTACTCAATAAAATGATTTTTATTTATGTGTCAAAGGTTAAATTTTAATGTACAAAATAACAAGTAACTTCAGAAGTCAAGTAGCAGCAAGCGGCAGAAAAAAAATACTCAAGTATAACAACTACATGTACCTTGATATTGTACTTAAGTACAGTGGCCTACTTGAGTAAACATACTTAGTTTCTACCACTGTTTATAATGAATGACTATATATAAAGATTATATCTTTATTATACAGTCTATAAATCATTTATTTCTCTGTGTTTGGTAAAAAGAAAAAGCATAATGCACATATTTATTTCTCTTCAATTTAATGTTATTTCATTTTATTACTTTTAATTTGCATAATTTTATTTCATACTCTTATTCTTACTTATAATTCTCTGTTCTTTACATCAGAGCGACTGTAATGAATCATAATTTGTCCTCGTGGATTAATAAAGTATATTTGATTCTGACTCTGGGACTAGTTGAACAAAACACCTTAAATGTTCTCCTTAAGTGTGACACTTGAGGCTTAATTTGTCCTGAGCTGAGGGCCTTACACAGTTGCACAGAATCCCTTAAAAGGTTTCCTTAGTGTAAGGAAAAACTTAACTCACAGTGTTGAAAGAGATTTTACAGCGGTCTTAACTTAACTTAAGATGTGTTTTCTGAGGCAGATTTGTCAATATCATGAAAACGCTGTATTCAAAATGGCGGCCTCGGGCGGTGAGGTCGCGACACTGCATCAACAAACAGCGCTTCATGCCGGAAATACCGTTTGAAGAAGTTCCTCCTGAGCTTCCTGTCTGTTAATCCACTTGTTGAGCAGAGGAAGAGGACGAAGAGGGGAACACACCAAGTGAAGGCTTCACTACAAGTCAAACGATGGCGGACACGGTCGGGTAAAGAGCGGTAGTTAGGAGAAGCAAACCCGGCTGTTGAGCACCATGTCCGGTCTGAGAGCAGCCGGCGTCCTCGGCGCCTCCGTGGCTCTGGCGGGAGGACTCGCCTATCTCATCTGGAAGTACGCGTCCTCCTCCGGGGAGGAGAAGCCTGAAACACGGCCGGAGAAAGACGGGAAAAGTGCCAGAAAGGAAGGAGAGGGAGAGGAAGAGGAGAGAAGAGAGGAGGAGCAGACTGTGGTGGCCGCGGAGGAGGCGCCGGTTGTTGCTGCTGAAGCTCCGAAAGCATCGGAGGAAAAAACGGTAACGGACACACCTTCATGGAAACCGCCGGTGCACAGTGTGCTATTAACGTGATATACTACAAACTTACTGTAAAGGAAACTAACTTCTAAATGTTCATTTAGCTGCTCTGTTTCTCAAACTGTTTGATTTAAGGATTAAAACTTGATGTCTCTACTTGTTTAGCAGCAGCAGAAGAAGAAGGAGACATTTCTAATGTTACAGCCTAAAATAGAGCAGAGTTCAGCAGCTGGAGAAACATTTAGTGTTTTAACTTTAGCCTTCACTACAAACATTATCCAGAGTTAATAAAATAAAACTACAACCAGCTTAATACCTTTATTTTTATCGTGACAACAGCAATAATTTGAGAGCAGTTCTCTGGAGGCTGCTGTGGGGAACTCTGGGAAATGTAGGACCTCACTGACTAACAGATTAAAACAATTAATTGGTTGGTCCAGTGAAAGAAAACAAACGTTTAAATTAGTCATTTGAGTCTTTTAAGTGAAACTGGCTAATCTTCACTAGTTGCATGCACTTGTGAACATTTGTAGATCTTTTAGTTTTCTGGGACAGTAAATTAAAAATCGTTGTAATATCTGAAACATTTTACACCAATTCCAGACATTTTAAAGGCCAAAGGATTATCAAATAATCAATAATCTGCAGATTAAAGGAACAGGGGGAGATTAAGTGGCGTCCACAGGTGAGGATTGCAGATTGCAACCAGCTGAAACTTCTTCAATTTAACCCAGTGCAGTCACAAATTGCCCCATTGGGCTTTACAGCACTCGACATCCCTCTGTCCTCGGACCCTCACAGAAATTTGGTAGAAACCTCAGGAAGAGCGACTGAGGAGGGATCCCTCCTCCAGGACGGGCACATGTGCAATAGATGTCACGTGTACAGAACAGATCAACATAATAAATTTAATTCTCTCGGTTAAATCTCTGTCAGTGTTCATCGTTCAGGAGGTTTTTACCGAGAGCAGAGTTCTCTTCCTCTTTAAAACAAATGGACCTGGTGATTAAAACCAGTAAAAACACAGAAGAAAGCAGTTTCATGTACACATCAGTGTTTCTCCTGCGCCATTCGCCATGTCGCCCAGCGCCCTGCTGATGTGTGCCCACTCTTTTTTCTGATCCAGATGTTCAGGAGCTGAATTACAGCAGGGGTTCCATGTTTAAAAAAAAAAGAGTGTGTTTCCTACACTCTCTCAAAAAATGTGAATGGCCGTATCTAGAGCCAGTGTTTGGTTTGTCCGTTCTTGGCTACTGTACAAACATGGCTGTGGGGATCTCTGTGGACGAGGACCAGCTCCTTATGTAGATATAAACGTCTCATTCTAAGATAATGAAAACACAGTGATTATTATTTCCAGGTGATTATACACTAAAGAAAACATACTTATTATATTATATTTTATTTCTGCAAATACATCCCCCTAAATCTTACACACTGGACCTTTAATCAGTAATAGTTAGCTGCAGCCCTAAAATAGACATAAATATTTAGACTTATAGTCAATCCATTAGTTTTTTAATCTGATGTGTGTGATCTGTGTGTGCTGCAGTCTAAGCCTGTGGAGTCAGCAGGGACTCAGGTTCTGGTTCTGGGTCTGGATGGAGCCGGTAAGACCAGCCTGCTGCACTGTTTGGCCACCGGGTGCCTGGAGCAGGACGTGGAGCCGACGCAGGGCTTCAACGCCGTCTCCATCAACAGAGAGGACCTGCACATCGAGTTCCTAGAGAGTAAGTTTGAACCCAGAAGAGATGATTGACTGTGTGACCTGTCACTTCTGCTTCACATCATGAGTCTGATGTCCATGTCACCATCTGTCTGTCTGTCTGTCAGTTGGAGGTAAAGAGGAGCTGCGGCCGTACTGGCAGAGGTACATGTCCAAGGCTCTGCTGCTGGTGTTCGTGGTCGATTCCTCCAACGCGCAGCTTTTCCCCGTTGCTAAGAAGCACTTACTCGAGCTGCTGGCCTTCGACCCCCACCTGCCTTTAATGGTCCTGGCCAACAAACAGGTGAGTGTGACAGGAAAACACTCCAGATTGTTTTCAACAAAAGCCTGCAGGCCTGTTGTCTTCAAAGAACTCGCAGCAGTTTATATTAGAGACTCTGTTTTCACTGGGCTGCAACAAACAGTTATTTTTTATTATCAATTAATGAACCAGTTATTCTCTTGGTTTGTTGTTTGGTCTTAAAATTGTGCTAAATATCTGTCGTGGTTTACCAGAGTCCACGGTGATTTGTCCAATCAAAACTCCATAACCCAGATTTATTCAGTTTTTATTACCTCACATAAGGAACCAGAACAGAAGCTGTTGTCGGTGAATTTTTGATTATTATCGTCATATTTGCTGATTCCTTTTCTGTTAATCAGCAAATTCATCTCTAGTGTTCAAATGAGATTTTATTGTTTCAGCTTAGAGCTTTGTAAAAGTGTGTTCCAACACAGCTATACTAAAATTTAAAACACAATCGTGACCTGCCATCAGGAGTGTGTCGGCACAAGAGTTGTTTCAGCTGCATTCTCCAGTTGTTTGTGCATCTGGAACAGATTCAGTCCTAATCAAGCTGTCTACACAGGCCAAGTAATAGGTCGCGTTTCACGTGCACTGTACCCGGGGAAACACAACCCAAAGCATATTTTTAAGCTGTTCTTTAATGTACTCTGATTTCAACACAGGAGTAAAACCATAGACTGTATAAAAGAAGTGTATATAGCCTTGCGGTCCAGAAAGGTGCTTTTTTTTGTGTGTGTGTGTGCCCAAGTTCTACTCCACAGAAAAGTGAAGCCAATGTAGGAGTGCCTTAAACTTGCATTCTTGCTAATGGCCAGCAGGGGGAGACTCCACTGGTTCAGATTGTATAGAAGTCGACAAGAAGGGGACCCTGCTCCTCACTTGATTAATTACCTCAGTAAACATTTTCCGATCAAGTTTATGGTCTCAGTTGCCAGTTTCAAGTTTTCTTCAAAGCAGCATGATGCTCATTTAGCAAATTATGGTCCCATTTAGGGTAAAATATACAATAAATCAGGGTAAGCTTCAGGGCGTGGCTACCTTGTGATTGACAGGTCACTAGACGTCAGATAAGAAACAATAACGTGTGACAACAATAAAGCCCCACAAAATAAAGTTGGAAGTCTTGTGTATGATTTATCCCTGCTTCATATGAGCAGAGGAAAGTCTGCTAGGCTAATTTATACAATGTAAAATGCCATAGACTTATGCTAATGAGTTAGCATGTTGCATTTGTTTGGAAAACGTGTTTAGAAAGAGACGAGTCTTTTGTCTGTGAGCCCTTGGGAGTTATAATGAAGACAATTTGTCCACTTGTGTTAGATGTTGTTGCCATTAAGCCATGTTTAATGTGTGTTTTAGGTGTGTGTTGAGTCAACTAAACTTAACAGCACTTCACAGAACCACCAAATAGCATTTTTGAGGTGTGCAGAGTGACACAGACACACCTGAACACAGGTATAAGTGCTCACAGGAGCGTAGGCCACCTGCATCAGCTAAGGCATAGGCTATGCATAGAGCTGATGTACAACTACAAACACACCTTTAGTGCCACCTCCCGCTTCCCCACAGCTCCACACTCTTGCACAGATGTGGTCACTTATGAACCAAGATGGTGATGACTGAAATCCTAAACTCAAGGCTTTAACAGTTGCCCACAAACTAAAATTCAGACAAAGATGAGCAAGTTCTGTGGAGTCCAAGTTTGAAAGAAAAGAGGAGGACGAAAGCTAGGAAAGAGGATGCTTTACTTAAATAATCAAAAAATATTCAGACGGTAGTTTCCTTGAAGTTGCAGAGGAACTTTAACTGAAGACCATCCTGCCCTAGAATCTGAAAAGTGAAACTCATGATTGAGCGAGTGCCCTCTGATGTATCTTTATAATATAGTAAGGGGGTGATTATAATCTTCACTTTGAGGTCTTCACCATGTTTGTCTCATGATTCCAGGACCTTCCAGGAGCCTGCAGCATCACCGACCTCCATGACGCCCTGTCTCTGGCCGAGGTTGGCGACCGCAGGTTGTACCTCATCGGCACCCACGTGAAAAAGGGCGAGACGGAGCTCAGCTCAGGCGTTCAGGACGCTTGGGACCTGATCATCCAGATGGTTTGTGACGGCAGATAAAACACTCTGTGGGTGGTTGACACTTTCAGAGAAAGTCTAATAAGTTCTCTGCACCTTTTCATTTAAATGTTTTCACTACATCAGGTCACTCTTATTTATTTATGGGGAAATCAAAACTTTGTTTGTTGTTTTGGTAGAGTTGGGATTAAAAACTAGATTCTGGATGTTAAAGTGTAAAATTTCACTTACTCTGTTACCAAATTACATATAAGCCAGGACGCTACAGGACAATCCAGACAACATGCGTTCACATGTTATCTTCACCAAAGATTTATTTTCATCTGTGAATGTTTCACTTTGCAAGACTGTCACTGTGTTCTTCTTTCTCCTGGTGTCATTTAGCACTGTAGATACAGAAACACGAGCAACTCTAAAGCTGCCTTCAGGTTTTAACACAGATTGTCAGACGGTACAGAATCACAGTGGATTTATTTCAGGCTGTAGATTCGCTCAGGCCATCTGTGTGGCTGCTGGCTGCAGCTTTATCACCAGCAATGAGCTCACAGTCTGTTACAACAGGAATGTAAAAGTGCTATTATCATTATTATCAGAGAATATTTAATACCTCGACATAAAGACTTAAGGCTGTGCTGGGCAAGATTTACATATCGCACAAGAGTCCAAAGTGAGGCTCCCATCCCTACATTCACTCACTCTTTGTCCCATTTGTGTTGAAAATTTAAAGTAAAACACAAAATTTAAGTTTGCTGTGTTCAGGTTTGTGATGGTACATGATGTGGTTGTGAACAGTGACGTCTTTCGGCCATCTGGGGCCGCCAACATGCAAATTTGACTCTTAGAGCTTTAAGGAAAGAAGACATTATAGTTGTGGGACTCATTGACAAGCCTTCTGATGTGCCGTTAATATTTAAAAACACAATTTCATCAGTACACCAAGACTATTTAATGTCTAAATTAAAGAGTTGTTAAATGGAGCAGGTAGAGCAGATAATGAAGGTTGTTTTTGTTTTACTTTTGAATTTAAAAAAAAGCTCTATTTTGATGCTTTTTATATACTCTGGCACTTTATTTACATTTTAAGTGCAAAAAAATCATCCCAGTGTGAGTCAAGTTATTACCACTGTGAATTACAAAAATAGTTGGCGAGCCATCTGGCACCCTAACCGGGCCACAAGTTGAGTATCACAGAATTACAGCTTTAAAAACATTATCACTTTTTTGACAAGTTCATTGTTACATATGTTAAGTCTTTAACTTGAAAAGGGAATTTATCTTTAAAAAAAAAAGAATATAAACCAGATGTCCTTTGGATTACCTTTGTGTTTTTGCTGTCGGAGAGGAGCTGTTTGCTCCTTGTTACCTTGTCTTAATACAGTTTAATTAATTTGCTAAGATTTGACTTAGTTGTTAACGTTAGGATGAAGGGGAGCTACATTGTTATGTGCAAAGCCTTAATGTGTACCATGTTTGATGAATGTAAAGGTTTCAAAGAGCACATTTTCAAAACATGTCATTCAGATTGTCAGAGGTTTTCCCCCAGTACCAAACATGTTTAACATACAGTATTGTGTGAACAGTTTGTCTTGTATACAGTTTTTGTAACTCTTAAATAAATTGTTTCCACTAAAATTATTGCTGTGTTTTTATTGTAGCTGTGAGAATTGAACATACATCACAGTCTCTCTGCCCATTGAACACCCTGCAGCGCCACATTTATAGGTGTAAAATAAATAACACCAGCTTATCTGGGGATGCAGACTGGCCTCACGTGAGGAAAAAGCCGTGTCCTAACATAGCTGCTGACATTTGCTCTGTTGTCGAGCCTTCAAAGCACTTTCAAATTTGGACTCTGACCTAAACACACAGTTCTCCAGAAATACTGCAGCAGCCGGCCCTCACCGCTGACCTGGACGTATCACTTTCTGTTTAACATCCTGCTGTGGAAGTCTTGAGACAGTGAGATGGATAGGTTGAGTGTGCAGACTCCAGTTTCAAGGAGTCCTCAGGTGTGAAGCTGGTTGCTAAGGACTCCTGGCCCCTTACCAACAGCAGGAGATTAGTGTGACACCATCAGCAGGCAGCAAGCCCACACATCCAACCTGCTGCTGCTGCTGCTGCTGCTGCTGCTGCTGCGAGACATGGTGTCTGGAAAACAAGGTGCATTTATTGATTGTTTATGTGCAACACAGTCTATAAATATTTTAGTCTCATATTTTTAGTCTGAATTATTTTCTCTTTGATTCTTGCAGAGAGTCAGTCCAGATTTGGTCCCTCAAACAGGTGGAGTAAAATATTTTTATGATTGTCTTTGACTAATGTTTAACAAGTGACCAATCTTGCTAAGTTGTGTTATAAGATAGTAAAAGCTACTTTTAAGAAATGTTAACTGTTGAATATCTATGTGTCTTTCACATTTATTTATTCACTTATTGAAAAATATTTTGTGTTTTTACTGTATTATATACATAACATACACTTACTTTTAACTCACCATTTCAACTGTTTATTCACTACTTATAGCGAACTGTACGGAATAAAAAGTTAAAATAAATAGTTAGCTTAAGTGACAAAGAAAAGTTAAAATTGCTAAAAGTATTGAAGAACCAGTTAAAATATTTAGCTAAGGGTAATGAATAACACATAGTTAGCTAAAAGTAATGTATTGAAATAGCTAAAAGTAACAAATTAACAGTTAAAACAGCTAAAAATAATGAAGAAACAGCTAAAATAGTTAAAAGAAACCTTTGGAATAGTTTGATAAAAGTAACGAACAGTTGTTAGCTAACGAAACAAGGAAACATTTAATATGGTTAGCTAAGAGAAATGAATTAACAGTTAAAACAGTTAGCTAAGAGTAACAGATAAACTCCCGCCAAGTGGGCAAGAAAAAAAATTATTATGGGTCCTTGAAAAGTTAAAGTCAAGTTTTTAAATTTTGTCTGTGTAAATATGTGAGAACCCTGTAGGTAGCTAAGAGGACTGAAGACGCAGTTGAAATAGTTAGCTAAACATAATGGAAAACAGTTGAAATAGCAAAAAGTAATGAAAAAACTTAAAATGGTTGGTTAAAAGTAACAAACAGTTGAAATAGGTAGCTAAACGTTAGCCGAAGTATTTGATGTTTTTGTCAACAAGTAAGTTTAACTCCTCCTGTGAAGTGTCCATTACCTGATGTTGGTATGTACCTGATTAATGACACAATACTTTAACACAGCTGTAGTTATATGTTTCTACAGGAGAGGTTATAATTGTTGAAAATACAGTACATCAATAGACACTTAAGTATTTTTATGTCGGCTAATAAAGTGCAGTTAAAGTGAAGTGTACTACATTTTGTTTTTTGTGTGACTGTGTTCATTTACCGTCTCTCATCGAAAGGTCACAGTGGAATAAAGAAAGACTACAAGCTTAAACCACGACTGTAAACTTTGCTCTTTCAGTCAGTCCTGCAAAATAAAAAATCCTCTCATGAAACTGTACGACTCACAGATAAACTTTGACTGTTGTGTCTCTGAGTTGATTAGTGGCCACAGTGAGGTTTGGAGTTTAAAGCCAATGTTTTAAACTGAAGAGTAAGACCAGTCTTTGGATGTCAGAACTCTGCCAGAGAGACGAAAACCCTCAACACAGACGGGAAACCCACTGAGTGATTGCACGTTCGCCCTGGGCCCAACGTCTCTGAATTACACTCGTATTTAAAGCTGATTTGTGTTTTTTGGGAATGTTATGTTTTCTTGGCAGGATCTTGGAGCTGGCGCAGCACAAAACCTCAAAAACAGTTTGGGCCACAACTCCTTGGTGAGTAGCTGAGTCATTCGAAATTTTTCCTCTTGATTAAAATGGGATTCTTTCTTACATATGTGAAAACAAACACAACTTTTGTGATACCACAAGAGACTTCACAGTGACCTCTGTTCATTATAGTCTCGGTTTTTACAGTCTGTAAAGCTCTTCATCATTGCAGGGGTTTTGTTCCAGCTGTTACATCATATGAAATTGCATGCTTGTTCATTGATCTAGTGTGAAATTGACTCCCAGAATCCAGGAGCCTCTGTGGTCAGTGTTTCCTTCCTTGAGTGCAGTTTCTTTAAGCTACATAATTAAAGACAGATGTCTGGCACGCTTTAAACGTGCGGTTAAAAAGCCGAAACAATGGGGAAATGAACAGAACGGTCACATGTGATTGAAAGTATCATTCTTTCATATCGTAGTTGCTTGCTTGGAAAATATTTATTCTTCTTCTGCGCCAACATTGTCATCATCTCAACTTCTTATTGGAAACTTTTCATCTTTTTATTGATCAGTGGGAAGCTGAGCTGGGGCAACCAGGAGCCAATATGGCCCGTCTCCGCCTCAGCGCTCGGAGCCGTTCCAAGTGCAAGAATCCAATACCTAGCCAGGCACAAAAGAGACTTCTCAGCAAGGGAGGACCACCGGAGGTAACTGTAGCCTGTCTGCACCCTGAACATTATTGATGACTCTTATCAAAAAGGCATGAGAGGCAGGGGGGGCTGTTTGTGTTCATGCTCCACAGGACCGTACACAGGCCTTTTATGTAGAGCTGCATCGACATATTTCAGAAAATGTTTGCAAAGCTGACGGGGAGTATCGACTTTGAAGTCTCTCTGATGCTCTTTGGCCCGGAGTTGATTCAGGAAATGCAAACTGCAAAGTGATGTTCAGGACTGATGCCAGTTGCATCACGATCAGAGGTGAACACCCCTGAGAGCTGTCAGGATCAATGAGCGCACGAGGACCTGTGATGGCAGCTCCTGAGGCTTTTATTCTGATGTTGTTTGTTGTTTCCCCCGCGTCAGCTGTCACATTAAAAGCACAGTAACATGCAGTGTAATTCAATCAGAGGCCCACACAGGAAGTGCAGCTCCGAGAACAAATGACAGTAATTTACTGTAATCGAAGATGACTGCAATCACCTGCTGGTTGAGTTCATCAGAGATTTACAGTAGAGATTGAGCAGCTGTTGATTCAGGCTGCTGAATACAGACAGTTTGTTTGTTTTGGCTTGTTTTGTATTGATTAGTTGAATATAAAATATAGATTGTAATAATTATGTTACTTCTGATAATTACACTGCTGTTCTGCATCTAATCACATCACTGCAGTCATGCAGTCGAGTCCATTTTGTTATTTCTAATCTGATTATCTGGCAGACTGTCTGGTCCAGCTCCACAAATTATTATACAATATTACTGCTGTAATACCTCAGTGTCAACAGTGTGGCCATATGTAGGGCACGGCAGCTGTGACTTTCATTAAATGCAAGTCTGTAACTACTGATATTTTTCATTATGGATTAATCCGCAGATTATTTTCTCGATTAATAATTATTTTTTGTTATAATAGTGAAAAATGCCCATGGCAGTTTCTTAACGCCCTGGCTGATGTCTTCATATGGTTTGTTCTGTTTGACCAGCGCTGCAAAACCATAAGATATTCAATTTGCAATGATAACAAAATAAAGAAAAGCAAAAAATCCTCACAATTGATTAGCTGTAATCAGTGAATGTTATTAACAGGTGGAAAAATCAGTTATTAAGGTATTTACAAATGAATTCTGTCAATCGACTTGTAGTTTCATTCATTCATTCATTTTCCGTAACTTATCCTGTTAGGAGTCGCAGGGAGCTGGAGCCTATCCCAGCTGACACTGGGTGAGAGGCAGGGTTCACCCTGGACAGGTCGCCAGACTATCACAGGGCTGACACATAGAGACAGACAACCATTCACACTCACATTCACACCTACGGACAATTTAGAGTCACCAGTTAACCTGCATGTCTTTGGACTGTGGGAGGAAGCTGGAGCACCTGGAGGAAACCCACGCTGACACGGGGAGAACATGCAAACTCCACACAGAACCCTCTTGCCGTGAGGCGACAATGCTAACCACTGCAGCACTGTGCCGCTGTAACTTCGTTTTTCAAAACCTTAAGGTACTCAGTTTGCAATGATTATAAAATAGAGAAAGCAGAAAATGAGGAAAACAGAAAGGAATGTCTTTGACAGCAGTGTCTTCAGAGCAGCGTCTCAAATACTTACTTAAAGGCTTAGTGATTTCCCCATCTGCTGCACGCTGTAGTTTTAAGCAAACATAACTCACATGAGTAAATTTTGCATTAGTTAGGGACTATTTTCAGTCCGATTGAGCCAAAATAAACCAGACAATACTTTTTAGTTGGATAAATTCATAGTTGTCATGGGATATGTTTGATAATGACAAAAATCACCATCCTTAACAGTTCACTCAGGAATGACTTTGCCAAGATGACACATTCCTTAAATCCTTAAACATGATCTGTTTTCGTCCACATATTTGCTTTAAGAGAAGAACAATGAGCTGAGAATGAAACTGTCAGCCGGGAGCATTCGACCTTGGTCATGTGTCTTCCCACTGTCTCGACTCAGTGTTTAACAAATTTAAATGTTTTTGTGAGTGCAGATCATTTTCCACTCGTACCTCCGTCATCAGCCGTGCGCTGACACTCATCCATTGTTCTGTATCTCCCCTCCTCCTCCTCCCCCCTCCCTCTGGCTCAAGACACTCTTTTGTCTCAGACACACAACATAACATATAATGGATGTGGTAATAGCCTCCGTTTTCCTGCAGGAAGCAGGAGGAGGAGGCAAACTTCTCCAGGAAGACCCAACGTCCTTCCTCCAAGGCTTCCCAGTATGAGCAGATTGTCCGTTTGTCAACACCCAGAACCAGGAGCTCCCAGGAAGCAGGGTAAAAGCCTCATTAGACATCAGACACAGGCAGTAAAGTGAAGACAAGTGCAGCTGAACCAAACAAACCCAGGTCAAACTAGTGCTCTGATGTTTGAGGTTATTTAGGAGCCCAGTGTTTGAGCTCTGAGCTCAGTAAGTGTTGATTTTTTTCTTGGAAATCATCAGTGAAACAGCTGTTTGTTTAACTAACAAGCTAACATCGGACCTAAAATTAGAACCATCAGTGTTGATAAGGTCAATTCTCAGACACGATCCAATCATATCTGCTGTGCTACTGGGAAGTTATGTTGGTGTTTTGTTTTGGTGATTTGCAGGTCAAAGGCTTTGAAATGTTTAGATTAACTTGGCTATATTTGGTCAAAGTGAAAGTTTTTAAAGCGATCAAAGTCACTGTATGTACAGCTGTTATTATTATATATTTTTTAAGGTCGAGTGTGCAGGATTTGAAATTAAATTAAATTGGATATTTATATTTAATATCTATAATTAACATTAAATGAATACTTTAATTGATATTTATTTAATATTTATCATATTAAGTTTATTTTCTTTTGTGTATAATCACCTAAAAATAAGACTTATGATATTTTAGGAGCCGAGGAGCTGGACCTCCTCCATAAAGCAGCATGTTTCTACAGAAGCCTAGAAAGGACAAACCAGACACTGGCTCTAGATAGGGCCATTCCTGTTTTTGGGAATGAGAGCTTCAGAAAACACAGATTTGTTTTTGTGTGAAACTGTTTTATTTAATTTTTAAAGTGGTTTAAATCACTAGCTCTGTTTGTTTTGGAGAGGAAGAGACCTTTGCAGATAACTCGACCCCCGGTAAAAACCTCGTCTGGATCTTAAGTAATCAGAGAAAAAAAAAGTGAGCACACTTTAGTAAGTGCGTCAAATAAATGACATGAAATTAAAAAATGAATTCTAACCGGGAGAAGTTTTAGCGGGCTGCAGTCTGCAATGCTCACCACTAGATGGCACAATGTTCCTTTAACTTCACTGTGGTGTGTCTACTGTACAGCAGATACTCACCCTGGGAGCCACTTTTGCAAAATGACATGAAGCCAGGGGTCAATTAATAACAAACAATAATAAATAACATATGAATAATTAGCCTGGACCTCTGTCTGGGAACTGGGGAATCCTCCCCCTGACATTTTTTGAGAAACACTCTCTTTCGTGTGATGCTGTTTATGCACCCTGGCACCTTATTTATATTCAAAGTACAAAAAAATATCAGTGTGAATCACTTCATTTTCAGTGTGAACTAGAAAATGGTTAATGGGCCTCCTGGCACGCCTTTTAGCAGAATCTTGCCAGTGGCCTGTAAATTTAGTATCGCTGCTGTACAGTATTGCAGAGTATAAACAGGATGTGCCTCATACTCAAATAGACTGAATGCTGTTGTAAGCTAGATGTATAAAAAAAAAAAACATTTTTAAACAAATGCTGTATTTTATTACAGTCCAGTTTTTTTTTCACGTCGGAACGTTAGCTCTTTGTTGTTTTACTCGCTTTTCTCACAAGATGTTGTACCTCGTGTTGAAATTATTAGTTGATTAGTCTAAAAATAAACTGTACATTCTGTTACACAAAACAAAGCCCATATTTTTCACACTTTTCTCTAAACTTTTGCTTTTATAAGTGGAATAATGTCGTCTTGAGGAGAGAGAAGTCGCAGTACCTCTGTGTGCTGTAATCCAAGCTTCTCTGTTTGTTGTTTTGCAAGGCAGGCTGGCCACACATGCATGTTAGTACATGCTAACGCTGATAACCCTGTCCTGACCCACAGTGGCTGTAAGTGTAGGTTATGGTGCGTTCCAGGCAACCCGTAACTCCTGTTTTTACGACCTTCTACCTGTGAAAGTGCACTGGAACGGCAGTCAAAGCCAAAATTTACCACCGGTGAACTCGTACCAGATCGATGTACTCCCAGTTACGCTCTCTGACGTCACTTTACCTTCCTCTTCTAAACAGCAAAGACAGCCCCATGGATGTGGTGTTGTTGCAGGTGATACACCGTGAGAAATAGACCAAAAATAACCCTAATGTCAACGCATTATCGGCAGCCGCTCTAACAGCTAGCTTCCAGTGCAAGAATAAATCAATATAACACACGTTTCCAAACACACAGATAACGTAAAATAAAAAGTATAATAACATCTGTGACCTTATGCGGTGTTTCTCCTCCTCCGTTTCGCTCAAATGAGCAAAGAACCGGCACCTTTGGCGATAGAAGTGATTGTGAACAAACATAAACCCTGCACGGTCCGCCATGTTGCTTTGACAGTTTGGCGTGACTTGAAGTGGTGATTTACGGGCTCAGAAGCTTACCTGGAACACAGCATTAACACTGTTATCTCCTTCAGCACAGTTGCTGTTGTTAGCACTGTTAGCCCTGCATTGCTAGCATGGCTAGCCTGCTTGCTGCCGCCATTTTGGCTCCACCACCTCGATGTTTCCTTCTGCTGTCAGAGGTGAGAGCTGTGTGCAGGTAATCCCGTCCCAGACTCTGATTGTCGTTTATAGCACCTTTAAATGTAACTGAACTAAGCAGAGGACAGTGTTGGTCAGTACTTCAGTGAGTATAAAGTTTTTATTGTATTGATTATCTTGTCTCCGCTGACAGCAACGATTTCGAAACAAATTCATCACATTAATTCGTTTAATGCTTTAATGTTAGGAAATATGTTCAGTATGTACACCAGCACTGTGACAGAGTCTTTGAGGTTTCTGTTTTACAGATTATTTCCACATCCAGCTCCAGTAGACCTCCATGTCACTGTTTTGTTTTGTTTTTTGGCAGATTTGTGTCTTTAAACTCCAAAGCTTTCCTTTTCTCTCAGGGGGGCCCACGTACGAACCAAAGTCCAGAGTTTGATCGCAGCAGAATAAAACCTATCATAAAGTTAAATATGAGAAGTCCAAGCAGAGGCTCCGCTCCAACACTAACGTCTCCACGCTGTGTGAGGAAGCCAGCATTTGGACATCTGTTATTTCAGTGTCAGACTGTGGGAGAGCGAAGAGCACAGACAATAGAGCTTATTGTCCAAAGTTCAGGACCCCTGGGATGCTCGCAGACAGCCGCGGAAGTCTTTTTATAAAACCTAAATGCGGCCGCAGAACATGTTGTCAGGCAAAAATACACAGTTTACACAGGGTTTACAAACACAAAATGAGTATTTGTTTTTGTAATTTAAACAGTCGACATTACATTGATTGATTTTTTTTTTTAATGCCCTGCACAGAAAATAATCATCTGCAGCTGTCGGAACTTAATCCTCTCATCCTGTCGCTCCAAAAAAACAAAACAAAAATAAATAAATACATGAATTAATAAACCAGACAAAATAAAAGGCAGCACATGGCAGATACAAATTAAACCCTTTCTAAAATTGCACGTTATTTGCTGTCAGGGAATGAAAGTGCCAATAGAGTTTCAACCAATATTTGAGAAACTGAGTTGGTTAAATCACCAGCCACTTTATTAGGTACACCTTGCTAGTACCAGGTTGGACCCCTTTTTAATTCTTGGTGTCACAGATTCAACAAGGTGCTGGAAACATTCCTCAGAGATGTTGGTCCTTATTGACATGATGACATCACACAGTTGCTGCAGATTTGTCGGCTGCACATCCCAAAGGTGCTCTATTGGACTGAGATCTGGTGACTGTGGAGGCCATTGGAGTACAGTGAACTCATTGTCATGTTTGAGATGATGTGAGCTTTGTGACATGGTGCGTTATCCTGCTGGAAGTAGCCATCAGAAGATGGTACACTGTGGTCATAAAGGGATGGACACGCTCAGCAACAATACTCAGGTAGGCTGTGGTGTTTAAACCATGCTCAGTTGGTACTAAGAAAATCTCCCCCACACCATTACACCACCAGCAGCAGCCTGAAGCGTTGATACAAGGCAGGATGGATCCATGCTTCCATCTGAATGTGGTTTTTCCAATCTTCTATTGTCCAGTTTTGAATTGTAGCCTCAGTTTCCTGTTGTTAGCTGACAGGAGTGGCACCTGGTGTGGTCTTCTGCTGCTGTAGCCCATCTGCTTCAAGGTTGGACAAGGTGTTGTTGCTTCAGAGATGGTCTTCTGCACACCTTGGTTGGAACCAGTGATTATTTGACTTCCTGTTGCCTTTCTATCATCTTGAACCAGTCTGGCCATTCTCCTCTGACCTCTGGCATCAACAAGGCATTTTCACCCAGAGAGCTGCTGCTCACCTTTGTTACGTGAATCTGCGGTTATTATTATTTTTTTCCTCTTTTGCATTTTGCTTTGATCGGATAGTGGGAGAGTGAGAGCAGTCAAAAACAAGATTCTTGCAGTTTCATGATATGCATATTATGTAGCCATTGTGCCACGAGGACGCCCCATCTGTGGTACTCTAAATGTAAGGTGCACTTACTGTAGCTATTCTCTCAGCTGTTGTATTCAGCGACTGTCTTATTCTGGTCCTCTGTGGGATACAGTTGAAAGCTCCAGCATATGTAAATGGGTCTTTATGTTTAGAATATTTACCACAAATATGTTTAAAATGCACTTTACAATAACACATTTTCTAGAGACAGTGCCTGCAGCTGTACGACAGAGGGATGGAAGCTGGTTTTCAGGAAAGAGAGAAGAAGCAAAAAACATAATATGATGAGAAAATTACTACTTTAAGAAGAAACCATTCATTCTTGTTAGAAAACTGTTTGTTTGAAGACTGTCAGTATGAATCCTGCAGGCTGTATACAGTATATAAACATGTACACATGCACATACTGTACAAACTCATCCAGCCCATGTACATTCACTATTTTTGTCTGTACACTAACTGTGTAGTGTGCAACCTACAGACACTTTAATTGTACGTAAACTTTTTATTTGTATGCCTGTGTTCCGTTGATAGCTGTGGCTGGAGACATTATGTTTTCAGGTTATCCGTCCGTCCCTCTGTCCTATTCTCGTGAATTTCATATCTCAAGAATGCCTTTAAGAGAATTTCTTCAAATTTGGCAGAAACATCCACTTTGAGTAAAAGATGACCTGATCAGAATTTTGGGACCATAGGTTACTGTGAGCTTGCATCAGTTTCATTCTCGTGAACATGATATTTCAAGAGCACCTTAAGGGGAATTTCTTCAAATTTGGCACAAACATCCCCAAAGACTCAACTATGAACTGCTTACAACTTGGTGGTCAAAGGTCACAGTTACCCCAACTTCGTCTGACACATTCTCTTGAGTGCAATATTGTAAGAACGCCTTGAGGAAATTTTTCAAAATTTGGAACAAATGCCCATTTGGGTTCATATTGAACCAATTAGATTTTGGTGGTCCAAGTTCATGGTCACTGTGACCTTGCATCCATCTCATTCTTGTGAAAACAATATCTTAAGAAGGCCTTGAGGGAATTTCTTCAAATTTGGCACAAACATCCACCTGGACTCAACGATGAAGTGATTAGAATCTGGTGACGTTGTACAACTCATTCTCATAGATTTTGGTGGTTGTAGGTTAAAGGTCAGGGTCACTATGACCTTGCATCCATTTTATTCTTGTGAAAACGATATCTCAGGAACCCCTTGAAAGAATTTCTCCAAATTTGGCACGAACGTCCACTTTGACTCAAAGACAAACTGATTCGAATTTGGTGATTGTAAATGAAAGGTCAAAGGTCACTGTAGCCTCACAAAACATGTTTTGGGCCATAACTCAAGAACTCATGGCTAATTATGACAAAATTTCACACAAATGTCTAACAGGATAAAATGATAAAGTGATGACATTTTATATCTAATGCTGAATTGGTGACACTAATCTTGGTGTGCACCCATTTATATAAACACCTCTTCTTTCACATACTTGTGAACATAATGGTCCTGTCTATGTTTTACCTTTATCCACCGTGCTTTGTTGGAATTGTTCCCAGCTGTTTATATACAGTATGTGTAAGTACGTTAAATTCCTTGCATGTGTACACATACTAACAATAAAAGTGATTCTGATTCTTAAACACAGCTCAGTTAGAAAACGTGACTTTTCCGATGTCTTCCTGCAGGTCCCACATGCCTCCTCACACACCTCAGTGTGAGAATAACTGTCCCGTTTGGCACGTTGATCCGAGTGTGAAAGCTGCTGTGATCACACCGCGACTGCTGCAGCTCTCCAACCCCAAACTGAACCATCCAGACTTCCAGAGCAACAGAGAGGTGAGATCCTACAGCACTTACAGACTGAGTAAACCCTGCAGGCAGTGTGTTAATAGATAAAGTCATCTGACAGGTTGCATCAGCGTTGTTGTACTGATTAAATAGATTTTAACTGGACTCCAACAGAGAAGATTTTTGACCCTGTCAGTTTGTGTTATTGTTAAAAGCTTCTCTCCTCCAGTTTTCAACAAGGTGAACGAGGGCTGCTCAGTTGCAATCACTGGATTCACAGGATATTTGCATGAATGTAATGAGGTATCTTTATTTTCAGTTATTTAATTCACAGGATTATCTGAAAACACATTCTCAGTAGAGAATGAATCATGTAGCGTATATCAGGAATGATGAGGTTTTGAAATGGGATTTTTGTTGTAGTAGTGGTCTAAAACTGAGCTGGGCAGCTGATAGTAACAAATCTAAACCTCCCTCAGCCAGTTTTTCTTCAGCTGATGATTGAGGACCAAGTCATCTCAGTAGATCTTAACCACAAAGTTGTATGAAGTCTGAGTTCGCACTGTCTGTCTGTGTTCCACAGAGCGTTGAATCCGTGGTCTCCTTCGCTTCCAAGAAGGCACGAATCTCTCAGCGACTGGTCCAGCTGTCACTGCCCAGACTGAAGCAGAGCAACATCTGCCTGGAGCTCGGACACCCGGTGGAATCAATCTGGACTGTAAGAACACCTACTGATAAATCATCTCAGTGTTTATTGGTACCGTTTGTTTTAAAAACTCTTGAACAGTGTAGGACTCGAGATCAAGTCGTTCTTGAACTCTTTCAGAATAGTCTTGGCTGAAACATCTCGACACAGTGAGAACAGTTCTCTCTGCGTGTCTGTAAGTTTGACATCAAACAGTCAATTAAAATATTTTCCAGCTGTTTAAACCAGCTCTCTGTCATAAACTGTAGAGCTGTTCTCACATGATGAGGAGTTCTTTCAATTAGTTGTGGAATTTTCCAATCACTGTCATCAGCCAAATGTGAGTTTGACACATCGTCCGCTTACACGCCATGCCAGAGTTTTATTGGCTATATGTCCTTATGATGTGTGGTTTTGCACTCTGGCTCTTAGTTTGACAGATGAAACATTAACGATGAACAGAAAAATGTGTAATGACCAAAGATCCTTTGGTTGAACTTGAACATGATTAACATCTTTTAAGACATACTTTCTGGGGTGGTAGTTTCCTAAATTCTCTCTGGAACAGCTGTCAGTGCTAAAACTTTGACAAAAGGTCTGTTTCTCTAAAATCAGGTTTCAAAGGCGGCGAGGAGAGCCACAGTGAGTGCTCGTGTTGAAATGCTCGCAACACCAAAACAGCTTTCCAAGGACTACATCCCTCCACGAGAACCAGAGTGGAGCCGAAGAGACGTCCTGTTCTTCTGAACTGCCCTCAACATCACAACCAAGTCAGTCCTTTTGTAGTTTGTGAAGATAATTCAGTGTCAGACTAAACCAGCAAAACCTATATCTTGATTTTTAGAAATGATTAAGACAGTAATGATGGTTGTAGACTTTAAGCTTCTTCTTTTGCTCCACCAGCCATCAGTGTTTGGAGGGTTACTGTCAAAACATGTTCCTCTACCGGTTACTGAATACATGCCCTAAAATATAAACAAGGTAATGTGCTAAAATTGTCTTGATGAGCTCATTTGTCTGGTGTGAATACACTCACTGGCCACTTTATTAGGTACACCTGTTCAACCCCTTGTTGATGCAAATAGCTAATCAAGTTATTCGAAGTTCAAACTGAGCATCAGAATGAGGAAGAAAGGTGATTTAAGTGACTTTGAACGTGGCATGGTTGTTGGTGCCAGACGGGCTGCTCTGAGTATTTACTGGGATTTTCAGCACAACCATCTCTAGGGTTTACAGAGGATGGTCCCAAAAAGAGAAAATACCCAGTGAGCCAAAATGCCTTGTTGATGCCAGAGGTCAGAGGAGAATGGCCAGACTGGCTCAAGATGATAGAAAGGCAACAGGAAGTCAAATAAGCACTGGTTCCAACCAAGGTGTGCAGAAGACCATCTCTGAAGCAACAACACCTTGTCCAACCTTGAAGCAGATGGGCTACAGCAGCAGAAGACCACACCAGGTGCCACTCCTGTCAGCTAACAACAGGAAACTGAGGCTACAATTCACACGGGTTTTCTCACCAAAACTGGACAATAGAAGATTGGAAAAACCACATTCAGATGGAAGCATGGATCCATCCTGCCTTGTATCAACGCTTCAGGCTGCTGCTGGTGGTGTAATGGTGTGGGGGAGATTTTCTTAGTACCAACTGAGCATGGTTTAAACACCACAGCCTACCTGAGTATTGTTGCTGAGCGTGTCCATCCCTTTATGACCACAGTGTACCATCTTCTGATGGCTACTTCCAGCAGGATAACGCACCATGTCACAAAGCTCACATCATCTCAAACATGACAATGAGTTCACTGAACTCCAATGGCCTCCACAGTCACCAGATCTCAGTCCAATAGAGCACCTTTGGGATGTGCAGCCGACAAATCTGCAGCAACTGTGTGATGTCATCATGTCAATATGGACCCAAATCTCTGATTCTTGTTGAATCTATGACACCAAGAATTAAGGCAGTTCTGAAGGCAAAATGGGTCCAACCTGGTCTAGCACCAAAAATGGAAATGTGTGCCTCATGTGAAATTTACACCATGTCCTAATAGGAAGCGAGCGGCGTCCTCTGTTAACGCTGAATGCATTAAATATGCTCTTCTGTTACGTCATGTAAACAAATCACGTAGGCTACCTAGCAGCTGTGCGCTTAACTGGAGATGTAACCACTTAAAAGATGTGCGACAAACAGAAAACACATGTTTTATATTGTGATATTTACTGGAAATCACAGACGATATAGCCAACGGCAGGCAGGTTGTTATTAGTGATAGTCATTTACCAGAAACTTTCAGCTCCCCGGTGATCTACCTCCAGCCAGCTGCCACCTTATTTAAGTTTTTGTTTTTAAATGAGGAAGGGTTGTGTAGATAATACTTCACTTCAGATTCGTAAATCAGCCATTCCTTGTTCACTGCGGAGCTTTGACTGTTGTTTTTTCTCTGTTCTTGAAGGCATCACAGGAGCGCAGTGGCTCGGAGCAGTTGGGCTGAGTGCTCCTGAGGAATAAAAGCTCTCCAGTTGGACTCATCTCTTTCCACTCACCTTCTCAGGCGTCGGCACACTTTGGCCTTTGTTTGGTTTTCATTTGCTTTCACTTTACAAAATCGTACACTTCATTCTGTTCACTCACATCTACATCACTGACTCACCTCACAACAATAATAATAATAAATTGACTCGCTCTTGGACAAGTGGACATTCAAGGAACTGCAGTTTTTTGCACTTCCACATTGGCTTTGTTTTTCACCCCTAGAAACTGGTGCATGGGTGGGAACGAAATGTGTAAAAATTATGTGCTGGCAAAATGAAAACACCAGTGCAAAGCGATGTGGATTTTTTGTTATAAAGAGCAAGAAAGTTTGTGTAGGGCGAGCAGGTCAAACAAGCATGGACTTTCAACCAGTAGTCCCATGTGCTTGTGTCCCATGTGAAACCAAAAGTCAACTATGCAAAGTACAAGTTTTTGTCACTTGTGCCCATATGTAGTTTTTTTACACTGAAACCCTGTCAAAGTATTTTTTGTCCTCTACACTGCACACTACAAACTGCATCTGTTTCACAACATTAATGTTGAGGGCGGCAGTGGCTCTGCTGTAGCTGTTGCATTCAGTTCGTAAACGTTGTTAATGTAAATAAAATAAATAAAGTAATTTCTTCAAGTAATCTATTTTTATAGACAGTAACTATCTAAAAAGGAAAAGTCAAAAGTCGCTAAAAATGAGCAAACACACCATAATTTACTAACAGGATCTAAATTTCAGCATGAAAATAAACTTAAACAAATGAATATTAGTAAATCTGCCGTTAGTTATAAATGTTAAAATTCCAAACTTGAGACGTCTGGAGAGGAAATGTGAGCGAGAACAACCCAACCTGGAGCATCTGTTTCTTCACAGTTCTGTTGGGTTGTCTGTTTATATCGTTACCATGTGTATAAAAGCTTGAACAAAAATTTTTGGAGTGGATGTGAGGCAATGAAAGATTGACGGTTTATATGTCAGAGCTTTTGAAAAAATCAGAGCATAGAAGGTGAATAATGTTAGGAATAAAAACATGTCTGACTAAGATCTGCAGCTTTTGTCTGAGCCTCAGTTTGATACTGAGATCCACGGGGTTTTTCCTCAGCAGATGAGCTGGACTCTGCGTTTATATCACAAACATGTGTCTAAGAATCTTCGCACACACAGTGGCGATTCACTGGCTTTTATTTTGTAGGTATTTTCGCCTTTAAGGAGTAATTTTCTGAACTGCAGTGACATTGTGCTTTCTTTGTCAGTTCCACCACTTCCTCTGCCTCTCTCTTAAGTGTTTGATTTGGGACAGATGTGTGTCTGCCATGTGTATTTGATATTTTATACAGAGTCACTCCAGGCCACTGTGTGCAGTCTGAGTGTGAGAAAACTTCACCAAAGCCTTCAGAAGCTCCCCTTTCCCCTTTAGAGGTCACGACTTGTTGAAAATACCACAATCTGGCTACAGTTTAGGTCACAAAGGGTGCTGGGGTTTCGGTTCGGAAAATCCACTGTAATCCCACTTACACTTGTGTCAGTGAGCGTTACGTAAAAAGTAGTCACAGTTGATGTGTTCAGAGGTGGAGACCTTGTCCTGTGATTTGATTTGGAGCGCTGCAGGCGGTGGCAGCCAGCGTGGACTTTAGATCAGCGCAGGTTTGTGGCTTGGACCGACTCGGCACGGCGAGACATCAAAGGAGATTGAACCTGTGTCCCGCTGGGAGGCTAATCTGGGATTAGCCTGCTGTGATCGTGACCTGGGAGCACAAGGTAATGAGGAGGAGATGGGGACAAGTGTTTAAAAAAAAAAAAAAGAGAGACTGAGTTTAGCTGGGGCTGCCCCCTGACTAAGAATTTTCATAGTCGACCAATAGTCATCATGTAGGTCCATTAGTCGACTAGTCGCCCGCATGTTTACAATATTAATCTAATTATTAAATGATATATTTTGGTGGTTTGAGATGAAGGTGGGAGAAAGAATAGTATCAGTAACATTGTTAACACTGTGCTACATTACAGAGAAATACAAACCGTACTAATGAACCTTCATTAATATAGGCCTATATTTTATCTCCAAGTGCACGTCACACACTGAGCGAGCCGCCTGTTAATGACGCTGTGGGCTAATGGGCATGTAGCTACTTCCATGTTTCAGATGATACGTCATGTTTGTAGTCGACCAATGAAGATGAGTTTACATATGAACACCTTTCTGACAGCACAGGTTTCATAAACATTGTATTAAATTGCAGGGCTGTTGTTTGACATTTTGGTTTACAGACTTTTCTGTTGTTTTGTAATGCTTAAAGAATTAATTATGAATTAACGCATTAGTTAATCAGCAATTCTTTGATAACTAACTCTTCGCTAGGTCCCGGCCCCTGATGCAGACTGGCCAATCATAAGTCTACTAAGAAATCTGGACCCTGTGGCTGGACCAGTTGGGATAGATAATCTCTGAGAAGGCTCTGTTGCAAACAGTAAATATTGATTCATAATTATGTTAAGTTTATCTATGTCTTTGCAGTCAGTGGTTAGGTTCACTGCTGTCAAATGTTCTGTGCCACCAGCCTCACACAGGATGTGTGTGTACAGTCAGCCCACACCTTCTGCTAAACACAGGAAGTGGTTAAAACAAGACATTCTCATGCCATCGCCCTGCTCTGTCAGATAATAATCCAGCCACTTAGCCTAGGGGTGTAAGGTTATTCTTGTTTTGATACATTCCTGCTTCACACCTGAATAAAATAAATAATATTTATCAGTTTAATCTTTAGGAACAGTCCGCTATGTGAAGAAAATAAATTCAAACCTGCTCTCCTAAAATTACTGCAGATCATAACGTGAGCCCAGTTATGATCCATCTCATTAACGTCCTTATAAATAGTTTTTGAGAGTCTATCTGTCTCTATTTTTTAGATGGCATGCTGTTACTCTGCAAACAACCGTGTCAGGGTGGAGTTACAGGAACTCTCTCCAAACAAAAACCTCTTTGGTAAATATTCCCTGAGCTGTGAGAAACTGGCAGCGGCAGCACTCTGTCTGTGCTGCTGTGGTTTTGAATCAGAACCAGTTGGACCAATATGTGTGCTGGACTGGACTCCACTCTGCAAACTCAGTGTTTACTTAATTAATCACCACTTATGCTGCATGAGATGAGGTACATCCATATGGTGTTACTTTGGTTTATTCAGGATGAAGTGATGTGTGGAAAATGAGTATCATAAAGATGTAGACTTTTCTGAAGGGAAGGAAAGCAGCATGTTAGAGTTTGTATAAAGGTGTTTGAAAGAGTATCATAAGTCCCAGGATGGTCAAATTCTATTTTGGAAGTATTTCAGAGGACCACCTGCATGTCATAATCTGTCTGAGGGTTCTTGACGTTGTTGTTCAATACAACAGATTTTCATATTCTTTGACTACAGTGTGAATTTTACGTTGAATGTTGCTTAATGCTAACTGGCTAATTTTGGCATGAGATGGATCTTCTCTGGTTGTGTTAAAATAATAAAACATATTGGAAAGACACTCCCTCATTGTTCTTCACATCCTAAATTTCCTGCCACATGTTGGTGTTTTAAAAGTGTAGTTATTAATAGCACATGTAAACATTGCATGCTTGATGGGTTCAACATGCAAATGTATCGAGCTTGACATCCTGATGAATTCAATGTAAGCCTCCTGGTGTTGTGCCCAAGAAACTAGTAGTTTGCAATTTATTTGTGCTCAGGAATCTATAAAGAACCATGAAAAGATTTTTCCTTAATGGGCCGGTGAAAAGAACAATAACTGTGGAAATGTTAGATCACTTCTTATTCTCAATATGTGCACACATGCAAACACTTCATTGCATGAAGAACTTAGAAAATGGAGAGATAATACATAAGATAATGTCTTAACATAGCATATTACAAAAATGTAATACAAAAATAGTATAGTATGTCCCTCAAATGTAATAAAAAAATGTCATAGTATAGTATGTCGCTCAAATGTGATAGAAGATGTCATAGTATAGAATGTCGCTCAAATGTGCTGAAAAAATATAATAGTATAGTATGTCGCTCAAATGTCATGAAAAATGTCATAGTATAGTATGTCGCTCAAATATCATAAAAAATGTCATAGTATAGTATGTCGCTCAAATGTGATTAAACAATGTCACAGTATAGAATGTCGCTCAAATGTTATAAAAAATGTCACAGTATAGTATGTCGCTCTAAATGTTATAAAAAATGTCATAGTATAGTATGTCGCTCAAATATCATAAAAAATGTCATAGTATAGTATGACGCTCAAATGTGATAAAAAAATGTCATAGTATAGTATGTCGCTCAAATGTTATAAAAAATGTCATAGTATAGTATGTCGCTCAAATGTAATAAAAAATATAATAGTATAGTATGTCGCTCAAATGTGATGAAAAATGTCATAGTATACTATGTCACTGAAAAGTGATAAACAAATGTCATAGTATAGTATGTCGCTCAAAAGTGATTTAAAAAAATGTCATAGTATAGTATGTCACTCAAAAGTGATAAAAAAATGTCATCGTATAGTATGTCACTCAAAAGTGATAAAAAATGTCATAGTATAGTATGCCGCTCAAAAGTGATTTAAAAAAATGTCATAGTATAGTATGTCACTCAAAAGTGATAAAAAATGTCATAGTATAGTATGTCGCTCAAAAGTCATTTAAAAAAATGTCATAGTATAGTATGTCGCTCAAATGTCATGAAAAATGTCATAATATAGTATGTCACTCAAAAGTGATAAAAAATGTCATAGTATAGTATGTCGCTCAAAAGTCATTTAAATAAGTCATAGTATAGTATGTCGCTCAAAAGTAATAAAAAATGTCATAGTATAGTATGTCGCTCAAAAGTGGTAAAAAAATGTCATAGTATAGTATGTCGCTCAAATGTCATGAAAAATGTCATAGTATAGTATGTCGCTGAAAGCTGATAAAAAATGTCACAGTATAGTATGTCGCTAAAATGTGATAAAAAAAAATGCCATAGTAAACTGTCGCTCAAATGTGATTAAAGAAAAATGTCATAGTATAATATGTCGCTCAAAAGTGATAAAAAAAATGTCATAGTATAGTATGTCACTCAAAAGTGATAAAAAAATGTCATAGTATAGTATGTCACTCAAAAGTGATAAAAAATGTCATAGTATAGTATTTCGCTCAAAAGTGATAAAAAAAAATGTCATAGTATAGTATGTCACTCAAAAGTGATAAAAAATGTCATAGTATAGTATGTATTTTAAAAGTGATAAAAAAATGTCATAGTATAGTATGTCGCTCAAATGTCATGAAAAATGTCATAGTATAGTATGTCGCTCAAAAGTGATTTAAAAAAATGTCATAGTATAGTATGTCGTTCAAGTGATAAAAAAATGTCATAGTATAGTATGTCGCTCAAATGTCATGAAAAATGTCATAGTATAGTATGTCGCTCAAAAGTCATTTAAAAAAATGTCATAGTATAGTATGTCGCTGAAAACTGATAAAAAATGTCACAGTATAGTATGTCGCTAAAATGTGATAAAAAAAATGTTATAGTATAGTATGTCGCTAAAATGTGATAAAAAAAATGTTATAGTATAGCATGTTGCTCAAAAGTGATTAAAAAAAAGTCATAGTAGAGTATGTCGCTAAAATGTGATTTAAAAAAATGTCATCGTAAACTATGCCGCTCAAATGTCATGAAAAATGTCATAGTATAGTATGTCGCTCAAATGTGATAAAAAATGTCATAGTATAGTATGTCGCTCAAAACTGATAAAAAATGTCATAGTATAGTATGTCGCTCAAAACTAATAAAAAAATGTCATAGTATAGTATGTCGCTCAAAACTGATAAAAAATGTCATAGTATAGTATGTCGCTCAAAACTAATAAAAAAATGTCATAGTATAGTATGTCGCTCAAAAGTGATAAAAAATGTCATAGTATAGTATGTCGCCAAAATGTGATAAAAAATGTCATAGTATAGTATGTCGCTCAAAACGAATAAAAAAAGTCATAGTAAACTATGTCGCTCAAATGTCATCAAAAATGTCATAGTATAGTATGTCGCTCAAATGTGATAAAAAAAATGTCATAGTATAGTATGTCGCCAAAATGTGATAAAACATGTCATAGTATAGTATGTCGCTCAAAACTAATAAAAAAATGTCATAGTAAACTATGTCGCTAAAATGTCATAAAAAAGTCATAGTATAGTATGTCACTGAAAAGTGAAAAAAAATTGTCATAGTATAGTATGTCCCTCAAATGTCATGAAAAATGTCATAGTATAGTATGTCACTCTAAAGTGATAAAAAAATGTCATAGTATAGTATGTCGCTCAAAAGTGATAAAAAATGTCATAGTATAGTATGTCGCCAAAATGTGATAAAAAATGTCATAGTATAGTATGTCGCTCAAAAGTGATAAAAAATGTCATAGTATAGTATGTCGTTCCAAAGTGAATAAAAAATGTTATAGTATAGTATGTCGCTCAAAACTAATAAAAAAAATGTCATAGTATAGTATGTCGCTCAAAACTAATAAAAAAATGTCATAGTATAGTATGTCACTCAAAACTGATAAAAAATGTCATAGTATAGTATGTCGCTCAAAACTAATAAAAAAATGTCATAGTATAGTATGTCGCTCTAAAGTGATAAAAAAAGTCATAGTATAGTATGTTGCTCAAAACTAATAAAAAAAGTCATAGTAAACTATGTCGCTCAAATGTCATAAAAAATGTCATAGTATAGTATGTCGCTCAAATGTGATTAAAAAAAAGTCATAGTATAGCATGTCATGTAAAATGTCATGAAAAATGTCGTAGTATAGTATGTCGCTAAAATGTCATCAAAAATGTCATAGTATAGTATGTCGCTCAAATGTGATAAAAAGAATGTCATAGTGAACTATGCCGCTCAAATGTGATAAAAAAAATGTCATTGTATAGTATGTAGCTCAAATGTCATGCCCAAGAAACTAGTAGTTTGCAATTTATTTGTGCTCAGGAATCTATAAAGAACCATGAAAAGATTTTTCCTTAATGGGCCGGTGAAAAGAACAATAACTGTGGAAATGTTAGGTCACTTCTTATTCTCAATATGTGCACACATGCAAATGTAATAAAAAAATGTCATAGTATAGAATGTCGCTCAAATGTGCTGAAAAAATATAATAGTATAGTATGTCGCTCAAATATCATAAAAAATGTCATAGTATAGTATGTCGCTCAAATATCATAAAAAATGTCATAGTATAGTATGTCGCTCTAAATGTTATAAAAAATGTCATAGTATAGTATGTCGCTCAAATATCATAAAAAATGTCATAGTATAGTATGTCGCTCTAAATGTTATAAAAAATGTCATAGTATAGTATGTCGCTCAAATGTGATAAAAAAATGTCACAGTATAGAATGTCGCTCAAATGTTATAAAAAATGTCACAGTATAGTATGTCGCTCTAAATGTTATAAAAAATGTCATAGTATAGTATGTCGCTCAAATGTGATAAAAAAAATGTCACAGTATAGAATGTCGCTCAAATGTAATACAAAATATAATAGTATAGTATGACGCTCAAATGTGATAAAAAAAATGTCATAGTATAGTATGTCGCTCAAAACTAATAAAAAAATGTCATAGTATAGTATGTCGCTCAAAAGTGATAAAAAATGTCATAGTATAGTATGTCGCCAAAATGTGATAAAAAATGTCATAGTATAGTATGTCGCTCAAAACGAATAAAAAAAGTCATAGTAAACTATGTCGCTCAAATGTCATCAAAAATGTCATAGTATAGTATGTCGCTCAAATGTGATAAAAAAAATGTCATAGTATAGTATGTCGCCAAAATGTGATAAAACATGTCATAGTATAGTATGTCGCTCAAAACTAATAAAAAAATGTCATAGTAAACTATGTCGCTAAAATGTCATAAAAAAGTCATAGTATAGTATGTCACTGAAAAGTGAAAAAAAATTGTCATAGTATAGTATGTCCCTCAAATGTCATGAAAAATGTCATAGTATAGTATGTCACTCTAAAGTGATAAAAAAATGTCATAGTATAGTATGTCGCTCAAAAGTGATAAAAAATGTCATAGTATAGTATGTCGCCAAAATGTGATAAAAAATGTCATAGTATAGTATGTCGCTCAAAAGTGATAAAAAATGTCATAGTATAGTATGTCGTTCCAAAGTGAATAAAAAATGTTATAGTATAGTATGTCGCTCAAAACTAATAAAAAAAATGTCATAGTATAGTATGTCGCTCAAAACTAATAAAAAAATGTCATAGTATAGTATGTCACTCAAAACTGATAAAAAATGTCATAGTATAGTATGTCGCTCAAAACTAATAAAAAAATGTCATAGTATAGTATGTCGCTCTAAAGTGATAAAAAAAGTCATAGTATAGTATGTTGCTCAAAACTAATAAAAAAAGTCATAGTAAACTATGTCGCTCAAATGTCATAAAAAATGTCATAGTATAGTATGTCGCTCAAATGTGATTAAAAAAAAGTCATAGTATAGCATGTCATGTAAAATGTCATGAAAAATGTCGTAGTATAGTATGTCGCTAAAATGTCATCAAAAATGTCATAGTATAGTATGTCGCTCAAATGTGATAAAAAGAATGTCATAGTGAACTATGCCGCTCAAATGTGATAAAAAAAATGTCATTGTATAGTATGTAGCTCAAATGTCATGCCCAAGAAACTAGTAGTTTGCAATTTATTTGTGCTCAGGAATCTATAAAGAACCATGAAAAGATTTTTCCTTAATGGGCCGGTGAAAAGAACAATAACTGTGGAAATGTTAGGTCACTTCTTATTCTCAATATGTGCACACATGCAAATGTAATAAAAAAATGTCATAGTATAGAATGTCGCTCAAATGTGCTGAAAAAATATAATAGTATAGTATGTCGCTCAAATATCATAAAAAATGTCATAGTATAGTATGTCGCTCAAATATCATAAAAAATGTCATAGTATAGTATGTCGCTCTAAATGTTATAAAAAATGTCATAGTATAGTATGTCGCTCAAATATCATAAAAAATGTCATAGTATAGTATGTCGCTCTAAATGTTATAAAAAATGTCATAGTATAGTATGTCGCTCAAATGTGATAAAAAAATGTCACAGTATAGAATGTCGCTCAAATGTTATAAAAAATGTCACAGTATAGTATGTCGCTCTAAATGTTATAAAAAATGTCATAGTATAGTATGTCGCTCAAATGTGATAAAAAAAATGTCACAGTATAGAATGTCGCTCAAATGTAATACAAAATATAATAGTATAGTATGACGCTCAAATGTGATAAAAAAAATGTCATAGTATAGTATGTCGCTCAAATGTTATAAAAAATGTCATAGTATAGTATGTCGCTCAAATGTAATAAAAAATATAATAGTATAGTATGTCGCTGAAAAGTGATAAAAAATGTCATAGTATAGTATGTCGCTCAAATGTGATAAAAAATGTCATAGTATAGTATGTCGCTGAAAAGTGATAAAAAATGTCATAGTATAGTATGTTGCTCAAATGTGATAAAAAAATATAATAGTATAGTATGTCGCTCAAATGTCATGAAAAATGTCATAGTAAACTATGTCGCTCAAATGTGATAAAAAATGTCATAGTATAGTATGTCGCTGAAAAGTGATAAAAAATGTCATAGTATAGCATGTTGCTCAAAAGTGATAAAAAAATGTCACAGTATAGTATGTCGCTCAAATGTGATAAAAAAAAGTCATAGTATAGTATGTTGCTTAAATGTGATAAAAAATGTCATAGTATAGCATGTCGCTGAAAAGTGATAAAAAATGTCATAGTATAGTATGTCGTTCAAATGTGATAAAAAATGTTATAGTATAGTATGTCACTCAAAAGTGATAAAAAATGTTATCGTATAGTATGTCGCTCAAAAGTGCTAAAAAATGTCATAGTATGGTATGTCGCTCAAATGTCATGAAAAATGTCATAGCATAGTATGTCACTGAAAAGTGATAAAAAATGTCATAGTATAGCATGTCGCTGAAAAGTGATAAAAAAAAATGTCATAGTATAGTATGTCGCTCAAATGTGATGAAAAATGTCATAGTGTAGTATGTCGTTCAAAAGTGATAAAAAATGTCATGATATAGCATGTCACTCAAATGTCATGAAAAATGTCATAGTATTGCATGTCACTCAAATGTGTTTAAAACAAACGTCATAATATAGTATGTTATTCGAAACGTGATAAAAAATGTCATAGTATAGTATGTTCCTCAAATGTGATAAAAAAATGTCATAGTATTGCATGTCACTCAAATGTGTTTAAAACAAATGTTATCGTATAGCATGTCGCTCTAAAGTGAAAAAAAAATGTCACAGTATAGTTTACCATAAAGAAAAGTTCAAAATTAATGTTACATTTTGGCATGTACATTACATTGAAATGATGTTGTAGATAAATGAGATAGATAGATTCTTTATTGATTCAGAGGGAAATTTTGGAACCCAGTAGCTCACAGTTCATTGCATAAACAAAACACTGATACACACAGATACAGAGAATATAAACATTAATACATAAACATAAGCCACCAGGACTCAAAAAGAAAGCTCACAGTGGAATAGATGTGGTGATGGTGGTTGTGCACATGTCAGGTGGTTCACAATGTAGGTATTGCAATTGTAAGGTAATTAAATCTTAAAAACAGTGCAAGAATAATGAATGTTTTGGAAAAACTAATATTACAAATTGAAGATAAATGTATGAACAAATACAAATGTAGATGCTGCATTAGGCTAATATAGCCAGTAACTTGCAGTACAGCAAAAGCTGATTAAAAGTAAAATCTGTGTAACAATACAGTATACTGGAAAACATGAAATGCAAATAGAAGTTTAATATATAAACAAATGCAAATTGTGCATCAGCTTCAAATAACCAGGTAATGACTGACAGTCTAGCAGCCTTATGACAGAACATAGATGAGCATCCCGCCATCCCAGAGGAGGAGTTGTATAGTCGTGGCCTGGAGGGGATGAGAGACTTCCTCTGTCTCTCTGTTGAGCAGGTTTTGGACAGCAGTCTGCAACTGAACATACTCCTCTAGTTCATGATTGTGTTGTGCAGAGGGTGGCATGCAATGTCCGTGAAGATCACGTCCCTTGTCTTAATGCTGCCATGCCAGCACACCATAGTGTACAAGAGAACACTGGCGACAACTGATTGGTGGAACATCAGCAGTGGTTTCCTACAGATGAGGGAAGTCGAGCTGACGGTGTACATACCTGTGAAGAGTGCCACTGTTTGCTGACCAGGGGTCTTAATAATAAAAAAAAATGTCAGCATTGTCTTGGTCTTTATCATGCTCTGATAACCTAGAGTCAAAATGTGTTGGTCTGTAAGATTGCCTGTGCTCATAAAATAAATATGTTTCACCCAAAAATGTAATGCCTTGGGTTTTTATTACATGGTTGTTGGCATTAATTTGACTTTTACCTCCTGTACCGAAGACCACCTGTCAGACAAGCCATCATAGCCAAGCAGCACTGACCTCTTCCATTGTGACCTGTCAAGGTATATGAAACAGAAAATAAATAAGTCATTATAGACACAGAAATAATTACTAAAAACTGTCATGAGACAGTCATAGTACAGTATTTTACATAAAAAGTCAATAAAAATTGTTAAACTATAGACCGATTCCATTAAAAAAAAATGTGTAGAATGTTACAAGCATTTCATGAAAAATGTCATAGTATAGTATGTCGCTCAAAAGTGATAAAAAATGTAACAGTATAGTATGTCACCAAAATGTGATACAAAATGTCGCTTGAAGAGTGATAAAATGTCATAGTATAGTATGTCGCTTGAAAAGTGACAAAAAATGTCATAGTATAATATGCCGCTCAAAAGTGATAAGAAATGTCATAGTATAGTATGTCACTCAAATGTCATGAAAAATGTTATAGTATAGTATGTCACTCAAAAGTGATAAAAAAAAGTGTCATAGTAAACTGTCGCTCAAATGTGATAAAAAATGTTATAGTATAGCATGTTGCTCAAAAGTGATAAAAAAAATGTCGTCGTAAACTATGCCGCTCAAATGTGATAAAAAATGTCATAGTATAGTATGTCGCTCAAATGTGATGAAAAATGTCATAGTATAGCATGTCGCTAAAATGTGATAAAAAAAATGTCATAGTAAACTGTCGCTCAAATGTGATTAAAAAATGTTATAGTACAGCATGTTGCTCAAAAGTGATAAAAAATGTCATCGTATAGTATGTCGCTCAAAAGTGATAAAAACAAGTCATAGTATAGTATGTCGCTCAAAAGTGATTAAAAAATGTCATAGTATAGTATGTCGCTCAAAAGTGATAAAAAAAGTCATAGTATAGTATGTCGTTCAAAAGTGATAAAAAAAAGTCATAGTATAGTATGTCATTCAAAAGTGATAAAAAAAAGTCATAGTATAGTATGTCGCTCAAAAGTGAAAAAAAAAGTCATAGTATAGTATGTCACTCTAAAGTGATAAAAAAATGTCATAGTATAGTATGTCACTAAAAACTCATAAAAAATGTCATAGTATAGTATGTCGCTCAAAAGTGATAAAAAAAAATGTCATAGTATAGTATGTCACTAAAATGTGATAAAAAATGTCATAGTATAGTATGTCACTCAAAACTCATAAAAAATGTCATAGTATAGTATGTCGCTAAAATGTGATAAAAAATGTCATAGTATAGTATGTCGCTCAAAACTCATAAAAAATGTCATAGTATAGTATGTCGCCAAAATGTGATAAAAAATGTCATAGTATAGTATGTCGCTCAAAAGTGATAAACAAAATGTCATAGTATAGTATGTCGCTCAAAAGTGATAAAAAAAAATGTCATAGTATAGTATGTCGCTCAAAAGTGATAAAAAATGTCATAGTATAGTATGTCGCTCAAAACTAATAAAAAAATGTCGTAGTATAGTATGTCGTTCAAAAGTGATAAAAATGTCATAGTATAGTATGTCGCTCTAAAGTGATAAAAAATGTCATAGTACAGCATGTTGCTCAAAACTCATAAAAAATGTCATAGTATAGTATGTCGCTCTCAAGTGATAAAAAAAAGTCACAGTATAGTATGTCGCTCTAAAGTGATAAAAAATGTCATAGTACAGCATGTCGCTCAAAACTCATAAAAAATGTCATAGTATAGTATGTTGCCAAAATGTGATAAAAAATGTCATAGTACAGTATGTTGCCAAAATGTGATAAAAAATGTCATAGTACAGCATGTCGCTCAAAACTCATAAAAAATGTCATAGTATAGTATGTCGCTCAAAAGTGATAAAAAAAATGTCATAGTATAGTATGTCGCTCAAAAGTGATAAAAAAAATGTCATAGTATAGTATGTCGCTCAAAAGTGATAAAAAAAATGTCATAGTATAGTATGTCGCTCAAAAGTGATAAAAAAATGTCATAGTATAGTATGTCGCTCAAAAGTGATAAAAAAAATGTCATAGTACAGCATGTCGCTCAAAACTCATAAAAAATGTCATAGTATAGTATGTCGCTCAAAAGTGATAAAAAAAATGTCATAGTACAGCATGTCGCTCAAAAGTGATAAAAAATGTCATAGTATAGTATGTCGCTCAAAAGTGATAAACAAAATGTCATAGTATAGTATGTCGCTCAAAAGTGATAAAAAAAATGTCATAGTACAGTATGTCGCTCAAAAGTGATAAAAAATGTCATAGTATAGTATGTCGCTCAAAAGTGATAAAAAAAATGTCATAGTACAGCATGTCGCTCAAAAGTGATAAAAAATGTCATAGTATAGTATGTCGCTCAAAAGTGATAAAAAATGTCATAGTATAGTATGTCGCTCAAAACTAATAAAAAAATGTCGTAGTATAGTATGTCGTTCAAAAGTGATAAAAATGTCATAGTATAGTATGTCGCTCTAAAGTGATAAAAAATGTCATAGTACAGCATGTTGCTCAAAACTCATAAAAAATGTCATAGTATAGTATGTCGCTCTCAAGTGATAAAAAAAAGTCACAGTATAGTATGTCGCTCTAAAGTGATAAAAAATGTCATAGTACAGCATGTCGCTCAAAACTCATAAAAAATGTCATAGTATAGTATGTTGCCAAAATGTGATAAAAAATGTCATAGTACAGTATGTTGCCAAAATGTGATAAAAAATGTCATAGTATAGTATGTCGCTCAAAAGTGATAAAAAATGTCATAGTATAGTATGTCGCCAAAATGTGATAAAAAATGTCATAGTACAGCATGTCGCTCAAAACTCATAAAAAATGTCATAGTATAGTATGTCGCTCAAAAGTGATAAAAAAAATGTCATAGTATAGTATGTCGCTCAAAAGTGATAAAAAAAATGTCATAGTATAGTATGTCGCTCAAAAGTGATAAAAAATGTCATAGTATAGTATGTCGCTCAAAAGTGATAAAAAAAATGTCATAGTATAGTATGTCGCTCAAAAGTGATAAAAAAAATGTCATAGTACAGCATGTCGCTCAAAACTCATAAAAAATGTCATAGTATAGTATGTCGCTCAAAAGTGATAAAAAAAATGTCATAGTACAGCATGTCGCTCAAAAGTGATAAAAAATGTCATAGTATAGTATGTCGCTCAAAAGTGATAAACAAAATGTCATAGTATAGTATGTCGCTCAAAAGTGATAAAAAAAAATGTCATAGTATAGTATGTCGCTCAAAAGTGATAAAAAATGTCATAGTATAGTATGTCGCTCAAAACTAATAAAAAAATGTCGTAGTATAGTATGTCGTTCAAAAGTGATAAAAATGTCATAGTATAGTATGTCGCTCTAAAGTGATAAAAAATGTCATAGTATAGTATGTCGCTCTCAAGTGATAAAAAAAAGTCACAGTATAGTATGTCGCTCTAAAGTGATAAAAAATGTCATAGTACAGCATGTCGCTCAAAACTCATAAAAAATGTCATAGTATAGTATGTCGCTCAAAAGTGATAAAAAAAATGTCATAGTATAGTATGTCGCTCAAAAGTGATAAAAAAAATGTCATAGTATAGTATGTCGCTCAAAAGTGATAAAAAATGTCATAGTATAGTATGTCGCTCAAAAGTGATAAAAAAAATGTCATAGTATAGTATGTCGCTCAAAAGTGATAAAAAAATGTCATAGTATAGTATGTCGCTCAAAAGTGATAAAAAAAATGTCATAGTACAGCATGTCGCTCAAAACTCATAAAAAATGTCATAGTATAGTATGTCGCTCAAAAGTGATAAAAAAAGTCATAGTACAGCATGTCGCTCAAAACTCATAAAAAATGTCATAGTATAGTATGTCGCTCAAAACTCATAAAAAATGTCATAGTATAGTATGTCGCTCAAAACTAATAAAAAAATGTCGTAGTATAGTATGTCGTTCAAAAGTGATAAAAATGTCATAGTATAGTATGTCGCTCAAAAGTGATAAAAAAAAATGTCATAGTATAGTATGTCGCTCAAAAGTGATAAAAAATGTCATAGTATAGTATGTCGCTCAAAAGTGATAAAAAAAATGTCATAGTACAGCATGTCGCTCAAAAGTGATAAAAAATGTCATAGTATAGTATGTCGCTCAAAAGTGATAAAAAAAATGTCATAGTATAGTATGTCGCTCAAAAGTGATAAAAAAAATGTCATAGTATAGTATGTCGCTCAAAAGTGATAAAAAATGTCATAGTATAGTATGTCACTCAAAAGTCGTCGTCGTCGTCGTCGTCGTCGTCGTCCTCCGCTTATCCGGGTCGCGGGGGCAGCAGCCTCAGCAAAGAAGCCCAGACAGACCTCTCCCCAGCCACTTCCATCAGCTCTTCCGCGGGAACCCCGAGGCGTTCCCAGGCCAGCCGGGCGATGTAGTCCCTCCAGCGTGTCCTGGGGCGGCCCCGAGGTCTCCTCCCGGTTGGACACGCCCGAAACACCTCCCAAGGGAGGCGTCCGGGTGGCATCCTTACTAGATGCCCGAACCACCTCAACTGGCTCCTCTCGATGTGGAGGAGCAGCGGCTCTACTCCGAGTCCCTCCCGGATGTCCGAGCTCCTCACCCTATCTCTAAGGCTGAGCCCAGCCACCCTGCGGAGGAAACTCATTTCGGCCGCTTGCACTCGCGATCTCATTCTTTCGGTCACTACCCAGAGCTCGTGACCATAGGTGAGGATTGGAACGAAGATAGACCGGTAAATCGAGAGCTTCGCTTTTTGGCTAAGCTCCCTCTTCACCACAATGGACCGGTTCAGCGCCCGCATCACTGCTGACACCGCCCCAATCCGCCTGTCCATCTCTCGCTCCATTCTACCCTCACTCGTGAACAAGACCCCGAGATATTTAAACTCCTCCACCTGAGGAAGGACCTCCCCCCCGACCCGGAGAGGGCAATCCACCCTTTTCCGGCTGAGGACCATGGCCTCAGACTTGGAGGTGCTGATTCTCATCCCAGCCGCTTCACACTCGGCTGCGAACCGTCCCAGCAAAAGCTGGAGGTCACTGTTCGATGGAGCTAGGAGGACCACGTCATCTGCAAAAAGCAGGGATGAGATCCTCCCGCTACCGAACCTGACACCCTCCACCACTCGGCTGCGCCTAGAAATTCTGTCCATAAAAGTTATGAACAGAACCGGTGACAAAGGGCAGCCCTGGCGGAGTCAGGGAACAGGTCCGACTTATTGCCGGCCGCGTGGCCGGCAATAAGTCGGACCTGTTCCTGGTTCGCGTGAACCAGACTCGTGCTCCTTCGGTACAGGGACTGGATGGCCCTTAGCAGAGGGCCACCAACCCCATACTCCCGGAGCACCCCCCACAGGATGCCCCTGGGGACACGGTCGTAAGCCTTCTCCAAATCCACAAAACACATGTGGACCGGTTGGGCAAACTCCCATGCCCCCTCCAGCACCCTGGTGAGGGTAAAGAGCTGGTCCACGGTTCCGCGTCCGGGATGAAAACCACATTGCTCCTCCTCAATCTGAGGTTCAACTATCGACCGGACCCTCTTCTCCAGCACCCTGGACAAGACCTTACCAGGTAGGCTGAGGAGTGTGATCCCCCTGTAGTTGGAACACACCCTCTGGTCCCCCTTCTTGAAAATGGGGACCACCACCCCGGTCTGCCACTCCAGAGGCACTGCCCCCGATGTCCACGCAATGTTGCAGAGGCGTATCAACCAAGACAGCCCTACAACATCCAGAGCCTTGAGATATCCAGGACGAATCTCATCCACCCCCGGGGCTCCGCTGCCTCGGAGTTGTTTCACTACCTCGGCAACTTCTGCCCCAGAAATTGGACGACCCGCCCCCGATACCCCCGTCTCTGTTTCCTCACTGGAATACGTGCTGGTGGGATTGAGGAGCTCCTCAAAGTATTCCTTCCACCGCCTGACAATGTCCTCAGTTGACGTCAGCAGCTCCCCGCCCCCACTGTAAACAGTGTGAGCTAGTTGCCGCCTTCCCCCCCTGAGGCGCCGGACGGTTTGCCAGAACCTTTTTGGAGCCGATCGATAGTCTTCCTCCATGGCCTCACCGAACTCCTCCCACGCCCGAGTTTTTGCCTCCGCGACCGCCGCCGCTGCACTCCGCTTGGCCCGCCGGTACCCGCCAGCTGCTTCCGGAGACCCACAGGCCAACCATGCCCTGTAGGCCTCCTTCTTCACCCTTACGGCTCCCCTCACCTCTGGTGTCCACCAGCGGGTTCGGGGATTACCGCCACGACTGGCACCAGCTGCCTTGCGGCCACAGCTTGCAGCCGCCGCCTCGACAATGGCAGAGCGGAACAAGGCCCATTCAGACTCAATGTCCCCCTCTGCCCTCGGGACATGGTTGAAGCTCTCCCGGAGGTGGGAATTGAAGATCATCTGGACAGGTTCTTCCGCCAGGCGTTCCCAGCAGACCCTCACTGTTCGCTTGGGCCTGCCAGGTCTGCGCGGCGTATTCCCCCACCATCTGATCCAACTCACCACCAGGTGGTGATCAGTTGACAGCTCTGCTCCTCTCTTCACCCGAGTGTCCAAAACATATGGTCGCAGGTCAAATGATACGACTACAAAGTCAATCATTGACCTGCGACCTAGGCTGTCCTGGTGCCACGTGCACCGATGGGCATCCTTATGTTTGAACATGGTGTTAGTTATGGCCAAACTGCGACCCGCACAGAAGTCCAATAACTGAACACCGCTCGGGTTCAGATCGGGCAGGCCGTTCCTCCCAATCACGCCCCTCCAGGTCTCGCTGTCATTGCCCATGTGAGAGTTGAAATCCCCCAGCAGAACAATGGAGTCCCCGGTTGGGGCACTGTCCAGCACACGTCCCAGGGACTCCAAAAAGGGCGGGTACTCTGCACTGCTGTTTGGCGCATAAGCGCAGACAACAGTCAGGACCCGTTCCCCGACCCGAAGGCGCAGGGAAGCAACCCTTTTGTCTACTGGGGTAAACCCCAACGTACAGGCAGAGAGTCTGGGGGCTATCAGAAAGCCCACCCCGGCCCTCCGCCTCTCACCCGGAGCAACTCCAGCAAAGGAGAAGGTCCACCCCCCCTCAAGGACTTGGGTTCCAGAGCCGGAACTATGTGTCGAGGTGAGGCCGACTATATCTAGCCGGTAGCGCTCAACCTCTTCCACCAGCTCCAGCTCCTTCCCCGCCAGAGATGTGACATTCCATGTCCCAAGAGCCAACTTCTGTAGCCGAGGATCGGACCGCCAAGGCCCCCGCCTTGGTTTGCTGCCCAATCCACATTGCACCGAACCCTTCTGGATCCCTCTGCGGGTGGTGGGCCTGCAGGGGGACGAGCCCATGTAGCCGGTTCGGGCTGGGCCCGGCCCGGCCCCATGGGTGAAAGCCCGGCCACCAGGCGCTCGCCCACGGGCCCCAACCCCAGGCCTGGCTCCAGGGCGGGGCCCCGGTAACCCTCCGGTCCGGGTACACAGGTTCTTTCTGTTATCCATCATGAAGGGTGTTTTGAACCGTTCTTTGTCTGACCCTTCGCCCAGAACCAATCTGCCTTGGGAAACCCTACCAGGGGCAAAATGCCCCCGACAGCATAGCTCCTAGGGTCATTAGGGCACTCAAACTCCTCCACCACGATAAGGTGACGGTTCTCAGAGGAGGTCACTCAAAAATGATAAAAAAAAAAAAAAAAAAAGTGATAAAACTCAAAAGTGATAAAAAAAATGTCATAGTATAGTATGTTGTTCAAAAGTGATAAAAAAAATGTCATAGTATAATATGTTGTTCAAAAGTGATAAAAAAAATGTCATAGTACAGTATGTCACTTGAAAAGTGATAAAAAAAAATGTCACAGTATAATATGTCGCTTCAGAAGTGATAAAAAATGTCATAGTATAGTATGTTGCTCAAATGTGATAGAAAATGTCATAGTATAGTATTTATAGTATAGTATAGTATAGTATAGTATAGTGTCATCAAAACTTTTGTGCTTTCACTGAACTGAAATATAATTCACACATTATGTTTTACTCATCCACAATACTTCCACATCCACAATTTCAATACTTTCACCTCAATACCTTACCTTATTTGGCTATTTGGTTTTGGTTGAATGTAGTAACACCCTTTCACAGAAAATACATTCTGTGATAAATGCTAGTGTTGTTAGCTACAGTTAGTAATTTGAGTGAACAACTCTGCAGTTCCTTGTGGAAGTGAGAAGGATAAGATACTTTGTGTTATCTGCTGATTTGTCCTGTGTGTGGCTCAATCATATCCTGGCTCCCTACATTGGCACTCAGTCATCAAAAATCTGAGACATCCAGCATTAAGTGGAACAAAAAGTCAGGTTGCACAAAGTGACGCAAACTGAGCCTGGCAGCTTCTAAATGGCAGATTCCTCACAGCTCTGCTGAGTCCTCTTAGCAACAGACAAAACCAGACTCCATTCAAATGCTGCACACACTCTCATCGGCTCTTATGGCACGCCATCACACACTCGGATCATCCTTTCACCGGAATGACTGGAGGACAGAGACAGAGCTGGAGCACATGTTCTCTGTCGTACATGATCAGTGCAGAAGAGCAAGAACATTTTGTTGCAGCATCAGGGCTTCATGACCTCTGACAGTAAGATTAGTAATCAACCTGATTGGGTTCATTACACTTTTAGTTTAGTTAGTTGCTTCGATGCATAAGCTGTATATAAAAAAAAAAAGCAAAATAATCAAAAATAATGTTTCATCTCGTTCATGCAGTCGTCTGTGTCATTCAAGCAGCGCATTTTGTGTAATCATGTACAAGAGCACCAGTAATCACCTTAATATTGACGCTGGTAATGGTGGAGCTCATTTTAAATGTTTCATATACTGCTGGGTCGTTTAATCCATAAGTAATCATCATCATCATGTATTCGTTGATTATATTTTGTATTAATTAATTATGTCTTAATATTAATGCTACTACTAATATTTTTAGCATAAGAAAATATAATCTATCTGGAAAATAAAATAAAATCTTTAAAACGAAAAAAAACAAAAAACAGTTTATTTGGGTAAATAAGAGTCCATAAAAAAAACTTTAAAAATAGATCTAGTTCATGAAAAAAAATCACAGCGGAGGATCCTCCTGGACCACCTTGGGCCCTGATCACACAAAATGTTTTGCAGGTTGCAAAACGCACCACACTGCCTTTTTTTATTGTTGCCAGGCAACCACCCCATCACCTCCTTACACTAACCTTTCTGTATAATTAATCTAATATAGGCTATTTTTTTTCCACAGTAATTAGTATCTAGCTCCTGACATGTTGAGGCAGAGGGTACTGTCTGTAGAGGCTGGATCATGGGGAGTACCACCAGTTGGTCCAGGAGCTTCTCCTCCATGATGGACGTTTCCAGGCATATTTTAGGATGACTCAGGGGCAGTTTGACAACTGACAACATTTTTTCAGTTTCACACATTTTTGGCTCAGCACCTGCACGATTTTGTTTGTGGATGTGTGTGCTTTTTCATTGCTATCCAGCAACCACTATCACCAGCGCTTTGGCAAAAACGGCAGGTGTCTAGAGCACAGTAACGTGAGGCACATCACAACACAAAAATCACGAGCAAAAAGCTTCATTCTTATTAAAAACAGTTACAAAAAGCCGTCTCCAGCTGCTTAAACACTTTCTGTGTGATCGAGGCCTTACAGAGGCCCGGGCTAATCCCCCACTGTCGCCCGCGCCAGCGCCCCTGGTGTGAACATACCATAAACAAATATGCTTGTTTTCCAACTGAATAGGGGAAAACACCCCCAGGCACAGGAAACAGACACCATGTGTGTCTGTGTTCTGTATTTCAATACATACGAGGACTCAAATGTCCTCATGAGAACATAAAAAACACTCAGAGTGAGAAGAGGTGAACGTGTTTACTGTTAAAATTAAGTTATAATTTAATACAAAGAAAATGTGAATATCAGAGTTAATGTGTCTCTACTGTATGAATGTGTGTGTATGTGTGTGTGTGAGGCACATGCCAGTGTAAATACTCTGTCAAAACAGGCTGTTAAAAAGCAGCCGTGTGTTTTATGAGCAGTTGCACTACCTGTTGGGTCGGTGTTGGTTTCTGTCGAGCTCATTGTGCAGACAGTTCCCACAATCAGAGCGTTTTCACTCCAGGCTCTTTGGCAGGAAACCTCATCCCGTCTCTCCCCCTCGCCCCGTCAGTCTCTTCACACACACAGTTCAGGATTTGTTTTCTGTCCTGTAAAATGAGAAACTGTAGCCCTTCCCGCTGCACTTTATCAGCCTGGTTGTCTGATTTCAGGACATTTTCATTCCCCTACAAAAATATCTAACACTACTTTAATCAAACATTATCTGGTTGTATCGGCCTGAAATTCTCAGACTTCTCTGAGCCTAGGTTCATTTATTCCTGCTGATAAGAATTTATTTCACCTCTCAAGTAAAAAAGAAACTGCCCTTTGTATCTTCTCTTCTTTGATGTTTTTTTGGCAGCCCAAAAAAGAAGTGAGGGCTTCTTTGTATCTAAAGGACTGAGAGCAAAACCTGACCTTTTAGATAAAAAATCAAACTCCACCGTAGCTGCCTGAAACATCTCTAAATCACATCATGTCTCTTGCATGCCTCTGCAAAGGCTGAGAAATCCTCTATGTTTCGGTCTATTTATGTAAAAGGTTTAGTTTGTTTTTTCTTTTATGCCCCTTTGGACCTGATCAGCATCAAAATACCAAATACAGACGTGAAATACTGGATTGATTAACAGGACAGCAGCAAAGTGATTTTCCGTTCATGAATTATTGAATCGACCAATCGTTTCAGCTCTGTAGTGTTTCTGTGGATTATCTCAGGGATACAGATCTGACACACACAGCAGTTATTAGAGGCTACTAAATTTCTTTTTCATATTTGTTCACTTCTATTTGGAGCCTTGATGTTTCAGGATGAGGATCCTATATTATTGGTTAGAATAGTAAATATCGGTAAATGTTACTTTAGAGGGAGAAAATATCCCTGCAACTGTGTGCGACTGATGATGCACTCGTAAGGCAATTTAGAGTCACCAATTAACCTGCATGGGAGGAAGCTGGAGCACCTGGAGGAAACCCACGCTGACACGGAGAGAACATGCAAACTCCACACAGTAAACCAGTAAACCTTTTGCTAGCCACTGCAACACTGTTACTGTATTATACAGGTTTTTATTTAGATTTGTTCAGGTTTTAGGGGCATTCTTTGGGCATATACACCACACATTCAGAATATGCACCTAAACTGGTGTTTTTACTTACGTTTGCAACACACGGCTTCCTGTCTGTTTACATTCAGCTCTGTGCATTGTCATGGATACGTTGTACACAAACCAGTTCGTCAATAGTTTGCAAGGCTTAGAAAAGATGCATGCCTGAGAGAAAAACCTATATTTCTGGTCAGAGGGAGGAGCACACCTAGTTTTAAACATGATGGAAGACTTGGATATCGATAGGTTTTTGAATGTAAGAGTCACTTAAGCAAAACAAAATCTGAGTATTTAATGTAGGAATATTGACAATACTGTCAATAAGATACCTGACAAATTACAAATGCATTGTATAACTTGTACTACTTGTACAAGTAGTAAAAAGAAATTTACTGAAATTGGCCGAAAACACTCGAACTCGGCTGAAACACGTCCAATCACTGTGGAATTTTGCGGGTCACTTTTGGAGGTATTTTGTTCAACTGGCCTGTGTAACCACTGAAAAAGTCTGTCTGTTCAGTGTACCTGGCGTTAGGTTGTGCCTCGCTCTCCCATATTTTGGGCTCTACTGATTAGACTCCGTTTCTCAACAGACAGAAAAACACTACACTTTTTTAGCTCAAACTGGCCGCTGAGATCACATCCTTCTTACAAAGAGTGATCACAGGGAAAAACGGGACAATGAAATGACATCACCTGTCATTTGTTTAGCCCATGATGCCATTCAGCTCAGTCAGCTCACATGTCCACTGCCCTCCTCCTCCTCCTCCCTCTGCTACTGGACGTGTTCCAGTTTTGTCCCTGGAAGTTCCTGGATAGCAGCAGCTGATTCCAGCAGCATCTATTGTAATGCCAGCGTTTCCTTACATCTTTTATAGTCCTGCGAGCAGCTTAGCGTCCAACTCCGCTCCCCGCTGACAGACAGACATGTAAACAAAGGCTGGAAACAAAGGCACACTGTCCCCGATGGCCCCTACTCTTTCTATACCATTGTATACCTCAGCTTCCTCAGTGAGTTCGGACCCCAGACGTGGAGAAGCCGCAAAGCACACTCAAGTCATTTTAACTTATGATAACAATATGTTTATTTCTGTAAACATGGCGGTTATATTGGCAACAACACACAAACACCTTCACATTCCGTACAGCAAGTTAAAATAGCTTCATAGATTTAAAAAAATAAAGTAAGAATGACACATGGGGAGGAGGTGGTAGGGTCAGTTTGTTCAGGAGAAACAAGGTCAGCGCAGAGCTTCAGGCATCCAGCAGATTCTTATTCAGGCCAGGTCCAACACTGATCCCAGTTCAGCCGGAAGTCCCTCCGCCTGCCTCCACTGTGAGTAACGTTGGTGGAACCATTTCTGGAGGACAAAGAGTAAACAAAAAGAAAATTACAAACACACCCATGGGAGGTGTTAGCAACAGGTGACAGGAGGTTTTGTTTAGAAACAAACTGATGCAGAGCCTGAAATACAAGCGTGATGAGGTAATCGGTCCGGCTGACAGAATAAAGTCATGACATGAATATTCCTGAGAAGGTGGAGTTACTGTAGTGTCAAGAATGATTTCAACAACACATGGAGTTCTCCAGATTCACTACGAACACAACGTTTTCTTCCTCAGGCCACTGGGGACTGGACACTGAAACAACTAGTAGACCTCTGAAATGTTTCAATTGGTGTCTGTTACAGTTTGTTTTGAGGTAACTTGAACATTACAGCCCCATTAATCTCCAGCCTATTGTCTTGTTCATAATAGTAGTGCTACAACTGGGTGTTTTCATGTGGTGAATAAGCTATACAGCTGCCATGACACTGCTTGGATAAAGGAATACTTTATTATTTGAGAGTGGGAGGAAAAGAGATGTCAGTCTCATGTCTCTGCACTATGAAGCTGCAGTCAGAACATGTTAGCTTTGCATAAAAATTATTAGGCCACGATGGGGAAACAGCTATATCAAATCGGACTGTCTGATACAAAATGTACTACTTAAAATGCTGTATGTTTAATACATACACAAAGCTGCCAAACATGGAACTCACAAATTAACATACTATTAAGATCATGTTATGGCTAAAGTTAGCCTAAACAGCTGTTTAACATACGCTAACATTTAGAATGCAACATGTTAAATTTTAGCATCCAAATGTTAGCATGTTAACATCCATGTAAAAAAGCCATTGAATTTAGCATTTAGCATGTATCATTTAGCACGCTGTCGTTGGTGTGTTAGCATATTAGAAGTAAAAACTGTAAAAAATTGCTTGTTAGCTTCTTATCATTCTAGCATATAAGTGTGCCTACAGTTGCTAATGTTTAGCATAATAATAGGTCTACATTTAGTACGTTAACATGCTAATGTTTTGCAAATTAATGTGTCTAGAGTTGATGTGTTAACATGCAAATGATTAGCATGTAACATTATGCTACTTGTAGGGTATATCATAGTTTTATGTCATCATACAGAGAGAACACATATATGTCAAAAGGATAACAGGATTGCAAAAAGTCGTGTTTTTGGCATCTAAAACAGCAAATTAATGCAGAATTAAGGTTTTAGTCAGTATTAAATCATAAAAAGGTTTCAGGATGGTGAAAATCATTTGGGATCATGGATCGTCGTACCAGCTGTTTTTGTTTTTCTGTGGCCACAGTGCGATCATCAATAAAGAAACTCCAAATATAAAATCTTTAATTAAAAGTGAGTCATTTACTGCAGCTATGTTTCCTTTCTGACTTCAATTAACTTCATAATGACATTACAGTCACATTCCTTGGTGCCTGTAAGTGTGGTCACTGACTCATACACACAGCAGTGACCCTGAGGCTAAGTTGTATTATAGAAATCACAAAAGACCAATGTTTCCATCCAGTTTTTACAGACTGCTCCACCAGTAACTGCTCCACTGAAACTCCGACCAGATGATGACTGTGCCGAGTGCCTCGACACACACCCGTGACCCGGCACATAGCTGCCTTGTGGTTCATGTTGTCAAGGGATTCACAACAACGCTGACATCATCTCGATAAGGCAGAGGGGAAAGGGAGGGATTTGGGACGACAGCCTTAAGACACGAGACCCTGGCGGGCTTTGTGAGACATACGCCTGGCAGCAGGGACGGTTTCCACATTTCGTACTGAAAGCACATGAGTTTCTCATTCGGAGTCATCTGGGTTTGCACTTGAGACAAAATCAATTTGAGCACTGCTCTCTGAAAAGTTCATCTGTGTTTTGGGATTTCATATTCGTGTAGCTCATTTCTGTGATGCAAGACATAAATCTGGGGGGAAAAGTTACTACAGTTTATCAATAGATATTTCTCAACTAAAGAAGGTCCAGTCTACAAAGGTTTAGTTTTTCATAACCTTATTTTCTCTACAAGGTTTTGAATGTAAGTCGGTTCTGTACTTTGTTGTGTTTGTGGTCCTTTTTCTAAGTGCAAAAGATCTTTGAACGTCTTGTAAAAGCATTACACACATACCACTTCAGAACAATAGTGAGATTTATAATCCTGCTGACCCACACAATGGTACTTATGTCATTTTTTCCAATTGACTAGCAGTGGATTACATAACGAGGTCTAACTTCAAACTTGACTCTACCTTTACTGACTGCAGCGCTGAAAACAAATAAAACAGTCTATGAAAGGAGCTCAAACATGCCGCACAGAGGCCGAAGCACATTGTAAATGTTGTTAATGTGAAACGGGGAGTGGTAGCCGGGGTGTGTTTTCTTCAGCTAAACCTTCTCCAATGAGAGCTTTGTTAACACTCGACAGGGGGGTGCAGAGGGAAGAAAAAGAGAGCCAGAAAAAAAAAACACCACATCAGCTGGAAATGAAGTCAGGTCTTTTGATGAGGGGCCAGACCTTTACCTCACCCTGGACCAGGCTTCCCCTGTCAGGTTGGCCCGGCACCTCCCACCTTTGTATACGATGAATGGAAACAGTCACTAACACTGGAAGAGGAATTAGGACCAAGCATAATGCAGTTTTAGTGTAGCAAACATTTTTCATGGCTGCTCTCAGGCAGGAAAAGCTGAATTATAAACCTCAGTAGATGGAGCCAAATAATGAAAGACCTTTTGCTGTTCTAGTAAGATGGGGCTTGGCGGTAATAGTTAGCCAAATCAAATGTATATCTGTCAAAGGTACAATCTTTTCTAGTGTGAAATTCCTCAACTGTGCTGACTGGTACCAAATCGAAACAAAGGAGTCTAATGTCCTGAGAGTTGTGTGTAAGGTTGTTGCCACCAGGAAGAAACACAGGCCACGAATCCAACCAAACCACTTTGGTCTGGCTAACTCCGACTGCTGAAGCCTCATTAGCTTTGGCTAACTTTAGAGTGTATTTTTTGTGCGTACTGAGGAATGGATTCGGTCATCTGATTTACACAGCCTGTCATGATATCTCACAGAAATACGTGAAACGGACACGAACTTTAGCACCCATTTTGTGGTGGTGGCCATGAAATGTGTTAAAATGACTTTTCCTAACTACACAAAGTACTTAGCCAGGTACTTTACGTAACTACGCAAAGTATGCAAGATTGTTACTTAATGTCTTCTACATAGTTATTATGACCAAAACCACAATGTTTTCCCTCAACCTAAAAAAGTATTTGGTTCTCTAAACCTAACCACATGTTATTCCTTCTCTAAACCTAGCCAAACTGCAACCATTTAATGATGCTAACCACGTGAACGACATATTTCAAACTGTGTCTGTTTGTAATAGGTTTTGGATCTGCATTGGTTTTATGTTGCTAGCATGTAATGAAATGTAACACATTTCGTATGGATAATGGTTGGGCATTGTCACGTTACGTACTTAACGTAAAGTTGGATATTAAACGGTTAGGTTTGGGAGAAAAAAAATGATGTAGGTTAGGTTAAAGGAAGGAATAATGGTTGGACGTTTAACAATTATTTAATGTAAAGTTACGTAGTTTACGTTTAGGAAAAGAAACGTGGTTTAAGTAAAGTTATGTTGCTCAGGCTTAAGAAAAGAAACATGGTTTGGTGTTTCACCTTACGAACTTAACGTAAGGTTATGGGTGAACAGTGAACAGTGGCAGAGAAGTGCTAGTTCTGTCCACGTTTTACAGTCTTTCATCTTAAACACATCTGATATTCCTTTAAATCGGTGCAGCTGACTACAGCTACACCTGCACTAACAATACAAAACACTTCATCTGATGTACCTGCTTACACACAAGGATTAGATCTGCTGCAGTTTCTTTTGTGCCTGCGTCAACTTCAGCCTTGAGAAATCTGGAGGAACTGGTTTGTGTAGATGAAGTGGAAAGAACAGTGACTGGCATGTTTGTGACATTTTTAAACGGTGAAGTGTTTGTACTGTAAGAGCTAATTATGAAAAGACAAATGTGTCATGACATGTGAGATCTTAACCTGTCCGTCAGCCTCTCGAGCACAAACACCAGCAGAAATTTGCCTATGACATGAACCTGATGTTACGTAAACTCCAACGACAACATTTACATGTAGGGTTTCACCTCCTGGTGAGTACAGCTAAGCAAATAGTCATGTGTTTCCCTGCCTAATCCTGAAGGGGACCACCTGACAATTTTCATTCCAAAACGAGACTTTTACCATTTAATTCTAAAAAACGGAAATTCTCAGAGTGCCTTTACAATGATCTATCTTTCAGAGGAATGCTACTGTAGGTGCCTGCAGAGCTTCAGAGCACTTTCAACATGTTGTTATCGGCACTCTGAGGCTTCACATCTGGCTCCTGATGTGACACTTGCACAGACTTTACAGTGAGGCATTCCTCAGATAGAGGGTGGTGGGAGTGTTTACATGTGGGAGAGGGATGGTGCTGGTGGTAGAGATTAAATACCTTAGTGATAATGTGATGTTTTATATCATTGTCAATTCATAGAAATGACAGTAGTCTCTAATGGGCTTTTTGTGATTAATAGTCGTCAGCTGGTGGTTCTTGGGAATGGTGGTTGTGTTTCTGGTTCCAGCTTAACAGTGATGTGTTAATTTATAAGCTCTGGAGCCGCAATGATCAGTCTATTAATTGAGAAGTTCAATCACCAAAACATTTTGATAATTGTTTAAATTATTTCTTGGGGAAAACTTGCTTCTCAGGTGGGAAGTTTAGCTGCCTTTACTTAACACTATAGCCATTGAGTATTTTTCAGAGGTTTTGGACTTTTGTCAACTAACCGAGATATTTTATGACATCACCCTGGGCTCTAATTGTTTTTAAAAGTTATATAGATTAATTGAGAAAGTAATCAGCAGGTTAATTGCTTAGGAAAACTGTTGGGTGCAGCCCTAATAAATTCAACTTAATTGCCAGAAGAAATGTCAGCATTGTATGCCTCTGCCTATTATTGTATGCCTCTGCCTATTATGTAACAAATATGTTAAGACTTTAAGTTTGAACAGTGCTGTGCTTAATGTGTGGTTAGGTTAACGCTCAAAAACACTTGGTTATGGTTAGGAAAAGATCATGGTTTGGCTTAAAATGCTCGGTTTGGTGGGAACTCTCCCTGGTGGAAAAGCAGCAATGTCTCGCCGAAGAACAGACGCTTTTTGGGCTGTAAAACCTGCTGTAAACACAGCAATGGACTGCTACAAAACACTCACATTTGGTGCCCAAAAACCCACTGTAAAGAAAGCGATGGGTCGCTACAAAACACTCATGATTGGTGCCTAAAACTGCTGGAAACACAGTGACAGATCACTACAAATCCCTCACACTTGGTGCCTAAAAAGCCGCTGGAAATACAACGATGGGTCGCTACAAAACACAACTGGTTTTGTTGTTTGATGGTCTGCATCTTGGCAGGCATCACGCCATCCACCATCTCCTCCACCTTTACATGACAAAGTCAGTTTATTTACTGCGTCATTTTAGAAACGTTGACATGACGCGTATGAAATGAGCAAACATAACTTATTTGTGGTTTACAGAGATGTACAATGCCACTATATTTTTCTGGCAACGGGGCTGAATAAACTCTAACTTGAGATTCCCCACATCCTACAAGGAAAAACAAAATAAAACCAATCAAGACTTAGGTTATATTTTATTTTAAAGCCTGATGTTTTTCATGCTTGCATCCTTTATGAAAACAAACTCCTTCCACTAGGGATGTGATTGAAAGCTCTAGAAACAGCTGGTGAGTGAACACTGAGGTTGGATTATTTTGTCAGTGCGCTCTTCTCAAGGTCAAGAATGTACTTTCACAACAACTAAAATGTATCGTCCTCAACTGCTAAACTGCAAATTTATTTAACATTTAATTGATGTATTTGGTCAATAAAATGTCAGAAAATAATGTAAAATGCCCATGACAATGTCCTAAAGCCCAATCTGATATCTTTAAATTGTTTTGTCCATTCGACTGTCCAAAACTCAAGATATTCAGTTTATAAAGAAACGCAACAAATCTTTACATCTGAGAAGATGAAATCAGGGAATGTTTGGGGCATTTTTACTTACTGATGACAGTTAACTAACAGACCGTTTCAGCTGTACATGAAAGTTCCTGCTGCATATCAGGAGCCTTACTGACACATGCTGTCAGCTTTTTATCTCCTGGTACATCAGAAGCAGCTCAGCTAAACGTTCCCACATCCGACCAACTATGAAAGTAGCATAAACACGAGCGGTGATAGCGACCACAGAAGAAGCTCAAACTTTGCCAACAGAAGTGACATCACAGCCCAACGAGCCTCCCTGTTTGACCCACAGATGATCTTTCCATAAAGTCGCGTCTTTAACTTCAGGTTGTCCTGTGCAGATGAACAACAGTTGCTCTCTGAGCTGAAACAGCAGCAGGAAACTCAACTCTGACATGACTTCATCAGGAACAACGACCTGGAGCTGCTCCAGTGACGATCAATGGGGCGCTGCTGCTCTTTGTGGTCAGAGTTTACGCTCCAAAGAGGATTATTTCATCACACTGCGACACTCTAACAGATATATTAGCCACGGGATCACATGGACACTGTCCACAGACGTGCTCCATTTACCGTCAGTGGAGCGACTCCAGGTTTAATCTTTCCTTCCAGAAAAACTTGTTCTTTTAGCAGCTATTTCCTCAAAAGTCACCAAACCGAGACACCGAGTGATACTGACAACACCCACAACTTGTAAACTCCCTTGACACCAAGTTGTGACACTATAAAGTCAAATTTCCTGCTGCAGAGTGAGTAACTAACGGACAGCTACGTGACAGAGACAGCAAACTAGCTCGATGGCACGGCCAAACACAAGTATGATGCTGAATGTATTAAACTGTGTGGACCTTGAACTGATGACTGAGCAGAAATCTGGACCAGCTGGGAACTGCTGCATCAAACTACTCAGTGGCAGTTTATATAGTTACACTCAGTATCATCCAAATCTGCACCTCAACAATCTGACAAACTTCTTAAGAAACAGGACACTTTCACTTCTCAGGGAATTTGTTATTTGGTATTTTAAGCTCTTGCTCAATAAAGTGCACAGACAGCAGACAGACATGAGACTTTCTATGGAAATAAATGACATTGTACAATTGAAGGAAAACTGTAAGTACAGGAAGGACTAACGGAAACCACAGAGAATCTGATCTGGCTGCTCCTGCTCAAACAATGTGAGGGCATCTCTACTGAGTCTGGTAGATCAGTCTTCTCTGTTAGAGCTACAAACTATTGGACCTTGGTACCAAGTGAGATGAGACAGCAGAGCAGCTTTGTTGATTTCAAATTTAAGGTGAAATCATGGCTGAAATCAACCCAATCATGTGCCCGTCACACATGAACTCAAACACTTCATCTAACACTATGAAATCTTAATGTTGTAGTTGTATTGTTGCTGCTGTTGTTATTGTTGCAATGACTTGACGTTGTGTTGTGATACTGCTGTGTTATAAATATTCTCTGTTTCCTGCCCAGGGACTACAGATGAAAAATAAAATACAATAAAATAAAATAATAAATAAATAAAAATAAATAAATTGATCAATTAATTCAAATAATAAATACATAAATAAAGAAGAATAACAAAATAAAATGAAAAATAAATAAATAAAAATTAATTAATTAATTAATTAGAAAAACACATAAATAAATAAAATAAGAAATGAAATAGAATGAATACATATTAACCAAAAAATATAATAATAAATAATAAATTAAATGAATTAAAATAAATTAATAAATAAAATAGAATAACGAAAGAAATTTTAAACAAAAATTCTAATTAATAATAAATAAATACATAAATCTGAGGATGAAAAAACCCAAACCATAAACTGTAAAATGATTTCAAATTACTATAAAAACAAAACTGATTTCGTGGGAAATCATCATTGATCACAAACTTAGTCTCAGTCCACACAGAAGTATTACAATGATCTGTAGCAGACTGTGTATTCAGTAATCTTTATAGAAATGCTGCTGTTTGTTCAGTACTGGGGAAACTTAACTCCACACATTTTCTACAGATTCACACACAGACTGTAAGAAGAAGAAGAAAAACAAGAAAAAGTATTGACATGTACTCACTTTAGTTTCCTCCTCTGTCAGCCCGGCCTCTGCAGCGATCAACATGAGCGACGTCCCGGCCGGATGCTTGTCCTTTTTGAAATTATCCTCCAGCACTCCGATCTGATACGGCGACAGATTCACACACTCCGTTTTAGAAGACATATTCCTGTTTGAGTTTCTCTCCGGTCCGTCCGGGAGTCTTATAAACAGTTCAGTTTCTTCAGCCCTGGTCGGGAGCTCCGCAGAGAGATGTGCGCACAGCTGGACGCGCAGAGTGAAAGGCACCGCGGCGCGCAGATGGAGATGGAGATGGAGAGGTGGAGGAGGAACAGCAGCAGCAGCAGCGGCGGTGGTGACTCTCTGGCAGCTCGGCGGGAGTGTGTGAGTGAAGTGGAGGCAGTGTGTGAAGGGTGTGTTTTACTACTGTCAACAGAGGGACGTCATGAGGCCGTTCCCACCAGCTGAGCCCTCCCCCAAAAACACAACTCCCCCAAACAGCATCTCTTAAAGGGACATTATGGGAATATTATGGGATGATCACAGTAATAACTACTGGGAAGTTATCAGGAAGAAATTAACTTTATTGACCTGCAGTGCTGCACGTGGAAGTACAATAAAGTTGAGTAGCCTTCAGGACACCAGCTACTGAAACACTGTTAAAGGAGACTATAAAACAAAATATATAATGTAAGTTATTTTTAGTCATATAATGGGAAGAGAAGCAGAACAGTAAAATTAAAATAGTATTAGTTTCTATGGCATATTTCCAGTTATGATGGCACTGCCACTGGGGGCGCTAAAGTTGAAAATTCTCCAATTTCACAGTGTTGCAGAGTCTGTTTTTATGTTGCTATTTGGATTAAATTGAATTAAAGGAGCTTCTCTTTGGTGGCAACTAGATTATTAAAGTCATAACCATCCGAGTGCTTGCAGGCCTGAAATCTGCCAACACCTCTAAAGCTCACTGATCAACACGTCCTTTTTTGTTTGTCTAACACAAGCACAAAAACAGATTTAAAAACTTTTTTCACATCCACCAAAAAATTGTTTGCCATATTTCAAGATTTTGTTTTTTTAATGAGCAAATTGAGAATGCCTGGTTTCACTTTGAAGTCGTCGAAATCTGGCGCTTGGGCAGTGACTTGCAGCGTCAGACCCAGACAAATAAAGCCATTCTGTAATGTCAGCATGACATGCGACCGGTCACCGTTAAAGTTTAATAACACCCGGTGGCGTCAGGGGGAAACGTGGTGGGACGAGAACAAAAGTCAAAGAGGGGCTGGTGGTGGATGGGTCCAACGAACACCAACTTTCACATGGGAGAGCAGCGTTCACATCTATCTTATAAAGCCAAACCCTGCTCTTTTTTCCTAAACCCAACAACGTGTTTGTTGTTGAAGGAAAAAAACATCAATTCAGCGACGTAGTGTGTCCCAGAACATCAACAACCAACACACCCAGGGTACCTTGCACGCCATATTTGGACCAGGAAAGTCTATGACCAAATGTCCATATGTGATGAGGTCGGAGTGAGAATGCACATAAAAAGGGGAATGATGGGGCGACCTCTAGCTCAACAGGTAGAGTGTTAACCCCGTGTAGGCTGAACCCTGTGCCCTTTTGCTGCGTGTCATCCCCATTCTCTCACCACGTTTCCTGTCCTCCTCCAGCTGTCCTGTAATAAAGGTCCCTAAAAAAAATATTAATTAAAAAGAGGTGGATGGGGAAGCACCTCAAGGAGGTCTTTTCCTTGCATATTTAATCAACTGCAGCAAGCTAGCTAATTAGGCTAACATTAGCCCCTTTTACACTGCAGGATTTTCAGCAAATGTTGGGCCGTTTTGACGGCAAGTTGCGAGCATTTAGACACACAGAGCCGGATTGGCGAGTTGATCCAAGGTGCCCAATTTTCCCTTTTTAGTTTAAAAAGACCGAGGTGCCCTTCCACCATGGGAGGGGCTGTTGAAGACTTGTGGGAGGAGCTGCACATGCGAGCCACTGGCGGTGGACTAACAGGAAACAGCTGATAGCAGGAATGAGCAGCTAGTAGCAAGAGGGAAACACAAACCTGACAGACACTGTAAAGATGAGCAACTGGGGAGACAAGGAATTGTGCGCCCTCCTTGTCCTCACAAACAAAGAGGCCATTAACCGTCAGATGACGGGGACGGTGAAGAATGGGCAGACTTACGAGAGAATCGCTGAAGGACTGACCAGCCGCGGCTTCCCTCCCACGTCACTGTTTACGTCACACGCTGAGCTACACGTTTTGTTACTTGCTCACGCCCCCCATTGCTCCGAAAAAGGCGCATTTTATGTGAACAAAAGTAGGTAGGCGCCATTTTGCCGCACTCCCTGATTTTGTTTTTATACTGCCAATGCTGAAAGAAGACTTATCGGGCTTTCCTGCAAATTTTCACAATTCCTATTTAAAAAGGGCTTTTTTTTTGTCTCCATAAAATGGCTGCATGGAAGGTGTGTTTTCTAGATAGAATTTATGTTTTAAAGAAGGACAAAGGTCACTTGAAACCTACAACTAAAAAAAGTACACAGGAATAATATGCAACAGAAGACTATAAAAATCATTTATGAGTAACATCCTGGTTGTAGCATCACATCTTTATGCTTACTATAGGATGATTGAAGGAAAATTTATTTTTTAACAATGAGGCTAAAAGCTAAGAATCATACGACTTCATATCTCACAGTTATGAAGTATAAAAGACATTGTTTATGACCCAACAGGAACATTAAGGAGATTTCTTTCAGCTTAATCTCTCTGTTTATGTTCGTTATTCTCATCCTCTCATTACTGAACATGCTCACTGACTCTGTGACACTATGGGAGGCACCTGTTCAAAGCATGACTGCAAAGATAAGATACTCCTTTTAAACAATAATCCCCCTCACTCCCTCACACACACACACACACACACACACACACACACACACACACACACACACACACACACACACACACACACACACACACACACACACACACACCCCCTTCACATGCTCCCCTCCCTGCTGAACCTTATTACGCAGTGTTCACTGTGCTGTAATGAGTGGAATATTTCCAGGACTCAGATAGATGCAGATTGTTGCAAATGAAACATCCTGACGCTGCATGTAGAACCTCTGGTGGCAGAAACAGTAAATACGGGCCTGATAATGTTCCTCCGCTCCCAACACACAGTTCCTTTTGATGCTATCTTTGGATTTTGATTAGACCCATAATTATGTGGTGCTGAGAGCTCGACTTAAGTGATTGCAAAGCTCGCTGGGTGATTTCCTCTTGCCTCTTGGATTTTGGCTGCAAATAATATCTGGCCTACATTAATCTCACTGATGATACAGCAGTTGATACGAGCCAAAACACATTCAGCATGTTTATGTATCCTTTACTGAGTCATATTTGCGCTATTGTTTAGGATCGACTGTATTTAACATGTAAGCTCGGTGTTTTGGGGGTTTTCAGGCACGTTTAACAAGCCTGGGACTGTTTATTTACACTGCAGAGGAGTTTTCTCCCTTTACTTTAATTGGGAAAAGTGATCTTAAGTTCTTTAAACAGGATTATAGTTGTGTTTATTTGTAGTGCAGAGAGTAATCTGAGCCAGTTTGAGGAAGTGATCCCACAATGCAAAGATTTATGGGTGTAAGGAGACAGATGTTGATATCTGATAGCCGGCAGGTCCTCAGGCATGAAAGAATAATACAGTGAAAGAAAATAAAGCGACTTTTCTCTGTGTACTTCCAACCAGCTGGAGCAGACACCAAAGAAGAAGAAAGGATATAAAACCTGAAAGTCTAAATGAACCATTTACCACCCACTGTTCTGCTCACAGGACACCAGCAGTATGCGGATCTATGAAGGACTGTTAGTGCTAAGAAAAGCAGTAGGCTTCAATACACGTAATCAAATCTAACTGACCTTTAAGTTTAACTCTTTTGGTGCATATTAAAAACAAACAACCTGCTGTAAAAGTTGGCAGGACATCCAATTAAAACATTACAAATCTGGCGTCTCCCTTCCTCAAAGGATAACTTTGGTATTTTCCAAACTGGACCTTATTTTCCCATCTTTTTTGTCCAAGTGACTAATGGTTTTGAAACTGGCTCAGAGTAGAGTCTTGTTTGAAAGAGAGGTGTAGGGCTGTCGGGGGTTGGCTGGCTGAGGTTGGCAAGACGTCACCACTACCGGCTTGAAGGTGGGCAACCCGGCTTTTGGACCTACTCCGGAGAAGGTCCATCTCTAGTGCAGCACGGCATGGCACGGTGCGTCTAAACTGACAATGGAAACACAGATTGGTGCAGCATGGCTTGACTCAGCGTGACCAAAAGTGAGAGTGGAAAAGGTCCACATTATTGTGTGTGTGCTGCTGTAAGTTTACTCATCTCACAGACTGGTTTATTGTAGCATGTGCAAATTATAGACCAATGATTATAGACTGATCAAACAGATTAAACAGAGGAGCATCTCTGTGTCTCTCTTACTGTACGTCCAAACCATCAGCGACCAGAGCTTCCAAAACGGCGGAAGTCAGTAGTGTTGCTGGAGAAGTTGTGAGTGGGGCGGAGCTGTGTGGAGAGTATGACACAGGAGATGGTATGTGTATTATAATGCAGCTTGACTCTAGATCCATATAAACGGCAGCCTGTTTCGCCACTGCCAGCTGCAGCGGTCTCGCTCAATACTGGACCAATTTCGAAAACTGTTGCTCCACTCAGCCACATAGATACAAAAACACAGAGAAATAGAGCTGAGGCTGGAAAATACCGAAGCTGCCCTCTAACAGATGGTGCAACAGCACACTGAATCCAAGAAAAACTTCATGTCCAAATTCTAACAATCAAAAATGTTCAAGTTGTTTTAATTAAAATGGACCAGGTTTATCAAATCTCAAAATAAAATAACCTTTTAAACAACAGTAGATCACTTGTAACAATACAAACCAGAGCAAAACACACAACAGTTATGTTTATTTATTCCTGGCTTTCTATGTTTGATTTCAAATTAAGAAACACAAAATACAAAACGGTTTAACAGCAAGAAGGTGCCAGATGTTGGATGTTACACAAAAACACCTGAACACAGATGTAAATAAATACTTTAGGTGGATGATATCACCACCAAAGTCAAATCAGATGATGCTTTGCCCAAATATCATATGTCCAAATTTAAGGTATTTCAGGCAGGTGAAACAGACCGTTTAACTGAAGGCTTAATAATTATGTCCTTTCACACTACTCAGACACGTGGATATTGTCCTTCACACACACAGGATGATTATCGTCCTTGCGTAGCATATGGTGATTCAGCTGATAACAACCTGTCCGTTTATGACAAACAAACAGTTCTGTGGAACACAGAGGAAAGCGTCTGCTGTCACAGCTGATTGGCCGCTGCTGAACATTCAGGTTGTATTCATTGATAAGAAAGTCTGAATGATCCAAAGTTCACTCTGAGGGCCGGACTGTAACCTGCGTTCAACACCGTCATGTTTTTGTTGATGATGTAAAGTCGACTTCCTTTCACTGTTTACACAAACATCTGTTCTCTGCTATTGATTTTAGCTCCAGTGGATCGCTGTGTCCTCAAATACACCTTCTGCACGACTACCTGAAATTATCCTGTTTAAAATAAAGGAAAGAATTTAATTTGAGGGGAATGTGCATGTTGTAAAGATGTAAAGGCTCAAATTTAATATAAAAATATTATATTTCAGTTGAAGGGTTTAATTTATGGAGAGGAAAGTATTTTCATTTATTCATTATTTTTAATTTATTTATTTTCATAAATTATTTTATTCATTTTATTATTATTATTATATATTTTTTTAATTTAACTATTACTCTTATTTTATCAATGAAATATAAGTTATAGTTCAATTAATATATATAAATATATGTGATCAGAATTGCATTTGACCTTATAATACAGATATTGTATAAATAAATAAATAAATAATATGCAATGTTTCTCTTTTGTTTTGTCTTATTATGTTATATTGTTTTCTCGTGTACTGTTTTTAGGGTGTACTTTATTTTTTTACCCACTTTTAATTACAGACCAAAATAAATGTCAAATCAAACTGTTAAATTTAATTATTTGATATTAATCTGTAATTAGTTGGACAAAGTTAAATGAGCAGTTGAAAGCTATTAAATAACTGTGAGGTAAAACATTTAATCCAAATCACTGTGAGTGTAAACAACACAATAAAAACTAAATATTTTACTATATTTCCCTGAAAAACAAAACAAGACCTATGTTGGGAGTAAAAACCCGGGTGATCTTTGAAATTTCCTTGACATGACACGTCACTTTTTCCTGACTAGAAACACACTTCAGTGCTTGTATCAAACAGTAGGAGTTTATTTTGGCAACAATCAGTGTCGTGCAGCTACTGAGGGTCACGCTGTGTCTGAAAACCCCGAATCTTCACATAAACAAACAGAGATAATCTGACAGACTGCTGACACGCTGAACAGCTCGGTGCTTTTCCCTCCACTGTGTGCGTGGGATAACAGGGTTTATAAAGAGCCCGAAATAGAGAAACACCATGATAACAGTGAGAGGCTGTGAGTCCACCACCAGAGTAAAAATATCACAGGTCACGACCCTTTATTTCCAGCCAGAGCAGGAAATAGTGCAAATCATGTGTGAGCCAACGTTTCTTTGTCCTGATGGTCAGCAGCCTCATTTCAGTCCCTGTTGGATCATGTCAGACCTGCTGTAAGAAATCTTCTGGTTTCACAGTTATTTGAGTTTTGAGCATCATGTCTCAAAGATTGTACAATGTTTATGTTTTCATCATCTTAGAAATGTTTTTCTTTTTTAACTTTAAAAGAGACCGAGACAATGTGACACAGAGCTAAGCTAGTTTTCCAAATTGAAGTAAGTGCAATTTAACAAAGCATTGAACAAAATCCTTATAAGCTACTGCAGGTTTTTTTTTGAGTTGGCTTGCTAACTAGGTGGGCTAAGCTAACAAGTAAACTTGCCAAGACTAGAATATTTACAAGTGAGTTTACTTACTAGCATTAACTATCTACTTAGCAAGCTATCTTTCTAATATCCTAGCCTGTTGGCAAGCTTACTTGTTAGCATAGCCCACTAACTTCAATTTGGAAACTAGCTGAGCTCAGAGGAAGCACAAATGGATTTTGAAAGAAGCACAGGAGCAGCACACTGATGATGTCAGAGGGCTGTCCAGGAATACGATGCTGGGCGTTGATCCAGGAGCATGTCCTACTTGGTCAAATCACATTGTGCCTTATTTCCTCTGCATTTACGTACTGGACTACAGAGAGCAAATGTTAAGGATGTGACTCACCACTTTCCAATTTAAATCCTCAGGAAAACAATTATAAAACCACAAAAATTACAAACAGTGATGCGATAAAAATACCACAAAATGTCAACTGACTTCAGCAGCAGTATTAAATTGGTGGGAAAATGCTTAAAAATCGACTTAAAATGAATTTCATCATTCATGAAGTTAAAAAACAAACTGCAAGTCGAACAGAGGAAGTTAATTTTAAAGCTTTCTTGCTCTAACACTAGAAAACACTGGCACACTGGTGTAGAGGAAACTACTAATGTATTCTAAAAGCTCTGATGATACTTTATCTGTGGGACAGCTCCTGTGTCTCTCTGACACTATCTACTTCTTAGTGACGGCATTCCCAGTGAGTAGTCTCATTCACAAACTGTCCAGATAAGCCTGAAACACTCCGTACTGTATTTAGAACAGTTCAGTCTCCGCTCACTAACATATTGTGGATAAGAAACACTCTATAGGTTGAGTCTGTTTGGTATTATCTGTATCTTTCTCTACTCTGTCGACACCTCTCCAGCTGAATGTACTGTCCTCAGGTCTCCTTCGGTTTATAAGACATAAACCGTGTCTCTGCTCATCATACTGTACATATTAATTTGAAGCAGATGTGGTGACTAGAGAGCGTGTGTATTCATACTGGAAGAGTAACAAAATCAAGTAAACTTAATATGCTCAGATCAGACAAATGTAAACTAAATATGGTCAAATTTTGAATGTGCTGAGGACAGATGCTGTTCTCCCACAATGCAATGCACTAAAGGAATACTTCAGCTGCAAAATGACCATTTGTGTATCAGTTACACTACGTATCACATTCACACACTGGTGGCTGAGGCTACCATACAAGGTGCCAACTGCTACTCAGTAACACACTCACACACCAATGGAACAGCCATCGGGAGCAATTTGGGGTTCAGTATCTTGGAGTGGGGGAGCAGTTTCTATTTAAGCTCAATGCTGTAAAAAAAAGTGCTGAACAGTCTTGACGAAGGTCCAGTGGGACCGAAATGTTAGGGTCACTAATAAATTGTGAAGCTGAGCAAGAGCAGTGTGCAGGATTATCTGGGCATGTCCCAGGTTTTAGGTTTATTTTTAACAGCTCCAAGTGTGTCATAAAGCACAAAACTGATTATTTCAATGCCTGAACATTGTTGTGCAAAACCTAAACTGTAATTTGATTATTTTGTAACTCTGGATGAATTTTCCTTGCTCTATACTCTGAGCCAGAATGTCATTTTTCTCTGAACAGTCTGTCAGTCTGTGTGGGACATGCTGCAATAATAAAGTCCTAACATCCACAAACAAATACTGAATTGGTCAAATTTGTAATGCAATATTAAACTAGAAACATTATCAATCATAAATAAACAAATTTCAATTGTCCACTTTCGTGTCGGGATCGGCTGCAGACTGACTTGGCAGAGATGGCTGCCATCTTTTTGGCACATGGATTAGTGTTTTGTGCTCTCACTACCACGAACACAAAAAGTGTCCACAAACAAGAGACTGGATATTGTCTGGACCGTGAAAGAATTTAAATGTTCTTGTTGCTGTCGGTTATGAAAACTGCCAGTGTATTTTGCTTTGTTCTATAAAGAGACCTTTTTAGCCACATATAAAACAATTAACTAATCATTTAAGTGAGTTTTTTTCACGCTATGTTGAAATCTGGCTCTTGACTTCATCTAAAACTATTACTGTGAGGATTATCTGGGATAAAGCAGTCTGCTCCCTCAGGATGTGATTTCCGTTGGGAAAATAAAACAACCCTGAGGTAATCATACTCGTGACAAAAAGTCTGAATCATGATGATCCCGTGTGGCGCTCCTGCAGCGAGACATGGGATCATCTCCTCACAGTCTGTAGGTGAGACGGATTATTGCACCACACAGGCACGCAGCAAAGTGTTGTTTTTACACGTAATTACAGGTACAAGTGTCAAAGTCCCGTCACGAACGCTCATCACAGGAGCTCCTGGGACTTCTCACAGTCAGCGCGACTCGAATGCAGATGCTCAGTGATGTGAGTCAGAGGCGTGATGTCATGATATCAATGCACTGATTTAATCACATTAGCACGTACAAGTCAGTGCCTGTGGATGTTCCTGCAGGAATAAAGACTTTATAAAGTGGATATTACCAAGGAATGCAATGTTTTCTGATCATAAACTGCTGTCAATATGATTAATCGAACATTATTTCATTGGATATTTGTTTAAATTATTATTTCAATAGGATTTTAGAGCATTTTTAGATGCATGGTCAGAACAGATACTGCTAAAACTGGTATTAACTGTTCACAAAGTCAAAGTTAAGCACAATAACAGCTCAGGACTTTGACATTTTCCATTTAGGTGGAGGAGTTCTGGTAAGAAGATCTATACAGTTAATCATCCAGAGACGACTGAAATAGGAATAACATGACATAAATAGATTGTTCTCTTTGTCAAGAAATAACAAAACAATCCACAAAAAGCTACAAAAGCCAGGAGGATGTTTAACCACGCTGAAGGAAAGGAGGAGGGAAATCCAACACAAACACTGGGACTGTGTTCAGAAAAGGAGCCTCATCCTCCTCATGAGACAGTAAATCCACGGAGGATCTGATATGTTCAGTAGGTTACTATTAATACATCTGTGTGTCCTGTGGGAAACAGGGGAAACAGATCTCCGGTTGTCTCACCAGCCGTGTCCTCCGTCCTCCTCACCGTATTTCACAGAGGCTTGTTTTCATTAAACAGAGGCTGCGAGTCAGGACCGACGCCTGGAAGAGAGAGTTCATTATTGGCCGAGGATCGCGGCCGGCACATGGCGCTTACATAAGTGTCACTTACTCACTCCCTCGTCAAACAAAAACATCTGGGAATGAAGAATTTAATTCGCATTGACCTGGGAGAAGCTGAAACAAGACTGCTGTCTTACTGAAGGCTGACAATGGACTGCAGAGAGAGACACAGACGAGCAGTTTATGGGGTGTTAAGCATCTTAAGTCTGAGCAGGTCGGACCAAACCAGGCTGTCAGATTCAAATTTATAAGCTTGCATACATGACCAGGACATTTAGGATCTCTGCAGACGTAAACTGGCCTAAATCACTTTGAACATGTGTGTGTGTGTTTGGCTGTGAAGAAATGCAACCTTAGACCATGAACTGCTCTTGCCGTGATCGATATCAAAGCACTGGGTTTTAAAACAAGTGCAAATTTGCAATAGCTGCACCTACTTATGTGTATGCATCCACACATTACTGCTATTTGCCAGTTATTATGAACAGTTAATCAGCTGTTGTTTGACTCATTCTGACCAGGAAGAGGCTGAAGAGACCACAGAGAGATGCAAAGTGACCAAAAATGCATAAATGTACCTAAAAGAGAACCAAATGATCACAAAATGGCCTAAAAGAAACGTAAAATTACCTAAAAGAGACATAAACCTAAAAGAGACGTGAAATTACCGCAAAAGACATAAAATGACCTAAAACAGACATAAAATGACCTAAAACAAAAGTAAAATTACCACAAGACACAAAATGACCTAAAAGAGACACAAAATTACCTAAAAGAAAAGTAAAATTACCGCAATAAGACACAAAATTACCTAAAAGAGACACAAACTGGCCTAAAAAAAAGACACAAAACGACTTAAAAGAAAAGTAAAATTACCGCAATAAGACACAAAATTACCTTAAAAAGACGTAAAAAATGACCTAAAAGAGACATAAAATGTCCTAAAAGAGATGTAAAATGATCTAAAAGAGACGTAAAATTACGTAACCACAAAAAGATGAATAACGACTCCCAACAGACTCAAAACAACCACAGAGTCTGTGTGTCTTGGTGGTGGTCTAGGTGGTGGGGCCCTTTGCCTATCTGTGCCCAGGGGCCGACTGTGTAAAGGCCAGGTGGAGAACACGGTAAATGTGGTCAAAGTTTAAATAATGGGGTAGACATAAGTAAAAGTAATCCCTGTGACTTAAAACCTCCGACAGGTCTCGGACAATTTTTTTCTACTTTCATAACAAGGTGACGTCAGATCATAGGAGGAATTCTTTATATGGTCTTTGGCTCCAGGCACGTTATTGCATTACGTAGCTGACATGCTACATGTAGCTACATGCTAACATCAGGGAAACATGTAATCTTGGTTGCTGATGTAAACGTCTCCCCGATTTTGAATAATATTCTTGATAGAACATGCCTAGATGTGAAGGTTTTGGTTTAGAAGCTTTTACTGGTTATTTTTTGCAGTAGAAAGTGCCGCTATTCTCTGTTACAGTTACTCCCCGGCTGCAGCATGTACTGCATCTGCTGTGGGCTCTCTTGTCTCCGTGTCCAGAAGACTACTGGCTCCTCTCAAAATAAAGGGGGAGCAGCTCTCTGCCTCAGATGTCCTGGTGTTAGCCGGTATATTAAACAACCTTTCAACCAATCTGGGGCGACAGGAGGATCCACTCCTGTGTTTTGAGTTAAAACTTTAGAGAAGCCAGAAAAACTGTTGCTCGTTGGCTCAAATTCTGCTTCAAACATTAGTACAACAAACAGTGTGTTTTCAGATCCAAAGTGGCTCACAGCACCATGTGTGGACATATTTTAAGCATGGTGTCCCCCGCTGGGATGGGACCTCCTCACCATGGTAGATGAAGAGCCATGTTGAACACATGTAGGAACATGGAGGGCGACAGAGAGATTTCTATCAGGATATTTTCTGTTCTGTTCTTCTGAGGCAAACCTTCATGGAGGAAGTGCTAAAGACGTCTCAAACAGCCAGAAAGGGAAGCCCAGACTTGACAGCAGGAAACGACTTCCTGAGTCGGTTCGGGGATCCAACCAACACAGAGGAAGCAGGGCGCTTTAAAGGAGCAGCATAAAGTCAGGATCTCTTACGTAACAGGGCGGATTTATACCTTCCACGTCAAACACAGGGGGCCCTCAGTAGGTATCTGCCTCCTGTGGGGAGGGGCTGGAGTCTGAAGCCCTGCTGGTGCTGCTGCCGGCCAAGTACAACAGATTGAAGAACTGCCACCTTTTTATGGAGGAGTGTTAAACTGAACTCCAAAAACAAAGCAGTTAAACCAGCGTTTTGTCCGTTCAGGCAGCAGAGATGCAGTAAATCCTCAGTACACAGTGACACACATTTGTTTTACTCAAGTTCTGCTTTGGGGATTGTACACAATATTTAGAACAATTAAAAATAGACAGTTCACAGTTTGTTTTGGGGAATTTTTCAAAAGGCTTCAGGAGACCTCGGGTGGTAGAACTCAAAGAAACGTTTTGATGGCTTTTCCTTATTTTCTGTCACATACACATAAAAAAATGATGTCATAGTGCTGGTTGTTCATATTAAAGGTGGCCAAAGTTTCAAATAATGAGGTAAATGTAAGTAAAAGTAACCCCTAAAGCTTCAGACCGTTCTTAATATTTTATTATTATTCTATTTTCATAACAAGATAGCATCAGATCGCAAGAGGAATTCTTAATATGCTCATCTGCTCATAACACAAACAGTTACAAACTGTTTCTGCTAAAGGGCTCAATGGCTAAAAAAAATAATCTCACCTAACCAATCCGAGGGATTTCTCTCAAGACACCCCCAAAAAAGCTGCCAACAAGGGCTGACCAGTGCCAACGGTGTGGGACACACCACAAAAACTAGGACGACAGATGCTCACCGACATTCACCCAATGCTCACCCAACCTTTACCGACGGCCGACCACCAGCTTGGCGTGTCAGGGCCCTCAGAGAGAGATGCGCCTCAACAGAGCCTTCTCAGACAGAGGGTGAACACAGGTGTTCAAGCACAAAACCATTTTATGACCATTAAAGCGTGTAAATATGTTTGAGTAGAAACCTTAAATATGAGTCTGCTTTAAAGACCATCCAGATTTCAGCCTTCTGCTCCAAACCGGCACTTTCTCAAAAAGAAATTGAGTCAGGATGATCCCCGGGGGAGAAAAATCTTAAAACCCCAGCTGTGTGTTTCAGTGTGTACAGGGAGCCGTTGAGTGTCGGGCTGTGTTGCAGTAAACGAAGTCTCTCTGAAGTCGTTCAGCATGTGGTTCATGTTGAGGATACGAGCCTGTCTCGAGGAGAAATGCTCATCAAAATAAACTCAGCTGGTCTCCTCCTCTTCTTCCTCCTGACAGCTGAAAAGCTCCATCAGGAGGTGAAGGATTCCGCCTGCAGAGGGCCGGCGTGTCGCCGTGTCAAGCTGCAGGAAAGCTGAGCAAACAGGCGTGTTTGTTCGTCACAAAGCAGCGTGGTGATAAAGAGACGTGAGCACATTAATGATGCTTTGACAGACAGATGTTATGAGGCCAGGCTTTTGTTTGTGCTCATGCAAACGTCGGCTTCTGGAGTAATGAACTCTGAGAAATGATGAGGACAAAACATTTAAGCAAACCACATTTCTGTTTTCTACTTTACGAACCCTGCAGGAGAATCAACGTTAGCTGAACCACAGGGATGAAAACAAGGCACACGAGGACCTTATCTGGCCCCAGACTCAAATATGTTCCCTCATCAACTACAAAAAGAAATTCTCTCTCTATTTTGACTGCAGCCTGCGTCTATCTGAAGTATATCCGGTGCAACAATACCCCATTGTTTGCTTACAGGACGAACACAGAAACTGCTTTAGAGTGAAGCCAAGAATCGACTCCCATAGAAACTCCCACAGACTGCGGAGCAGCGTATCACTGGCAGATAACCTCAGAGAGCACAAGACCGGAGCTGTGTATGTGTCTAACAATCTCGTTTGGATTTCAGAGACGGAGAGAGGAAGACAAGGAGGGGAGGCAGAGGGGCTTATCTTCTAACGGCTGGCTGATATCAAAACTGAACATACAGGAGTCGGAGATGAATGCACCTCCACCCCACTGCTGCTTTCAACATGATCAAATGTTCTAACTGGAAAATTAAGCTGTTGGTTGTTATTCTTTCAGTCCAGATAAATAACCACAGATGATCTGTTGACTCTGATGACAAGTGTTGCTCATGATGAAAAATATGTGACATTAACATACAAATAAAAGTCAGTTTTGCTGCTCTGAAGTCCCGGTTGATGCAACGGTTTCATGGCACAGAGGTGATGAAAGCTTTGAGATTAGCAGCTCTTTGTAGGCTTTGTTGAAAGCCTGGTGCCATGAAGCCTCATTGTGGTGCCAAAAGTATGATTTAGAATTTAAGTCTTCTGTTAAATCTGAAACAAAACAAAACTAGTCATGCCAATAAACAAAGACACTATCAAAAATATGTGTTTTCACTGTCATCTGGTCAGTTACGTCGTTTTTGACAAAGTGTCCAAAGCTTGGAAGTTAAAATTTTTCCTTTTTCTTGCATAGCAGCTGGATTTTGTGAGATCACATGAAAGTAAAGCTTTCATGTCCGAAGCATTGTTTTTCATACACAACAGGATACAGCGTTGGATGCGGCCCTCCGGTCATTCCTTTGAAAGTTTCTCAGTGGCGCATGAAGCCAACAAAGCTTGATTTCTCAGTATGACACTACCCACGTCTTACACTGAGGGGCCCATAGAGCGAGCGCACTGGAGACTTATGTTTGCAAAATGGCTGACTTCTGGTTTAGCACTCCGCTAACGTAAATGGGGATAAAATTATTTAATCGTGAGGCTCTTCTAGACTTTCCAAAAGTTATTGGACCAAATGGATCAAATCCTGATAGTGAATTGAGTCAATTAGTGGGTGTTGTGACACTCAAAAAATATGTATCCACTTATCCACAGACGTGTCTTTCACAACGTAAGGGTGCTTTCACACCTGCCCTGTTTGGTTCAGTTCAATCGAACTCAAGTTCGTTTGCCTCCTATGTGCAGTTCGTTTGGGCAGATGTGAACTAAGGTTGCTAAGGTCCTCTGTGTAACAGTTTCATGAACTTTAAACAATTCTTTAAGACCAAAGCAAGGAGAAAAACTTAAGGAAACCTAAAGGTGGTAACACCCCAAACCGACATCAAAGAACTAGCGGCAACGAAAGCCAACTGTTGCGTCGCCTCACGTCGCCCTGTGTCAGTTGCATTTGAACACACTACAAAGACTACATCCGACGGCCAAGTAGCACGTAGTCTTTGTAGTGTGTCAGTTGCATTTGAACACACTACAAAGACTACATCCGACGGCCAAGTAGCACGTACGTTCTGCGCCTGCCTGAGAAGAAATAACGCAAAAAGGGAAACCGGAAGTCCGAGGAATGCATGAGATAAACAAACTAGCGGAGTGAGAGAGTGGTACATCCTGTCAGCCGAGGGGTTTCCAATCAGTGCAGCCGAGCATCGCAGCACCTCCACGGACTATTACATCCAGACAGTCCAGGTGTTTCCTCCGCAGGCTCCACTTCACTTAGCTGATAAACCTGCTCCTTCTTCCCACTTTAACCTGAATAACAAACCAGGGTTCGGTGCTCCGGTTGGATCCAAACGGAGAACCAGGGCTAGCTGGGAAGCTAGTGGAGGCTAACTGGCTGTGCTTCCCTCCGGTCATGCTGCGGCTATTCAGGTTAAAGTGGGAAGAAGCAGCAGGTCTGTGGGGCAGCTGAGTGAAGTGGAGCCTGAGGAGGAAGCACCGCTTAGCCCCGGTTTCACTACAGGCAGATTCACTCGCTACAGGGGCGAGGAAGTAAAACCTGAACAGCCAATCAGTGATCTCTCTCACCAACAAGCTCCGCCGCCGATTCAACATGCTCAATCGGCTGAAAAGCCGCTGACGCCAAAGTGCAGACGGTGCGGGACACACCGCAAAAACTAGGAAAATGAAAATCTTCACTTCAGATGCTTTGTGTTACTGGCCCCTGGCCCTTTTCCAAACAGACAGCTCTTCAGCTGGTTTTGTGTAACAAACCATTTGGTGCGTCAGATTGTGTATTTGATGCCAGAGTAGAAAAATAATTTTAATGTTTTGTTATTATTCACAATGTCTTACAAAATATTTCATTTGACAAATTATGAAAAACAGGCATAAATAAATAAATTCCAGTCTCTAGTTAATCTTACTTTTGTTTTTGTTTATGCTCATATTCATTATTTATGTGGTCATTATAAAGTCTCTAACAGTCTCTTTTGCAGGAGATAACAAAAATCCCTAAACTTGCAGCAAAACAAAAGCAGAGGCCAAAATTAACATGAACCACTGAACAAAAATATTTTGATAGGACACAAATTGTTGTGTTCTCGGTTGTCATGAGTGGTTCGGAAAAATTAGGTAGATAGTCACTGTGGCTGAGTAGACTGAAGAGACACAAAAACTCTAAACCTATAGACGAGAATGACAGTGGCAGTGCACGCCATGGCTGTGTTCATGATGATTGGTAGTTGCTGTAATTCAACACAATCGACTGGGAAACTCAGATTATTCCGACTCTGATCTCAGCTACACCTGTAACTCAAGACAAAAGACAACCAAAGGCTAATTTAATGTACGTATTTTCAACCCTTTGCACATGATGTGAAGCTCTAAAAGTATCACCAAAATAACCCCCACAACAGGTAAAGAAAAAGAAAAAATTTGTATGAATCTACTGCTCACATTGTGGCTTCTACTCATCTTAGTTTCTCGTCATTAGGATCATTACTACGGGAGTTACAGCAGAGTAAAATGCTTGAGGTAAAATAAACGTACAGCCAGATGGGGAAACTGTGACTTCATGATTGTGAATTTATCAAAGAAGGTCTGTAGTGAGAAGGAAAGTTGGAGCGGAGCTGTGGCAGGGGGACGCAGGGGGATGGAGAGGGAGTGAAGGGGGGGTTGGACACATTGAGAGTGGGTGTGTGAAGGGTTGGACCAGTCATAACTGGAGTTTAAATATATCTGGCAGAACAGCACTCACTTGTTGTTTGTTGGGTGAATAAAGAAAGGGACAGAGGCTCATAAAGCAGCGCTGGTTCAACGTGTTGATTTGAAATGCAAAGAAAACCTCTCATTTATAATGGTCTGTCACATCTGGCATCACAAGTCAAACTAGATTTGCAAAACATGACAAGTATGTAAAATAGAGCTGCTTTAAATGACTTTTCCAGCATCTCTTCCCAGCTGCTGCGATCCTCTTGTCGTCTTTACTCACTGACACCGTGTTTTTATGTTTCTAAAAACTGAAACAGAGAATGTGCAACTCTCTGCCGTCTGCCTCGCTGGCACCGAGAGCATGACCGGATCAAATATTTGAGGTTTTCCATGAGAACGGCAGCAGTCGGAGCATGTGGGAGCCAGATATGTTTGCAAATGGAGCAGAGAGCAGTGCACTGGCTGTTTGTGTGTTTACCACAGGCGATTAGCTCCAAAGTATTTTACAGCTCCTTCTTAAGCAGCTCCGCTCAGTTAACACAAGACAACAAACTCAACGCTCAGACTGGGGTCCTCTGCAGGCCTGTGAAGCCTGAAAACTACTGGAGCATTGACATTTCCTGCCGTGGAGAAGTTTAAGAAAAAGCAGAGCAAGTGTGGAGAAGCATGGGAAAGATTTTCTAATTATATCCATTAAGTGTACTAAAGTGTTTTTATATGTGTAGTTCTAAGATCTCAGGGGTATAACCGATGTTTCGGATACGTTCCCTTCAAAGAATGAAACAATGGAGAAAGTTCAGAAGAATTAAGTTGTTGGCATGAACACTGACACTGAATATCAGCTGTCTGCAGCATTAATCAAACATCTCAGTGTCAAACTGTAGCTGCAGTCTAAAAGATTTGCTAAGTGAAGATATGATCTCACTCCACAGGCTGTAGCTTCAACATGTGATTCCCATTTGACTGCTGAAATACATAAAGCAGGAGGTTGTTGATATGAATGTACTGAACAGATTGTAGCTTTCACGGTTTGGAGTTCAGCTGCAGTGACTCCACTGTTTAAGTCACGAGAAGATTTTAATCAAGTTGTATCGGTTTGGTAAGGTTTTACCTCGTTGCAAAGGGACTGAGGGACTTAAGGGTGTTGCACAGAAGTCCCTAAAAGGTTTCCTTAACTTTTTTTTGCCTCTTTTAGAGGAAAGCAGAAGAGAGACAGGATAGGAGGAGGAAGAATGGGGATGACACAGAGTCGAAGCCTGGCCGCCGCAACAGACTCAGCCTACACTCTACCTGCGGAGCTAGAGGTGGCCCCAAAGGTTAAGGAAAAATGTTAAGGTTATTGCACTGACGCAGATTTGTGGAGATGTTTGCTTGCTTGTAATCGTGCTTCTGTTGCTTGTTAGAATCCCACAAAGTTGCCTTATAGATAGTGCAATAAATGGCAGAGGAAAAAGACAAGAAAATTAAATTGGTCGTTGGAGGGAAAGAAGATATTTTGGGAGGAATATTATAAAGGATCAATCACTCATCGATCAGTGTATCCATCAGGCTCTCACACTCTTCTCAGGATGCATTCATGTTCAGACAGTCAGAGGCAACTTAAATTTTTGTCCTTACTTTGCTTGATAAAGTCTTTTGTGTGATGGTTTAACTAACTTTAAGTATGAGACCAAGATAAGGTGAAAACCTTGAATACATAAAAGGTCTGGAGTGAAGGATTTAATGGTGTCTAGCGAAACTGAAAGAGCAACTATTTGCTCGGCGTGCATAATCCGGGTATATATGTGTCACTGTGGGTCTTGCAGGTTGAGCAGATACTGAATGACTGTGGCTTGTCGTACCTCTGGCTCCTGTTCAGCAAGGTAAAATGCCTGTTTTGTCAATGGAGTCTGGTGTTAAAGAGAGCAAAGATAAGTTACACCTTGAGTTCAGATCCTCGTCACACAGGCCTGACTGTTCGGTAAGTACTGAGACGACAACTGGATAAATGAGACTTGGATTATACTGCATGAGTTGTGTGAGAGCTTGGTGGTGTTGTGGTGGCCGCAGGCTTTATTCTTGCCTGCAGCTCTTTGCTACACGTCATCCCTCTCTTTCCCCCTTTCATGCTTAAGTACTGTGCAGTCAAATAAAGGTAAAAAAAAAATAAAAATCGTTATTTATTTTTTTTAATTCTTTTTGTTTTTGGATTCTTCGCTTACTAAGTTTTCTTCAGGAATTTAGTGTATAACAAAGTGAGTAATTGACCCTTCACTAAGTCCCGCCCCCGGATGCTGACTGGCCAACCATAATGTAGCGTCAGGCGGCTCAGACCAGGGTCCACCAACAACACAGCTGTGCTCCATTGACTCTAATGCAGTCGTTTCAGATTTCCTTCATTTTCAGACTGGTTTTGTGGATGTGGAGCTAAATGTTGTGCCTGGGGCACGTCGTGTATTAATGATACTCGTTACCTGGAGAGGTTGGAAAAAGATATACGTTTCTTCCCTGTTCCAAAACCAAAATCAGACCCTGACAAGTGTAGTGTTAGCTAGCTAGCTACTGAAGATATAGCCTACTGAATGTATACACATGCTGCTTCTGATTTTAATGATTATAACAGTGAAACAAAGAGCGACACTGCTGTACAGGAACCAGCCAAGTTTCCCTTTATACTCATTGTCTTGTGTGGCGATCAGCAGTGATGCGGTGGTTCACTGACTGTAGACCCCTCTGTCTGCTTCTCTCTGGAATCACTCTTTCATTTTTCCAAAAACATGATAACTGACGGCTTGTCGGACCATCACAAAGGGGCGGGGCTTATTGAAAGGTCAGTTTGTGGGGTGACATTTTCCCTCAAGCAGGCCTATGTTCTCAGTTATTTCAATGAGAAATACAGACCCACTTCTTCATTCAAATACCCGTGGATAAACCCGTTTTTTCTGAATTCAAATATTCTCCCTAGTTGAGGTTTTATGCTACTGTAAAATGTCATAAGATCTATTGAGATGTGAGGAGAGGGAGTGACGGATGATGTAAACATGTCGAAACATGAGAGCAATTAGTCAAAGTCCTGAAAAGTCACATGATGTCATCCTGTTTCAAAGAGAAAAGGCCGTTTGTGCCGGCACACTGTGGGAACATTGCGAAATCAGCATAATAAATCCTGTCATTTCTAAAGTCACTGATGGCACCATGTCATGAAACAAGCAGAGTTCTGTTTTTCTTTTTATTTAATAAGCTGGTTCATAAATTATCGCACATAAAAGATTCTTTTTCAATAGTTACAAAGTGGATAGCAACTTCAGTTAGCGCCTGGAAAAAATAAAACAAATCAGAATAAGATTGTTGACAGTGTGGGGGAGGGGGCGTTTTTGAAGTTTGATCTCGACAAATCAGGAGTTCACACAGTGGAGGAGAGAAGAGGGAGCCAACAGGGGGGTTTTCAACATCCAACCACTGTCCAAGTATATTCCCGTTACACAGACGGTCGTCGCCTGCGCTCAGAGGCTAGCAGCAAAGAAAACGGTGACATGCGTTTCGTATTTCATGCCGAAAAACAACAGAAGGAATGCTTGTTTCTGTTCTCCAGTGTATTCAAAATAGTCTTGAAATAAAACCGAGGGAGTGTGGGGGGGAATAAATTATAAAATAATAATAAAAAAAAAAAGACAGCACTAGCTACATGTGAGGCTCACGAAAACAAAATCGAACTAAAAACGTGTTGAAGTGGCATCTTCTTGGCTCGACTTTCCCCTTCTGTTCTCAGGAGCGAAGGGTGTGACGAGAGGCTAAACGGGGGTTTGACAGTGGTTAAGAGGCAGCGAGGAGCGCGTTCAATGATTCTTTATGAAGTGGAACAAATCCCCGTTCTTCATTTATTTATCTCTGTAAATCTTTATTCCTTTTCTAAAACCGTCCTCTCCTTCTGATGATCAAATCCCGGCTGAGTGACGAGCCTGGAGGTTGGATTTGTTTAATAAGACTGTTTGGAGGAATGGGAGGAAACCCACCTCGCTAAAACTGGTCTGAAGGAGCGATGGGTGTCCGTCGTTTCTAACGCTAGTTTTCACTCTACGAGGCCGAAATCCTTTCTCGCTCTGGTTCCAGGATTCTAGCGGCCAAAGTTTCTCTCTGGTTTGATGGGAGCCTACTTGGACATTTGCTGCTGAATGTGCTGCAGGAACTCGTGGTACGAAGAAGCCGACTCAGACCGATCCTCCACCAGCTGCTGGAAGAAAGTAGCTTTAGTCGAAGCATCGTCCCTGCAGGAGAGAAAAGACAAAGAGGAGAGCGTCAGAGGGAGCTAGCCTGGCATCACCACAACAAATTACAACGTGAGTTAGTCTTGAACCTTAGTTCATTTTCAGTTTCCAAAGGATGTTATCAACAGTCGGACAGAGCTACAACCAATTAAAACTAAACGTGATGTAGCTCTGAGCGAACAACTTGCAGAGGTGAGCTGTGATGGTGTAGCATTAATGTGTCTGTGAATGAGTGTTGCCATCAGAATTTGAATACAGTACGTCAACAGAAAGCTCCACATTAGCTTGTTTCCCATGCCTCAATAGACTTATGTTCGCCCTCGTGTCTCCTCATATCGGGTAATCCTTAAAACCAGTATACTGCTTCAGTCACAGCTTTTACGTGTTATTTAATCTTTAACTATTCATACAACCTTTGTCTTTGGAAGCAAACTTCATGTTTCAGTTATAATGTAACTGCATCGTCTCCGTACGACTGTCTAAAGAAATCTCATTCAACTCAACACAACATTTGTCATCTGTCAGAGTGATGCAAACACCCTGAGTCCATTTGTCCTGACATCAGCCGCCCTCCCCGCAACACTGTGGTGTAAACATGCGGTGGAGCAACAATGCAGCGCCGCAGAGGAGGCGAGAGAGGAAACCGAAACAATGCATTCCCTGTGGAAGCCCTCGCCACCACTTCACTGTCAATCAGTGACCTCACTGCTTACTATGTGTTTACACTGGAAATATTTCTCTGTCAACCTCAGACTGAAAATGACTCCAGTGGAACACAGAACCAGTCACACCCTGTTTCTGTGCGGTGCCAGTCGAGAGCAGATCACTGGAAATGTGAGTAGGTTTTTCAGAAAGCAACAATAACTATGATGCCGTCAGCTTTTGTCTTGAACAGGTGATCACAAACTCAGACGGTCAGTGACGTTGTTTATGTGACAGCAACTTCCTACTGATGTGGACATCTAAGTGTCTGCAGCTAACTATTGGTTTCACACAGGTTAATCTTCAGGGAAATTCTGGTGGCCTGATGGTTAAGATACAAACCACATAAAGTCGAGCTGTGTTGCATGTCACTCGTCTTTCTCTTCCTCATTTCCTGTCACCAACCTCCTCAAAATAAACTTAACCTGTTGACAAGTTTCTGATTAATAGTTCATGCTTTTTTTTTTTTTTTTAAAAAGGGAAACATGTCACTTCCTCAGAGCAGAGCTGCAGCTAACGAGTATTTCAGTCGTAGATTAGTCTATTTATTATTTTCTCCACGAGTTGTTTGGTCAATAAAATGTCGGAAAATTATGAAAAATGTTGATCAGTATTTCCCAAAGCTCAAGATGACATCCTTAATTGTCTTGTTTTGTCCACAACCCAAAGATATTCAGTTTACTGTCACAGAGGAGTAAAGAAACCAGAAAATGTTCACATTTAAGAAGCTGGAATCAGAGAATTTTGACTTATTTTTTCCTAGCTTGAGTAGGTAGTAGTAGAAATTAGCTTGTTACGTTAGCTTGAGTAGGGAGTAGCAACAATTCTACAAATAGTCCAAAATGCAAATATATTAACTTTGCAACGAGGTAAGGCAGAGAACAGCAGAAAACCGTCACATTTTGTAAACTAGAACCAGAGAAAGGTGATTTTTTTTTTCTTTATAAGTCTAGTTCCACCTATTGGCTGCATCATGCCATCATAAAGGATGATGGGAGGATGAAGGCAGTGATGTTTACAACATTTGAAATGGACACGTTCTTAGGTAAAAGAAGTTTAAATGAGCCCTAAGGCCTTCCTGCCCCAGACACACCACTACAGGTGGCTCTTATCTCCACTTTTGAATTTTTTCACTGCAAAATATATTTTCTGTTTTTCATATTTAGGTATTTTGGCATCGTAACTTGACAGTGATTCAGTGAAAAACAAGTTGGTTTGAGACTCATTTTGGGTGCAGTGAAGAACAAAGTGAGCATTGTGTGGTGTGGTTTGGAGCTCCAAAAAGAAACAACAAATAACAACCTGAAGGTATTTCATATTTCCTTGTTCACGCGTTTACCCACAAGATAAACTTTAGTGATCCCACACAGGGAATACAGCAGCAGAACAAATAAAGCTGCTTTTACCCTAATTGTACTCCTTCCTACTGAAGCTCAACCTTTGAAACTGTGACACTACAATGTCGTCTGATGCTGGACCCTCCTGATTTTGGGCAGTTGGTAACATTCGCGATAGAGGAAGTGAAACTCAGTGTGCTGTTACAGTAATTTGAGGTCAACTTACAAAACATATGACCAAATGTTGAACATTGCAGGGGACCTATTATGCTTTTCCTTATCTTCTGTCATATGTTTAATGGTAACATGTCAGATATTCATCTTAAATGTGGACAAAGCTTCAAATAATGAGGTAAATGTATGTAAAAGTGATCACTGTGAGCAAAAACCTGAGGCTTCAGACCGTTCTGAGCACTCTGTTCCCAACGTGTTCTCCTACTTTGGCTACGAGATGACGTCAGATTGTGACATTACATACACTGCTACATGTAGCCACATGCTAACATCAGGTGTGCTGTGATTTGACCTTGTAACACCCATGACCACCTAATGTTCCTAAACCCGAAAATGAGCTTTAAAGAACCAACAAAAATGTAGAAACAGCCTCTCAGACTTTCTTAAATGAAGCATGTGGATGGTAGACGTTGTGTGGCTGTTAGTTGAAGTCAGATGGTAATCCAGATGTGTGGCGGTGCTTACTTGACGACGTGTATCATGGAGCTGAACGCTCTGTTGTCCTGCAGCCAGTCGAGGAACGCTCGCACTCTCTCAGACAGAGGAGTCTCCAGCTCAGGAATGTGACTCTGGGGTTCATAGAGACGAGAAAGAGAGCAGAACCAGAACATCAACAACATTGTTTTCACTGCCGTGTGTCTCAGATTAAAAACAGATAATGTAGGTTCACATCTCGGCTACACAATAAGGTCAAGAGAAATATGCCTGTGGTTTACAGTGTGGGGTTGGTAGGTGGCTCTGGGATGCATCGACCCCCATCTAGAAAAATACAATAAGCAGCATAAACAAGTGCTGACGGATACTGTTTGTTCTGGATGTCCCCATCGTGCCCACGCTGTGGTAATGACAGAGCTTTCTAGGTAGCTGCACCAGCAAATTTCATTTTGCTGCACGAATTGTTTTCTTTTTTTACAACACAGAGAGAAATGCAACGTTCTTTCATTGTGAAACAAATCTCTGACTCACAAATTAGGGAAATATGTACAATGCTGCATTGCATCATTCATGCAGTAACTGGGCGGTGGTGTGTAAAACAATACCACCATTTCCCCAATCACAGTTATTCTCTGTTATTTCCTGACATGTTGGACGTGGGTGAAGTCTCCTCCTCAGTATAAATGCATTACCCTTCACCTACTTTTCAAAATGATGGACATCTCATTTTGAAACGCTTGTGTACAGTTACAGTGTTACTGACCATGTTGGGGGGTATTGAAGCGAAGTTGGGGCAGCCCAGAACATCTCGGATGAACATCTCGTTGCAGCATTTGCCGATCCACAGATAAAACACCTGCACAGACAGAAACAGAGAGCACCATCAGCACAGAGTATCTGATCCTCCTGATACACAGGTTATAGACCCTGAAAGCTGCACCCTGAGAGTTCAACTTTGGGAACGCAGTAATCATAGCTGGCAGATATTTGTCCCTTCTTCAGTAAATATCAGTCTGTGGTAAATATGGAGAAGATATAAAAGTTGATCATGTTAGTGCAGGGCTTTACATCTGTCCCTCGGACGATAAGCTAACAAACAAAGAGCGCCTGAAGAAGATCAGCTCTGCGCTCAGGATTCCAGGTAAATAAGCTATGATTCGGTGCTTGTTAAGGTTAGTTTGCCACCTTAGATGCAACTCGCCTCTGCACCCTGAGGAGTTGGCACAGAGTAGGCACAAGAGTAGCATCAATAAAAGTTAAAGGCTGAGAAAAACATCTTGATGCCTGGTTCAGACTACTAGATATCAGCCCGATCATAGCCCCACCCTGCCATCGTAAGGTGCCAATTTAGATCGGAAATGACAGTGTCAACAGATGTTTTTTAAACCATGTGTCATAGTAGTCAACAACTCAAATTAACTAACTTGCAGTGAAGAATAAACACAGGACAGTGTGGACAGTAGGGCTGCCACTAACGATTATTTTTATTGTCGACTAATCTGTCGATTATTTCTTTGATTAGTCGACTAATCATTTCATCGAAAAATGTGTTAAAATGTTGAAAAATGTCGATCTGTCTCGCCAAAACCCCAAAATTATGTCATCTAATGTCTTGTTTCATACTCATGCCAAAGGGTTTTAGTTCACTGTCACGGGAGAGTGTGTAAAGCTGCCAATATCTGAACGTAAGAAGCTACAGCGAGAGTATTTTGGGGTACTTTTATAGTACTTTTCTATGAAAAATGACTCAAACCAATTAGTCGACTACTAAAATAGTCACCGATTATTTTAATAGTCGATTAGTCATCAATTAGTCGACTAATCGTGGCAGCCCTAGTGGACAGTGTTGAATAAATAGCCCGAAAGACATCCTCACCTTTCGAATTGAAAGTCTGTGCCCACATTGGCTTTACCAACACGGACAAAATCAATAAAAGCTATGCAAGTACTGTTGTATGAAAGTAAAGTAGACAGGCAATACAACGAACACGGTTAGCCACCTTCTTATCATCCTGACGTCTTGGGGAAAACGACGAACACTATGACGACAGTAAGTCTGCCTACAATGAAGACAGTGTGTGTGTTTGTCACAGAAGCACTAAGCTAAGATTCTGCACTTTTTTGTACATTGTTTTATCTCAGCTGTCAAATTTTGAAACCGACGCCACAGTGTAGGAAATTAACACAATTCGTTTCTTCTTCAGTAACAGAGCCATGGTGATGTATCGTAGATAGTTTTCTTGTGTATGAAGTTTTGCAGAATCTTAATACCATCATGGTAGGCAACAGATCCTGATAGTATCATATCGTGAGTTACTCTCTGATCCCACCTCTACTGACAAAAAGTCTAACATATAAGAATTTTTTTTGGTCCACCAATATGTTCCCTCATGACAGGTTTGTGTCTAGGCAAAAGTCTGACACAGACTGAATAAGAAATGATGGCGGTGCCTATAGTCGCAGCGACCCGGAGCTCTCCCTGCTTTAGCAGAATTAGAACTTATAAACCCAGAGACCCTGGTTCTATCCTGGAGATTACACGCTCAGCAGTACGCACAATGAGCAACAGATCCAATGAGAGAAAAGGCAGGCGTGGATGTAAGAAGGAAAGGCGCTCTTTAACAGTAAAAATGGCAAAGTGAGAGGCAAAGGATGTGACAGACAAAGATGTTGCTGGTGCTCCAACACAGCCAGAAACATACACAACCCTATTGTTTGTTTGCATTCTTGTTCCTGATAGTCAGTCCCCAGCACCTCCTTGTCAGTGACATCAGGCATTGTGAAAGACATCAAGCTCTGACTGCTCGTGGACCAACGTGTAGTCTGTCATTTGTCTCAGCCAAGTCACGGCAAGATTTCATGACTCTATAATCAAAATATCATGTAGTCTGACCCATTGGGGATTGTTTATTACAAGTTGAACACTCATATGAATATAGTTAGGGTGTATCCCTCTTTGTAAGTTAAATATTGGGTTTTCAAGACCATTAAGAAACAGAGTAACACCTCATTTCTTTTTTCTGAAATATTTCTAATACCTACAGCTACCAGCCAGGGATATAACTGTTCATAACTGAGACTGAGTGTCTTTAGATTAAATTATGTCTTGTCAGAAAATTAATTATTTAGTGTCTTCTCTGTACTTTACTTCTGTCGGGGTTGAAAGTCCCCTTAAAGTAAATCATGTGACATTAAAATTCAACGCGAGGCTGCTGTTGTTAATGACACAATAAATATCCACACAAAGGCTAAACCACTCCTCCCCCAAGCCATCACTTGTCCTCTCTACATCCTTCCTGAAATGTTTTCAGGAGTGCACAATTCTCAACACTTGTTAAAGGAAATGAAACAATCAGACAGATTTATGGTACAGAAAGAAAAACCATCATCTCTGACACTCAGTGGAAAACCCTTAATGAACTATGGCTCTGTCGAGTGTTAGCAATAAATAAAAGTGAGAGCTTACGTTGCCACAGTCCATGAGGAAAGCTCCATCTCTGCTCACCCTCTCGGCAGACAGGTGGAGCAGATGAGGCTGGGGAACCACTGTGTCGTTCAGATGGAGCGCCCCCTACAGGAGAGCCACAAATAATGCAATGAATTAGTTGGAGGACACACCAGTTTGTTCCCAAGTGCAGTGAGTGTACAGAGCAGGGAATTCAAGTGCAATAATTACATTAACGCTAGTGCAAGAAATAAATTCTAGTGTTCTCGTCTGCGGATGTTTGTTTGCTCAAGTTGGCTTCTTGTTGTGGGTCAGAAGCAGTGCTCCTAATTTTATTGTTCACTGTACAAAGACAATAAAGTCTGTCTATATATAGAGTAGATTTATTATACTCCACACTCACAGCTCCGAAGGTCTACAAGTAAATTTGTTACTAGAAAACAGGTTTTCAATTTATATAAATAATAAATCTTCATTAATTATAAAAGGCGATAAAAATCGTTGTTAAGAAGTTTTTTTTGTCCCACACTTTTAAATAATAAATTAGCTCGTCACCCAAAAATAACCTGGCTCAGTCACGTCTGCGTCCTACCTGGTCAGACATGTTGTCCAGCCGGTAAAGGTCAGGATGAACCATCCGCATCAGCTGCTGCAGCGGCTGCGTCTTGAACTCACACATGGCGAAGACCCGCTCGTCCAGCCGTGTGCTGGTGCCTGTCCGCAAGGCTTTCTGCAAAGAAATTAAAATCTTTTTAAAGTGCTTTTTGATGCTGCTTTTCAGTCACTTCATGCTCAGAAGCTGCAGATTGAGGTTTTTTTTTTAAGTTATATGCATATTTGGACTTTTCATTTAGAAAACAGAAAGGTTTGCAGCATTTATGCGATCTGAAACGCAAAACTTTAAATGCTCTATTTATCTGCTCAGAATGCAGAGAGGACCTTTGCCACAAGGATAATTGCAGTTGGACAAAAAAGGGCAAACTGCACACAGCTGTAAAACTTACAGGCATGTTTGAGCTGTAATATTATGAGCAGTAATATATAATACCTTTTGTGAACTGGACCTTGAAACGGAGCAAGCAGCAGATGCAAGTGATGTACAATTCGTGGTGCTATCAGCAGCTGAAGTGAATTACTCGGAGAGTTTTTATTTGATTGTTCAAGCACTTCAGAATACCAACTGAGTATCATTACAGTGTGATGAAGGTGGATTAAACAGTAACAGTAAACAGTTGTGATGACTCTGAGTTGTTAACCATGACACAGTGTTTTAAATGTTTAGGGTGTAAACTGGTGTGGTCAGACCTGTGGGGGTATTTGTCTCAGATAACGCAGAGTGTGAGAGAGTGTCTGTGGACACACCCTGGATGTATGAAGGAACAAGTCCTTGGTGGATGAATACAGTCACTGAACATATAGAGAGTCTGTATGACTGTAAACTCCGCATTTATTAGTGTGTGTGTGTGTGTGTGTGTGAGTGTGTAGAGGGAGGGGTAGTGATGATGTAAAATCATGAGTAAGATTGTGTAATACTGATGGAGGGGCGGATTACTGGGTGTTACTATGGAATGTGTGTGTGTGTGTGTGTTTCCTGTACGACCTCAGACAGTTTTGTATGTCTGGGTCTCTATAGGTGTTTTTCATCGTATGTGTGTCTAAAGCCTCTGATTAATGTGTGTGTGCTGACAGCCACACCTGTTTTAGCAGTGCGAGGATGTAAACGGGGAAGAGGCACATGGAAGCAGGGAGGACGAGGCCCGACTGCTGCAGGTTGGACACGTTGCTCTTGTAGGCGCTCAGTAGATCCACCACCGCATTCGTCAGGGCGTCACGAGCGTCTGACAGGTTGGACGTTATCGACCGGTCGATGGCTGAAATATGGAAAAATATAAGATTAGATTATAGAGTTTTACAGCAAACAGCACAACATGTTAGTGTGTTTCTGAGAAGGCGGTGAAACACTTCCGTCATGGGGACAAACTATTTTATGTTTCTACAAATTTAATTACATTTCTATCTGCCAGGAGGATTTTTCTGCTCTACTGATTCTCGTTATGCTCCATGAATCCCTGTAGTATTTATTTACACATGGACAAAAAGTTAGAGTGATGAATTTAAGAAGAATATGACAGCTAAAGGTTTATGCAACACTCACCCATGTCAGCTAGCAGACACGTGATGGCCTGAACATCGGCTCCAGCGTACACATCACTCAGCTGGTTGACCACCGGGAGACACAGAGTGTGCACCCGGATTCGCCTTTTTCCTGTCAGAATAAAGGGATGAAAAATCCCAAGGGTCACGTGTGAACATACAAATATTTGTAAAAAACGTTTATTAATCCAATGAAATCATACGTCACGTCACAATCCCACAACTCCTGGTCTAATGGGATCTGATACTGGCCACATTTGGAAAATAAAGCCTCGCCAAACATCTGAATTGAGCGCTGATGCATGCAGTGTGAAGGCAGCCTTTATGTGTGTGCGCACCTTTACTGGAGGTGTAGAGCAGAGCAGCCTGGAAGCAGGCCAGAGACGAGTCCGCCAGAGAGTCTTCAATGGACATCTGGACAGCGAAGGCAGAGTCTGGGTTCACATTGGCCAGGGACAGCAGGTCGGTGGAGCGCACAAAGAAGTTACCGTGGAATGTGTGGATGGATAAACCTGAGGGCAGGAAGAGGAGGAAAATGTAGAGACGACACTTGAAAATGGAGCTTCTTTCTGTGTGTGTGTGTGTGTGTGTGTGTGTGAGTCCAGGCACTCAGTTACCTTTAGTGCATCGTATTCTCATGACCGCCTCGAAGCCGATCTTCCTGGTGAGGTAGCGCTCCAGATCTTTCTGGAACTTCTCCAGTTGAGCCGGGTTGTGGATGTAATGGAAGGAGGGGTAATAAAAGATGCTGCCCGCTGAATATTTGGAGATACATGCTGAGGAAGAAGAGCAAAGGAAAAGTATAATTTAATATTCAAGGACTACAAGCTGTTCCATCATGCTCCAAGAAAAGTCCCAAAATAAAATCCTCAGTTAATTTTAGCATGTTAATGTTAGCATTGGGATTGAATGGAATACGCTCTGGTAAATTTATTTTTGAGTATGAAATTCTCACTTTCTGTGGGTTTGAAATGTGGCTCTGAAAAGTTTCTATCCTGCGTTTTCTGAGAAGAAAAGCTGCAGTAAATATGGACGATGCATTCTGCAGTGTGCCTGAGGATGTGGGAGCACAAGTGTTGAAATCTTTAAATGTCAACTTAAATCCTACCTATTCATGTTCAGCCAGGCCTTTTACTAAGAATGGTTTATGGACACGTTATTTTATTCACTCACTTTTTGTATCTATGTTGTAAAATTCTACTCTTTTTTTATTCTAAATTATTTTTTTTATTTTATTCTATTCTTTTCATGCCTAGTGAGTAATTTATTTATATTATTGTTATTTATATCATTTATCTTTTATATTTATTTCTTATTTATGTTTATTCATTTTTTTATCCCTCTTATTAATTTGTTTAGTTCTGTCTTTTAAACCTATTCTATCTAGTTTTTAGTCTCGCTTTTTATTTTAATTATTGTTACAGATTTTAAGTCTATTTTATTGTTTTTAATATTTCTTATAATTCATAATAATTTTATTTCATTTATTTATTTTATTGTCATAATTTTTATTCTTATTTTGTCATTTTAATGTATTTTTACTGATTCTACTATCTAGTTTTTATTTCACACTGTTTTACTACCATTACTATTACAATAGCTCTTAAATCTATTTTATTGCATTTTCATCATTCTTACTGTCTCACGTGCTTTGGCCTTAAATTGTTCAACTGTTTTTGACTTTTGTTATTTTTACGCTTTAAAACTGTATTTACCTGTATAAAAAGGTGCTATATCAATAAAGTTTGATCAATTGACTGAGGCTGAGGCTGAAATGTTGGTGTGTTCTTACCCAGCGAGGCGAGGTCAGCGTACTGGGAGCTGAGCAGGAACAGATCCACCCCGATTTGTTGCCCTGAGCAGTCCAGTGCAAGTTTCTTATAGAAGTCTGTGGCTGGGCCGAGGTGCTGAACTCCCTGGAAACATACAGACTGATTACAGAGAGAAATCCTCCTGTTCCGCTCTGTCGAGGAAGAAATCATCACTAACAGCTTTGGGGAGTTTTTCCCTGAAGCCTCCTGTGATATTAGATACACTTGTGTCATATTTTTATTGATTAACGTGTCAACTAAATGATGTTTGATATGAAACGGATGCAGACTGAGTCAAGATTATGTTTTCTTTCATTTCCGTGTTATTTGTCAGCCCCGAATCCTCATGACGGCACAGAAAACAGAGGTCAAAGCAAAAAAAATAAAAAATCACTTTCCCTGAGAGAGAAAGCACATCTGTTCTTAGTCTGCATAATTCATGATGTTTGGACGCCACTGCTGAAACTTCTTGGCAGTTTATCCAGATCGAAAATAGAACACAGATGATGCAGATCAATAAATCTCAGTTTTGGGAGGACGAAAACACCAAGGTTAGCTCAGCATCCTTCATGAGTGCTCCTGCTCTACACTGAAACGTGAGATCAGATTATGACGTTGTGGCTGGTCATAAAAGTGGCAGGAGTATAAAAACAGCACAGCACTGCCAAGACAATAAGTATAAATCCACACAGCGGGGGGCTGAGAAGAGCCGCTCTCCTGCTGTATTCCATCTGTCATATGGTTTAGTTCAGGCTGCATAAATCACAGGGAACTAGGAAACACCAGCATTTAGAGGTCGTGTTCTGGGTCATTATATCAAATCAGTGCCTTTTGTTGCTCCTCAAACAAACAATCAGCAATTAGATTTGTACGAAAACAATTAAATGCCGAATTTAAAAATAAATATAATAAAATATCGCTTTCTAGTCATCTGACCACTCAAAGTGCTTTTTCACACAATGAGCAACATTCACCCATTCACACACACATTCACACACTGGTGGCCAAAGCTACCATACAAGGTGCCACCTGCTACTCAGTTTTTAACACACTCACACACCAATGGAGGCATCATCGGGAGCAATTTGGGGTTCAGTATCTTTCAGTATCTATCTTGGGGATTGAACCACTAAATTAACCCAGTGGCTACTTGTTGCTTTACTCTCACAGTAAATTACTGTCTTTTTTTACAGTAAATTGTTGAAAACTGACAGCTGTGTACTGTGATCTCACAGTAGTTATGCCTGCACATTACTGTGATTTAACAATATGCTCCTGTAAATTACTGTATTTCACTGTAACCTCACAGTTAAACTCCATATATTAATGTGATTTAGCAGTATACCTCTGTAAATTACTATTACTTATAATTACCTGCATGAATTTCACAAATAAATTCTGAATTTGGTTAAATATCACAGTAAAAGCCTGTGAGGTGATAATAATGTAATTTACTGTGAAATATTACATATTGTAACTTCCTGGAAATCATTTGCAATGTACACATTTATTGATGTCCTCTTAGTTCACTTCATCCCCGTTAACCTCACCGAAAATCCTTGCAAAATAATGGTGAATTGTTTACTTTTCACATTATCGTTGATATTTTTAAGAGAATAACCTTTTAACTGATCTAAGAACGTGACCCTGTGACCGTTTTTGGCTTCAAAAATGTAGTTGGCTGGTAAAATGGTGAAAAAAATGGAGGTTAAAATCTAAAAACATGCTAAATAGCAGCAGCAACAGAAACTCAAACTTTACCACATTAAAAAAGAAACACATTAAAACTGTGATTAAGTGCTCACAAAACCATAAACACCATCTCATTCATACCTTAGTGCTGGAGCGCTGGTTGGGGTCTTCCCTCGACTGCAGTGAACCGGCACCCAGTGTTGGCAGCTGGGTCTGAAACACCGAGACGCGGCCCCCAGTGGGCGACATTAGCTTGAAGGCGGCTTGTAGCGCCGGGCCGAGGGCGCTGTGGGTCTCCCTGCTCTGGCTGAACATGCCAGGCAGCGACGTCAGCAGGTCCTTCACCAGCTGGAGGAGGGAAGGAGGGAAAAATTAAATTTGAGAAAGGAGATTGAGGAAATAATGAGATAATAATAAGGAAAAGTGTTACTGTAAATGGGAATCTTTCCACAAAACAAAGGGTGTACCTCTTTGCTTTCCTTCAGGTTCACCATTAGACTGTCATGAGACGGGATGAAAATGTCTGAAAATAACAAAAAACAGACGTCTGAATCACAGCAGAAACACATATGGCCATTTCTCATAAGATGAGCAGCATCACATTTTTGTGATTTTTGATGTGGAATGTGTCTTACATTAAATTACAGACAAAATAAATAAAGACATCATCAGGTGAGGGAAAAGACATGAAAATGTGCAATTCATCCTTTCCTGATGGAACGCGGCTGTTCATTTCTGTGAAAGTCAGATCCTGCAACTAATCATTAGCATACAGATGTGTTCAGGGCGGGAGTGTCATCAAACATGTGAGGTTTGGAGCAGATAGGACCTTGTCCCTTGGAGTTACAAACCACTTCCTGAAATTTTATAGAGGGTACTACTCAGCTGTTTTTTTGCAACTGAGCACGAGAACCAAAAAAGTTACAATATTCTCTTTCCAAGTAGAACACATTGAGGTTAGTGTAAAAAGAACAGTATGGTAAAATGACACAGATAATTTAACAAAGCAGACTGATTGCGTGATCCTCAGTGTACATCGTAAACAGCTGCCATCAACTATTAATGGCTAAAAAACAAGCGCATAAGTCTGATTTCAGTGAGCAGACGTACCGTCTATGTCCGATACCACCAGCATCTGTGGCTGGGACAGTCCCTCCTGGAGGTTGTAGAAGTGGATGGTGTTGTCAAAGGTGAGGAAGCCCACCCTGGTGCGTGTATCCCCGGGCAACCTGGAGCACAAAACAACCCTTTGTCAGAACTATTAAGGTGGAAATAGGCGAAATACCGTCTACATTTGCTTATCTACAATATTGAAAAAAAAATGCAACTGGACAAAGAATCTCACATTTATTTTAGTTCTTTCCCAAAGAGAGACTTTATGCACACACTTCCATTAAAGAAATGCTTTCAAGTCTCTATTATAGTTACAAATCATTTATTCAACCAAAAATAACCTTCAGTTTCATTCCTTTAAGGATCATTGTGCCTCATAATAATAATAATTGTTTCAGCCAGTGATGCTGTGAAATTTTCTGAGACGGTTATCGTACGGTGAAAATCATATACTGTTGCAACCCTAGGTGGAACAACAACACTCACTTATCCAGGTTCTCGAGAAGTGATTCACAGAAGTACTTCAGGTAGCCTGCTTCCACAGCATTGTGAGACACATCGAGGACAAACAGGTAGGCAGCTGGCTGAGGGGGCCGCAACTGAGCACACAAGAGGTGGAAGAAACACACATGATTAGTGGGGATGGAGTGACATTGATAGAGTCTTAAAACAGCTGATAGAGTCAGAAAATGTTGTTACAGGTCTAAAATTTTGAGTCTGGTTAAGTGTCCCTCTCTTTTAATTTAAAGTTCACACAGTAGGAACAGCCCTGCCTCCAGATGTGTAGCACCGAGACAAGACTGCCCTCTAGTGGACACACAATCACACTACACGAACATTCAAAAGTCCACAAGAACAACCGAAAGTTTCGGGACAGAGTACACAAGTGTTGACATAATGCCAAAATTGTGCTTTCAGAGTGACACCTGCTGAAATATGTCGATACTGATACTGAAACAATGCACAGCAAAAACCGAAATCATCAGGAGATAATTTGACTAAACAGAAAACTAGAAAACACTCAGCAGAGCACAGACGTCTGCCAACGAGGTGTACTGAGTCATGTGTGTTCAGGTTACTTTGGTGCACTACTGTGGTGTGCGGACTAATAATCCTGGGTTTGACAGTCATCACAATGAAGTGTCAAACTTACAGTTAATGTACTTTCATGCTCAATAAAATTGAAGTTTATGTGTTGTTGTTTTTTATTAACAAAGAATCAGTACATTTATAGCGATAACTGGATTATTGTAAATTACATACATCATTTCTGTCTTTCTAGTAACAGTATACAGTACAACACAAGAAGAGACAGCTCACCATGTAGTCTGAGGAGGCGATGAACTCCACTGTGGCGTTTTGAACCTCTGGTCTCTTATGGGGCTCGCCATACGACCTGGTGACTGGGTTGTACATAAACTCATCTGGGACTAAACAAGAAGATGACAGAGAGTGAGTGTGACATGTGCAAAACTATGTGGGACACATGAAAAATTGAATAATTATAGGGCTGGATACAGGAAATAGGACAGATGTCAGCAAAGGAAATCAATAACATTATTTTCTGACTCATGACTGGACTCATACCATCATTAACCCGATAACAGAGGTTGCACTTCCACCTGCGCTGGTCCAGGAAGGTGACAAAGGGATTGATGTAGGTGCGACAGGAGCGACAGCGCACTATCGTGTTCGACGTGATCACCGGTAATTGCTGCAGAGAGAGACGGAAAAAAGACAGGGTGGGGGGAAACAGAGTAAATACTGAGGGGACGTACTAATGTGTCCTATGAGCTGAACATTTTACATTTTGTGCTTCTTTTCAAGTTTAGTCTCAATCGTGACCTTTTTGAAAACATTCCTCTGCTTGGGCCTCGAGAGACGACTGAAGAGAAGCTTTGTTTCTGCTTCTTGGGGAATGTGGTTGAATGAATCTGTGGAACTGTGGGCTTTGTTTTCGCTCTCTGTCTCTTTTGTTTCTGTGACTGTGTTCTCAAGGACGTCTGCGGATGTTCCGGGGTCACCTGAGACTTTTATACTTTTTTCCCTTATGATAGAAGTCATTGCTATCACTCCTCTGATGAAGGCACACTATGATAATGGTGATTCTCAGTGTTGGATAAATTGTGATATACCATTTCCATCTCAAAGCCATAAGGGCCATGACACACCAGGCCAGGCCACCAGTGAGCGTCTGTTGCCCTACATTTCACAGTATGCCCCACACCACTGGCACAAGTTGGCCATTGTTGACGGCCTTTCGACCAAATCAACATGTTAAACTGGCATCAGTGCCAGCACAGTCCATTGGTGAAGAGAAACATAAGTGAGGACAGCAAACACACGACTGAAGCCAAGAGAGCATGGGATCAAAACAAACTTGTGATATTAGGGAAGATTTGTTTATTTACAAACTGAACTCTTCGGCAGAAACTGTTCTTTACAATCTATGTCACAGTTTGCTGGCGTAAAGTAAATATAATTTGTTCTTTCAGCATGGCCTTATGTTGTTAATGAGCTAACATGCATTCTTGGAACCCATCGGCTGTATTCGGCGTCTGACTTCCGGCAGACGCCGAATACAGCCGATGGGTTCTCCGGGGTTTGCCGACAGACTGTTTATAGAGACTAGTTCAAGTGCAACTCTTTGGCTGAGACACAGGCAATGTAAGGTGATGCAACAGTCAGCATCTGTCGCCACTAGGTACTTTTATCTCGGTTTGGTTTGTCTGGGCCTAGGCTTTATCTCCCCAGAAGCAAAAGGTATTGACAGATATTTAATGGGTACATTGCTAGCAGCAGAGGAAAAAGCTCTGACTAGAAGATGATGCCATAAATAACTGGAAAGATGTGACAACAGAGATTTACATGATTTAAAAAAAAAGGTTACTTTGAAAATGGGTGCAATCAGAGGTTGTGATAAACCTTTTACCTGCCATTTTAATTTGACTTTTTTTTAATGATTATATTACATATTTAATAGTATTTAATTGTTATTCTTTTAATAATTAATATACAGAACAAGCTTATTAAGCACTGTTGAGGACATGGAGAGAAAAGATGAGCAAAGACACTGATCATGCAAACAAACTTCAACACTCGAGACATTTGACAACAGTATGTAGTGATAAAGCAACCAGTGAGATGGCTGCAGCCAGCTAGATAACAAGGTTGTGCACTCAAAATCTCAAGACAAGACTGGACAATAGCTAATAAACATGCACACACCACCAACTGGACAGGGATGTGAATACGGGAAAAATTCGGTTAGTGTAACATCTGGTTGCAACTAGCCAAACTAGTCAAACTTCTTCCATGTCCAAATATCTCACTGCAATATACAGTAAATGCAACTTTGTGAAGCCAAACTGCTACAAGCTCTTTTTAAGATCTTTCGTTGGCTTCTTTGCCTTCATTTGCTAGCTCATGTTAGGCTGCTGGTTGGAATCGAACCTGTGGCCCCAGCAGTGATGACCTGGGGGGCCAGGCTACAAGCATTTTTATTCATTCATTCATTCATTTATTTTTTCCCTGTACCCCTCCCTCTCAGAGTGTGTCTAGTTATTTTATGGCTCTTATTTCATAACTATTCCTTGAAAATTTGAAGAAATAGACAATGAATCAATCTAAATGGAAACAAGGCTGAGATACAATATTTTTGGTACAAGATACTCATACTGTTTTTATTCTTGGCTTTGAAAATGTACAGTTTTTTAGTATGCCAGACAGCTGCACTGTGTATTGTTACATAAACTATTTATTCTCTGAGAAAAAAAACAAACCTGACAGTGAGGTTGTCCGGCACAGATTATGAAATGGTAGTAAACAAAGCACATTTGTTTTGGAGCTAAAGCAAAGCATATTCATAGCTGTTTTTGTTTTTAATAAATAATCAGTGGGGGCAGGATTTAGAGGTGAACGGTGGGACTGTAGACAACGAATGTCTGTTTTATAATTCAAACACAAATTATCACAAAGCACAGAGTTGTGTGGTGTGAAATTGGCGAGTGGTGTAGTGTGAAGTGAGTGTGAAACCTGCGGCGTTACAGTCGTCCACTAAGGAAGAAGTAGCTACTGAGCAGCTGAGCCTGAGCCACCAAAACATCCATTAGTCCATAGGAGACTGTGGATGCACAGTTTGGCAGTTTCATGGTTGTGAATCTTTTTTACTGCTTGAATATACATCGAGGTAAAATCATATTTTATTCAGAGAGTCTCCTGTAAATGAACTTCTCGAGCCTCCAAAAACTTTTCCCGTCATTGTTGCTGCTTCAGTAAACAAAGTTTTTCAGCCACAACTTCCTACTCATTCCTCACGTGGTATCAGGGCATCTCTGTTCTCACTCACTCCTCACTTCATACCTTTTGACACCACATCAGCTGCCTAACACCTCTATAAATAAACTCATCTATCGTCCTGCACCTCATCATCATTCTCCTCCTGCTGTCCCTCCTGCTGTCACTGCAGCTGCTCTTCACAAAGAGCAGACTCATAACTCGTTTAGTTTGTTACGAGTGGACCAGTCTTACATGATATAAGTGATGTACTCTTCCTTCAGTCAGTCAGTGAAATAGTACTCAATAAACCAACATAAATCGTATCAGAATCTTTATTTACTGCTGTGCAGGGATTCGTCTCTCAGGAAAGAATCCTTTGCTCCACAAGTTGGGATGTGTTTTTTCTTTCACTAAATAAATCACAACGGTTTGTTCAGTAAAAGTAGAACAAGGAGGACAAGTAAAGAGGATGGCAGCCTGCAATGAGTGTCTTTTGTTGAAGTGTGGTGGGGCAGTGCTATCACACTACTACCCCCCAAAACAACGGGACAAAACTTGACAAATTATTCACTTTAATGCAGCAACAGCGGAAATAAAACCCCAAGCTTTCACATGACAAAATAAATGTTGTTGTTAAAGATTTTTTCCCCTCAATCAGACAATATTTGGCTCAAAATCTTTGCTACTACTCCAAACTAATGGCCAAAACACACCAGTGGCAAATGTCGCACCTCAAAAAATACACCCCTATTATTTTCAAAGCACAACTCCACACCAGCGGTGGCTAGACACATGTCGGCCCTCTGGAACTCGCTGCCCTGAGGCACTTCACACCACTATCCTATTTCCAGCCTTGCAGTCCCCTGGAATTAGATGCATTTTTCCGCCACTTGCTTGTTCCTCTGCTCCTATGGCAGCTCCACTCCTCTCCTCACCATTGATGCATAAGGAGAACTCTGTAGCTGTTGCTGTCTCATGTGTGATGAAGAATGGATGACAACAGCAGTAAAAATACCCTGAGCTTTCACTTGATAGACTAAGTGTTGTTTTAAAGATTTTTCCCCCTCAATCACAAAATATTTGGCAACTTCAGCTAAAAATCTTTGCCTCTGGCCATCGAAAACCCCATTAGCCACACCTTAAAGGTCACATATTATTCACTCTTTCATAGCTTTTCAACATAAATGTGTTCCATGTGTTCAGAGACCCTGAAAATATGAGAAAAGACCATCCTCTATCTTTTTCTCCTGCTCCATCTATCAGGAACTGTGTACCAAAAAGCCAGTTTGATTTGCCTCTCTTTGTGGCATCCTATGCCATGCCTATGCATAAAAACCCAAACTGACTTAAATATTTGAAGATAATTTATCCATAAGACAGGAGCTGCTTAAAGTATACAGTGTGGCAAAATCAACAAGAGCATAATGTACGTAAAGAAAAACCTTGGATGGGACTTCTCAAACATGAGTGCTATTAGAAATTCACTGGGAACTATTCAACAATTATTCAAAGATGCCCCCATCCCTAAATATGCTTTAGGAAATGCTATACTGACCTTGTGTGGAAAACACCATGCTACAGATGTTTACTGTAGGCTAAATACAAGAGACTACTGATGCATGGAATAACGTGATATTTGGTGTTATCGTGTGATTTCAAAGTGCCTTAATGTCTGGTCTGATATTCAAAAATGATCGCCCATCCCTTGTATCTTCCAGTGTGTTCAGTTTTGTGAGGGTTTAAGACGTCAGATCTTACCTGTAAGTCTCTGAAGGGGTGGAGGAGAAGGCCCAGAGGCAGCCTGGCCTTGTTGAGAAGAGCCTGGGTCTGTGGGATGCTGGACAGGGTACACCTGAATGTCCTGATCAGCAGAGAAACACGAGGAGAGAGGTGAGTAACACATCAACAGATAAGACAATGACACAGTGAAGATGAGGATGTGAAAAAGACACAACTCAAAAGAAATCTTTCAAATAACAGAGGATTGAAATATGAGCAAAATTAGTCATTTTAAATAACAATGTTTAGTTAAACCCTCCTTCACTTTACTTACTGTGGACTACAGTTGACTTTCTTCAGGTCGGGGCTGAGGTTGGGTTCGGGGGCTTCGAGTGGCCTGGGAGGCAGCAGGTTCCTCTCCTGCAGCAGGTTGACCGGCCTCAAGGCCTCCACCTCCAGCTCTGGCACCCCGCTCAGCCCCCCCAGGGCTGCAGACAGCTGGGACAGGTTTGGGAATGGCTGCAGAGGAGGGAGAGAGACATAACTACTTTTTAATCCTGTGATAAATCAGAGCTGTCGTCAGTATGACCACGGACAAACATATATGGCTCTCGTTGCTCAATGCTTCTCGATGTTCTCCAGCTAGTCTCTAACTGTGTCTGTTTGCTGTGAGGTGCTGAGCAGGTGGTGTGCAGTGGATTCATCAAAGCTTTCTTACTGAAAACAGCTGAAAACAAACAACCACTGTCCTATTTCCAGCTTCACAGCCCCCCTGGAATTAACTGCATTTTTCGCCCACTCACTTAGCTCCTTTTCTCTGCTCCTATGGCAGCTCGACTCCTCTCCTCACCGTGGTTGTATAAAGAGAACTCTATTGCTGTCTCGTGTGTCACCAAGAATGGATGAGGAGAGACTTGTTGAGGTCCAGAAATATTCCGAGCTACATGACCCATAATCCAGTCTTTATAAAGACCATAGCCAAAAACATAATGCCTGCAGAGTCACAGCTCTGGAGATTGCAGATTCAAAAATTTAAGATTGATTGGAAATTCAGGTATCTTAAACCAGGCTGGTAAAAACACTTTTCATTTGCAAGTTATAAATAAAGGCATCAACAATAACAAAAACAACAAAAAACACTTCTCTTTATTAAAGCTGTGGCCTCACCTGGGAGTACTGCTGGTAGCCTGACTGGCCGTACGGGTCATGAGAGGGCGAAGAGTCAGCGTGGGTGGCCGGTCCCTGCCGATACCCTGGCTGCATGCTGGGGTAACCATAGCTCGCATAGGGCGCGGCCTGGTTGGTCATGTTGTTGGAGGGCGGCATGGAATCTGGACAAGAGAGTTCAGGGTTAAAGAAATGTGACATATTTTTGGAGGACAGGTGATTGTCAGTGTTTTAACCTGATTAAAGGTCAGCGTGGCTGTACAGTGCATTTTGGAGATATGATATTTAAGTGGTAAATGTGTGTGTGTCTGTTTGTGTGTGTGTGTGTGACCCATTTTCATCACAGGCTTTTACATAAATTGAGAAGTGCATCTCATCATCCTTCACTACAGAAAAATATCACCTCTCTCATCTCTACTACTTTTTTAACTTACTCCAACGTGTTTTGAAAAATGTGAAAAAATAAATAAATAAATATATATATATATATATATTTATTTATTTTTTTTGTAACTAACACAGTGTGCTAGATGCAACATGATATATTTTCTCTCATCTTTTTTTAAATTCTTATAATACGGCACTAGAGTATTTCTTTGGGAGATGTTGCTTATATTTACACTATCGATATATGGCTGTATGGAATTTTATATTTTATTAAACATAATGGCAGTGTCATTTACTGCAGCAACTTTCTGAAATCACAAAAAAAACAACCTAGTAAGCAGTGGGACTGCCCCCTGATAGCTGACCAAACATTAGTCGACCAGATATTATTGGTCGCTTAGTCGCAGAAAAAAAGCACACACACAAACAAAAAAACTCCATGAAATTCTATTAGGAGCTGCGCCTTGTCAAAATAAATCCAAATCTATATGACTGGACCATGTGGGAATTTAATTTGAAAGGACAGACACAGGAAGTGTCCACACTCAGCAGTCAGACAGGAGTCAGGTTAATTTCCTGGGCTGGTACCTGCGGTTATTCCACAGGCTAGTTAATAACATGTCGGGCAGGAAATCCAAAGTGTGGGATCATTTTGAGAAGGTGAAGGACGAACCCAAGGTGATATGTAAACTCATCTTCATTGGTCGACTACAAACATGACGTATCATCTGAAACATGGAAGTAGCTACATGCCCATTAGCCCACAGCGTCATTAACAGGTGGCTCGCTCAGTGTGTGACGTGCACTTGTAGATAAAATATAGGCCTATATTAATGAAGGTTCATTAGTACGGTTTTGTATTTCTCTGTAATGTAGCACAGTGTTAACAATGTTACTGATACTATTCTTTCTCACACCTTCAACTCAAACCACCAAAATATATCATTTAATATTAAATTAATATCGGAAACATGCGAGCGACTAGTCGATTAATGGCCCTAAATGATGACTATTGGTCGACTAGGAAAATTCTTAGTCAGGGCAGCCCGGGTAAGCAGTTCTGTGATGGGATATTTTGCTGTGTATGCCTATTATTTAGATGAACAGCATGTTTGTGATCAAAACATACCCGGATAGCTGCCTCCTTCAAGGGAATCATAGCTGTTGGGCACCGGAGAGGCACTGCCAGTCGAGGAAGAGGAAGTGTCACCGCCTGAGAGAAGCAGACAGAAAGAGTGAAACACAGAAAGGGTTAAAAACTGAAATAAAAAGCAAAGACTGGTTGAGAGGACTGGTGGTGCAAAGAATTAAATTAATATAGTTAAACAAAGACCCATGGGGACGGCCAAAAAAAGCACAACAGAACAGAGTACAACTGAACAAAAAAAAGTAAGACAGAAAATAGTTTGAAAGATAAAAGGAAAAATAAAAAAAGAGAGGAGGCCTGGGAGAACGAAGGACAACAACTGTAAATGAAGTCAATAAGAATAAGGAAAGGAGGGTCAAGATTAAAAAAAAATGGAAGACGAGGAGAGAAAGACGGGAAGAACAAAAGCGGAGACATGAAAGGGAATGAAAAGCGGCATTTTTTTGTTTGGCCATGAAGAGTGCTGCTGTGTTTGGACTCCCTCAGGCCTCACAGAGAAAGAGAGATGAGGCGGAGTGAATACTGGAAAGAAAACATGATGAAAAGATGTACTTAAGTCTTGGACAAGCTGGCGTACAGGCCTCTGAGGACAGAAAACATGGAGGGAATGAAGGGGGAAAATATGGAGGAGAGAAACATGAGAATAGCTGAAGATTACAAAGCTTGTGTGATGGCTACAGGATGGGACTCATTACCATCATCTCTCTGTACAGCTCTCCCACAGTCCATCATCTTCACTCACACTGACTCTCGCCCCTCTCTGTCTTTCTCCCTACTATAATACACACTCTATAACAGTGATATTCAGTTACAAATTCAACTGGGGCAGATTTTAAAACCAGGAAATGTCGATGGGCCAGAGAAATTTTCAGCAGCAGGCAACCTACTGAACCTATTGGTAATAACAAATTTCGGTAACACTTTACTTGAAGGTATCTACATAAGAATGACATGACACTGTCACAACTATGACATGACACTGCTATGGACCTGTCATGAACATTATGTAAATGTCATAAATGTTTATGACTGCTATCATTAAGTGTCATTCGGTTTTGGTAAAGACAAGTTGACATTGTTCGGGTTGTCTTGTTTATGACAACTTGACATTAATCAAAGTGACATTACCAGTTGTCAAAGTTGTCTTTGTCATGACAAGTTGACATTAAATTTGTTTGGGATGTCTTATAATGACAAGTTGACATTAACCAGGATGACACTACCAGAGGATGTCTTTATGTTAATGTCAACGATTAACCCCACAGGGTGCCTTTAATTTGTGACTGTCAATTATTTTGTGCTGTCCCTCAAATTGCACCATCACTTTTACCTTTAGTTACTAATTTCATACATCTCTTAGAGTGCCAAAAAAAAACATTGACAGAAAAGGGGCAAGAAGCTGCTGAGTTGTGTCTTATCAGTTCATCAACAGCTCTCATTTAAAACTCCAAAAGTCAATAAATCTTGTAGATGAGCATGATGGTGTCTAATGCAACCACAACATCCTCCTACTTACTCTTTGTGATCTCACTTCCTGTCTGAATCTCTGCTGTTCCTGATCAAGATAAGGCAAACATAACATTACCAAAATAAGTCTTGTGGCTGCAGTGCATTATGGTCCACTGCAGCCACTGTTTCCCCTCTCATGTCCAATAATGAATAGGCTTTTCCAGAGGGATTACAAGGGTAGAATATTTGAATGAACCCATTAATCCATGTGGGCCAAAAGGAGGGATCAACAGCAGCAAACCAAGACACGACAGGCCTCGGGCAGAGAGCTCATTGGACGGGACGGGATCCAATTATCTCGACTAAATCGGACCAGCAGACACTGGATTATCTGCTCTGGAGGAGCAGGACACTGGGACAGCTTAGCCTTCTTCCACCTCCCTCAAGTTTCTTCTGACAGCTCCTCATTCTCCTCTGCCTCTTTTCCTTTCTTCTGTCAGATCATAGATTAATAAAGGGGATGCTAGTCTCGGTTAGAACAGACAGGTTTCCTTTTCTTCTTCCCCTCAACTGTTGGTCGTTATATGTTTAGTCACAAGCCCATTTTGCTTGCCCCCGGGCTGCTATCACCTCTGGTTACAGATAATTTCAGCATCATTCATACTGTGGCCGACAGGGTTTCCTTTCTAATCTGCTTCTCACAAATGACACTGATCTCATTATCAGGGCCATCCGTCCACTACAGAGGGATTTCAAGCTTTTGCCTGCAGGACGTTGTTTCAGGTTTCTCATTAGGACACTGAGAGATTCCACGTCACCTTCCCAAATGCTACTGACGTGCTTAAAAGCAACAGCACTCTGGTTGCGTCTTGGTATGAATTTCCATTTCCCGGCTTCAGTTCTGTGACTTAAGGCCTTTACACACGAGGAGTGTGATGAATAAACAATACGAAAATGCGAAACACTCGCCTCTGAATAGTTTGCATAAAAACTATTTATACCAGCAGCAATGCAAATCTGTGACAACTACCAGGATCCTATTGACCCAGAGCAGTTTCTGGAAGTCTGTCTGAGATAAGACAGATGTTCCCAACTGGTCCAGCCACGAGACCCAGACTGCTCTTTAGTCATTAGTTCAAGGTCCACGACATTTAATATATTCAGTGTCATACTCGCATTTGACTATGTGTTTGTTGTCTCTGTTAAGTAGCTTTACATCTGTCTCACGGACAATGTTTTTAGGTCTAAAACATACAAAACAACACCTGGAAGAAGATCAGCTCTGCACTCAGGATTTCTGGTTATGGTCGCTTAGCAACCACAGACACACCATGCCTCTGCACCCTTGACAGTTGGCACTGAGTAGCGCCCAGTGTCCAAAATCCCGTTTTCCAAGTGGTTAAAGACATGGCAAAATAAAATCTTGTGCCGGAAATTCATTGTACTTCAAAAATAAAGAGTATTTTTTACAAACTCGTTTCCGAGTCTCTTACGGTCCATTCAAAATGGAGCCACCAGTTGGGAACCACTGGCCAAAGCTACTGTATGCCATTTTACTGAGTTCCCTTTTAGCTAAATTTCCCTTATATATATATGTATATATGTCTAAGGCTTTTATTGTGAAAGGTACAAATGTAAGTAGTGGATCTGTTACAGCTTTGTCAAGGTTGAAAGGAGCAGTTTGCCATGTTGGTTTAGACTACAGAGCCTGTGTTGTTGTTTTTTTAATCCCTATAAATGGGAACTGTGACCGTGACTTTACACATGACGCTCAGAAAAATCTATTGCATTTTGAAAAAATACATTGCATTTTTGCCGTGGCATTTTTAAGTTCTGTGTGAACTGTCTGCAAAAAACCTCTACTGGCGTGAAAATCAATGGCTGGGAAAAAAAACCTGCGCGTTAAGGCTTCTGTTGTCTTGATGTGTGTTGTACTTTTACGTGAACTCGCCAGCAAATATATTCCCCCCTTGTGGAACAACAAGGACAACCCTCAATCTTGAATCTACAATCAGTGTGCACAGAGAGAGAAAGAGTGACGTTTCCTCACGACCACACACTGTATGTGCTACAACATGTGTTACAAATCCAACATGTGCTTGAACGAGCGCTGCCGCGATAACAAGTACATCTTGTGTCATTCACTTGAGACGACTCTCATTTTAGCACTTGTGCCAGGGTGACTCAGCAGGTTTGGGAACGAGGGCACAAGAAGACAAATTGACTGAAAGCAGCCCTAAATCATACTCATCTATAACAAAAGTTAAGTCACTTTGTGTAATCCCCTTTCGGTCTCCACATTTAAAGAGTGTGGTCTCATGCATAACAGTTTAACACAAGATAATCGCATGTCATGTTGTATAAATGTGCCATAAAGTGACATGTATCTCATTTAGATATTATTTTGGCAGATATTATTTTCAACTGGTATTTTGTTGCAGCAGACTACCCGTAAGAAACCGGGGAGAACTGAAGCAATCACGAGGGGGAATCTTTTTATTAAGAGGTGTAAATGAGTGCGAGCTGTGCAGTCACTTGGTGCTCTCTCACGGGGAGCAGGCGAGTCAGCAAACATGTACACAGAGAGCCTGCACCTGCTGGCAGGGGAGTGGCTATATTTAAAAACCTGTTAACCTCTGGCTGATGACACAGTTCCTGAGGGACAGTCATCAGCGGAGCACCTGAGTGGTACATAACAGGCATATGCATGATGACACCGTTAAACCTCAGTGCAGAATCATGTGGTCCAGATATTTAACTTTTCCAACACAGAATACTTAATATCAAGTAAACATTTTTATGGTGGACACTTTAAGGGCTGCAACACACGTTTATTTTCACCAGTTATTTTATCATTCAGATAAAAGAGAGCACCGACAGCAGACAGACTAGACAGAGAAGCACCATGTAAAACCAGTCAAGCCAGGCACCGCTTGGATTTTATGCGCCTCTATTCATGCTGTTGTGGTACCAATTACTTGGAGCGACTAAAAAAGATGAAGAAAGAGTCACAATACAGCAAAAAATAACTACACATAAAGTATTAAATAAGGATTGTTGAATATGTGACATCAACAAAGAAGTCCTAATCTGATTAAAACTGTGTCCATATTAGGTTTGCTGGAGAGTGCAAAGGACTTCTGTTCAAAATGATCAACATGTTCCTATGACAATCTACGATTTGAAGTAGTTTCACTGCACATTACTGTACAAGGAGAATTCAGTGCTACATTTCCTTCTGTAATGCCACAAAAAGCTGTTGTTTTTAGACACATCACTGCCTATCCTGCTGGAATTGTGCCCCCAAAAGCAGGTATTTGAAGCCAAAACATAATCGTTTCCTGACTATAACCAAGTGTTTTTTGTGCCTAAACGTAACCACACATTTACAACAGAAATGTTGATGTGATGACAGTAAATGTGAGATAACTACTACTGTCTCTTGTTTGGATTTTATTTAAATTCGTCGATGCTGTGAATTGTCTACCATGTGAAAATTTAATGTCTCATCTTGCTTTCGCGTTTGGTGTGGACCCCCGGAAGAGTAGTCGTTACTGTGTTGACAAATAATGGGGATCCTTAATAAATACTAATTAATAAAGAATAAATAATTTTGAAATGTAAAGTTTCAACGTATGTTTCACCTGCTGCTTACAAATGTAAAACATCTGTGGTTTGCAGAAATGCACAAAACCACCATTTTTTCTGGTGACTGGGTTGCTTTCAGAGGTCTGCTGTGATTTTGTATGTACTTCTGTTCAGACTGACTCTGACTATGACCATATCAAATCTTAAGTTATTTTAACAACAGTTTTTCAGAAACTAAAAAAAAAAAAGGCAGCTAAAACTACAGAACACATTGACGATGTCCCCATATTTTGACTGTCATTAAGCAGAAAATGTCGCAGTGGTCAAAGTTGAATTTGTTTTGGTCGGATCCAGCCAAACTGTAGTGGAGGTGCAGAGAAAGAAGGTCAAATATGCCAAATGATGCAGTAAAAAAAACCCACACGGTGCATGTAATTTTAGAAGCTACAAACACCGGTGCATGTACGCAAAAAAAGTATTTCTAACCCTGCCCTTAATTCACTCTGAGGAGTCAAGCTTCTTAATGTCAGATGTCAGAAATCTGAGATAAAATGTTCACTGTAATTTTCCAGAAGGTGCTAGTTCTGTGAAACTAACAGTCCAAAAAACAAATATATTCAATTAACAATTAAATGAAAGCCAAGAGAAGCAGCAAATCGTTACATTTTAGATGCTATGACCGGGTGCAAACTACTAATTTTTATCATAATTGTTGCTGATTAATTTCTTGTCAATCGACTATTTATTTCAGCGCTAAACAACTTACAAAAGTTAAGTTTTAAGAGCCTAATAACAAAGTTTACTGAGTTTTTTTTTTTTTTAATCACCACAGCATGTGGACAGCTGTTAACTGGAGGTGCACTACAGACAGATAATCAGATCCCAAAGACAAATGAGTGAATGAGAGCTAGACCAGCAGAACCTGGCAGAAGCTTTGAAAGCTAAACGCTAACCCACTTACCTCTCACCTTTCTGAGAGACAAAATTTCATGTGAGCGATGGAGCAACAGAGCAAGGCACACACAGATGTAAAAAAAATGATTCAGTGTCAGTAGTGATGACTGTGAGGGGGAAAGACAGCGAGCACTGGGTGAACTTTGGAAGGCTGTTGAGGAGGCAGCGGGAAGGAGAGGGAAAAATCTGATTAGCCTCTTAGAAAGGGGGAAGGTACCGATGATGAGCTGTGGACTGATTAAGCGTGTTGGTACGTAGAGCAGAGGTGACACAGAAGGGGAGAGCGGTAACAATCAAAAGTGACGGCGGTCAAAATCACAGGTGCAGCTCTATTAAGGATTTTAGGGCATGGGGAAGTTTAGCACAGAGGTGAATGAGTTTATGAGGATGGACAAAGTGGTTATGAATGAGTTTGTTTGGGAGGTAAAAACTAAAGCAGACCTGCTTCCTCATCCTCCTCCTCCTCATCATCATCATCCTCAGAGCTGGATGACGAGGGGGCTGCGGCTGGGCCTGATGTGGTGGCAGAGGCAGAGCTAGCTCCATTATTAGCAACATATCCATACTGCATGCCTGTTGGAAGGGGGGAGAAAACTGTCAAAACTGGGTGATCGACAGCAGACAGGGCGACCGAGATCAGGCAGTAAACTTCACCCACGTGATGTGTGTGTGTGTGTGTGTGTGTGTGTGTGTGTGTGTGTGTTGAAGCAATGAACTAGCTTCTTCCATTCACTTATCTCTGGGAAATCTAAATAGGCCAAGATATTTTGAATTCTCCGGCAATCAGAGAGGGTGAACTTGTTTGGTAACAAGCTGTGTTGCTTAACATTTACTCTATATCCAAGTCTACATATGACACCAGTAACATTTCAGAGATAAACTAAGAAGTTGGTTTAAAAAAAGAGAAAACAAAACAAAGACAAATACAAAAAAAAGGTCCAACAGAGACATCTTATAACTTCATGCTGACGTTCACATGGATTCAGGCAGATGGTAGACGCCAAACCAGGCATCATTTTAGTGGACGAGACCAGGAAAGTAAAATTAGTTAACGCTTTTCACGTTTTCACAAGATATTTTCAAATCAAATTTCTCATTCTCTGCACGGGTCTTAGCCTCCGCCAGGGTTGTCCCTTATCACTGATCCTGTTTGTGACCTTCATGGACAGGATCTTGAGGTGCAGCTGGTTGGAGAAAGGGGTCCAGTTTGGGAACCTCAGAACCGTGTCTCTGCTTTTTGCAGATGATGTGGTTCTGTTGGCTTCATCACATCGTGGCCTCCAGCATGCACTGCGGCGGTTTGCAGACGAGTGTTAAGCAGTCAGGGATGAGAGTCAGCACCTCCAAATCTGAGGCTACAGTTCTCTTCTGGAAACTGGCTAATTGCCCCCTCTGGGTTGGGAGAGAGTTACTGCCTCAAGCGAGGGAGTTCAAGTATCTCGGGGTCTTCTTCACGTGTGAAGGTAGAATGAAGCGTGAGATGGATCGGCGGTTTGGTGCAGCGTCTGCAGTGAAGAGGGAGCTGAGCCGGAAGGTGAAGCTTTCTATTTACTGGTCCATCTACGTCCCAACCCTCACCTATGGTCATGAGCTCTGGGTAGCAACCGAAAGAATGAGGTCATTGATACGATAAGTGGCCGAAATGAGTTTTCTCCATGGGGTGTCTGGGCTCAGCCTTAGAGATAGGCTAAGGAGCTCAGACATCTCAGAATAAAGCCACTGCTCCTTCGAGTTGAAAGGGGTCAGCTGAGGTGGTTCTAGGCAGGTTCTAGGGCTTGGGACATACTGGAGGGATTACGTATATCATCTGGCCTGGGAACGCCTTAGGGTCCCGCAGGAGGAGCTGGAAAGCGTTGCTGGAGAGAGGGACGTCTGGGGTGCTTTGCTTGGCCTGCTGCGCTCCACGACCAGGCCACGGATACGTGGATGAAAAAGGTTGGATGGAAGAATTTTTCTCGTGAAGATATCTTGTAAAAACACGAAGAACATCTTGTTGTAACATGAAACTTTTCATGTTATTGCCTGATACTGATCAGTTTATCTTTGCCTGATGTGGCAGTTCTATGACTCCTAGTCCTCTGCGACACATACAGGCGATCTGGATCAATGACTTCACATCACCAGGAAAATAATGTAAAATAATTATCATTAAATTATTTTATTTTATATATTTTATTCCATTCTTTGCAAACAATACACTATCACCATCACAACTTCTCATCATGCATGTTTCGTTTCTCAGTCCTGCAATTTCATCTGACTGTTTTTTGTTTTGCCTGTGCCGTCCAGAAGGAGTTGTCCATCTGCCGTCTACCTGTTTCCATGTGAACTCAGCGTCCCCTGACATGTAGAGACAGCTAGGTGTAAATTAGGCATCAAATATATTGTGTGATTGGAGAACTTGCAGATGTGTTAATGCCCCTTAATACTCCTAGTCTGTGAACACCCAACAAGCTCAGCCAAATATTTTTTTCCCCACTGCCTTTCAGATTTTAAAAACATTACAAAAACTGGCCACAATTATCCAAATCATTGCATTCAGTGTTACCACAGCTTTTACCCAACTAAAAACAAGCAGGTCAATTAATTCAACATTAATTATCCTCTTGAAATACTTGTTATAACAATGTGTGGCTTTAAATACGTGCCTGTAGAGATGTGTGACCATTGTTTGTCCTGTCATTCTCTTGCTAACACATTTTCAGTGGCCTGAGGCTATTATCACTGGGACAGAGGAAACCAATTTAGGCACACAGTTAAGAGGCAACTGGGAGAATAAATCCTGGAGAAATTTAGTAATTGCAGAGATAATATAGTTATTTTACTGTTTTTTTTTTCATATTTATTTTTTGTTCTTAGTAAACTTAATTTTCCAGAGTGGGTTTGCTTGTTTCAGTTTAATTTTTCTTGTTAAAAAATACTTATTTTTATTAGTTTCTGATTATTTGTCAGAAGTTCATAATATGTATGATGATACAAACACAATGCTTTGTGACGGCAAGTGATTCACAGCCATGTAGACATCACAGTCTCGATAAACACATGCACCAATGCCTCCTTGTGTGTTCAAGTGTCTATAAATTTGTCCAAACTTACAAAGACTAAAACTGGAGAGATGTTCTGTATATTTTTAGTTTAGTTAAGTTAGTTTTGCAAGAGCAGTCTAGTTTTTATTTTTATTTTAGTTAACTAAAATGTTTTTAGTTTAGTTTTAGTTGATTATAATAACCTTGACTTATTTGTCCTTTTACACCTCTTAAGATGTTGTTTCCTTCTTTGTCGAGAATGTCAAAGTCAATTGTTTTTGCAACCTAAATTCTGATCGAACACAGGTGCAGTTGGTGCGAGAGTCCTTTGGTGTTAACCTCCCGAGCTGACAGTGAAAAAATTCACGTCTCGCAAACAAAATAAACCAGCAGCTGGCTGCTGAGTTCCAGACTGAAACCCTTACATTTGTATAAGTGCTCACACCTGCACATTTGAGTGTGTGTGTATGCCTGGAAATGTACCCACGTAATCTGCTGCACACACAAAGTGCAGCTGTGAACATGTAATCATATTCACACTCACTGGCATTGTAAATATAGAGCGGGATTTCAAACTGTGCATCTAATCTTGAGCTCAGTGAAGAAATTGCACCAGAAAAGACAAAAACCAGGCACCAGAGCACGGCAAGCCCAAGAGCTGACACTTCTCGTATAATAACTTCAAATGTTGAAACACTGAAGTAAAGCAGGTAAGGAAATAGGTTTTACTTCAACACAAATTCCAGCCAAAATACAAATGAAAGGACACCTTCTGAAACTATGGGGTGTGGGGGGTTTTCTGCAAGCAGTGAAACAAAAAAACAGGAAATTGAATTTTTGGTCTCAAGATTTAAACCAGACTTCCAGCTATTTAAATTACATTTAAAGTGTTCTTTTAAAACACCTACAATGCAGATTATGCCAGAAAGTTAACTGTACAATGGCAGCTTGTCAACTTCCAACTGCGCACATACAGAAACATAAACAGATGAGGCCCATTGCTAACATTCCTTGGTTTGAACGTTCAACAACCTGATTTTACAAGCTGCTGTTCATCAGTACCAGCAGCAATGAAAAGCATTAACTATGCTGACTAATCTTTGTGTGTAAGTGTTGTAAAATAAGATACAACACGCTCACTCACGATTTAACGTTTAAAACAAGGACAGCACTCCAGTTTGAATTTTTAATACATTTCAGGCAAGATGCTGTTCTGTGTGTTGTGTCACATTTTTTTGAATATATAAATATCGTTACTACCTTGGTGGCGGCCCGGTGAGGAATGGACTGAAGTGGAGGGGGTTCCTGAGGGCGGTCGGTCTGCGTCTGCGCCACCACTGCTGTGTACGACCCCGCCGTAGGAGTCATAGCTCAGAGAAGCCTGATGGCTTTGGTCATAGTGTTGGTGGACTGCAGTTTGGGAGGCAACAAAGAAAGGAAAAAAAACACACAAATTAAAAAAGGCAGAACATTTCAAATCGGGAAAATGGAGGTCTGCCTAACCACAGATCTAATTCTTGGATAAAAACAGACACTTGAAGAAATACAAATAGAAGAACTACACACAGTGTTAAAAGTTGAAACAGCTGTCAATCAAAAATCCATTAAAATTTGACTTTGCTGCTGGCAGTCTTCTCAACTCCACAGCGAACTTTCTAGGACTGCTGAATGGTTATTTTTGAAGTGAGAAGAAAGGACAGAAGAACGCTGATCAATTCACAGCCTTTAATAGTGCAAACAGGCCAGTGTTTCAGCACCACTGTATCTTCATCAGTCAACGGTTATTTGTGACTTTACATGAGTACCAGTATGTGTGATTTTTCATCCTTATATTGGCTGATACAAACATGGATTTTTGTAGGAGTCTTAGCACAAACGCAGGTGCAAAACAGGTCACAATTTAGAGTAATGCCTACTTAAGCTACGAGACAAGGAGAAAAAATAAAAGACTACAACACTGTAGTTCAGCAAATGTTGGCAGCAAAGTATCTGACTGACACCAATCTTGCTTTTGAAACCTAATAATGACCAATACAGTTTGTACGCACACCTCTGCAACACTAAAGTTGATCAGTCCCTGCGTAAATCAACCATTCACACATACCTGTGCTTCCTTGACCATTGACTGTCGGTGCCAGCTGACTGGGAGGAGCCACACTGTACCCAGGCTGCACTGCTGTTGTGGAGGCCGGCCGAGAGGTGCTGTACTGATGTAGGGGTGCACCCATCTGGGTGGGCATGCCTCCATGCGTGGAGGTGCTCTGCGAGGAACTCAGGGTGCCATACTGGCTACTTCCTGGCGCAGAAGGGTAGGAAACAATTGGATAGACGGGAGCTCCAGGGGCGCCAGCTGGTGCAGGAACCAAACTGGGCTGCTGCTGTTGAGAGTGCTGTGCTGGGGGAGCGTGGTATGACTGCTGTCCATAGTAAGATCCTGGAGGGGCATATGGCGGATGCTGCTGCTGGAATGGCTGTTGGTTGTAGTGGGCATTTGATGGTGGTGGTGCTGAAGAGGGGAGGGTGGCATATGGCTGAGATGGAGGAGCAGAGCTTAAGGGAGCACAGTATGAGGAGGGTGCTACATGATGCTGAGAGAGGTGCTGCTGCTGCTGCTGATGGTTGCCCTGGTAGTAGTTAGCACTGTGGGCACTGTTCGTAATGGGTGCTTTGTTGGGAGCAGGAGTGCAGTGGGCAGGGATGGTGGGGTAGCTCTGTTGTTGAGGTGGGGCTCCATAGCAGCCTGTAGGTGGATGCATGGATTGGTATGTCTGTGCTGGACCTGAGAAGAAGCACGGAATGGTCAGGTGCATGTACAATTAGCTTAGCATAAAACATTCATTCTACCTCCACCACAGCTCACAAATCAATGAGAGGTTATCAGTAGTTGCAAACAGCAGGCTTCATCAGCAGCTGATACTTGAGCAGTGAGGGTTAATACCCGGTTAGCTCTGTGCTGATTACACATCCCTCACAGCACAGCAACAGCCATCAATTAAAACTAATTTAATGTGCTGTAAATTTACTCGACTTATTATTTATTAAAGCTTCAATATGAAGCTGGCTTCGTGTAATGAAATGTGCCATCTGTCAAACAACTTTTATATTGCTAACATGTTTAATAGCATCGATGAACGCTAGCTTAAAAGCTAACGTTAGCCGCTAGCTATCTCGGTAGGGTTTCAATGCTTTGGTTAGCTCTTAAGCTAGCTAATGTTAGCAAGTGGCTAGCTTAGCTGAAACCGTCAGTTTTTGCCGAAATTACACGTCGCTTTAATTTATATTTAATGTTACTGTTCAGTTAACACCAGAGGACAGTTGAACGAAAATAAAAAATATATATCACTGCTCAACAAACTGATATCCCAGAGGGTTAGCATGCTAACGCTAGCGAGCTGGCTAATCGCATCATCCGGCCTGCGTTACCGTTCTGGTAGGGGGGCGCAGCTCCTCCGTTCGGCGTTGAGTTCTGGCTGTAGCTGACGGAGCTGTTCAGGTTTGTGAAACCCGGCGCAGACATGGCTCTCCCGTCCTCGATCCCACGGATACACGGGTGGGTTAAATACACATGAGCGGCGCTGCCCCAAAGCCTGGTGTCACCCCCGGAGAATGCGGCAGAGAGGTCGCTGCTGGTCGGTGAAGACCGGGCAGCCTGCTGGGTCCGCTCGGGCTGAGAGCTGAAGCCTCCAGTGAGGATGCTGAGGAGCTGAGCCTCACTGCTGCCCGCGGTCCCATCACTCCCTCTGCTGGAGGCTCTGTGCAAATATGTCTATTCGTTTTTGTATTATTTCATTGAAAACACTTTCCTGTATCTAATCCAGTTTATTTGCACCAAGGGTACTTAACTTGCTTTGCCTGGGGGGCACTACTGCAACATGACAGGAGGCCAGGGGGCCAGCTGCAGCAGCATAGTCCAGGTGTATGCTTAGCCCAGACCTCTGCTGGGGCTCCAGAGGATCCTCCCTTGGCTCTTATCTTTGATAAACAAGCTCTATTTTGATTGAATATTAAAAGTACAAAAAGTGCATTTATTGTCCTTGTGAATTAAAAATGACAACACATTTTATGTAGAAGAAAAGTGGGAAACTGAGGGAAACAGCAATATCAAAAGGTGGCGTGGGAAATCTTAGATGACAAGCTATGGACATCGACCAACTCATTGTCTTGGACAGAGTTTAACTGTAATACTGTGATGCATTCAATGGACAATTCAATGTAAAAACGCCCAAACTCGATAGTCCAAGAAGTGTCGTGATGCACTGTGATACTGCTAAAATCCTGAGATATATCGTGATACAGTTGTTCACAGTAACCCCTGGTGCCCTGCTACACTTGGACCTTTTTGATTACTATTATTTACTTATTTATTCATCTAGTTCTGATTTTGTTAGTTAGTTTAAAGGATAGTGGTTGTTTATTCATCTGCATGTTTGTTTGTTCTTCCGTCTATTTGTCCACATGGCTTTGTACCTGATGATTTCTTTTTTTGAATTTAAATAAAAAGAAAATTACAACAGAATTAGAAAATGGCTGGGAGCGCCTGGCACCCTGTCACTGGCCAGCTTGGCCCATGGGTGGTAAATTGAGTGTCACTGATTTATACTATAGATGAGACAAATCACAATTCAACCTATGCCCTTTATTTCTGCTTATTTGTGTTTTGTCACAGGGTCCAGATTTCTTCTGAGTCATTAGTTCGAGGTCCACACAGTTTAATATATTCAGCGCCATACTTGCCTTTGGCCGTGTCGTTGAGCTAGTTTGTCTCTGTTCAGTAGCTGTCTGTAAGTCACTCACTCCACAGAAGAAAACCACACTTCAAAGTAAAAGCTCTGGGCTGGAAATTTACTGTACATAAAAATAAAGTGTGTGTGTGGGGATTTTTTTTTTTTTTGGAAACTTGACACGATTGTGAGTCACGTATGGTCCACTCTGAATGGACCCACGACCCAAGTCTTAGAAATTATCAGCGCTACCACAACTGTTCCTTTGATACCAGCTATTTTATATTAACAACTGAAAAGTCATGTGTGATATTTATATGAATCAAAAGTAAATTGATTCAACTGTGTGTTTATTTTATAAAGACTCAGGGGTTAAAATCCTTCTCGCTGAGAACTGGTGAAATTACGATTTCACTCTACACCTACTTACTGGTGTAGCAGTCTTTTGCATGGTTTCATACTGACAGGAAATTACTCATATGCTGAGATGTGTCATGCCGAGTAAGGCACAAAATAATGGCTGTAAATTCTGCATATTTTTATCGACACTTTTTTTATGCAGCATAACGAAAATTACTTAGATTTAAAACTGTGTGTGAAACCATAACATTTAAAAAACATGTAATTAACATACATAATTGTCAAACCACTGATTGGGAAAAAAAGATAAATCCCATATGTACAAAAACACCAGGCATTCCAGTTTCACAAAAGTCATGTTTTAAAACTCATATTCTGACATTTTCTCAATAAAATATGAACAGTTTTATCGTCAAATATCAAATTCACAGATCAATAAAATTCCTTACATAAAGTAATCTGACTTAATTCCCAAAATTTATGTATATATAAAAAAATCACAACTTTATATAATATACCAGGCACCTTTCACTTATTGTAGTTGCACATTCAGGTTAATGTTCCCTGCAGTCGTAACCTCTGTAGCGCTACACATCCTGAGGGATTCTGGGACGTCCATCAGTGCACTCACACTCCTCTTTGTGATGTGGGGGAACAGCGGGGGACTCCTCGCTCTGAGTCTGTCCTTTGGTTTGGCAGGTGGGGCAGCAGGCGGTGTGTCCGCCCTGCCGGCAGTCAGGACAGGACAGAACCAGCTGACAGCAGAAGTTGGTGGAACAGAGTTTGTACTGGTCCCAGGGACGGCCGCAGTACCTGCAGTCTGAACGAGGACACGAGTCTGACATAACTTTAAATACATCAGACAACGACTGAGTGTTAGTGTGCAGTAATGTTTTATGATACTGTTAACAACTGCACACACTAACCTGAGATGATGTCACTGTTGGAGGAGATGGCGTAGCGTTCATCAAACACAAAAAGCTTCCCTCGATAGAAACCCTCTGGGAACTGCTCCAGATACTTGTGGATTCCACCTTTCAGCTGGTAAACTTCCTTGCACACATCCTGCAGGTAAACATGTAAACAAAAGGCACTGTAGGTTGCAAATGTTGCAAGCAACGTGTCAATGTGGGGCTGAGTATCTCAACCACAGCTCAAAAGTTATGTCATGTTTTCTTCAACAGCTGGTCTGAGGACACAAGCAGACGATGGCTCAACAGCTCCGCCTTGTGGAAAATCAGCAGCCTACAAAATGTGAGTCGCTGCACAACCAGCCGGTCCCATGAGGTGCTTCACATTTAGAAAGATTTATCTTACTTTGGAGCGGAGGTATGCAGAGCCGCGCTCACAGCGGATCCCTCCTGTGCAGTACATCAAGACCTTCTTGTCTCTGAACAGTTCGAGGTTCTGGTCGACGTAGTCTGGAAAGTAGCTGAACTTGCGGATGCTCGGGGCCAGACACTGAGTAAACTGCCCCTGGAGGGAATAAAATAATCACGGTTCAGAATGACAGGCAAACACTGCAGCTGAGCTTTGTCTTGTTTGATTATGAGAACGTTCTCCTGCCATTCTTACAGGGATTTCAAACGTCTAACAGCAGAAACAAGACTGAATATCATTGTAAATCAGCATCTCATCATGGTAGGACTTAAATTTACCCTTGTCAAATTGTTGACCCTTGTCAAAATAGAATTTCTGTCACTGTTGGGACAGAAAATAAAGTTCATCTATTCTATTCTACATTCATTTCTTTGAGACAGTCCATGCACACTGGGGTCCTGGGTGAGTTGGTATGGAATGACCCATAAAGGATCAAATTAAGATCCATAGAATCTGTCCAAGTCAAATCATGTGAAGGAAAACAGGTATAATACTTACAATCTTACTCTCATAAAAGTTGCGGCAGTCCAGGAGGATGGTGTCAGTGCACAAGTCCCCTTTAGCCAACAGAGCCTCAACTTCTTTATGAAACTCCTGCGGCTCCAAATGAACTCCTGAGAGGTGAGACAGATTTGGAACTAACATGACAACCACAAAATGTTACAGAGGAGAACTTCTTACAGAAAGCAGCAGCGTAAAAACACCTGAACAATACGTAGATAAAGAAGACAACAAAGTGAAAATAATAAAGTTAGAGGCATTAGTATCACTGGTAGTAGTGGCAGGATTTTTTGCACTATCTTTGCACCGCATTAATGTTTACACAAACTGTACCTGCCAGCTGGTAGGAAACAACGTCAGGGTCCATTCCCATTGGGACGATTTCTTTATAGACGCCAACCCTCAGGTCTTTAAAACACGCTGCACTGCCATCGCTTGTCTGAACACACACAGACAGGGACAAACACACCAGTAACTACAAAGGACTATTGTTAATATCATTTATCAAACACATTGAATTTGGTGTCTTTAACGGTAAGTTTAGATTCACTAAAGTCACACAATAACACAAACTAACTGATTGAAGTAGTTATAGATCAACAGCTCTGTGGCTTTGACAAGAGAATAGATTAGCTTCATTTACAGTTAAGTTCCCTGTCGGAAAGGGCTATCTGACAGCAAGACAAAGCAGTGAAAAGAATCTCGTGTGCATTTAAACTAATATTGATTTTGGTGGCTCAAGTATGTTTTGTTGCAATCTGGTTTTCTCCTGCCTGCTTCTCTAAACTGGGAGAGCACTGACTATGGATAGGTTCCTCATACTGACCTTAAAATCCTCCTTCTCCATCTTGAAGAGAGGGTGTGAACACATAGCATCGATGTAAATGTCAGTGGCCGTGTTGGTGCCACCAACTGTCCCGTTGATGCCTTCAGTCGCCACCCTCACCTGAAAAAGATGATCATGATATATTTAAAGACGATGGCTGAATTGAATCAAATGTTTGTTCTTTTTTGCAGTAACAGAAACATGCTTCAAGGTCTCAACGTTCTTCAGTCTCTCAGCTGGAGGCAGGATAAGAGAATTTATTCACCTTGCCAGTTAAGTGGAGCTTCTCACACAAACCTTTCTGCCAGGCACAGATGACATGTGGATCCTTCACCTGACAGTAGTGATAATAGAGCAGAACCTTGCCTGGACCCCTGAAGAGAAGAATCACAGAGAGAGAAATCAGTAATGATTTAAAATGTCAAAGGACATGTACAGCATGACAACTGAACCCAGACAGGAGATTCAAAATTTGACCAGTACTTCTGTAGCCGCTCCTCAGAGATGTGACTAGTGTCAGGTATCCACGCAGAAATGTCCACCGGCTCGGCCTCGCGCTCGTCCGGCTGCTGTAGTTCAGGTTCCTCTTCCAGCTGGATTAACAAACGGTCATACGTGGCCTGTGTGAGCTGCTGTATTTCAGTATCATGAGTCCTGGCCACGTGTTTGTGGATGGCAGAGTGTTCACTGAAAGTCTGGCTGCAACAGCACCAAGATGAGCTTCCTTCCTCCTGACTGCCGTCCCTCTTGGATGCAACAAAGGCAGCAAATGACTGAAGAGAAATAAAAGCAGGACAAACTTTTAATGTGCCAAATCTGTTTATAAAATATTAACTATACTGTCAAATGTGTTTAACAGTGGAAACAGCACAGACTTTATCATAGTTCCCAACCTGTTTTGTTTGTGGCCCCTAACAGAGAGCCAGGTCTACTCATTAAAGGTTACACGTCTATGAGTTCAGAGCAGATCAATCAAAAAGTGATGTTAACCTTTAATATTCTTCATAGACACAGGAGATAATTTAGGAGATGAGACTAGATGGTAACTTGAAAAAATAGGAAAAATGAACAGAATTTTCAGTGACATAATTTATTTTTCTTGTTTATTATTCCAGTTTTCATCTTAGAACCCCTTAGATTCATCTTGTGACCGCACTGGTGAGTCCTGACTTCTCTGGCCCGCATGGCAAAGCATCCTTGAGCAAAATACTGAACCCTAAACTGACTGCTTACTGAGCAGCAGGTGATAATTTTTCTGAGTTTTATTGTGCTTCTTTTGAGTGTAAATAAAATGTGTTTTGCCGTGAGTTAACAGGGCAGTAAAGCTAGTCTTAGTTTGGTGAAAAAGTTGTTTCAACCCTGTGGTAGGCAACCTGTGCCTCTTTAGCCCTCTCCAGTGGCTCTCTGTGGCTTTGACAAAAAATGACATGAAATTAAATAAGGTTTTTTGTTTGTTTGTTTGTTTGTTTGTTTTACATTTCCACTGTTATTTATCATTGTTGGAGGCCTAAAGAGATTCTTACATTTCTTCAACTAAAAGGTGCATCATACGTCTACGGCACCTTTTCGTCTATTTTTTGCCAAACCTCAACAGCGGTGGCTAGTCTTGAGCCTCCTGATATAGGCTGGCAATGGATTCTAAATCCATTCAAGTACAAGTCTCAGAGGAAAATACAGAATTTAATAGTACATGGACAGATTTATTTGCTTTCACAACCAATTCTGCAATGGTAAACTACCAAATAATCATAAAAAGCCCACTGCAGAGGAGCCATCTTGCGGTTAAACATATTTTTTGAATGCTTGTGTAGACCTATTTTTAATGTCAATAGGCTGATTTAGACTTTATACAGTGTTACATTAAGGCTCAAATATGTTTTGTGGCTCCAGGCAGATTTTTTTAAATAATTTTGGACATGTTTTGATAGATAAGGTTGCTAACCCCTGTATTAACCACACTAATGCCACCATATACCATATATTAAGGCATGTAAAAATACATGCAGCCAAAGCCTACTGTTGATATATCGGCCCAGCTGACATATCGGTCTAGCTCGATTTTAAAATTGCTATTTGTACAATTTATCTATATTTCAGGCATGTTTTAGAGACTTACATGTTATTTTGACAGACACTGGTGTATTTTAGTGATGGCTGATGAAGGTATGTTTGACTTGAGTTATTACTGACAATGTAAGAAATGTGCCAGAGTTTTGATTCACTCCTCAAAACCTGCTTATGTTACTGTACCTGAACACCATGTGCTCAGCTGTGTTCACTCATCTGTAAATCTTTTAAAAATAAAACCTTGCAGATGTTGTGTGTCTGTTGTTGCTCACCTTCCTCCTGTAGAGGCTGTAGCACCTTCTTTGTGAGGCAGACAGTTGCTTCTCCTGTTTCAGTCCATTACACGTCGAAGCATCAACTTCCCAGTCGATGAACTCTGAGCAAACCGTTTCATCCGCTGCCATGTTTTTACAAAGATCTTTTAAAATACTAGCAAAATAGTTAGCTAGGAAACAGTCTTAAGCCAAGTTAGAGGAAGCTTCTTCCGCTTTGTAGTCTGAACATGTAGAGGTAATAAATCGCCGGGACAGTCGATGCTGACCTAATATTATCAAACATTAAATATAAAGTCTTAAACATGACAATATGTTCATTTTATAAATCCAACTGCCAACAAACGTGCAGCAGGAAAACAGGCAGCGAACACCGGACAAGAAAGGACAGCGCACCTTCCGGTTAACCCGGATGTGCCTCACTTGAATCAGACCGCTATTATTTTTCTGCACTAGCGGCCAGACTGAATGATCTAGAAGCTTGTTTAGCCGACTTATTATTTTGTTTCATATTCACTTTCTCGGCTAATTACGTCGCGTTTACAGCGAAGCGGAGCGACAAGATGTCCAGGAGACGACACAGCGACGGAGAGAGTGACGGTTAGTGGACGTTACATGTGAATTACAGCTAATTCAGACGTTAGGCTAACGAGCGGTGGCTAGCTAACGTTAGCTGGTCATGTTAATCTTTTGCATGGTGCGCTCACGCTCATGCTGATTGATGAATGATTTCACGACGCCAGGTCTTGGTCGTGTCGACGTGCACTAAAGAAATAGAAAGCATTTGGTCACATTTGGTTTCTCGGTCGCAGCTTGAATGCGGGAAGATTGAACAAACTGTTCTAGCAACGATACCGGAGGATTTAACCGGTACGCGCTAACCTTTAGCATCTGAGCTAACTGCTGTTACCCAGTGTGGTTAATTCATATGTGGGCGGCAACTGAGTGTTGTAAATAATTAAAAAATCCCTCAGTTAAAGTAGTTTTTATAAAATGCACTGATGCTATTTTTCAGTCCTCCATAAGGCGCACTGACGCAGGGCTGATTAAAACTATTAAGTTGGACAATCATCCCAAAACAGATTTTCTTGTTGTCATTTAATTAATCAAAGAGTCGTTACTTAAACTAAGTAAACAAATAGAGCATTAACAGAAGAGCCAAGAGTGTATCACACCACAGAAACATTGCACAGCTCAACAGCCTTTTTGTTAGTTGAAGCAGAAAGTAGTTTCACACATTGCTCTTGATTGTAAAACTTACTTGTATGAATTAAAAGCAATGCAAAATCATTATCACTCTAAGTAGGGATGCATGATATTGGATTTTCATGTCATATATGCCAGCATGTAACAAGTCATTTGACCCATACCAGTATCAATGTATCCACTTTTTTGCTACCTAATTTTGTTGGTGATCATCAGGTGTCTTCTGTAGTGGAGTTAACATCATATCATGCATACACATATCCTGATGGTCCACCAGCAGATGGAGACATGAAATACAATACTTTTCAATGTCTGTAATTTTCATTCATTGCGCAAAATAAGAAAAAGCCTCTATCGGCCAATACCGATGATGTGCTGATACTATTGTGCATCCCTACTTTTCTTACAAAAAATATTTGTCTGTTCTTGGGTTTTTGAAGAAATCAAATTCCACATTTCCCCATAATACTGTAAAGTCTTTGAAGATTTGATCAATGGTCCTGCCAGACGTTTTGGTATGAGAACGATGCCAAAATATTTGTAAAGCTATTTCTGCATATTCATAACAGAAAGAACAATTTGTTTGTGTCTTTTTTTTTTTTTAATTTCTACATGTAGTGATTGTTGAAATTATCTAATAATCCTTTCCCTGACAGACACCTTCTTAACTTTATTCTCTGTGAGGAAGCATCCAGACCATCTTGTGTCCCATGAATTGTTTCACTTTTCACTGTCTGTGCAGCTTCTCAAGAACATGTACTGAAGTGGCATCATCACCACACTGACTTTCTCTGCTATTCAGTTCAAAGAGTTGGTACCTGTTGAAGCAATTTCGCAGCACACTTTGAGAAATTTGCAGACTCACAAGAGACAGATGTAAAAATAAACAAATAGTAGTCTAACCGATGCAGTAAAGGCAGAGACGCTCAGATTTTTGTACCTTTTATTGATCAAGCTCCAGAAAGACTTAATCACACATTTCCCTAAACTTAACATCATCTTCTTGTACATAATATTGAGTTAATAGGTAATCCCCATGACATGTTTTTCAGTCTTTGTTAAGCTCTTCAAGTATGTGTTTGTTAAAGTGCCCCTATACAGAGAGCCTATTTATAAATGACAAAGTGTTAATTCTGTCGTAGGGTGGATTTTCCCATCATGGCTGCCCTTGAGTTATTCTCTCAGCTATTGTTTCCCACTCTGCTCAGTCTGTGATTATTTTGTTTCCACATTACCCTTCCAGGAGGTCAGGCACATAAAAGGAGGAGAACGTCGGAGCCAATTGAAATTGAAGACCGGCTGGAGTCACTGATATGTCGAGTGGGGGAGAAGGTAACAAGTCTAACATCCTCTGTGTTCTGGTCTGTCTCACTCCGAGCCAAATCATTGAAGCCATTGAATGTAACACACTAAATTCTCTATTTTTTTTTCTTTACAGAGTACATCATCTCTGGAGAGCAATTTGGAGGGCCTCGCGGGCGTGTTGGAGGCCGACCTTCCTAACTACAAAAACAAAATCCTGCGCATTTTATGTGCAGTGTAAGTTCATACCAGTTCTCACCCTCTGACTGCTGAAACGAGCAGTGTTAGCGTGGTCGTTTTTCACTGAGTTGTCTTTTGTTGACAGCGCTCGCCTCCTACCTGAGAAGCTGACTGTGTACACGACTTTAGTCGGCCTCTTGAATGCCAGGAACTACAACTTTGGGGGCGAGTTTGTGGAGGCCATGATCAGACAACTCAAGGAGACACTGAAAAACAACTTGTACAATGAAGCCGTTTATTTGGTAAGCTGAGTTTTTATCATGAGCACCTAAAATGATGCTTAGACTTATTATTAATGACGACATGTCTTTTTCAGGTGCGTTTTCTGTCTGATTTGGTCAACTGCCATGTGATCGCTGCTCCTTCGATGGTGGCCATGTTCGAAAACTTTGTCAGTGTTACTCAGGAGGAAGATGTACCACAGGTGGGTAGAAGGTTGAGGTGATTATGCTAGTTTGTTGACCGCACTTAAGTTCATCACTTCCTTTATTACGTAACTTATTAATTGTAAATTAATTAGGTTTTGTTTTTTGAGGCTATTTTCATCACACAGAAATTTTTACTCTGCCTAAATCCTGTTAAATGTTCACTACAGAGTTACAAATTAACAGTTACACTCTGTATATTTAGAGTTGGGGGTTTAGAGTGGGGTTGAAATGAGGTGTATGTGATTTAAGGTGTCTTGTTTGCGTCCTCAGGTTCGGTCGGACTGGTTTGTGTATGTGGTGCTGTCCTGTCTGCCCTGGGTCGGTAAGGAGCTTTACGAAAAGAAGGACGTTGAGATGGACCGACTTCTCAGCCAGATCGAAGGCTACCTCAAGTATGATGTCTGCCGTGTTTTCTAACTCATTCTTCTCTTAGTTATTTGACTTATTTTAAATTTTTTGTTGTCCCACTTCAACTTATTCTTACATCAGTCAATTTGTCCTTAAAGTCACACTTGTCATTTCCAGGGGGCGAGTGAAGACGCACGTTCCCATGCTGCAGGTGTGGACAGCGGAGAAGCCCCACCCACAAGAGGAGGTGAGAGACGGATGGTAGAACTACATTTCCCTTTTTATAGTTTAGAAAATAGCTACTGCGGATCACATTCCCATGTTGCTGTTGAAGAGCAGTTCTCAGATCACATCAGTGTCAGTGGTTGTCTCTTCAAGCTCGAAGACTCGGTGGAAGAGACTTTTACTCACAGAATATACAGCCATCTTAGTGAGATGCTGTCTGTGTCTCACTAACGATTATTTTCTTTGTGGATTCATCTGCCCAGTACTTTCTAAATTAAATCGTAAATCATGCATCGTAAAATGTATTATTATGCCGGGCTATAGGTTGCACTTAAGATTTCTCCTACTCTTCTCCTTCCCTCAGTACCTGGACTGCCTCTGGGCCCAGATTCAGAAGCTAAAGAAAGACCGCTGGCAGGAGCGTCACATCCTTCGTCCATACATCGCCTTCGACAGCGTGCTGTGTGAGGCCCTGCAACACAACCTGCCCCCCTTCACCCCACCAGGCCACATGCCCGACGCCCAGTACCCCATGCCACGGGTCGTCTTCCGCATGTTCGACTACACCGATGCCCCAGAGGTACGTTACACAATGTGTTTCTGTTTGCCCTCTGGTGTTGTAGACATTAATGGATTTTATGTACTCATTGTAACCTGTTAACTCCGAGCTGACGCTGCAGACACACTGGTCAACATTAAGGCATCGTATCTGTAATTCTTTCGAAGAATGTGAATTTAATGGGACGCCTTTGAGTCTACAAACTCTGTCCTCACTATCCTCAGGGTCCCGTTATGCCTGGCAGCCATTCTGTGGAGAGATTTGTCATAGAAGAAAACCTGCACTGTATCATCAAGACTCACTGGAGAGAGAGGAAAACATGGTGGGTAACGCGCTTCAGCACATTTCTGTCTGTCTGAATCGACACGTTGAACACGGACTCAAATGTCCTCTGTTTTTTACCCTTTAGCGCTGCCCAGTTGCTCAGCTATCCAGGGAAAAATAAGATCCCACTCAACTATCACATCGTGGAGGTAAACTCACTGTCCTTTGACAAACACACTGAGAAATAAGAGAAGAATTAAAATTTGAAATATTGATTTTGTTTTTCCAGGTGATCTTTGGAGAACTCTTCCAGCTGCCCTGTCCACCTCACATCGACGTCATGTACACCACACTGCTCATCGAACTCTGCAAACTGCAGCCGGGATCGTTGCCACAAGTCGTATCCTTGATTATTTTTGTCTCTGCAGTTTAAATTAATGTCGTCTCCACTTTAAAGAGACTTGTCCTTAACGCTGCGTGTTAGCTGGCCCAAGCCACAGAGATGCTGTACATGAGACTGGACACCATGAACACCACCTGCATAGACAGGTAATCAAACCGCTCATGACGAGAGAAAAACACAACTGTCATACTTCCTGTCTGATTTAACACTCATCCATTTCCTTTCTTATTTCCAGACTAATCAACTGGTTCTCTCATCATTTGAGCAACTTCCAGTTTAGATGGAGCTGGGATGACTGGTGAGTGATTCTGTGACGGACACATTGAGCTTTTCACAGCAGATATTTATTGTTTTAAATTAGAAACGGACATCACAGGTGACAGTTTTGTCCTCTCTGTAGGTCTGACTGCTTGACTGTGGATCTAGATAAGCCCAAGCCAAAGTTTGTCAAAGAGGTTCTGGAGAAGTGCATGAGGTATGAACACATTAGTCCCATTCGTTTCAGTAATTTGAAATGCTTTAAATGTAAAAAAAAATGTCTTCCTTTTCACTAAGCTGAAGTTAATTTACTCATCTTTATTGTCTGTCCTCATCCCGGCAGACTCTCATACCATCAGCGGATAGTGGACATCGTCCCTGCGACCTTCTCAGCGCTCATCCCAGCCGAACCCATCTTTTCGTACAAATACGAGGATGAGAACGCCTGTAAGAACACTTATGTTTTTCTGTCGGCAAAGTCACGCCATGGTTTTATGACTCCACAGTCACCTGATTTGACACAGTGACTATCAACAGGCAAAAATGTTGTGTAGTGTGAACTAGATATACGACACTATAATGAGAAACTTCCTTGCAGTAGTCAGTATCTTAAAACAATGACTCTGTATTTCAAAACAATCAGAAACTGTCAAAATGAGTTGGTAGATACTAACTCATTTTGTCTCTGTCAGCCTCGACTGGTTCCACAGATCCATTTTTAATTATCATATATGTTAAGACATGAATCCCTAACAACATGTCTCTTGTCTCACAGCTTCGTTACCAGGTTACGCAGCAACCATCACTGTTGGAAACGCCATCAAGAACCGAGCGTCCAACGAAGAGATCTTGACCATCCTCAAGGAAGTGCCCAACCCCAACCAAGAAGATGATGATGGTGAGTTTGTTTTATTTAGCGTCATTTTTATTTCTTAATTTTAGGCAGTTTTATGTTTCTTCTGTGCACTCAGCAGCAGCACGTCTTGGAGGACAAAAGTGTTTACATTTCTTTCACTTCTTCCAGATGAGGGCGAGAGCTTCAACCCTCTGAAGATCGACGTGTTCCTGCAGACGCTGCTGCACCTGGCAGCCAAGTCCTTCAGCCACTCCTTCAGTGCTCTCGGCAAGTAAGTTCACCCGCCATGAAAACAAAACACATTTTACTTTCTCTTTTTACCCGTTTTCAAATTTGTCTCCCTCACATAACAAACAGAAAGACACTAAATAAAATAGTTTAAAAATACAGTGAAAACTGCTGAAAATATCTAAATAAACCCCGATTTTAAAAAAAAAAAAAAAAAAAAAAAAAAAAAAAGTGAATTGGGTGGAGCTGGGGAGGAAACGCATTGCTACGCCTCGAGCCTGATAGACAGGTTATTGTGGTAGCTACTTGTCGTAGCCACGTCCTAAAGCACTCCCTCCTTTATTGTCTATTTTACTCTAAATGGGACTATAATTTACAAAGTGAACATCATACTGTACTGAAGAAGACTTGAAACTAGTGATTGAGACCATGAACTTTACTGAGGAAATAAATTAAGTGAGAAGTTAAGTCATTTTCTCAAACTTTCATACAGTCAAACGTCTTTTTGCAACCAGTGGAGTCGCCCCCTGCTGGCCATTAGAAAGAATGCAGGTTTCAAACACTTCACTTTTCTGACCGGAAGGCTGCGTCCATTTCATTTATACAGTCTGTGGCAGTTGTTCCCAGCTGGTGCAGCCACAGGGTGCAGATTTCTCCTTAGTCGTTAGTGCAAGGTCCACACAGTTTGATACATTCAGTTTGGTCATGACACATTCGCTTGTCATCTGCGGTCCATTCAGAATAGACCCACGATCCACCAGTTGTGAATCAGTGGCCTATGGTATAACCACCATTAAGTTTGGTATTAAATGAATCTGTCCTGCGGCCTCACCTGCATCTGATTCCTCCAGGTTCCATGAAATCTTGAAGGCCCTGACAGACACCGACGAGGGGAAACTTCACATCCTCAAGGTGGTTTATGAAGTGTGGAGGAATCACCCGCAGGTACAAACAATACACAACAAATTGAACAGGAAGACGTTTAACCCTAAAAAAAAACCAAGTTGACAGTTTATAACGTGTGTTTTCTTTGTTACAGATGATCGTAGTGTTGGTGGACAAAATGATTCGCACACAGATCGTGGACTGCGCTGCTGTGGCCAACTGGCTCTTCTCTCAGGACATGGCTCATGAGTTCACCAGGTGGGACACATTAAACACAGGGAGGCGCTCCACATGAGGAGATGATGTTTCTCCCAGTGTGGAGGTTTTATCATGTTCACTCTTTCCACTCAGTCAGGACGTAAAAACTGAGCCTCTTTTTCCTACATTATTTATCTCATCATCATGCAGACTTTTCGTTTGGGAGATTCTGCACTCGACCATCCGAAAGATGAACAAACACGTGCAGAAGATCCAGCAGGAGCTGGAGGAGGCCAAGGACAAACTGGAGAAACAGCAGCATAAGAGGGTAACTTAATAACTTTATCCATCACGTCTCACATCAATAATAGATCTGAATGTTTGATGACCTGAGTTGGTTAAAGAAGGAGAGGTTAATGTGTGTGTGTTCACCAACAGAGGGACAGCGGGGACGACGAGGACATGGACAAGAACAGCGAGGATGAGGAGGGTCAGTTGGAGGAGCAGATCGAGAGGCTACAGGAGAAGGTGGAGTCGGCTCAGAGCGAACAGAAGAACCTCTTCCTCGTCATCTTCCAGGTACTGAGGGCTTTCTGGGAATTTAAAACTTAGACACAAGGATTTCACTGCCTTTCCGCTCAGCTTCAGAGCAGTCGAGCAAATGTTGCTGTTACACATTGTGCTTTTTACACATGGCCACAGAAAGGATGTTGTTTCTGTGCATTATTTAATTCATGGCCACACATTTCTTTTTCCCGGAAATGTCACCAGGTGGACTCCGTAATATTCTGACTACAGAGGAGAGAAAAATGATCTGAGTCTAACTTTTTAATTTAGGCTCATAAGATGGAAATGTTAATGTCGCGTTCACACCAAACACCATCTGAATATTTGCGTTGCGTTATTTGCGCAAGTTTGAACGTTAGAATATTTTGTGTTGACTCAAGTCGTACCCATTTAAAATTGCTGAATGGATGGATGAACTCCCACTGGTATGTCCTTGGTGTCATACGTCACTGGAGGATCTCAAGGCTGACTGACTATCTGGTCGCAGATTTTTTAACTCTCACAAATAAGCGTATGACTTGAAATCGCGCTTTCGCTTTATTTGTGCCGCTTAATTCATGTGTTCCTTGAACGCATCCTTGAAGTCCATCGCACCGCCTGGAGGGAATTCACATCTAATCGTGTCTTTACATTGACCTAACATGAAATTCACTTGTGCAAATCGTTGTATTTATGTTCTTGACATGTATTTGTGTTTTTCTGTCCGGCAGCGTTTCATCATGTTGTTGACGGAGCATCTGGTTCGCTGTGAGACGGGCAGCGTGGACATCAGCACGCCCTGGTACAAGAATTGTATCGAGCGGCTGCAGCAGATCTTTCTCATGGTAAAACATTCACACACTCTCACACACTCCAGTCTGCAGTAACACTCTGTGTGTATTCTCTCGATGATGTAATGCACCTCCTCCTTGTGCAGCACCATGTGACCATCCAGCAGTACATGGGCACCCTGGAGAACCTGCTGTTCACCGCAGAGCTCGACCACCACATCCTGGCCGTGTACCAGCAGTTCTGCGCCCTCCAGCTCTGAGACACACACACCAACACACACGTCGATGGATGAATTGTGGACTTGTGTTCACACTGTACCTACACATTAGAAACTACCAGCTCTTGCATCAAGAATCTCCTCATCACAGTTTCTTTGTTTTTTTAAAAATTGAATTGTTTTGTGTTTGGTGCCATTCGACTCGTTAGTTTGTGCGACCACGACTGAGGAAGTCTTTCAAAAGTAGGAAGTCTGATAAATCCTCCGTTATTAATTTGCTGTAGTGTTATTTTTTTTTGTTTTTTTTTGCTCGGGTTTCAGTTTTTATTTTTACATCCTGCTCGTATTCTTATGAATGGGTCTTTTTAAAACCTGTCCGAACTGTCTGTGGAGAGCTGCAGGAACGATCACAGGAGAGGAGGAAGAGGAAGAGGAGGAGGCTTCAGGTCGGCTCTGATTGATTATGAATCTAGAGAGCGCTCTACTTTTTTATATTTGTTTTATGTGGAATTGGGAAATAATTAAAACTCTCCAGAGTCTTTATCCGCCTGCTCGTCTGTGTCACTTTCTTCACCTCAGCCTCGAACTGCCACTCAGACATCTTCCTCTCTGATCAGTACTCAGAGGAGCAGAGACAATCAGAGAGACACAAGGGTGGTACTTTGCTGTGCAGTAGTTCATGGATAAAACACATTAAGTTGCATTACTCATGAACTGAAGCCATTAAAGTATTAAAGGTCCAGTGTTGAGGATGAAACGGCATCTAGCTGTGAGGCTGCAGAACTGTGTACCAAGCGTGTAGGAGAACTACAGAGGTCGACCCAAAAACACAAAGCTGGTAGTGTAAATGCTGTTTTATTAAAGAACGTCCCATGACAAGAATCAGACTCAGGAAAAGCAACTGAGTATCTGAGGTAATATTTTATTGACATTTTAAGGCATTAAAACAGAAAACAGAGAAACTTATTACAGTCTTGGCCTTTAGAAACACAGTGCAGTGAGAGGAATCAAGTGCTTGTGTTCACATGATTACATCTGAACACACAGGAGGTGAAGTCACACACGTCCTCCTGTTTTCTAAATCTTTAATATAACACATTACCTCTTTGGAAAATACAAAACATCGTATTATTGGTCTTTACTAGTGGAAGACATTACAAAAAGACATTCAGTACAAAGTTACACGTCATCTGTCAGAATCAGGGTTCAGTTTGCTCCCTTAATTGCACAAAACCCAAAACCGTCTAGAAAACTAAGTGTTTTACGTCTGCAGTCCTGAAGATGGAAGCTTTTTTTATTTCTACACAATTTAAAGTGGTTAATAAGTGGATAAAAGCTGTTTTTTGGGGTATCACAACACTGACAGACACTTTAGTGAACACAGTGATATCCTGTTTGGTTTATCTGCTCACTGACACGTTTGTTCAACGGGAAACAGTCTGGTTTCACTTTACTCAGGTCTGAAATCCATACATTTAGTTTTATAAATAACCTGCAGTAAACCTCTTGTGTGAGATCAGACGTGTCGATGACGTGTCGAGTTGTTCTGAGCAGCTCCGTTCTGAGTCTGACGTCAGAAAATGTTTAGAAACATCAGCAGTAAACTGAAATCAGGTTTTTGTTGTCGGTCCCTGAGAGTCAAACAGAGTCCACAGTTTGTGTCTGCACGGCGTCAGAAAATAGACAAGAACGTAACATAGCTACGAAACTTGCTTGTGTTTCAAGTGGCTCATGAGTTCAGTGACTGCTGAGAGAAAGTCTGCAACAAAACAGAAGTCGGAGCGTTGAGGAAACATCAGGGATGAACCTTCAGCGACAGTTTGTGAGAATATACAGGTCAAAAGTTTCCTGTAACAGAAACTGTTCCTTGTTCCAGAGCAGGTTCAGTCAGGAGCTGCATCTTGTTTTTGGTTTGCCTTTATTTTCTCAATCAGAGTGAGACTTTATTAAAAATGATCTCGTGCAGCTGCTGGAGGAATCATGATCACTGCCACTTGTTACAGCCCTGTCCCAAATTAATTATTTTTGGTATAAGATTTATGCTCCTTTTCTGGCTTCTACATTCAACATCTACAGATATTCAAACAAAATTATTTGGTTAACCGAGTGTAGCTGCTAGAAAGGAAAGAAATGGCTTCATGTAAACAGAATATTCTGTTTACATGAAGCCATTTCTGATATTCTGAGTTAGGCCTTTCTGCGAATTCAGCATGTTAGGATTAAGAAACACCAGATATGTCAGTATTATTCAGATTTTAGGAGCATGATGAGACATCTGTGCGGCACATATTTCAATTAAAGTTTTTACACACCGCCTCTTTGCTGGGCCATGGTAGAGATGCATACCCAAAAGAAAATCCCACATTTAAGCTCATAAGGAGACACACACCGACTTTTAAACATTACAAAAGACTTGGATATTGACAGGTTTTTGGATGTGCTGAAATATGGCATCACCAACCATTTCAAGAAGGTGGCTGCAGGAATGACAGAGTGAGGTTGTTTTCACACAGTCCAACATGTCCGCCACCACTAAGAAACGTTTCCATAACATATCTTTGACGTGACATACGACTTGTTGGATCAGTGGCTCCCAATTGGTGGGTCGTGGTCCATTCTGGATGGACCGCAAGTGACTCGGGAATGGATTAAGTTTGTAAAAAAAAAAAAACACACTTTATTTTGAAGTACAGTGACTTTCTGACACTGCACTTTTATTCTGAAGTGCCGTTTCCTGCTGCAGAGTGAGTGACCAACAGACAGCTACTAACAGTGACAGCAAACTGGCTCGACGACACGGCCAAACTCAAGCTAAAAATATTAAACTGTGTGGTCCTTGAACTAAAGACTGACGAGAAATCTGGACAATACACATGATGAGTGGATTTCTTTTCAGATTTCTTTGACCAAGTGGTTATAAAACAATCATTTAAACTTAATTTCCTTCCTACAAAGTACAAAATACTTTTTGTGTAAAAGTATAAAATGTATTTTTCATTTAATGGAATGATGAAGAATATCTGCATTTACTGCTGCAGATAAGCTGTTTTAATATTCAGAGGATTTAATTCACCTGTAAGTATCAACAGAATCTGTTTTTGTAACTCAGCATACAAAGAGAAGTTTGATCCCAGTGTCGTACCAAAGAACCAAAACAAAAAACTTTTCACTTCTGAATCTGAGGCGACAAAACCAAGCTACTTTCCTTCTGTGTTTTGCACCAAACAAACTGCAGGAGGCATCACTCCCATAATTCCCTCTGTCTCTCCCTCGTCATGAGTCTCTCAGCAGGTTCACGTCTCCACACTCGGAACGTGCTCCACATGGTTGGTCGTCCAGACGTCGCACTGCTTGTTCCCGTAGGAGGCCTGCTCCTCGGCCTCCAGTCGTCTGTAGCGTGTGTGGAAGAAGATCAGGAAGCAGCAGGTGAAGAAACTGCACAGTCCCGCCATCACCAGCATCGGCACTGAGGGCGACAAACGCTCAGGTTAAAGAACAACTCCAGCTCACAGGAACTAAACAGAACAAGGAGTTTGAGAGTGAGGGAGAACATGTGGTTCCTGCAGGACGACAGAGCAGCATATAAACAGAGGAACTCCTTTAGTGGGTATTGACAGGAACTGGCGAGGGTCTCTGCCGTCAGTCACCCACAGTCACTTCCTGGCCAGTGAATGAGCTTCGAGGCTGGAATTTAATTAAATGCACGAGCAGAATTCAAACTACTCCTCTGTGTGAGTGAGACTGTTGATGCAGAAGTGTTTTTAAATAGTGATTCTTTAGTGAAAATGCATGTGTTTGTACAGCACTGATCATATGACGACAGGTAAATGAGACTTAGATTGTTCTGCACGAGCTGTGTGAGACTCTGTAAAAGGATGTTTTGGGTTAGGATTATTATGGTTATTAAAGGATAACTTTGGTATTTTTCAACCTGGGCCCTATTTCCCCATGTCTATGTGTGCGTATGATTCGTAGGTACAACTCGTTCTAAAAGTGGTTCAGTATTGAGGGAGGTGGATGCAGCCGGGAGTCACAAAACGAGCTAAAACGGTAATGGGGGCAAAAGCATCCCCTATAAGCCCGAGTATACGGACGAGGAGCTCCTACAAACTGAAGAGCAGACGAGGACAGAGAGAGAGGGCCAACGAGCAGACGAGGGTGAAGCAGCGGCTGCACGAACACGAATCTCTGAGGACTGGTGGTGCTCCTGTGGTTGCTGTGACTCCGTGCCCACAGAGGAAGAATGTCTGTGTTGCAACGAGTGGGACCTGCTGCACAGTATTCATGGTCTCGATGTGTCCTGGGATGATACAGAAACTACCAAACGCTGTGTAACTACGTTAGAGGATTTCCCCCCTCTGATCAACAGGGCAGCGCTGGATACCTTTTTTCATGTGACCAAAATAAATTGGAGGAGGCGGCCAAAACCACAGGGACCAAATGGTCAACTATCCATCGAGTAAGTATAACTAATATGTCTTTATGCATGTACTGATACCTAGAATTGTTGTTTTCTTACAGCAACAAGCAAAGCTCTCGCGAGATGACGTCACAGCCCAGAGGAAGTGAAGGGTCAGGGAAACGCTTAGTATGCTATTTACAGAGATAACACTGGCGATCTGAACCAGTCAGTGGCAAAAAAAAAAGCACTTTTAATTCGCAAACTTATACGGGACGCATTTGCCCCCATATCTACCTCGCGGCTGCCGGCTGCATCCGCCTCCCTCAATACTGAACCAATTTTAAAACGAGTTGTACCTATGAATCATAGGCACACATACACATGGGGAAATAGGGCCCAGGTTGAAAAATACCGAAGTTATCCTTTAACCTTTTGAAACCTGAGCAAATTGGCGTTCTTTCTTTTATAAACACTGGAACAAGGCAGTGTGCAACAAAAGAAGAAATTCATCAAAAACATTTGCAAGAAATTAGTAAAGAGAAAATAAAAAGAAAATTAGTTAAAATAATAATAATAATAATAATAATAAAAAGTTTTTCCCCTAGTTTTTTTTTTTTTTTTTTTTAAATCATTTTCTAAATCTTCTTTTCTTTACAATTTGTGGACTTCTTACCAAGTTGCTCATCACCTTCTTTCCCATGTTTTTGAAATAAATCGCGCCAATTTGCTCAGAGTTCAAAGGTTTAAATACTTGTGAAAGGCATCTGAAAGCAGCACAAGAGGAGTGATGTTGCTCCAGGTTTCAAAGGGTTAATTAAATACCGTTTCTACTTCACTACATCATGTAGTTATTCTGATTTTTTAAAAACACATTTATATACCTTAGTACTGAATGTGTAAGGATGAAAAAGAGACCAAAAGCTTAGTGGCAACATCAGAGTTATGATTACTGAGAGTCAAAAGACAGGCGACATTCAGATATGAAAAACTGCTCGACAATCAAATCACCACTAAGTAAATGTACACAAGTAGAGTTTCTGTTTTCTGCATTTAGAGGCACTAACTACAAAGTTTCACCTCAAAATATTTGGTATTTTACCGACTCAAAACTCACTGGATACTAAACTGTGCACGTGCTGTACGCTCGGTACCACGCCTTTGTGACACGCTCACGGTGGTGTAGCGTCATGTGACCTACCCTTCCAGCTCAGGATGGCGTCCCCGCAGGTTGACAGAGGAGCTTCTGTGAGCCGGGTGGTTAAAAGCTGGAGGATGACGATGTAGAGAACAGACTGAATCTGTCTGAGAAGATCACAAACAAACAGTCGTCATTAACATGGAGTTCACATAAAGTACAAAGATGATGTCCAGAAACTGATCAGTGAGTTTCTGTAATATAATCTGAGGCTGAAACCGTTCACCCTGCTGCTAATGATTTCTTTGAGCAGTAGCAGAGATCTGTGGGAAACACCTGGGTGTGTTTAAGCTCCACATTGTTTTATTTTAATAACAATCGATTATCCTGTATACAGTGTGTTATGCTCAGTCAGTAGTACCCTGATACGAAGATGAGTCCGGCCGATGTGGCCTCTCCTACAGGATACGAACACTCCACAGACAGCTCCATGGACACCGGGTAAATGGAGAACCCAAAGAAGCCAAACAGGGAGCAGACGGCGGCCACAGCAGCTTTCTGATTTGGTATCAGAGACACCTGAGAGGACGAGAGCAGCTCTGGTTAGCAGAATGTCAACAGGGCAGAAAGAATATAAATAAACGTTGCATTCATTTTTCCTGATGTGTTTTGTTAAGAGCGGTGTCTCTGTGAACCTTTTCTAACTTTCACATAAATGTATAAATAAATATACATCAGAGATACCACAGCATGACATCACCTATACCTTGCTTAAAAATAGTTAACAGAGTGAGTTAATAACCAACATGGTGGTGCCCGTTAAAACCTGCCATTGTTCAACCTGCTTCTTAGGCAGTTTTATTCCCCTGAATCCTGAGCTCTGTGTATGAAGACGATGACAACATATATCTCCCCTCACCACTGAACCTTGATGATGTGTTGGCACATTTGAATATCCACATAGATTCTTCTTATATAACTTGATAAATAAATCCAGACTTGTGGAAGGTAAACACAGAGAAACTGTTCTTTATGTTTCCGGTGTCCTCTGGACGACCTCTTATAGCGCTTTTATTTATACTGGACTTTATTGAGCTGCTGCATTTGCATCAAAGTAAAATATAGTAACTGTCACAACACACTGATGAACAAAGCCATTAGACTTTAAAGTGTTTGCACATCAAACACTGCGACTGTTCACATTCTGTTTGTTTGTTTGTGCATCATCAACTCGTGACAGACGTGCAAAGTAAATACAGTGTAAACTTCTGCCAGTAAACGACAGCCTCCGAGCTGCATTCCACACACACACACACACACACACACACACACACACACACACACACGAAAGTTTGCTTTACCTCAGAGGTGTGTGTATTCTGAATTGATGATTTAGTTATCAGAGGTAAAGTTTTAAAAGGTAATGTTTAGTTTAAGTTAAAGAAAGTTAGTTTAAGTTACTTTAAACAAAGAAACTTTGCAAATAAAACCTACTTACTATTTAAATGAATGAGTAAATTAACTGATAACAGACTGTCAGAGTCTTTTCTCCTCTTCACTCTCTTTTAAATTAACTAGAAATACAAACCAGGGTGTCTACAGGTATCAGACACTTGGATTTAATGCTTTTTAGTCATTTTTTTTTTTAGATATTTTTAACTAAATTTAAGACTGATTTTTGGACAAATCATCTTTTTCTTATGCAAACACTGCAGGTAAGAAAGATTTGTAACATCAGCAATGTGGACTTTAAGGCACAAGAGCTTAAAGCATATTGACAAAAATGAATTAAAGGATGGATAAACTAAACTAGTCCATACCCATTATGTACAGCACACCATACCATGACTTAGTCATACCAAAAATTAGAAAAAAACAAAAACATTGGTCCACAGGGGGAGCCACAGCCATCGGTCGCATTTTAGCCATTTTTAAGCATTTTTCTGTTGTTATAGCGCCACCCAGTTGCCAATTAGAGTTAAATTTCTCCAGTCACCTTGAGGCGTCCTGTTCTACATATCTACCAAGTTTAGTAAAAATCCATATGGCGGTTAGGCCTAGATAAGAAACGAGCTCTCTAGCGCCCCCATTTTGTTTGATGGGGTCAATAATGGAGGGGTCCCCTCAGATTATGTGTGGTCATATGCCTACAAAGTTGCGTGGTGATGGGTGAAACCCTTGAGATGTTATACACCTTTATGTGATGAGCCACGCCCTCCCATACCTGTTAAGTCTCCCGTTTTGCCCGGGAAACTACCGTATTTTACCCCTCTTTCCCACCGTCCTCCCATATTAGTTTTTCCCCGTAAATCTCCCGTATTATAATATAATTTTAAAAAAAAAAGACAAACATTCCTCTGCCTCTCCAAACTGAACTCTGTCACTAGCCTCGCGAGAACTGCCACCTGCAGTAGCCTGGGTGGCAGTTGCCGCGAGGTTAGTGTTGACAGCGGCAACAAGTGACAAGTGGTTAGTTTAGATTTCCTGTACACCCACTCGCCAAAAAATTTCCCTTATTTTCAAATCCTAAACTTGACAGGTATGCGCCCTCCGCAATATTCATTGCCTTACAGAAGCTCGGTTTTAGTAAGTTTTCCAACTTTTGCCAAGAGGGAACTTTAGATATTGGTCCCTAGATTATGTTCACCCAGTTTCATGCAGATCGCTCAAACTTCCTAGGAAGAGATCCATTTGAAGTGTTTTTCAAAAAATTCAAAATGGCGGAAAATCTATATAACCGGAAGTTATGGGTTCTTGAGGCAAATGTGTTCCTCATGAGGAGAGGCATCTCTGTGCAAAGTTTCATGTCTCTACCACATACGGGGCATGAGATATGCACATTCAAAGTTTGATATTTCAGTCGGTTCCTATAGCGCCCCCCTTTGGCCAATTGATGTAATATTGCTTCATTGGCATCCTCCCATGACCCTCTACCACTGTGCCACATTTCACATGGATTGACCAAGTCAGTGAGGAGAAACACATGGAACACACACACACACACACACAGACAGTTTTCGTCATCAAACAGTAAGATTCGGGGTTCAACATGAACTTTTCCCCCACTTGCCTGGTCGGGAAAATCGATTGAAAATCTACTTGCCCTGAAGTCAGTTTTCACTTGCCCCTATATAAATTGTTTTATTTATTAGTGGTTATCAAATAACACCAAAGACTTAAGTTTATTTTTTCCATCTAATCTTTGTTGCGAAGCCTTGCTCTCAAGCTTGCAGCAAACTACACGATACATAGTTCAGGAGTTTAGCACACATCCTCTAATGCCACCAAACTTAACTCCTGTTTCCAGGATAAGTGAAATGCTCGCTTGCACCTCAGCTCATAAACATTGTCTTTACCCATTTTCCTACGAGTGCCTGATCAGCACCAGGCTCTCAACTGAGATGAAAAGAAAGCAAGAGGGCTCAGTCCTTAGCTATCAGCTTCTGTTTGTACCACCTGCCTGATCAGGTAAGTGTGTTGCTGTATTTACTGGCCCAACATGGAAGTTTACTTTACTACAATTCTGATCATTGAACCCTGAAATCAGACAAAAGGTTTGTGGCAATTAAAACGTCATAAATACAAAATTAAGGCTATTTACTGACTTTTAAGGCCTGATATTTATATAATTGAACAGACTTTAAGGACCTGCAGACCCCCTGCAAACAGGTGTGCAGTTAAAACGACTCCTGTCTTGTGTTCTCACCACTGAGAAGGCGATGCACGACAGAGCAGTGAAGCTCATGTTGATCTTTGTGGCTTCGATGAAGTTCTTGGTCTTGTCGACGTAGAGGCCGAGAGCAGCGGCACCCACGATGCCAAACACGATGAAGAGAGCGCCACATATGCCGGCGAAGTCCTGCAGCAATGAGATTTTATAGGTTTAGGTTTCTCCTCTTTCCTTTTGTTCCATCAGTTACGTAAGATCATTTTAATACTGTCAGTATTTGTGTATTTATAAAGCAAATAGTCAAATTATTTCTTGATCCATGGTCGTTCCTCCCAGTTTCCCCACTTATACAGTCTACTGACAAATTCATCACTGTGTGGTGCTCTCAGACTGTAAACTATGCATTATCCTCCCAGTGTACTCACATTGGTGTATCCTTGCACACACAGGATCTGCTCCAGCAGCGTGGAGAAGCAGGTGAAGACAGCGATGCCCGAACCGAAGCACACCAGCAGGATGAGGTAGGCTTTGTTCTTTAGTAACTACGGACGAGACACAAGTCTATGCAGCAACAGCATTCAACATGGAACCAAAATAACAGCGTGTACAGAGAACATAAAGTGAGCTGAAAATAAACGAATGAAGTGATAAAACAGAATGAAGAAAATAAGGTAGACTGTAGGGCTGCACCCTTATAGTTGAAGAAGAGTCTTAATCGACCAAGTTTTCATGAGCTGGTTGGTCGAACACAAATAAATGTCATGCTGATACATATGAGATGGTACGTGTTGCTGCGCGATGACAGTAGGAATACAAGAAAAGTAGCTGAGGAAACTGACAAGAGATGGGAGCTCACCGCAAGTCTTGAGACCAGCAAATAAACTAAAAATCCAAGCTGCCGTGCTGGACCGATATTTGAGCTCGTCATGAGCTTGTCATTCTTCGACGAAGAGAAACGGGACAAGGCATGTGAGACAGTGTCAGATCTGGCTGAGAGTTCATCTCTGGTGCAAACAGCTCAGAGAGGATCATGGCAGTACAGTATTTATATTCATCAATTGCTTTATGGGTTACTGTGTTGGTGTTAGAAGTTCATAAGATGTCTGATGTTATTCTGTGTTAAAATAAATGAATGAATGACTTCATTTTAGAATCAAAAAAGAAAAAAAAACATACTAAAAACCAAACAAGACAAAGATAAGTGTCCGAAAAGGAGTCGATAGTAATAAAACGTTAGTTCTTCCTTTCTCATTTTTCAACAAATAGTAGTTACCAATTTCACTTACAACATTCTCTCTCAGCTGCGTGACTCCGACCATTTTGCCAATTCCCAAAATGTTGTTGTTAACGTTGTTGTTGTTGTTGTTGTTGTTACCAATTTCACTTACAACATTCTCTCTCAGCCGCGTGACTCCGACCATTTTGCCAATTCCCAAAATGTTGTTGTTAACGTTGTTGTTGTAGTTACCAATTTCACTTACAACATTCTCTCTCAGCCGCGTGACTCCGACCATTTTGCCAATTCCCAAAATGTTGTTGTTAACGTTGTTGTTGTTGTTGTTACCAATTTCACTTACAACATTCTCTCTCAGCCGCGTGACTCCGACCATTTTTCCAATTCCCAAAATGTTGGGAATTGGAAAAGAGAAAAATGAATAATGAACTACAGCGCAGGGAGAGGGAAACAACCCAGAGGGTTCATTCGAAGCCTCCATCTAAAAATATTTTCACAAAGTTATTAAGAACTCAAAAGTACAGAAAGACAATACATTAAACTATACGAGTGATAACAAACTACTGACGGCAAAATATGTTTGATTGTAATGACAAAAAAACAGCGATAGCAGCATCAATTTAAGAGCAGAAAATGTGAGTATGTGATGTGTAAGTCGATGTTAGTGTAATTAGGCGTGCATGTGTGTGTGCGTAACGACCAGTATCAAAGCACACGAGAAGCCCTTTTACCACTGTCAACTCAAGATAACTTAAAAATGACAGTTGAGACGATGATGAAGATTGCTGTGTTTCATCAAAGCTGAAACAAGTTGGTCTATAAAAACTGATGCATGTTGCCAGACAGTTTGGGCACCATTCCCCTTTCGCTTTGTTTAATTAAACCCTGATCATCTGACCACTCCCGCCCTGTAGGACCTCTATTTGGCGATGTCGCCGATTAACTTGGCGAGTATAGTGTTAATAAATTCTGCCTGGTGCAGATTAAAGTGTGAATTAAAGTTCATCTGCATGTTTGTCTTTTCAGCCTCCTGTGTCCTTACCAGTTTGATCCCCTGTAGGAACGGCTCGGAACTGGAGGACTCGGCGCTAGCTGACGGCGGCGTGGGGGGTGAGCTGCTCCGTATCCCCACAGTTGCTAGGAAACAGATGAAGCATGCCGGGATCGCATAGGCAAGCAGCTAGAGGAGGGATGAAACACACATAATGCGATGATAAATGGGTGTTAGCACCTGAAATCAAAGGCCATTTATCATCATTAGCAGGTGAGGTGCCACAGAGCCACACAGTTCAGCTGTTGCAGTTTTCTGTATTAGCAGCTGCAATCCCACAATGCCCCTGGGGGAGCCCTCTGATTCTAGGCCAACTAGTGTCTTTTGTTTAAGATAATTTTGACAGTGTTGTCATTACTGGATATTTCACAGCAGCCAGGGACAGAAAACATTGGAGAGAGGGGGGTTAAACACCACAAAGGCCCTCGTTAAGTTTTTACTGTTATATACCATAAACCACTCACCTTGTTTTAATAATGAGGTCATCTGTATCTAAAAATGTGCTGCATTTGCTCAACTTTTTGTTTTGCATTCAGAACATTTTGCATTGATTCTTTGTCAGTATCAGGGCAGGAAAACATGACCACAGACTGAATACAGCTCTGTCTACATGTGAAGAGATTTTGAAAACTGATATTTTCCTCTACGTCTGGCACACGCAGAATTTTAAGAACTAAATGGAGATTTTTGAAAACAGCTTCTCAGCTTTTTCACAAGCTTTAGAGCTGCTCTTTATGAAAAGTGTAGTAACTTGGTGCTCTAAATAAAACTGACTTGACCAGTGAAGTCACCCCCAGCTGGCCATTAGAAAGATATGTTGTCTTAACTATTCAGACCCGGAAGCTGAGTACATTTCTTTTATTCAGTCTGTGGTTTATCAGCACTTGTTTGCTGAAAACAAACAGCAATGTCCTGCCATGAATGACACTAAACCATGCTGTAAATGTCAGGGCATCACAACACTGAGCCTGAAACCTGACCAGACTCCTCATCAGTGGATTTGAAGACCGTTTAGTTCAGCTCACCAGGTCGGGGATTTGTGCAGATGTTTTAACCACCATGGGAGAGATGATGTTAGCCAGCAGGATGCCCAGGGGGTTGGCTGAGGAGGGAAAAGAGAAGCATGACAGAGGGTTATTCTGGTTTTTGTCATGTGTTAAGAATCAGTGCAGACGTACTGCACTTTCTGTTCCCTGTTCCAGTCGTCCCAGTTTTTATCTTCACACACTGGCTTTGACTTCGAATATAAGGAAACAGTATCTTCAAGAAACAACTAATACTACTTTTATCTATCAGTATAAAAAAATACAGTTAAAATAAATTGTTTCACAGTGGTTATTTATCCCAGGACACATTCTTCATTTTTCTGCTGACATGCAGAAATGCAGGTGCTTCCCCGCACGTTACGGCATGTGCTGAAAATGAATCACTTCCTACTTAGTTACAAACAGCACAGAACAAAACCAACATGGTGGCTCCATTGCAATACATAACACAAGCTACTGTTATTAGCACAAGCCTCCCACCCTGCTCTCGTTTTATATTACGTATGATTGCCATGCTGTGTTTGCATTGGTAACTTCTGACAAACAGTAAGTCACTCACACATAGAGGCGATCATGTTTGCTGTGGCGCGCTGGTGGTCAGGGAACCAGTGAGCTGCCAACTTGGTGGGGGTGAAGATGATGAAGGGCTGAGCGAGGGCACCAAGGGTCTGACCCATCATCGCAAAATGGTATTTGATTTCATAGCCATCCTGCGCAGGTGCAGGTGCCCCGAAGAAGCGCAGCAGGGCTCCGAACATGTTCAGCCAGGCTCCTAAAATCAGCTGCAGAGTGAGGATGGCACAAGGTCATTATGTTGAAACAGAGTCAAGAAGTCATCTACCCTCTTTCCCTCCATTTTTGGTACTAAGAGCTCACTCCTATAATGTTTCTGCACTGTGCTTCTCAGAGATTGACAGTCAATCAAAAGTGTTCTTTCTCCTTAGACTTTTTGATGAGGTTTAGGTTTCTTGAGATGGTGCTCTTGTCTTGGATGATGATCAGTAATGTTTGACTCTATAGCATTTCCTTCATCAAACCTCTCGTTCAGCTTTTATTTCTAGTTTTGTTTCCATTTCAGTCTGTTTTCTCTCTACAACCTTCTGAGGCCTTTCAGCAGACACTGATAACTATCTTTTGCTCCTGGACCTGGAGTGTTTCTTTCCTCCGCACTTTTAAAATCATTCATCACTTGGTTACAGCTTTGTGTTGTCATCATAAACAAACCCCAGCCCAGACCGTGATGTTTGAATTGGAGATCTCAAAGTAAAAAAACAAAACAGTAAGGAACTAATTTCCTGCAACATGCAGGTCCATTATCAACCACAACAGTTGTATCCTACAATACAAATAACACAGGAACTCCAGGTGATGTGCGTACCGTGGACCGTAGCCCGACGGAGTCCAGCATCCACGTGGTCCCAAGGCTGAAGGGTATGGCCACCACCATGTAGACCAGTGACAACCAGTTGATTTTCTCCAGACTGACCTTCAGAAACTGGGCAGACTGGTCTGCTACTGGTGCAAAGGTCAGCCATATCTGGGAAGACATATGGAAATATATTAGAAAATAAGGTCTGTGTCTCTTAAAAACAAGTGTTAGCTATTGTTACAATACGACTGCTGAAACTAATTTGTGAAAATATGAAATACTGCTGTGTTAACCTTCAGTCCTGTGTGAAAATATTCAAGACTGTAACTGTAACTTGATTGGATCAGTTCAGCGTATGCACAGTATGATTTAAGCCCATTTTACAAATGTTAATTCCAACTCCCACTGTACGAGTAAATCGCTATAAAGCCCATACAATTCTTGTAAAAATAGATGATACGGTAACAACGCTACTGCAGTGCATGGAAACATATTCAACATTACTGCCATAAGCAGATTTTCCCAAGAAAACACATTTGTTTTGTGCATGTAAACACCACCAACATAAATCTTATAAACAGGGTCAAGAACACTGAAATGGGACCAGTGCATATACATTAACTCCATATTTAAAAAGGTCAAAGCATTCTTCCTATTCTGCCTGTAAAACAGCCACAAAAGATTATTTAAGGTAGGACGAAGGTTGCAGGGCTGATACACAGGATGACTGAATGAATCTGACCTGTAAACTGAACACTGAGACCACAAAGGCAGCACCAGTACGACTCTCTGCTCTGTGGACAATGAAGAAAACCTAATATATGCGGCCCAGCTAACATAAGCTGGTCAGCTGATCTGGGCACACAATGCCAGTCCTGTCTCCTGCAGGGCGACACGCTTGGAATTTTACATTTTCACACATTCCTCCTTTTCTTATTCTTCAGACCTGTTCATTGTTTGCAGAGGGAAGGGCTGACAGTCAAGAAGATCAGGTTTTCGGATTACTTAGTGATGCTTCACACACCTCTGGTCTGCTTTAACAAAAATTGGATGCATCTTTGCTCACAGCTTCACCGTATAGTTTCATTAGGACACCATCATGTGTCTAGTTTCCGCTCGTGGAGTTTCATATCGTACTGAAACTACAATGCTTCATACAGATGCAGACAACTTTAATAATACAAACTGTTTATCATCAAAGGAAATACACTCAAGTTACTTTAATTCAAATGGACAAAACATATACACTAATATTTATTTTGCCATGACATTTCCAGGGGGTTGGGTTTATCCTTGACTTTGTTTAATGAGCTATATGGTTATTTTTTTAGAGTTAAAGATACTCTTCCAGAGGATAACAGTAATTACAATGGAAGGTGGGGCTGGATATTGTCAGAAGTGTAAACACAATACTCAGGTTTCAGTATGGAACACACTAAAACACTTTGTTTTCTGATTTTTCAATACCACATCGAGGAAGATATATTTCACGACAGTTTTTTTCCCCCTATTCATCCAGGCATGTCCACAGTCCAGAAAAAAGTCCAAAATAAAAATTAAGCAAACCTCTCAAACACATCAGTGTCTCGACAGAAAGCAATCGTACAATAACTTCAGCTGAATAAAATACTGTCTAAAACTATTTACTACTCTGTACTTAAAGGCCCTGTCACACCAAGCCAACAGTCAGCCGTCGATTAATGTTGGGCCGTCAGTAAGCACCTGTTGCCCTAGTTGGTGTGGTGTGTCTGGCACTGTTGGCTTTTTTTTTGGCTGATTCAGCATTTTGAATTCGCATCTGTGAAATCGGAGCCTGATGGTGAATGAATTCACTCTGATTGGCGGTTCAGCTCAGTGTACCAGAAAAGAAATGAAAGTGAGGAAAGTAAACAAAAAGCTTAAGTCAAGAGGGTAAGACCAAAACATCTGGATGATCCTCGGTCAGATGAGATATACAGTATAATCCCTCCAGTATGTTCTGGGTCTGCCCCGGGGCCTCCTACCAGTGGGATGCGCCCGGAACACCTCTAACAGGAAGTGCCCAGGAGGATTCTGATCAGATACCCAAACTGTCCCCTTTGACGCGAAGGAGCAGCGGCTCTACTCCGAGCTCCCTCCAGATGTCTAAGCTCCTCACCGAATCTCTAAGGCTGAGTCCAGACACCCCACAGAGGGTCATAGATGGACCAGTAAATCGAAAGCTTTGCCTTCTGGCTCACCTCCCTCTGCCATGGCGGTCTGATACAGTGCCCATATCACTTAGGGCTGGGCGATTTTATTTTTCCTCGCATATTAAATCAGCATCTGTGACAGCAGAGCCTGACAGTGAATAAAATCCCTCCGTCAGTTAAGCTCAGTGCACGAGAAGAGAAACGGAAGTGAGGAAAGTAAACAAACAGGTTGTTACATAAGGTCAGATTATTTTTCTTCAGCCACTAAGCTCTTCAGGAGAAACATTTCTTGATGGTTTGTGTTATTGTTCACTGGTGCACAGTAAACATGCTGTTCTTTCAACATTGGATTGTGTTGTCGATGTGCTAACTGGCTAACTAGCGTCAAGACGGTCTTTTGGTTTCCCTTTTTCAATGATAATTACAGATGACCACCATCACCTGGCTTGGAGCGTTATTTTCTCTCACACAGACACATAATGCACGTGCTGGTTGGCTGTTGGCTGCAGTCTTTGCGGTGTGTTCATGTGCCCCTTTTTTTTCTCCACTGAGAAACGGCGATGAGAGCCGACACAGCCACAGGGCTTCATCACCGCTAGTTCTCTGAAATCGGTTGAGTGTGTCTAGGCCACAATTTGGTTGGTGCCTAAAAGGTATTGGTGTTCGATACCAAATTCTGATGGGAAGTAGATTAAATGCAATTTCTTCACCTCAAGAGTGTTATTTTAATTTCTCTTAAATAAAAAGTCGTTCTTTTGTTTAACATTAGCATAATGGAAGTATGATATGGCTCTCGAAATTCATCCTGAATCAATCTGTAATCCAACAATCAATGACTCACTACAGGTCTTTGTAACTCCCACTCTGATCCCTCAGCAGGGCTGCTAATGTCAGACTGATTGATGTCTAACTGGCTCATCAGCTGTTATTTGCCACATCATGAATGACTCTCAGCCAGCTGAGCATCTTTTGTGAGTGGGAACACCAGACCCGAGGAAACAATAGCTCCCATAGAGAGGACGAGTCTCGCGGGAGCTGGAAATAGGTGAGGCAGGGCTCAGTTTGCATGACTGAGACGGGCACACTTGCCTCCAGGCACGCTCTGCTTTTCAATGACAACGTCCCCGGGGAATTATATCAAGTTCCACCAAACAGAAGGAGGCACCAAATGTCATCTACCAGCACTGACAGCCACATCTGCTGTTTAACTCCTGAAACAGCTTTAAAAATTTCACATCTCTCAAAGAAGGACAACAAGCTGTCAATTAAAAAGGAAGTAATTAAAGTCACAGCTACTGTTTCCTTATGTGTAAAATTTGGTAACAAGGGTTTGTGCAGAAAGAGATGGAGATCTTAAAGTAAAGACGTCCCATAGATTTAAATTCAGAATTTTATTCATGACTCCATTTTTTGATTAGTAATGAGACACTAACTCAAGTACTGTGATTTAGTACAATTGAGGTACTCTACCACTTATGCTAAGTTATACTTTATATATACACATTTTGTAAGCCAATACTGAACTTTTTCCTCCACAACATTTATTTGATAGCATAAGTTACTTTACAGATTTAGATTAATACAAAATATAATTCAGGAACTGAATCCTGATGCTCTATTGTGGATTAAGTTACTCAGCAGCTGCATCATCAGTCCAAATGTTGACATGCACAGTTAAGTCGAGCTACCCAAAACAATAAGTGATTGTTCCTGTAACCAGCTGTACAGTTTTCATCACCTACCTACAGAGAGGAAGAGATTGCCACCCACTCTGTATAACCTTGACGCCCGATTGTTCCGTATTCAAACATAAATGCACCCTCACTGAATCAATACGGGATGTGCAACAATTAGTTGATGAATCGATGCGTTAAACAACAGAAAACTGGCTACTATTTCAATAATCAAATTATTTTAGTTTTTTTTAACAAAAAAAAACAAAACAAAAAAAAAAAACCCAACAAACAAACGCTGGTTTCATGCCTCTACGCCTGAGAATTCGATGCTTCTCTTTGTCATACATGACAATAAACTACAAAGCTCCCGATTTTTGGACTGTTGTTGGGATAAAACATGCGATTTAAAGATGCCACCCTGGGCTGTGGAGATGATACGGGGCCTGTTTCACTATTTCACTATTCTATATTTATTTTATTGAAAAAAAAAAAAAAAAAAATAGGCAGTTGAATCACAATGAAAATAATTTAGTCGCAGCCCTATTTCTCTCCCCGCTGGGTTTTTCCCCCCTCCATTTGTTTGTTTGCTTTTTCGTTGTTGCCTTGGCAGAAATGGGCTTCTGTACAATAAACTTAAGTTAGCGTTGTCTTATGTTTTTGGGGTATTTTCTACCATAAAACATTTTGGGGGCAAGCAAACATTACTGCAGACTGACCAAAGACATCAACTTTCGTATCGGCCATAAAATCCCAGTTGCTTGAACTTTCTGGAGAACATTATCTGTCTTTAACTAAACTTTGTTATTAGCTATCAGATTACCAACAACAGAGAACTCACCGTCACATTGGAGCAGTTTGTAACAACGTATTTTTACACTGTGGTACCAATTGTACGCTACAACAGTTGGTTGATTAAATCGATTGGTTGAATGTCAGAAAATTGACAACTCCAAACAATCTAGAGTCTTTTCATTTTAGTCTTTTTTTTAATTTTTTTTTATTTCTTTAAGCCAAAAAACAAACATTTGCTGGTTTCATGCTTCTCAAATTTAAGAATTCAATGCTTCTCTTTGTCATACATGAAAATAAGCTAAAAAGCTTTGGATTTTTTGGTAAAATATACCATTTAAAGATGTCGCCTTGGGCTGAAGGAAATTATGCAGGGCCTTTTTTTCGGCTTTACTCGCGACCATGTTAACTGGCAACTGTTAGCCGAATGTGTCTGTGGTTGTTGTAGTGACAACAGCTGTTTTCAACCAGGAAGAGAACACGTAGCTGTCCTTGCCAATGCCTCTTTGTTCAAGGTTTCATTACAGTGTCAAAACAGAACATACCTGAGTCGTCTCTTGAGTTTTGTTTGAGGAAACGTGTGACGTACGATTACCCACTTGTGTTTTGTACCTCATCTGAATTCTCATCAGTAATAAAACTTCGCAATAAAATGTTTAGTCTTTGAATCTACATGTGTCACATACAACATTCAGCCTTTTCTAGCTCAACACATGAATGTTTGTCTGAGATTCGAACTCACTCCATGGTGGGAAAAGATGCAAGAAACCAATGCATTATCCACTACGCTAAGATCACCTCACGACTCTTGTGATCCCTGTTACGGCTGCATATGTGTTCCTTGCTGCTGTCCCTTTTCCCTCCCTCGTAGCCCAGGCGTGCTGCATTACCTAACGAGGTGCAGTGCACCTGGCATGGAGGAGGTGCTTAGGAGCTCCTGTGCCAGCAGCAGAGGAGAGAGGCTCTGGTGTGGGGACTGCTGGTCCTGCTGCAGTTGTGTTGTCTTGTTCGCTTGTTTTCGTTCACCGGACATGTCACCCATTGAGCATGTTTGGGATGCTCTGGATCAGCGTATACGTCAGCGTGTTCCAGTTCCTGCCAATATCCAGCAACTTCGCACAGCCATTGAAGAGGAGTGGACCAACATTCCACAGGCCACAATCAACAACCTGATCAACTCTATGCGAAGGAAATGTCTTGCACTGCTTGAGGTAAATGGTGGTCACACCAGATATTGACTGGTTTTCTGACCCCCCCAATAAAGCAAAACTGCACATTTCAGAGTGGCCTTTTATTGTGACTAGCCTAAGGCACACCTGTGCAATATTCATGCTGTCTAATCAGCATCTTGATATGCCACACCTGTGAGGTGGGATGGATTATCTCGGCAAAAGGAGAAGTGCTCACTAACACAGATTTAGACAGATTTGTGAACAATATTTGTGAGAAATGGCCTTTTGTGTGTATAGAAAATGTTTTAGATCTTTGAGTTCAGCTCATGAAAAATGGGAGCAAAAACAAAAGTGTTGCGTTTATATTTTTGTTCAGTGTAATTTAAGAATTTCATTGCAGCAGCCTTGGTGCACACTGATGTTGACAAAACACACCATGCTGTCATTAGTCGCTATTACTGGCCTGGTATGGAAGCTGACATTCACAAATGGGTAAGTTAAAATGGTCACCTAAATTCACCTCACTGTTATGGCTTACTAAAGCCTGCTCTATAATTAACTGAATTTAATCTAAACACTATGTAATGCATGATTCACTCACTGCTTGGCTAAGGTATATTGTAAATATAATTTGGCTTCAGGTTGCTCAGTGTCCTGATGCCAGGCAAAGCGGTCTTGTCTTAAGGAAAAGAGTCAGTATAACCCAACAGAGGTGAGATTATTTGTGCAATTCATTGTTCCATGCTAAGCCAAATGTGGTTACATACCAGCCATTTATCTGTACAGATGTCTAATTGTAATTCAACTCTTTCAGGTAACAGCCATTTGAGCTGGTCGGCGTGGACCTCGTGTAATCAATACATTTGTGTAATGGTTGATTATTTCACAAAGTGGGCAGAGGCCTACCCTCTGAAGAGTACGTCTGCAGAGGAGGTCACCAATTGTATTCTTGATTTTGTATACAAATTTGGTGCACCTCAGAGACTGCTTACAGACCACGGGAGAGTTCAAAAATCAGGTAGAACACTCATCAGAAATATTATGTCTTGGCAAGACATATTGTGAATGCTGAATTTTATTTTAATTTTAATTTTTTTCCTGCAAAATGAATTTTAAAAAAAGGTGAATGCCAGACTCTGTCAGGCCCTTGGCATTCAGCGATGCTTTTGCTCACCATATCACCCTCAGACTAATGGGTTGGTGGAGAAACTGAATGGCACCATCCAGAGGTAAGTCACATGAGTTGGCAGGTATCATACACTGACACATTAATGGTTTGGACAAGTAGTGACATACCCTAACGCTATTTTCAGGTCTCTCAACAAACTGAGGAGGAAACCCCCCCCCCCCCCCCCCCCCCCCCCCAAAATGGGATCAATACCTACAAGCAACTATGTTTGGTCTTAGAACCAAGAGACAACTTACAACACAGCACAGTCCTTATCATTTACTGTTTGGAAGGGAAGTAAGATCCCCACCTGAGGTGCCCATGGAGTATGAGGTAAGTGGCTGTTTGTCTTGGTGTCGAGGGGTTGGGGTCATGTTTGGTAAATAGCTCAAAATATAAGACTTTGCATTTTTGTACTTAGGTGACAGAAGACAGAGTAGAGCACCCCATAGAATAAAAAAATATAAGGGCAGAACAACACAAAGGAGGAAAGATGGAGAGTGATATGCTCGGACCCGTTACGATAACCACCATAACAAAAAAAGAAGGGAAAAATGGTTTCCCTACAAAGTGCAAAATCAAAAACAGTAGCCAATGTGGACCAGCTTGTCCACTTCAAAGAGCCAGAGGAGAGGATCCCAGCAAAGCTACAAAAAGCTAGCAACGGTCCTCTGGCTCACCCCCTGCCACAACCACCATCCAGCCCATCCACGCCTCCGCATGCCATCAGCTCCCCTGGACCCTTGCTAGCCACATTTCAAGGCACCAGTCAACCCATCCATAGTAATGGTATGTCATATTTTGTAATGTAAACGTAAGTTTAATCATGCATATAGGCCTATTCTTTTAAATGACTGAGATGTTCTAAATTTCCAGTTGTCCAAGACACATGATCTTCACAAATAGGGGAGGGCCTCTGGTCCAAAATGGGGCCTTATAAACTCTTCACTGCACATTTGCAGAGCCTGGCACCTGGTAGAGAGTTGGAGAGCGAGGTAATTGTGGATTGTAAGCTGCGTCAGATTTTTCATGTTTGTTAGGCAAGCTAATTTGATTTTATATTTCTGTTTTTTTTCCTTTGTGTAGATTGTAAATGCCTACCTTCTCTGGGGAACAAAGAAGGTCCTAAATCAAAGAATGTGTGTCATTGATTCATTCGAAATGACAGGAATATGGGATGGTGCATCAAGGGGAATGAGAATGGTTAGGATAATATTTACTTTCAAAGTTACCGGCAGCTCGATGTGACAGAATGGGACACATTAACAGGGGCCGTCTGCAAGGACAGACATTAGACTCTCGTACTAAGTGCACTTTAAATCAATGCAATTCATGCAACTATATTTACAACTCTAAGAATCATTTACATTAGAGTATGCTGTGTGTAACAGGCCACATACCCAAAGGACAGACGGGCCCTATTTGTAGATCCTTTCAGAGCCACACAGAATCAGCTAAACACTGTAGGGATGCAACAAGGTAACTTCAGGATTTATTCTCATGTGCTTCATTTCTTAAAAATAGGACAAATGGTTGCTGATGTGCTTGTAGACAACATTAACTAAATATTCTGAATTCTTTTCTTTAGAGATTTCATGCAGGAAAAAAAAAAACATGGGCCTAAACGTATCCAGATGGTCCTGCATATCAATCCCACATCCGTCAACAAGATTCCACATCCTGTGGAGTGCTGGTCTGCAAAGTAAGGTTGTGTACCCTAGTGGGCATTTAATAATTCTTGCAAAAACAATAACACTGGGCTGTATTTTAAAGTTGCAGAGCTGCTGCTTGACGGCAGCAGCATGGAATTTAATGTAAACCAGGACACACTAACTTCATGCAGATGGAAATGGCCAGGAGACTGATGGATGATTCTGCTAATTAATAGACAACCTCACAGACCTGTGCAAAATCTGTGGGCGAAAAAGAGTCTGGAGACAGGGACACCTCACCTCTGTGGATCAATGGGTATGAAGCCTTTAAAAGTTGTCTACATTGAGAGTTCATTAAAAAGGAAAATCAAAGATCTAATTTATCTTCTGTCTTTCAGATTGAGTGCACAATGTGCTCATTTTGGTTCCACTGGGTGTGTGTGTGTGTGTGGCAAGGCCAAATATAAAAAAAAAATTCATGTCCAGCCTGTTCACCACCCACCTAAATTCAATTTGGTTGTCCCTGTCTCACCTGACACTGGAGTAGGCCTACCATCACTGTCCAGGTCAACACCAGCTGGACATCAGCTCCCTCATTAAAACAGCATGATGGGCTGTAACCTGCCATCATATTCCAGTCGGGATTGCTATTCCAAGCGAATAGGATTTTGTTTGCCCGTTATTTTTACATGAGCTGTCTGCAATTATTTTCTCTGCCACTTCTCTTTGTAAGTGGCATTCTCTTTTCCCCTTGAGGACGTCATATGTTTTACAGTGTCAGAAAACACAAATTTGATTTTTGCCTGGACTGAATAAAATTTACTTGACTAACTTGAGCTGTGTTCTTGGCTGACAGTGTATTTGTAGGGGGTACACTTTTGCTTACATTACATGGAGCAGCACAATACCAATGGTGGAAGATTAGGGGGGGGACACATGCAAACTTGTGTTTTTTTGTTGAATACCGCGACCATTCACTTGCGCAAAAAATTGGCGTCCCTTATATTTTCGAGTTTGCTCGCGAAAGCAGCACGAGGTCCGGTAAATTCCAAATCTGCGGCACTGTGCAGTCCGGCACAGACGGAGAATGTGGAAACTGTGGGTAACACAAAGATTCAGACAGACTCCAAAGATGAAAAATGTTTTTGCGAAATATGTGTATGTGTAAGGTATGTGATGCGTTTCCTCAAACAAAACTCCACAGTCGACTCAGGTGCGTTCTGTTTTGACACTGTAATGAAACACTGAACAAAGAGGCATGGCCGAGGACAGCTACTGTTCTCTTCCTGGTTGAAAACAGCTGTTGTCACTAGACAACCACAGACACATGAAAGTCCCAGTTAACAAAAGTAAATCCGAAACACCTGTTATATCATTTTCTACCATTTAATTGACAAAACGATTAATCAAGAAAAAAAATGGGCAGATGAATCACAACAAATGTAATCTTTAATTGCACTCCTACTTTTACCACCACTGTGTTGTTGTCTTGGCAGCAATGGGCTTCCGTACCATAGATTTAGAGTTTTGACATTTTGGGAGAGTCTTTTTTCAATCAGAAAACCTTTTTGAGGACAAGAAAACGTTACTGCACACTGACCCAAATATCAACCTTTGTCTCGGACAGAAAACAATGTTACAGGAACTTTCTAGAGCCCACAGTCTGCCTTTAACCTTACTGTTGTTACGAGCTGTCAGGTAACACACTGGACTCACCGTGGCGTTGGAGCAGTTCAACAGACACAGCACCAGCAGAACAAACCACCTCCTCTTGTACAGTTTGAAGGACAGAAGTTTCCTCAGCTCAGTGTTTGGTGTCCTGGGAACATCAGTGGGAACATCAGAGGGAACATCCGAGGAAACAGTCTGAACCTCGGCGGACGCTTCGTTATCATCCTCCATTATAGTCCTCACGGTGTTGACAAGTTTACCGGCTAAGCTAACGACAGCAGCTAGCAGTGTTAGCTAACACTGTACAGATCTACGAGGCATTGTAAAGTTTATGTTGGCGGTTATTAAGTCGGTAAAAACATTGAAAAAAAAAAAGTTTTAAATCCCTCAGAATAGAAGCTGTTACTCCATTGTTGTCCTGTGATGGACTGTTAGGTCATTAAATCTCATTAATGGACACCGGAAAAGCAGTTTGACGGCTGAAGACGTCGAAGACAAAACACAACTCATGATTCATCAGCGCCGCCGGGAGTGTAACTGTAACACAGATCCTCTAACACACAGGAGGAACCACTCTGTCACCTAAACAACGGCTCAGGACACAGATGTTTGCAGCTGTAACACTCCAGCCCTTGAATATTGATTATGGATATTATTAGACATTTTATGGTAATACATATTTTTCAATGCTTCTTTAGACCAAATAAAAAATTGCCTGTGATAGGTAAGGTTGCTGAGCGCTGACCGCCTAGAGTACAGTGGATAGTTATAGTTTAGTTTATAGTTTATTATATAGTGTTTTATGACTGATTATAAGTGTTCATGCATTATTTTGTACATCACTTTTTGCATGGCAGCTAGTGATTTCCCCTCAAGTTTCATCTTAATCATCATTTGTTGATTATATTCTGTATAATTAATCTAGTAACAAAAGTTAGTAGTGGAGCAAAGAGTAGCCTGTGTTTCATTCTGCAATGTGGTATGGACGCATAAAGTAGCAACGAGTTGTGGTCGCTTTGCATGTTTATATCAAACTTTAAGCTACAATAGATAAATTCAAAAAGATCATATGTTATATCCCAACGCAAGTAGTTATGACTCAGGGGTCATGAATCAATAATGCACTCTTAATTTGACAAATGACACCTGCTGAAATCAGGATAATTATTCCCTCTCCAGATGGTTTTGATAATGTGAGTAGAGTGGTTAGTGATGTCAAAGTTTTTTATATATTAGAAACTGTTGGAGGAGGAGGAGGAGGAGGAGGAGGAGGAGGAGGAGGAGGAGGAGGAGGAGGAGGAGGAGGAGGAGGAGGAGGAGGAGGGCTATCATCAGAATGCATCAGCCACTGAAACTTTCCTTTTGCACATGAAGATTTATTTTTCAAACTGAAGAAGTTGCAGTGAAACATAAAAACAGGGGAGCAAACACACGAGGGTTTGAATCAGCACTGGTGTTCAGAGTTTAGGGGGTGAAGAGGTGAACTCAATCAGGTTAATGAGTGAATGAAGAGTGAAAGGAACCGATCAGTGCTGAGGAAAGGGAAAGATAAAGAATCTTCTAGCTTCTTATCTAATGTGTCCTGACCTGGCATAATATTTGTGTTGTTGCACTTCATTAAAAATGCCTGTGTGCATCACTGTCTCCAGTCTGCATCTGAAAACATTGTTAAATAAATGTGGAGTGTTGTCCTCCTACTGGGGATTTGTTTTTGTAACTGCCAATAAGAGCAGAGTGAGGCATCTTCATACATTCAGCCTCTCTGTGCAGAACACAACACACTCCTCCCTCTCTTTAACCCTTTGTGGGTCACCTGTGTGTTTAGTTTTGCTTCTTAACAAAGTTCACCTGAACAGAAAGTGACACTAAAAAGCTACAGGTGAATCAAGACTCCACTTTAACTCTGCTCCCACTGCTCAAATAATCACAAATAATCTTGAATCCAAACATTTTTATTCTTCTTAAACTTTCCTGCTTTCTCAGTCCTTTGGGTTCTTCTTGCAAACTCTGCCCAGGCTCTCATGTGACTTTCACTCAGCAGTTTTCCCTGAAACGTCTTCACTGAGGTCACTGTGCTCTTGTGAACCTTCAATGCAGCACAAATGTATTTTTTACCTTCCCCTGATTTGTGCCTCAACACTTCCCTGGCTCTGATCTCTCCTGTGACTTCATGGCCTCTGTCTTTGCTCTGGAGTGTGAGCTGAGACCTTATATATACAGACGGTTGTGTGTGCCTGTCCAAATCATGTCCAATCAGCTGGACTGGCCACAGGTGGACTCCAATCAAGGTGCAGGAACATCTCGAGGACAATCAAGAGAAATGGAGGCACCTGAGCTGAGCTGCAAGCACCATAGGAAAGAGTCTGCGATATTTCAGTTCTTTTCTTTTTAATAGATTTCATTTAAAATATGAAAAAATCCTGTTTGTCTTTGTCATTAAGGGATATTGAGTGTAACTTGATGAGGAAGAAGATGAATTTAAATGATTTTTACAGACAAAATGTAAAGAAGTGAAGGCATCTGAACACTTTCTGAATGTAACTTGATGGCAAACTTTTTAATTATGCACTTATTTTTTAGGTTAACTTCTGACTGAGCAGCAACACTCACATATGATCTAAAATTATACACACTTAAAGGCATTATAAAGAATGTGGTGATGGAGACGTGCATGTTTTTCTTGAGAGGCCACTGTGTTTGAATAGTTGTTGTTTTGTGGTGGATTTTTGTATTATATGTTGTAAAATGTGTTTTAATTGGCTGCTACCTCGGCCAGGTGTCTCTTGTAAAAGAGATTTTCAATCTCAACAGGACTTCCTGGTTAAATTAAGGTTAAATAAATTAAAAGCCTATGTCCTTCTTTAATTTCTGTACGATTTTTATAAACAATATCTATAAAAAATATCTTAAAGGTCCAGTGTCTCGACTTTAGCGAGGCTAGCTTTGGATATTAAATCCAAAAATGAAAAAAGTCTCAAAGGAAAACAGACAATTTAACAGTGCATGGACTGATATGTTTGCTTTCACCACCAATGCGGCAAAGTTAACCACCTTGTGGTAAAACATATTAATGACAGCTCGTGTAGAATTATTAGTAATGTTGATGGGCAGATTTAGACGTAACAGGACGTGTTATGTTCATCACAAGGTTCAGATCAGTTTTGAGGCTCCCAACAGACTCATCTCTGTTTTTTAAATTGTGTTCAACAATGGCTCTTTTGATAGGGAGGGCTGCCGACCCCTGCCTTACAATAAGCCGTTTATATCTACATAGGACTGCACAAGGCCATTTAAAGCCACTAAGGATTTAGTCATCGGACGTCTGTATCTTAAGTTAAAAGAAAAACAAGCTGAGCAAACGTTAACGGCAGCTCGGCTGGAGTTCCTGCCGTGCTGAGCAACATTAAAGAAACATTGATTTTGTTTCCTGAACACTGAAGAAATTCTAACTGGGAGAAGTTTCAGCGGGTTGCAGTCTGCAGTCCTCACCACTAGATGCCACCACAATCCACTTTAGCTTATATTGGAGTTATGCTATGTAGTGTGTGAAATAGGTGAATGTGCTAGGAAAGGTAGTATCAGCACTGTCTCTACCTGGAGCTCGCATAAAAGGAGCCTGGGTGTGTTGAAGGTGGCAGGGCTGTTTGGGCTGAGAAAGCCATGTGTAAGTAAGGTAAAGGAGGTTGTTGTGTTGGTGCGGAGAGCAGTGAGACCTGGCATTAGGGGAGTGTCTCTGGGACGCCAGAGATCACTGTCTAGCCTCCTGGAGGTGTCGTGGGACCAACTAGATGAAACACTGGTGAAAGGAGGTTCCCACCCGATGACCCCAAAGACATGTTAGTTATCACTGCTCACTGGTCTGTATAGTTAAGCCTTGCCATAATAGCTTATCATAGGGCTTAGGAGGTTATTCACTGAGTGCTGATCCTTTCTCTAGAGCACAAACTTCTTGTGTTTATTTGAACACAGCTCTCGGTAAAACCTCCTGAACACTGAAGGAATTCTAACTGGGAGAAGTTTCTGCAGTCCTCACCACTAGATGCCACTAAATCCTAACTCTTTCACACTGTTCCTGTAACTCAAAGTGTCTTGTACTGTAGCTTCTTCATACGAAGCCTACCGGCTGTTGGAGGCTACTCAGACTTGATTAAATTAATCTAACAACAGCTCCGGAAGGTTTGAATTAAGTTACTGTACGCCGAGCACATAAATGATTAGGAGTCTGTGTTGAGGAGCTACATCTGCATCTGCAGAGGGAAGTTTTTTTAATTTCAACTCTAACACAAATGTGGCTGCAGCGTGAGGCTGACTCATCGATGGGAATGTCAGAGATTTAAAACCTCTGAGGGTCAGCAGATGTTGGCCTGTGGTTCTGCTAAAAAAAGAGATTTTTGGCAGATGCGGCTACTTTTTGTTTCAACTTCATTATGTCCAGTGAGGAGCGTGCAGCACGCTGGTTCTCATGACAAAAGCTGAACCACATGTGCTGCACCCACACTCTTGCACTCACTGTAGCCACACTGAGTCTTTACCTAACCAACCATCCCTAACTTTAACCTCACCATAACCATTTTCATCTTCATATCTAAAATTAACCATCTCAAGGCTTATACTTAAAACATAATCAGTTTTTATTCTTGTGCTGATTATAGCATTTCTGATCATAAACCTGGTGGGATCCTTTATTTTTGTATCAACCACACAAAGAAAAATAACTGTTGGTGTTACAGCAGCAGGAAAGGTACGTTTTTAGGGGAAATCTGAAGTTGTGATATTTAGGTTTATGATTTAAAACTACTACTAAAATACTTTTAACAGACAAGGTGTTATTTTCTATCTGATTTTCAGCTGGATGATGTCAGCTTATGTCAAGGTGCAAATCTATTCCTCATACATATATTTTTGTATTTTGTGGATTTTTTTTTGAGAGTTAATCATATTTTTTATACTTGCACTGTTTCCTACTTTGTAATGCAACTGCTACACTATAGTGTCCCTCGGAATAAAGAGAGTTCAGTCTTATCTCTGTGAATCTATGTCTTTATTTACCACAGTTCCCTAAAAAGCAAATTAAAAAGAGTAAAACTTAATAGAGTAAAACTTAATAAGCTGAAAATAAAGAATAAAAATAACTATAATGTTGAAGATAGGATGCATCTGTTGCACTTTATAATGAGTTGAAGAATATTTTCTGAAGTTGGTGGACAATATAAAAGCAGTATCTGACAATACAATCTAATAGTTTCCCCAACTTATAGTGCTGAGTTTTTTAATTAAAAAGTTTAGTCTCTTTGTCCATCCAGTCAATGGAACACCATTTCAGACAATATTAGATGAATAAATAAATTGAAGATAAACCTGTTGTTTTGGCTCCTGTCCGTTTATTGCTCTTTAGCTGCACTCAGTTAGGCGAACCCAGGACGCTCGGTTACAATACATTGGAAAGCGGAGGCAACAATGAACAACATAGATGAAAAACCTGGCCATTTTTGTTGTTTTGATTCCTCCGATCTTTTATTACCGATTCCGATTTTGTAAAAATAACGTGATTGGTGCCGATACCTGATCCGATCATCCCTAGTTTAAATCTTATCTCACCGAAAAATAATTTTTTTGTAAGCATGGAGGAATTTTCATCAAAACGCTACAAAATAAATTGTGGTATTCCTCAAGGTTCAATTTTAGGTCCCACACTTTTTAACCTCTACATGTTGCCACTTAGTAATGTCATCAGGAGGCACGGCACAAACTTCCATAGTTACGCCGATGACACACAGCTTTACATAGCCGTGTCTCCTCATGACCCAGGGCCAATCGATGCCCTTTCTAATTGTATTTTAGATATCAAGCAGTGGATGGCAGAGAATTTTCTACAGCTCAACCAGGACAAAACTGAAGTCTTGGTTGTTGGTTCTGAAGCTCACAGAGAGAAACTCATTCCGAAACTGACAGCTCTGGCATTGAACCCTTGTCAACAAGCAAAAAACCTTTCTCTCCCAAGCCAACACAGAGACAGTAGCTATGTTTCCATCCAAAAGTGATTCGAATCATTGGGAAATGTGCATTAAAAGAAATACGAATCCTGTGTGTTTTCATTAAATGTACAGACTTTGGTGAAAACTACGAACTCGCGCAAGTTTTCCGCAGAACCGGAAACAAAACAAGTCTCGCATTCTTCTTCTTCTACATTTTCTGGCGGTTGGCAACCAGCTTGTACCGCCTTCCCGACCCGGAGTGTGGATATCACCATGGAGAGAGGTGCGCTACGTCAGACTTAATTCGAACATAACTGTTTCCATCCCCCGCTTTGCGAATCAACCTTTTTTGTCGAATCAACCAAAACCCGGCTAAAGCGAGCGTATTTTAGTTTGTGTGAATCAGGGGATTTTAATTTGAAGTTTGGCGTTTCCATCATAATTTTCCGATGCGATACTTCTAGATGCGCATCTAAACAGGCTGATGGAAACATGGCTACTAATGCACGCTTTTATTACCTGCAGAATTGACTATTATAATGCTCTACTTTCTGGTCTCCCAAAAAAGAATATATCTCACCTACAGTTACTTTAAAACTCAGCTGCACGAGTATTGACAAAGACCAGAAAGACAGCACACATTACACCAATTTTAAAGTCTCTGCATTGGCTACCTGTGTGCTTCAGGATTGATTTTAAAATCCTATTATAAGTGCTATATAAATCAAGTCTGATTGATTTTTTTTTTTATATGTATGTAATTGTTGTCTCATTTATTCATTTTAGGGTTTATTTCATTGTCGTATTTATTCATGACTATACCATTTAAGTCAATATTATTCATTTATTAATGTATATAACCTATATTAATATATATAACCTAAATGGTATTCCATACATCTTCCATAAATATAGAAACAAGTCAATGTAGTTAAAAAAAAGGTTTCATAAATGAGTCAACATAGTTTAAAAAAAGAAATCTTTATTTTTAAAAAAGGATGTTTTTGAAATGACTTCAGAGGACTCTGACTCATTTATATATTTCTATGAAGATTTATTTGTATATTTTTGTCTCATTTATCTATTTTAAGATTTATTTCATGGTCACATTTATTTATTTATTTCATAGTCTTATTTATTAATTTAATTCTGACTTAAATGACATTCTCTCTCCAGTCACATTTCCTACTCCCTGCAGGCTCCCACTCTCATTGCCGTTCTCCGCACACCTGTTCCCAATTCCTTCATCTGCTCTGCCAACACTTCACCTGCAGCTCATTCCCTCATCAGCCACTCAGCTCATACACCGACCCACTTCCATTCACCCTCTGCCAGACTATCAAAGCTGTCATGAGCTCTGAGCTTTTCCCAAACATGAACTTTACCCTGACTTTGTCCTTTTACCTGGATCTGGAGCTGGAGCTGGACCGATCTGCCTACCTGTATCTGACGCTGCCTGCCTGTGAGCCTTTAACTCCACATTTAAAACAGAGCAGGTGCAGTTCAGTTAATTGTTGCCTTCCTCTGCATTTGGATCCCGTCTCTGTTCTTTTACCTTTGTAACCTGTAAAGCACAGTGGGCCGCCTCTGGGCATGAAATGTGCTATATAAATAAATTTTCCGTGCCCTTTATTCACTGTAATGTGACTATTTTTTAAAAGTTTTGCAGAGTGTCTCAGAGTTGATGTTCATGGTTTTGGGATGATGAATCTGATCCCCTGATGTTTCCTCGAGAGCCACCAGCATTTCTGCAACAGATGCAACATTCTGTAGACGACATTTATTTTTTGTCATTGCTTACAATTTATAACAGAGCAACCTGTACCCTTGCACATTAACTGGTGTGCTGCTGTGATCTGTCATTTTCACCTTTCCACCATCTGTTCTGCATAAAAAACTTTTCTCTTTGTTTTATTACACTGTTAGTTTCCTGTTTTCTTTTAATTCTACTGTACTGAATGGATGAATAAAGTTCTCATGGCAGTTACACTTCATCAATCTGTCCATTTAGGACGCACAAGTGATTGTGAATCAGTTTCAGCTGCTTTGGTGCAGTTGCTCTCTCCTTGTCCTTCCTGACTGATTCTTCTCTAGTTTGGTCTTCTGCTAGTGTCCTTGTCACTACTGGTAGCATGAGGCACCAGGATGAAATCCTCAGAGCGACTGTCAAACCTGACGCTGGTGCAGAGGGCCCTGGGTTCCTCCTGGTGCAGAGGGCCCTGGGTTCCTCCTGGTGCAGAGGGCCCTGGGTTCCTCCTGGTGCAGAGGGCCCTGGGTTCCTCCTGGTGCACAGGGCCCTGGGTTCCTCCTGGTGCAGAGGGCCCTGGGTTTCACCTGGTGCACAGGGCCCTGGGTTCCTCCTGGTGCACAGGGCCCTGGGTTCCTCCTGGTGCAGGACAATACCCGGCCTCATGTGGTCAGAGTGTGTAGCCAGTTCCTGGATGATGAAGGCATTGATGCCATTGACTGACCCTCTTGTTCCCCTGACCTAAATCCAACTGAGCACCTATGGGATGTTATGTATCAGTGCATGCGACAGACTGTCCAGGAGCTCACAGATGCCCTGATCCAAGTCTGGGGCGAGATCCCCCAGGACATCACCATCCTGCCTCAACTGAGGGAGTTCAAATATCTCGGGGTCTTGTTCATAAGTGAGGGTAGAATGGAGCTGGAGATGGTTTGGTGCGGTGTCTGCCGTTGCGGTAAAGAGGGAGCTGAGCCGGAAGGCGAAGCTTTCAATTTCCGGTCCATCTACGTCCCGACCCTCACCTATGGTCATGAGCTCTGGGTAGTGACGGAAAGAATGAGATTGCGGATACAAGCGGCCGAAATTATTTTCCTCCGTTCAGTGGCTGGACTCAGCCTTAGAGATAGGGAGCACTCTCAGAGTGGCAGAGCGCACTCTAGACACTAGACAGAGCAGCAAAGCACCGAGCGTGAATGTGTGATTAACTTTGTTAATTCATATAGAAATACAACGCTCCGTTTCTTCCACCAGCAGGGCTCTCATTTTAGTGTAGAACGTCAGACTGAATTTACCAACGCACCATGTCAGGTCACTCACTCTCCAGGACCGCCAGTGTTACTTGAATAAGTAAACACTGACCAGCGGGACCAGACTGGCCGACCCGTATGCTCTCAGACCTTTTGTCTTAACACATTTAACCATAATTGTGTTCATTTTTTTTTACATGAAGTGGCGGCTGGTTTGTGATAAAATGTAAGTTTTGAGCCGTGACTGCTTCTATTCTGGCTCCCACCAACACAACAAGGGGACATTTAAAGACTGCTATGTAGCCTACAGCCCTGTGGGGGAGAGGCAGACCCTAAAAGAGTCTATAAGAGTGTACTTTCCTTTTCACACAGATCTTACCTTAATTTATTTTTAATTGAGTGCTGTTGTCCTGCTGTATCTGTGTAGACAGAGGGACTAACAGGTTTATTACAGCTCTTTTTTATCTCTGTTGACTCTGTGTCCCACACACAATGAAAACAACCATCGACTCGAGCCATTTCCTCTTAAAATTAATAATGAATGACACACTCAGCGGATCAATTTTAGAAATTAGTTGCACTCATCCACCCCACCCCCCTCTTCCCCCTCCACCTCCGGCTGTGCTCTGCGCATGCGCGTCGCTGCTCCAGGAGTGCTGTTTCGGCCTGTTCCGCGGCCGCTCGGTCATTTTCGCCTCTTTGTTGTACTGATAGTGGATTTAACTCGGATTCAACCCAATATCCAGCGGACCGTGCTGCTCCCAAACAGGTTAGTTCGCCTAACTAGACTTGTTCTCTTCATGTTCCGTGCTCGGCGGGTCCGTCGCCGGTTTACGGTCCCGGTTTGTGCCCCGTCCTCCTCATTTTTCGCATGTCTCTTTCCGCTTGGTGCTACGGGGCATGCTATACGTGTTGTTTTATGTGTCTATGTGGTGGTGTATGGCGGCGCCGGGCCCTGCAGTTGCACACCGGGGATGGGGTTTATAAGGGGAAACGTGCATTGTAAAGGCGGCTTTAACGGCAACCGGGATGCACACGGCGAGGCGGCCGGGGAAGAGGCTCTGGCAGCCGCCTCTCTGCCTGTCTCGTCATGTTTAAATGCTGTTGTTCCTCTCAGCCAAACACCAATTCTTCTTTCCCATTGAGCCGGAATGTTCTTGAAAAAAAATCTCATGGTCCACCATTAGGCTCACCTCTTCCTCCTGCCGTCTAAAGTTCAGTGTGTGTGTGTGTGCGTGTGTGTGTGTGAGGAGGATCTACATGAGGTTTGGATTAAATCAAGACAGAAAGTTGGTGCATTTTTTTTCTTCAGGGTGGATGTCGCCCCTCGCCAGACTGCTGCTGCAGCGAGGAGCCCTGTGTGACATTGTGGGGGGGAAGGCATGCAGAGAGCAGCCAACAAGTCTGTGCAGTTTTGTGTGTGTGTGTGTGTGTGTGTGTGTGTGGGGTATGCATTTAAAATATATGCCCCTCAAACAGTGACGAACAGGACAGCACCAAGCTTTAGGTTCTCAACTTTTTCCTCTGTGCAGCACAGGAAGCATGGTGAGGGTGATAAACAGGTCAAAAGATGTAGGTGTGGAGGTTCAAACTGGGCTCAGTGTGGTTGTCTGTGTACAAGCATTGCCTCCACCACATCTGAAGGTCTACGTTGTAAACATCTCTCTGATCAAGTCATTTTGTTTCCCCTTCACTTTGACACCAAAAAAGGCTGTTTTCACACTCGTCTGCTGCAGAGGGAAACTTTCTCTTTGCTCACACTGAATCTGAGTTTAACAAGTGAACGTACCGGCAGGATTTTGTGACATCTCAACGAACGGTTGTGTTAAGTAAGAGGCATCATGTGTTCAGTTATAAAACGCCTGAAATGAGTTTGCATATTCAGAGGTGGTGGATTTTTCAATGAGTGAGTAGGAGTACGGGTAATTTTGATGCATTTTGCACATGGAAAACCATGTGATCATTCAAAGCAGAGTATTTCTCTAAATTTTAATACATGTTTGGACCTTTATTAGACATGTCGGGCATCGTTAAAGTTTAATTTTCTTACAACACATGACAAATTAGGGCTGAACTGAAAGCTTCAAGGTAATCAATGTCTAAATCGGTATTCAAATGCTGCTTTTTTAATACAATTACCCCTGCACACTGTCTAACTTGCCAAACTAAGACAAGTTGTCCACACCTGTCTGGAATTGCTCTGAGTTATGGCTGATATACCATTACCCCCAAAAATCTCAAATAACCCATAAATTCAGAAGTAGCTATCCAACATGATTCATTATGCATCAGCATAAATTATTAGATATTCTCAGACGAGGACATTAAAACTTAGCGATAGGCCTGGTGTGACCACCTGTAACAGACTGACAGATTCGCTAAGATGTCTAAAGTGAAGCGTCTGGAATAGTTCCAGAATTTACAAAGATGACCCCCAAGAAGTCGAGTGCCAGATATACCAAAGAAACCAGAATACCACAGATCTACAACCAGTTTGGCAGATCACCTGAAAACTGTGACAGCTTTGCCGTCTTGCAGAGTATTCTTTTTTTTTCCTAGCTATTAAAGCAAATGTTCGTGTGACCTGCATGCTAACAAAGTGGCTGATTGTTACGTTCGTTAGTTGTAGGTGCATCGACTGAAAACTGATGTGATCTCGTCTCTCATGAGACACAAGTTCGGTTAATTGTCAGTATTTCTCGATGAGGCTTCAATATCTTCGACAGCCATGTGATAAACATATTTAAATTCTTCCTCATGTTGGCAAATGGACGTGTACAGCACTATTCTAGTCTTCCAACCACTCAAAGTGCTTTTACACAACAGACACATTCACACACTGGTGACCAAGGCCACCACCTGCTCTTCTATACAATCACTCAGCGATTAAGGGTTCAGGGTCTTACCCAAAAGTGCTTCGACATGCGGACTGGTGGAGCCAGGAATTGAACCGCTGATTTTCCGATTGGTGGATGACTCGCTTTGTTTCCTGAGCCTCAGCCACCCCTACTATGGTGCAGCAGTTTTTGTTTCTTCAGATACAGACACTGAGTTCTTGAAAATTCAGGTTAAAATACTCTCTCAGCACTTTTTTGATTTAAGAAAACAAGGTTTGAAAGACTTGATAGATGTGTAGTTGAGACCTGCTTTCAGGGACGTCGTAGTGGGGGTAATGGAAGGAACTGATTACAAAAGGGCCTCGAAAAACCTGGGTTGAAAAGCTTGGTTTTGTTTGCAATTTTTTACTTCTAATTAGTGCCATAATTGAATTAAAATCGGCTGAATACATCAGCTGAATGACTGAACTTTGTATTAAAAAAGCACCAGTGTACACCATCATGTCTCTCAGGGTTCCAGAAGAGACAAGAAAGAAAGAAAGAAAGAAAGAAAGAAAGAAAGAAAGAAAGAAAGAAAACTGACATTGTTAAATTAAATAAATTCAAAAGGTGCATGAGAGAGACATCGATCAAGACAGGAAGAGCAGAGGGACAAGGACACTGTTGATATATAGCGCCCAGACTTTGGTGCTTTGCTCCTGCCTGCTTTACATTTAAATACAGTTATTGAAACACTGTCGAAACAACTGACATGCAACTCGGATGCCTAAAAACCTTTCTCTTTCCAGCCATATGCAGCCCAATTGTAGCAGAGACGTCTAGACATCTTTTGATCTGCAGATCATCAAATCAATGCTTGCGTGCACTGTAAGCCACAGACCTTTATACTGAGCACACTCTCGTTGCAGGGGAGCCTACGAGTGTTGAGTTCAAGTTAGGGCATTGTCTGTATATTGACACTGAAGCTGCCCCGGGCTTTGTCGTGCACGTTGGCAGCTTCAAACAGGAGTGGAAGGTAACTGAAAAAAAAAAACCCAACAAAAAAAAACCTGTGAACCTCCGTAACCTGACCAACAGGGCGGTTGTTTAAAGCGCTTGACTCCCATTTTGCCTGCTAATTATATAATTTGTGATTTTGAAAGTGCACACACTGTGCACATGTTTTCCCTGCTTTTATGAGCTTCAATAGCCTGAAATCCTGTAACATGCTGCTACTAAACTGCACCCAGCGTGCTTCTGTTTTAACAGCCGAGCTGCTCTCTGATGCTTTATACCATCAGAGAGGGAGGAGATCTAAGTCCGGCTCCTCCTGGACGGGGCTTCCACTTATTCTTTTGATATTTTTTAGCTTCCTTTGGGAAAGTGTACCAGCTTGACACCTGAATCTAAATGCACAGAGCATCAATCAGAAATGAAAGGTATCAGTTCTCTGTAACTGCCGCACTTCCTAGTTGATGTCGTCTTTCGTAGCAGCCTCATCTTGCTTGGCTCCTTTCAAAGCCCGCTGAAGGACTTCGCTGACCTCAACGATGGTTCTTGGCCAGCTGAGCGTTACTTGGCTGCTAATCAAGAGATACCATATGATATGGCTGTTGCATAAGACCGCACACACTGGCCAAGCATTAACTTTCATGTCAGGTTTCTGCTAACTTGGCAGGGAAACCCCAAACTACCCGCAGCGTCTCTGGACAGCTGACCTCTGACCTGAAATTCAATAACAGCTAATGAGTTTTTTTAAACACTATGGCAGGATTTCTAGTGCACAGCGACTGCAAGTCCAGCAAAAGGATATTTGTTTTGACCCATTACCACTAAAACATGCGTCCACGCTCTGTTTAAACAATGTTAATGGTCCCGCTGGGCAGTCAGATAAAACTGTCGGCCCTACAGGACAGGCGAGCTGGATACGGCCTCTTTAGGGCCAGCACTGCTTGATAATGAAAAAATGGTGACTTAAGTGCCAGAGGATGCATTTGTCTTTTTCTCGTGACAGGAAATTATCTCAGGCAGCTTCCTAAATGAGCTACTGTGGAGAATCCCTCGCCTACAAATCAAGCTGCAGTTTGGAGAAGCTGTTAAAAAATCCTCAGCACCGGTCTCACTTTCTCCTCCTCGACACAGTTTCTTTGAACATTTGATAAGAAACGAGCTCTGTAGGAAAAAGTAAAGTAGATTACAGTTCCAATATTCAGCAACACTGAAGTCAAAATGGTGTTCGGACCGGACAGTCCAGTGTGATTTATATCCTGTTAGATTCAGATAGAACTCAATGTTGGGTAAAAAACTTGTGGGTTTATCTCCACTCGATAAGACCTGACAGAAATATTTATGCAGTGGAAAAGCTGTTTAGACCTTACGGAGAATATCTGACAGAAAAATGAGCTGCATCGTTGGGTCTGAATGAAGTTTGAATGAAACCTCCATGGGTTTATTATCAGATGTCAAAAACGCTGCACAGCGCTTTATGATGCGATGAGAGGGGATTTTGCAACTCTGTAAAGTTATCACAGCAACAATCACTTTATCCTGCGGCGGTGGGATGTGTTAGTGGTTGACACTGCATTTTGTTGAGCCAGGTTCAGACTTCTTTACCGGACGACCCTCTGCTCGCTGACGGATACAGTGTCAACACAGAGGTCATGTTGAAGTGAAGAAGGAGCTGACAGGAAGGCAAGACCATGCCCCCTTAGCCTTATTGTTACCAGACCGATAGCTGATAGGCTCCGAGATTGACTTTTGGGCAACTGACATACAAATTTGTGCCTTTGTACAGCAGCAAGCGATCTTAATACCGCTGACCTTTTGAGGAAATGGAGAGCCGGAGAGTCCAAAATAACAAACCAACTGCCAGATGACAAGTTTGCTACTTTAGAATTCTTTCCTTCTTTTAATAAGTCTTCATTAAAAGGATTTACAATCTCGAGGATGAGATACAAGAGGGAATAAACGGAGAAAGAGCAGAAGTAAAGAGAAAATGAAAAGAAGCTTGAAATGATATTGAGACTGCAGGGCTGAAGAATTAAGATTGCCTGATTGCCTGCAACAAGTAAAATGCCACATCAGACAAGTAAATATGGCAACTCATTTGCCCAGTTGAAAAAACGTTTATTAAATGTGATGATGGTGTAGCCAAGGAGCAAGCCAGCTCACTTTGGGCATTTGCAAGAAAATGGTGGTTGGTATAGACATACTTTACAAACCGAGGTGCAAGTGAGTATTTAAGTTTCCTGTAAACAGGGTGGCGTTAAAAGATGTGAGCGAAAGTCCAGCTACGCTTTGTATTGTGTAGTTAATTTCTAACATTGATACAATACCTTAAAATCAATATTCAATACCATTTGTGTTTCCTTGGGGAAAATCTGAGGGCACAGAAGCTAAAATCTGTATTAAAAGATAAATATAATAAGGCTACAACATGACAGCTTTCTTGACTAGTAGGAGAGGACAGCATAATCACTGTAGTAAACAACAATAAATAACATCAACAGTAAGAGATAAATAGCCGTCAGTTATAGTTAAAGAGCAAGAAAGCGCAGCTGGTACTGGTGTTACGATAGTGTTGAAAATTAGTATTGAAGCTGTGCTAGATATTCTGTACCGATAGTTATTGATAATTGATATTTTTGAGAGCACTAGTTTGCTGCGAGTTTGAGAACAAGGTGGATAAGACGGGGACGTTTTTCACAACAGTTATCTTTGGTCTTTGTTGTTATTTGATAACCACTAATAAAAAACCAGTTTGTGTAGGGGCAAGTAAAAGATACGTTTAGACAAGTGGATTTTTTCTTTAACATTAACATTGAATCCCGGACCTAATTGTTTTCTCAATGTGTGGATATTTTCAGCTGCTGTTCTTGTTCTTTGAGTTAGCTGCTAACTGTCAATTTTTAAATCTCTCGTGATATCGCCTATCCTGTTTATACAGACATGGTTGTGGAGCCGTTAACACCTTCCGTGGTAGCTTAAAGTCAAGACCATTCTGTCCCCCTGGTATGTGGTTGTACCTTTTATATACAGCCCAGCGAGTTGATGTAATGGTGTGATATTCCCGCCCTGAACAGGCAGTGTAAAAGGGGCTTAAATGGCATAAAAGCAGAATTAAGAGAACAGGACTCGCCATCTTTTTATCCCTTTAAAATTCTCCTTAGCAGTATGTAGATCAGGGAACATTAACACTGGAACACAGAACTGGAACAAGAGGTAACCAAACTTTCTGAAGAAGACTTATTAGGCAGCAGATACGACCTAAAGCAGTATTAATACCACAGTAAAGAAAACGCTTTGAATCCAGCAGCGGTGATTCATTTCCCTGAGTTACTGTTGAGACCAGAGGACACACCGATCTCTCACCAGAGAAAGTTGCGGCAAAAGTGTTAAAATTACACTTTTTGGCAGCAAGATGAAAAATTCTCCTTTTGTAGCTGGAGCACACAGAATTATTAGAAGCAGCATAAAGACCAGCGGACACAAGAATACACATTAAATCAGTGCAGATTAATATACTGGTGTCAGGTGGGGCTGCTCAGACTCTGCAGATAAGATTCACAGCTCTGCTTGTGCTTTCACTGATCGTATCTTTTTTACGTCAACATCTTGAGTAACTGGTCGTCAACAGGTTGTGTGAATTTAAATGCTTTGACTTGCTTTTATGTTGACATTAAAAACACCAGCTGACAGACACTGGAGACAGATTTAGGTGGAGAAAACAGCTTGTTTCAGGAGCTACTTTCTCTTCTCCTGTTTTTAAGTTTGACGTCCTGTCTGCTTTATTCCTCAGGCTTTTTTTTTAAATGCAGGGAGAACACGGTTTTCCTTAAATGTAGAAGTCACTCTTAGTGCTTTGTGGCACATTTTGAGCTTGTTTGTTATGTAGTGCAGTGACGGGCTAATAAACAGGAGCTGGGCGGCTTCCAGACTCACTTGTTAGCTCAGTCAGTTTAATGAGAGCAGTGTACATGGAGTGTATGGATTCTGCCGGGAACAGTTTCTCTCCTGTAACCTCGTCTTTCTCAACAGCACAAGTTACAAGTTGATTTTCTGTACTGGACGGGCAACCGATAATATCAGCACTGCCTCATGATTGACTTTATATTGAGTTTAGTGATGTTAGTTTTGGTAAATGTTGCTTTCAGCAGCCCAACACTTTACTTTTGATAAAAAAACAAACTGATGTGAAATATAAGAGGCCTTTTCTTTTTAGTCTGGCGCTCCAGTGACTCAGTGAGCTCAAGCAGCATGTTTTAAGGCGCTATTTTAATGTTTTTTGACGTAAATGTCTTTGATTTTATTTTCTGTTGGCTTTGCTGATACACAGCTGGCTGGCCACGTTAGAGAAAGTGCCCACTGCCCACCCTCTGGTCTCCTCTGGTTAGCTAATGTCATGCTAAACTTGGCCACTCTGCACTGTGTACCAGCTGGCTTGGGTGGTAACCAAAAGAGTGACACCTATCATTTGGCTATTACTGCAGGTAACACTGTGCTATTGGTGGGAGGGTGTTGCTGTGTAAAAATGGTAGCGACCCTCCAGTTTCCCTCCCAGGTAGTTGTGGTGAGTCAGTAGCTTTATTCTTAGCTGCAGAGCCCCTGTAGTACTGTTAACTATGTTAGCATAACTAGCCGTGCTGGCACTGCTAACAGTGCTAACAGAGCAATAACATATAACCCCTTTCCGCCAAAATAAGTGTGCGTTCGTGTTTTTCTTTTTAAACACGGGAAAACCCGCTAAAAATAGGTACGAGACACCTCACCCATTGTAAACCCATTTGATTTTCAATCTGGCTAGTTGTGTATGAAACTGGTCTGTTAATGTAAAAAGCTTTTAAAAGTTAATTTACTGGCTAGTTGTGTTGCTAAAATCACCATCTGTGCTCACGTTCCCCTCACTTGTTTTTAGCAGATGCAGGTGTTGCTGAATGCATTCATCACTTCTACAACATTGGGTTTCTGTCATATTTCTCCTGCTTCCTATAGACCAGTTTCTCTTATATTTACTTTTGCACCAACAGCTTGCTCTCCACCAGCAGCAGCTCTCACTGCTGGGAAGTTTGATCTAACTGCCAAGCCTGTAAAGCAGGAAATCAGCAAAACTGAAATTATATCACTTCCTATGCTGTGGATATTATAGTGGCCGCTAATGCCTCCAGGAGAAAACAATTAAAAACAGTTTAACAAAACCTGAAGCAGCATTTTCTTTGTCCTACATTCTTAACATTTTCTGCCTTCTTAGTGTAAACCAGTTTAAATATTCTGCATTTTAGATATTTGTTTAAACACTAATTTCTAGTGTCTCACAGCCCACTCAGCTTTCAGTTGAATGATTCACAGGAAAGTTAACAAATGACTGGTGTTGTGAACAGAGAGCTTCTTAAAACTGGCATGAAATGAAACCTGAGGAAGATGATGCTGTTATCACTGCATGGCATCAATCAAACAGTTTTCATCTGGTCCTCCTGCAGACTGAAGCCGTTTTGAAAGAGCCGACAGACGATATTCACAGGTCAGCTTTTATTTAGTGGTCTGTCAGCTGTTTGATAAAACCTGGTCAAGGGTCAGCTCATGTCTGTGTCTGCACTAACTTTTCCTGAAAGTCTGTAACAGAGCAACGCACAAGTGACAGCACTATTTAGCATCTCTGACAGTTTAACGAGCCCAGAAAGCCTTTGTAAATGAACGTCGGTGGCCCAAATGAGGAATTAATTACTTGCTTGCCTTGTTCCTCAGCCAGGCTTGTACAGTGAATGGGTAATAACTGTCATCTCTGGGTCTGTGTGCGACTCACCCTGTCTCTGCCTGCGGCCTGGAGCCCACGGTTTGTGGTTAAAACTGGAAAAGCGAGACAGCACTACACGGCTACGAGCCTGTTAACCAACAAACCCACGTAATGGCTCATTGCATCCTCCGTGTTGCAGCGAGTCGCCTCTCCACCGCAGAGTGAATGGCGCATTTGAATGTGTTTACTCTGAGAAATGGAGATGGGAAATTATTTTCATTTGTTTGGTCCAAAAGTTGAAAGTTTGGTTGACAGATTGATGCTGGAAATGGTGCGTAAATCTTTTCCAGTCTAAACTGCTCTGTCTTTGCAGTCCACAACAGACAACAGAGGAGGATTTATTATCCAACAGCAGATTCAGTGGCAGGGGGTTGATTAATTGATTACTACTTGATCAATCTGAAAACGAGCTGACAATTGATCATCATTTAAGTCACTTATCAAGGAAAAAAACAGCAAACTTACTGGTTTAAGCCACTAAAAATGCGTGTTTTTGTCATGTTTTGACATTTTCTCTGTTTAATATTGTTGTATAATTAAATATATTTTCATTGGGACACAAGAAACGTTTACAGACCTCAGTTTGGTTTGTCAGCAAATGTGATTCTTACTGTTTTCCGACATTTTATAGACTAAATGAATAATTAGTTAATCATTAAAACTATCAACAGATCAATTATTTTTTAAATCAAATGGATTTTTCTCCGTCCTCCTCTTCCTCACTCATTTAAAGTGACCTCCGATGACCCCTCCTGGTAGAGGGGATCTAAATGTATTGGGCTCTGGTTTTCAGGACTTCCCCTCCCCCCAACCTCCCTGGCCCTCAGGGTCTTTGGTGTCATTAAAGAGGCCAGTAGGCCAAGAGCTTCAGAAGAGCGCCACTTTGACCTGAATGGTCTTTCTCTCAACATGTGTGTTGTGCATCAGTGACAGGTGGGAGCCTGAGGTGACAGGTAGAGTCAGTTTTAGATTTTTAGAGATGTATGATAGAAGCGCTGTGTGACACACAAGAATAAACACAAATATTACAGTATTAGGATGAGTAATAATCTGCAGTATTTTCATATTTCAGCTGATATCTGCAGTTTATGAAACCTTTAACTGTTGTTTGAACACCTGGTTTGGTTTTCTCTGGCGCACAGGAAGTGAGGTGTTTTTTGTGTCGCCAGTTTGGTTTAGATAAACAGAAGAAGTGGGCTGGCAGGAAGAGTGAAAGCCACCGTGTCTGAACAGATAAAATGATAAATGTCGCACACAGAAACTCACATGTCAAACCCAAAAATCCAGCAACCTGTTTAATTGCTTTACACAATGACATTTGACCCGTTCCAGTTGCTATGCACAGATTTACAGCTGCAACAAAGGACTATTTTCATTATCTATTAATTTGTCCATAGTTGAATCAATTGATCTTTTTGTTGATAAAATGACAAAGTATTGAAACATGCTCTGTTTCATTTCACAGAGCCCCAAATGATATCTGACCAACAGTCCAAAAACCAAAAGCTATTCAGTTTATTATCATGTATGACAAAGAAAGCATCAAGTTCTCACATTGAAGAAGCACGAAACCACCAAATGTTTGGCCTTTTTCCCTCAATCGGCTAATTGGTCAGTGTATATATATCATTGGAGCTCTACACAGATTCATTACAATTCTTTGACTGTTCTACTACAAATGAAGCAGATTTCCTCCCCAAATTAATTGAGATAAATCATTTACATTATTGGCTGTATTTTAGATCCACTGGGTTGGACTCAGAGGGAAGTTGAATGGAGTGTTTTGTGGCACCCAACTGAAATATTTTTACTTTAAAACTGAACTGATTAGCCAATGAGTTGGTTAATCCATGAACAGCAAATGTGTCAATTATCTGGGCAGTTAATTGAAATCAAATATCATCATTGATCAAGTATCACAAGGGTAATTCTTGCAGCAAAAATTCACAGTTGTTGGTTCAAGCTTCCAAAATGAGAGAATTTTTTTGGGTCATATTTAATATCTTTGGGTTTCAAACTGTTTGCCTCAAAATAAGCAATTTGAAGACTCTTGCTCTGACAATTAAAATCAACATTTTGTACATGAGCATGACATTAAATTGGTGATAAAAGTTGTAACTGTTGTCGCGTTCTTGGAACACTTCAGCTGAGGGCAATGGCCAATATTTTGGGAGATGCAGATATATGTGTATGGAGATTTTTGTTGTAGTCCTACTTAACTTATTTCCATTTATACTTTTCTTCCTGCATAGCTGTAATTTCAGATAATCTCGACCACGGCTGTCATCTGATCCTTTCCCTTGCTAAAATCAATGGTGCAGCACAAGTAAGGGAAATGAGGGGCAGCGTCCTCTTAACAACAGGAAGTTAAGGTCCTCAGGGAAATGAGGCCTTAATTTGAAAACCGGAAAACACTGCATGTCGAGGCTGTGGCTTAAATGGCCCAGTGTTATTGATTCAGGCTTCTGACTGATACTCGTAATATGGAGAGGCTTCTGCGTCTGAGGAAACCATGCAGGAAAAAGGCCCCTCCACCTGCCCGACCTGGTCATGTAGCTTTATCTCCCCGTCACACCAGTGGAGCTGCAAGTCGTAGGTGACTGTGGTTTTTCTTACTACGAATATAAAGCACAGCAATGTTGAAAGAAAAGTCTTGCTCAGGAAACCCTCCCTGGGTAAATAAAGGTTTGAAATACAGTGTAACACTGAGGCATTGTCAGGATAAGTGGCAGGTGGTGGACTCACTGCGCTCCGTCAGCACCGAGTTCATTAAAGGAGTGACATTTCTGACAGGGACCTTTCGACAGGCGGGGTAAGTTAAGGGAATTTTGACACCAAAGTGACATGTGGTCGGTAATTAGTCAACTTAAGCCCTCAACATTGAAACTATGTCACTTAAACCAGAGCTGAACACGTGGGCTAATTAGAGGGGAGGTGTATCACATTTAAAATTTTCACAATAAAATCGCAGCCTGAGGCCTGAAGTGTTACCAAGAAGCAAATCTTGTGCGTACGTCTGTTATTACACGTCAGATAAATAGATACCTTTTTGTCTGGTGGGATGAAGTCATAGCTTAAATGTCTCGCAACAAATTAAACGACTGTAGCTGCAGTTTAATTTACTCTCAGCAGTAATAAAAATCACACTTGGTGCTGCAGCATAATGGCTTAATTTATGACATTTCACAGTAATATTCGGCGTTAAGTCACAAAGTTACGGCCTTTGAAACTCTACCCCGACTCTCTTTTATCTGATAAAAGCTTATCCTTTGATTTTCCTCCACCAGACAAGTGCTTGTTTCAGCCCTAATCATGCTTTCATGCAGATTATTTTGAGCGTGGCAGGAGGGGAAGAGCTCTGATCCTCGGGACACCCTGTAAACCTCTAACTTGCGGCAGAAGGTTAATTTAAGTGAGTGTGTTTGTGGGGCTGTAAAAATGTACCCTGTAAGCCACAGTTTAGAGGCACAGCGCTTGGTTAATGCCACCGCTGTCATTATCACAGAGCAAATCTTTATTTGTTGTGTCGTTGGGGGTAATTGCTCGACTCCTCACCCTGACTCTGAGATGTTTGGCGCCAGAAAAGTGATCCTGAAGTTAGGACACGTTCAATCCCGAGCTTAAATACACTTAAATGAAGACAGTTCACTTATAGTCGAGGTCGTTGTCCCTGTCTCAGTGGTCGAAGTGCTCTGATCTCGACTTGGTGAAATGTGTCCAGCTGATGATAATCACAACTTGAGCCTGGTGTCTGACCTGCAGCAGTGAGATTCGTCCTCTCACATCAGCACGATTCGTCTCTGCTTTTCCCTCAAACCTTCCAGCATTGTGTGCAGCACTTTATCAAAGTGATCGATCGGTGAATCAGCTGCTGAGCCAAATCTGACACATGCTGATGCGCCTTATCCTTTTTTCAATTGTTAATTTGGTTACTAGATGACAATCACTTGACCTCACTCATTAAATATGCAGCCTTCTTGTGATGTAGTGCTTGTTTTTGCCGAGCATGAAAAGATAATTTTGTATTTTATAAACGCGTAATAATTACTATAATGTTGGTGGAGGTGCTCTTTATTTCACATGGATAATGCAATGCATTACTATGGCTATGTTAACCTCTAGCGTCCACACTACTCTGGCATTTTGGAACACAAACACTGCTGACCCTGTTTTTGTTCGAAAACTCACAGATTGCGTTTTAGTCAGGATGGGAAATGGAGACTTATGAAAGAATGTAGATATTAGGGCTGCCCCCCCTGATAGTCAGCCAAACGTTAGTCGACCAGAGAGGTCATTAGTCAGCAAGATTTCATTGCTCGCTCGATTGCAGAAAAACAAAAAACGTGAACCTCTATTAGTAGCTGCACCTTGTCAAAATAAATCCAAACCTATATGACTGGACCATGTGGGACTTTAATTTGAAAGGGCAGACACAGGAAGTGTCCACGCTCATTAAGTTAATATGGTAAACATGCGGGCGACTAGTAGACTAATGGCTCTAAATGATGACTGTTGGTCGACGAGGAAAACGTCTCTCTGGGATTTAATCCTTCTTGTGTGGACACTTCTCTCTTAGTGCTGTGGCCTCCTCAGTCGATGGATAATGCTCCCCGTACCGCTCTAATATGTCACTGTTATTGCTTTTCAGTCACTCCCCATCAGTTTTCAGCCACCTTTACTGCCTTTCACTGATGTTTTTGTTTCAGTAACAGTTTAGCCTCTTTGTCAGTCCAAGCAAATAAATCTCTGGTCTCACTTTTTACCATCTCGTAGTATTTTCTGTGACTACGCACAGTTTCAGGTCTGCTAGTATGGAATGAGATTCTTTCTGAAACTGTGCCAACACAGTTTTTTTTGTTTTAAAACAACATTTTAAAAATAAAAACGCGTTACAGTAGTGTGGATGTGGCCTCGGACTGGTGCGTTACCTCGATCCTTCACCGCCCTCTGGGTTTCTGTTGCTCTTTTCTTGGATTGTTCTCACATCTCTGGCTCTTTTTCTTGGTGCTCCAGCTACAACTGTATCTTAATTTTGTCCGATGACATCAAAAATGTTTAGAAACTGAAACTGTTTATGTTGAGATCCTGACGCGTCATGAAACTAAGTGGTTTTGTCTTTGAAAAAGGGTCTGGGACCTGAATTCATTGCCAAATTCTGACCATCTGCACTACAAAAAGTTGATTTTTTTTTCAGTTTATTAGAAGCAGCCAAAGTTGAAGCCTCACGATGTTCAGTATAATGTTAAATGTGTGTCTTAATTTGTCAGTTGATCTTGTCGTGAGTACACTGTCAGTGTTTGCTGTAGTAATTACACACACCAGCTGAACTCTACTGAACATGCTGTACGAGTACATTATTTACAGTGTAAGTGATCTCCCTCCAGGCAGCTGTCAGGGTTGGAAATATTTGTTCACCTTTTTTACAGTTTTTTTTATTCACCAGACAAGAGGCTTTTTAAAACCCAAAAGAGACCCGTTTGTTCCCCTCAAATGTGACTGGTGAACCACACGTTGCTGAAGCAGCAGCAGTCAAAATAAAGCACCATTTGGCCGGCTGCTGGTGGTCCTCAGGATGATTATCTGGGATAGAGAAGAGCTGCTTTGCATCTTGACAACATGCAGCTAAGATTACACTGTTGCACCAAAGCCTGGCTTACTGCTGTGACTTGAAGGAAGAAAGGCAGCGTTTGACATTTCTGTGAGGAAACAACAGACACATTCAGCCTTTTATTTAATCCTCTCGTCACATTCGGCTGTCGAGAGGTCGATGATGTCGTTGACTCAGGTTCATTTTATGTTTTTGAAGCTGCTTTTTAGCAACTGCTATCAGCCCATCTGCTACGCAGAGATAAAAAGTCAACTGTAACACAGGAAATTCAAAATAGTTCTGCTACACTGCATCGTGATAGACTGTGTTAAAGGTACAGTGTGTAGGATTCAGGGGCAGAAAGGGTGTAAAATATTCAGAACAATGTGTTCCTTTGTGTATAATCACCTGAAAATAAGAATTGTTGTGTTTTACCTTAGTACAGAATGGGTCCCCCTACATGGAGATCACCATGGTGTTTCTACAGTAGCCTGTAATGGACAAATTAAACACCGGCTCTAAACAGGACTATTTGCATTTTTGTGTCGACCAGTGTAGTTCTCCTACACCCTTTTTCCACGCTCGTGCTGGCTTGGTTTGGTTTCAATTTCAATTTCAATGTATTTATTTAAGAATGGACAATGTACATTAATCTTCAGTTCAGTCGAACTCAAGTCCGTTTGCCCCCTCAGTCCAGTTCGTTTGGGCAGATGTGAACACAGCAATCACACTCAGATGAGGCCTTCTTGAAGAGGTGGCCTTGGTTCGGTTACAAAGCTCGATGTGGCACAGTGCACTGGGCTTGGGCACTATCTAATTTTTCATACCCTCCTACCTTCCTGGACGGTATCAGTGTGCTGCACTTAGCCATGCTCTTGGTGGTATTACCTTTGGTTGCTAAAACAGTTTTTACGCCATGTTTTCATTTAATTTCTTTCTGTCTGGTGTCGTCTTAACGAAAGCCAAAATGTCGGTGTTCTGAGTTCTCCTCCATGTTGCGGACTGGACGGGCTGGAATCACGTGACTACAAGTAGCAAAGTTAGCGACATGGGCAAGATTACATTGGTTAGAAGCTCAGAATATTGGTTTCGATTAGGGCTGCTCGGTTATGGAAACAATCATAATCACGATTATTTTGGTCAAAATTGAAATCACGATTACGCAAAAATGCGGCGCACGTGATGACCTAAATTGTTTACACGATTGCATTATTCGTAGATCATCTACTTGACTGGCGCATGGAGTGAGGAGAGGAGGGGAGGGGGTGGTATTGTGCATGCGTGGCTTCTGTAGAAGACAAAATAACATCTCCAGGCGTCCGAGACCAATAATCGTTTACCTTCAATTTCATTAATTTTGAAATCGTTTGACCTTAAAATCGTAATCGCGATCACCCAACGATTAAGCGCACAGCCTTAGTTTCGATAAATTTTTGATTGATTGCCCAGCCCCAGATAAAAAGTGGTATTGAAAATCATACCGTCGGCCTATGGTGCGCCTTAACTGATATTGGAAAGAGAAATCGGCGTGGCATGGTTTGACTTGGCGTGTCCAAAAGTGGTAATGGAAAAGGTTACTACATGTTTGGTACATTGGAGAAGTTTCAGTTCTGCTCCCTCGCTGCTAAATCCTACACACTGGACCTTGAAAAGTACAGTGTAGTATGACTGCCTTTATGTCTGTGATATTGAATATCTGGAGGTTTTGTATTTTGGGAAAAAGCTGTGGTGTCTTCACAGCTTCATTGAATTGTGTGACAGTTGAGAAAGAGAAACTTCAGCCCTCGTGCCAAACGCACGGTTTCTATGAATATAATCATTTAAAGTTTTACTGCTGCTTTGCTTGTTATCCCCTCGTTTTCCTTCACTTTGGGAGCAGCAGTCAGCCGTGCTCATTAAATGTATTTAATGACTTCATTTAAATAGACTCTTTGTGTGTATCAGTGCTGTCTGGTGGATTGTATTTATGCCAAATTAACAACTGAGAATTAATGAAGCCAAGCGGTGTTAATCTTCCAGGTTTCTTTGAGAGAGTGGATGATTGTTATGTTTTGTCCTTCTCACTGAAATAACAGCATCATAAGCCATAAACCTCTGGACCAAAGGGCAGTTAGGCTCAGGAGAGGTTATCAGAGTTTACAGTTGTGAATGGTTGTAGCTGTGGTAGGTGTGGTTGATCAAGGGCCCTGCTGTTATCAGGAGTTTAACATGATCAACATGCCGACCTTTTGTAAACTTTAGTAATCAGGCCGCCACTTGTAGCAAAAGATCCTCAATATTCAGTATTCAGATAAGAAGTGTCTCCTCTCTGCTGTAGCCTGCAGCAGGTTTTAAGGAGCCTGTTTCATTTGCTGTGTAAACACCCGCCTTGTAGCTCCATCTTTACCAAGAAAATAACGAGCCCGTCCCGGAGGATATGATGCATTTTATGTTTCCACTGGCAACACTTGTTTGTTTGGAATAAATTAAAGAGGAGCCTTGTGCAGTGATGTAAACTGTAGGAAACTCAAGGAAAAAATTGTACTAATCACAGTTAAATTTGACAGCTGGTGTCTTTGAAGGGTGCAGCGGAGAGAGCGCAAACACCAAACATGTCACTGAAAACAAAACAAAAGGTTATTAAACGACAAGAAAAACTAGAAAGTAGAAAGCCTTTATTGTCATTGCATAGGAATACAACAAAATTAGCTGTGACACTCAAGTGATGCATTCCAGCGGAGAACATAAAAACACAAGACACACAAAAATATTGAAATATATGCCAGTGACAATATGAAAACCCGAATTTACAGCCCTTCTTAGCTCCTTTGGGATTCAACTTTTGTGTGAATTTTAGCCCATTTTGTTATCTGTCTGGCCCAAAACTTAACTTTAGCACCATCTACTCGGCAAATGCTGGTAAAATATGCAAGTTACTGGTAAATTTGCCTCCAAAACAAACAATGGCGATGTATTGAGTAGCTGGTAAAATCTTATTTTCAGAACAAGCTGCTGCAGGCTGCTGCAGGCAGCAACAACTGTGTTAAAAGCAACAGGTTGCTTATTTGAAATCATAATGCTCCTGTGCTTGTTTCGTCGTTAGTTGCAGCCCTATTTTTCAGTAACGATGAAACAAGCAGTTATTTTCTTCGATTAGTTGACTAATCATTTTATCGAAAAATGTGTTAAAACGTTGAAAAATGTCGGTCTGTCTCTCCCAAACCCCAAAATTATGTCATCTGATGTCTTGTTTTGTACTCACGCCAAAGGGTTTTAGTTCACCGTCATGTGAGAGTGTGTAAAGCTGCCAATATTCGAACATAAGAAGCTGCAGTAAGAGTATTTTGGGTACATTTATAGTACTTTTCTATGAAAAAAGACTCAAACCAATTAGTCGACTACTAAAATAGTCACTCATTATTTTAATAGTCGACTAATCGTTGCAGCCCTACTGAAAAAACATCTGTCAGTGGATTCTTGCCTCAAGTTTTTAAGAAATGGTTGCAGTAGCAATGGTACACATGAAAATGGCCGCCATCCTGCCTCGTTGATTTGAATGTCCGATCAACTCTGTGTCTGTTTCTATGCACTGTAAATGACCTGCTCAGCAGCAAACAGCAGACTCAGGTAAAGACCAGCTGATGATGAACATGGTGGAGCATTTAGCAGCTACAAAGACGGATGTTTCCAGGTTTGGAGGTGAAATGTTCAGCAGGTTTAACTAGAACAATTAATTTAAATGATTTAGTAAAGTCATCTGAATGAGCTGTAATGTAATTATCAAGGCTTAAATTGTTTTAGCAGATGGGGACAAAGAGAAACAAAAACGGACACAACATGTTTCAACAGATTTCTTCAGAGCCTCTGGTCCTCAGTTGAAGCTGATCTCTTTTGTCTTCCTGCCGCCAGGGTGACCGATGTGTCCTGAGCCTCTGGGTGCTAAGACTCTGATATCTTTCCTTGTGTTAAGACTGAGGTCTGTGTCTTTGTCTGCACAGCAGGACAACCTCATACTCCATGATACAGCATTACAGATGCTGTGTTTAATAACTCACAGAGGCTGGATATCACAATCACATGAGTGTATGTGTCTTTGTGGGAGTGGCTCTGATGGGAATCCCCGACCCTTTTAGCATGAGTGCTGTCTGCTAGTGCCCATCCCATCTTGAGCTAAACATGACTAAACTGGTGTGCATGATCAAAAGCCACCACTGGTTCACAGATTGTTTTATCTCCACACATGGGACACACACACACTTGGGTTTCATTGTATATCAGACAGCACAATAATATGTGGTAACACAGATATATAAGCACACTGAATCTGCCTCTAACAGTCTGATCTCTCGCTCCGTTGAATTTACGGTAAACATGATATTCACATTCTGCATAGTTATTGTTTTGCTCTCCGATCAGAGGGCATCATCATCCCTGAGATCAATAACAGGATCATCTCGGCCTTCACAGATAGTAACTCAAGCAGCGTAGTTGAAAACAGATGTGGCGTGCGTCATCGCAGTGTGTGACCTTGGATGTGCAGCGTGAACACACACAGTAGATTGTGTTGTGATTAAGAAGAGTCATGAAATGTTTGTTTTTATACGCTATGAAAACAACACAAGTGTTATGGTGTCTCTGTTCAGGCACAGTCTGAAGGACCTGGTTTAAAATGGTGTGAATGAATCAATACACGTTATCCAACCTGGTTTCAAAAATCTGCTCCTGACCTGAGTCCAGTACAGTTATTTCTGTTCACATGAAGTGGCTTAACTTTGGTACGAAGGGGACCAATTAGGAAGAACACTGGCTGCAAAAATAATTCATGGGTAACCAGAGAATTACCAAAGTCACCCTGTTCTTTGGATTTCTGTCTGAGAAGGCTAGAGGTCACTGTAATTCAGTGGTCACAGACGTGCTTCAAGTTGATTGTAGAGCGCTAGTTGTCGCAAAACCTTTTCCTGATTAGACCAAGTGAGGAAAAAGCAACTCGTCCTTGTTCAGCATCGAGCCCCAGTCCACTACACTTACCCTTAACGATCTGTCACCAGAGTGTCTCTAAAATACAATGGAAATAAAATCAGACCAGATAGACTGAACCTGTTGGCACTGCAGCTGTAGTTTTGCTCCCTGGGAAGCTGATAGAACTCCTTGGTCAACCTCCCAGCTTCAGGTCATTTTGTGCTGCTTCTACCTTCTTTCTGTACCCGGCAGCTCCGCAATGCTTTGCTGTCTTCAGCTTGAAGCCGGGAATTTGGTCACCGAGTTTAGCAGGTGACTTTCAAGTTTCGAGGTTTCACCGTGCTTCCAGCTTCTGTCTGAATCCAGCGTTCTCTCGCCTTGGCTTTTCAATGTAACAGGAAAGATGGAAATTGGCAACAACTGGGGGTATGCGCTAATTTTAGCTCCTTTATCTGTGAGATGCAGTGAAGAGCCACCACAAAATACCGTCTGTTGCTGCCCAAGCAGCGCTCAAACATTGATCCAAATCAGGCCATGTTTACATGAAAAAGATCCACTGAAAATAGAATTGTGTCTCAATTTTGTTTTGAAAAAAGTTTTACATTTAGACAACAGCATTTTGATAATAATCGTCGTGCATATGGATCCGCAAAAATGACCAAAAACGCTGCAGTATACATGCCAGGCCAGTAGTTGACAGTGTGACGCTTACGCTTCCTTCTGCAGAGCGGAAGTGTTGGGGAAGTGTTGATAAATTCAATAGGGTGAGCAGCACAAGCAGAGCTCGGGAGTCCACCATTGTTGTTGTGATAGTCGACTTTCTCGCACATGCCTAGTGACTGGAACCGTAATGCACATGTGCGAAAAGTCTCTGTTTTCAGAGGAACTGCATATTGCAAGTTTACATGACAATGGAGACGCTGCCGTTTCCAAAAAATTGCACTCTGGAACCCGTTTGCAAAACGTTGCCTTTTCAGGCACCCAAAACGCCGCTGTCGTGTAAACAGTCGGCCAAAACGCAACTAAAGTTTACCGTTTTCAGTTGAAATCGTCGTCGTATAAACGGGACCTTAGTCTGCACCGAGTCTGAAAGACAGACTGAACAATTAAGGTGTAATCACCATTTCTACTGTTTACTTACCTGTTTTCCGGCCTTCCGTGACCAAAAAATACACAGCTCTGGTCTACTGGCAATGGGAACAGAGCTGTGTTTTTAAAAAACAAGAACACGTACATGTGCTAATTTTGGTCAGAAACGGTATGAGGTACCAAAATGTGGCACTGATTGATTTAACGTGAATCAGTCCTAATTTGTTAGGTACCCTTTAAACTACCAAGTTTGGTTATCAACTCTACTCAATAATATCTCTAGCTTTGTCTTGTTCGAAAGATACTTCTTCTTTTACTAACACAGGCCAAAGAAAAGCAGCAATTACCACAATTTTCTATCAGTCGACTGTTTCACCTCGTATGACTTCAGATTAAAAGTTCCTCCGGTAAGAGAAGAATTTGTCAACTTTACTCACTCTGTTCAAGAGAACATTAATCTCAGTTTTTGTTCTTGGAAAATCAGCGAGTTGTACTCAGTGTCCAAAATCATTTCACATTTGCTGAAAGAAGAATTTGAATCACATAAATTTGCTTCAAATCGACAGCGGGGTGCTTTTGATTTTCTGTCTTGTCGTCTTGTTAGTGTGATCAGACGTCTGAATCTTTTCTGGTCTTGTGTGCCGCCTGTGGGAGATGCTTTCTGACACAAAGAAGTACTCGATGTACCTTCTCTTCCTCCTCACCGCTCACTCTGATACTCTGAGCTTCAAGTAAAGACGGAGAGAAAATAGCTTTCACTTGCTGCCAGTTCAGTATCATGCAGTACATGATAACATTAGAAGAATCTTTCCTCCTTTAAGACTGTTACTCTCAGTTAAATTTACATCTAAAATGTAAATTTAAATATGTGTGTCATTATAAAACTAAGCAGAAACAGCGTGTTGTTAGTTTTCTGCTCTGTTCTCTGTGTGTCTGTGTCTGACCTGCGAGGCGTAGTACACATTAGCTTCACTAACTTCACTCCTGGCCTTCACAACCTAAACTCAAAGCTCAATTATTCAAGTGTTGCTGCTTCTTGGCAGTGCGTACGGCCTCCTGGCCCGCTGCAGTCTGCTTCTCTTTGGATCGCGTCTATTGTCTGCCTGATTTCCCCAGGCACCGAATCCTGGCTGGAGGATTGAGGGCCATCAAACAGAATTAAGAGGAGACAATAACTGTGTGTGTGTGACGGAGGATGTGTGAATGCTTATAGTCGGGCAAGAGCATGTTTTAAATTTTGTGAGCTTTTTTTTGTCTAAGTGTGTGTGTGGCCTAGGAGTGTGTGTGTGTGTGTGTGTGTTTGAAGTGAAGCCAAAGCTCCCACAACAAGAAGAGGCCTCTCCTCCTGGCTCCATCCACTGATGCAGGCCTTCAGTGTCCGTCGCTCCAGCTGGCAGCCAATTTATACCGAGGCCAAACACTCCAATACCCACAGGCAGGCCAACAGGGGCTCTTTGTGATGCCAGAGTGTGTGTGTTTGTGTGTGTGCGTGTGTGCGTGTGTGCGTGTGTGTACTTATCAGCGACTGAGACAGTTGTTCAGCTCATGATTGACTGCAAATTTTGTTAATCTCCAGACCTTGTTGTAACCAGAGGACTTCTATCAGTGTTGTTGCATTAGTTAATATGGACGACTCACATTATGTTAGTGGCTCAGAGTTTGTGCTGCTGCCACCCAGACGCCTGACAGGCTTCAAGTGCATTCATTGTTTTGTCACAGTACCAAACTGTGGACTCTGGTATCAGTATTTAAATATGTAATCATGATTCATCAGTGTGTATTTAGTAACATGATCCACAATCTGGTGCAAAAATCAGGCAGATAAACTCGTCATCTGATTTGTTTTCGGGGTATGATATAAAAAGGTTTTTACGGCGGTAATGATGTTTTAAAACCAACATCATGTCAAAGCAGAAAACACAGCTTTTTCTCACAGTCACCTGAATGTAGTCTTGTGTAGCCGGACCTGTGCCAACGCTGGAGAAATCCTGTTCCACACTCTGGGGCTTGGGCGGCGCTTAGCCCAATACGCTAAGTGCTGTTCTTGCAGAATAGTGTTTGAAGACAACTTGTTTTGGCGGAACATGTGCATGTTGGGAGGCGAGCCCTGGCATTAAAATGGCCATGTCCCCTAGAGATGCACCGATCCAGCTTTTTCAGTTCCGGATGCCGTGGCTTTGAGTATCAGCCGATACCCGATACTGATCTGATACCATGGTTGACCTAAAAAGCTGTATACCTTTACATGTGGAACAGAAAATACTAGAGGTATCAGGCATTGATGACTCTATAAATTAAAACAAGATGAAACAGATTAATGCAATGATAAACTATTTATTTTTAACAAAAATAAACAATTGTGCAACAGCGGTTGAAATAGTGTGAAATACCTCCACACGGCAGATTCAATCCTTCGCTCCATGACGTATGATGCAGCTCGTGCCGCAGTAGATTTAAAAGGGGAAAGATCGCCTCAGGTATAGGTTGCATTTTCCGATACCCGGTCTATCTATTTTGATGATGTCGGGGTCTACATAAACAAAAGACATTTTAGTTTGTAGGTTTCCAGCTGAGAGGATGTTCTTGCTTCATGCACAGTGCTGAAACAAAGACTGGAGAAAGGTTTGGTGATGTGAGGCTAGTTTCACATAATGACAAGGAATTTTGAAAACCGATAGTGGAAGGGGAAGAATTTCATCTGGAATAGGCGGCCAGCAGCAGGTTTATACCCACAGTTGACATCCTGTGAGCCAGACTACCTGGAGTGCCGTTTTCACTGTCCATCACCCATTAAAGAAAGTGAAAATAAACAACAACCAAAACTGTGGGTCCACTGTACGGAGTTCGAGTTGACGGATTCAACCAAGGAGCTCTGCGGGGCCACTAACATTTAGCCAGTCAGTGCCACGGACGGACTAACGTTGTTGTCAAGCTGTTGGCAAGCAGTGCGCCAGAAACAATGAGGACTAATACCATTAAGGCGATCGCTATAGACGAGACAGACGCTGTCATCGAGGCTAAATCCACACATCTTCTCAGTATCGCCTGACATTGAAGATTGCTCGCTCTGCTCTTCTTTTAAACCCTTGTAAAAGAAGTATGTTGACATGACGTATACATCAGTGTAGATTTAGAATGAAGTTAGATTCAGGCAGATACGTTGGTCTCTTGTGATTGGTTTGGAAAAATGAAATCATCAATTCTGTCTGATATCAGGCAACAACCAAAAGCTAATGTTCCTAAATCTCTTGCTGTGTTTACCGACTTACACGGCAGGTAAACCACTCATGATTTAAATCTGCTACTTTACCTTAAAAACTGTCAGTACTGATGGTGAGCTGTCAGTTTTGGAGTTAACTAGAGTCTCTGGCCTGTTGACAGCTTTGTTTCCTGCTCTGATCTCTGGATTCTGGAGTTTTATGTGATGGCCAGCTTGTTGCTTTGGGGCCACAGTTTACAACAATCAGTGCAGGACTCAGCCTGTCTAGCTCTGAAATGCTGCCAACTACATATTGTGAACTGTTACACAATATGTACGGCCTAAATTCAGCATTTTACACATTGCTATAAGGGCACGTGTCCTTGTAAATGAGGCAGCTTCTTCTTCACATAGCAGTAAATATTTAGTTGCTTTGGTGTGATCTTGTCTGCTTTGACTGATTGTGAATCTGTTTCCCACTCATAGTTCACCGTCTTGTACCTGTTTACATTTATTTATTTAGCACTCTTAAATTAAAGCTGGCAGGTAAAATGATCGCACAGCATTTATTATCATGATGTATGAAATTGTGCTCGGCAGACTGAAAGCAGGAGCTGTGAAATACCATTTGATACGCTCAGTTTGCACTTCGCAGGGATCAAGTAGGGCAGCTGACCTCCGTCACCCTGAAACCGTCAGACCACTGAAAGGCAGAAATAGCAGCACAGGTGAAGGATGAGGGTTTCAGAGAGGCAGCTCGACTCCGCTCTGCTTTCACTGTTTTATGTAGAGGCACAAAAATGAAACCAACAGTCAAAGTGTTTTACATTCAAGGCATTCAGCTGATCCTCTTATCTTGAGCCACTGGTGCAACAGTTTTACGTTCACCAGCATTACAAGCAGCCGTCATTAGTAAGGAGTGGATTTGAGCAACAGTCCTGACAATGTTGAAGCTCTGACCTCAGAATAATCACAAAAAAGAGACGACTAGAAACTAACTTCAGCTCAAGTGGATTTAAAAAAATGTTTTGACATGAATTCGGTCAGGGATAACTAAGTCTAGTGAATGACTGCAGTGTTGTGACAGTATAGTCCCACTCATAAGCACCAGTATTATCAGTTATTCTATCCAGCCTATCGTGGGGGGATTTTGGTAGATGTAGAAACTTTTTTTTTTAGCTGGAAATGTTTGTGATTGTTTGGATTTCATTCTCCTGTCGGTTCTCCTTAATGAGCCACTGCAGCCAAATGGAAACAATCCCAGAAGATTATTATCCACAAGCATTTATTTATCGAAGACTGTAAAGAATTGTACTCCGACACTGTATTTGTCCAGGGCGGTGATACTGAACTAGGGTGCATAAGAAGCATCAAAATAGAGTGTGTTTCTCAAAAAAGTGCTCGGGAAGGATCCTGGTGCAAACAACACTCCACCAGTGACCCAAATCAACCACAGACGACACCTTTACAACAATCAGATTCATGGGATTTTCACTTAAAGATCATTTTGAAGCTTCGGGTGTTGTGTTAGGAAGGTTGTTCCCAAGTTTTTTTGGCTTGTGAACCATTAAGGTTGAGTTAAAGATGTATGCAGGCTCTATACAGACTATTGGTGTAGTCTACACAAATGGCCGAAGCAGTTGTGAGTATTTGTACTTGTACTGTGCAGTGGTTTGTTTGTATTGCTCTGCAGTTACATCTCCACATTGCTAGTTGGTGATGGGGTTTCTGTGCCCCTGTGTTTAGTTTCTATTAAGTGCAGTTAAGTTGGATTGATTAAACTAATACACATAAAACACATTAAAACATGGGCTAATGGTGACAACATTAAACAAAAGTATAAAATTCAGCTCCATTATCACTCAAGAGGTTCGCAGATAAAATATGTCAGCAGGACTCAGAAAGGGCAAATTGTTTTAACTATAAAATATACAAAACGTTCGACTGTAAAGAAAGTCATTAGGTCCGCACCATTGTCTGTATTCAGTTAGAAATACATAAAGTACTTCAAAGTACAGTACAGTACAGATCCCCAGAAGGGGAAAGGGGACAAATTCCTAGCAGTGTTGGAACAATGTTGACCTATAGTTTTGTCACCCTCATTTTCTCCTACTTCATTTTTCAGTTTGCCTCATTTTTTAATCTTGTCTGACTTAACAGTAACTAAGGGGGGCAGGACTTGGGATCAGTCAGTTGTCTTAAGGCCTTTACATACTGCGCAAGAACAGAGAAATTTGTTCTCTCTTGCAGGGCTGCAAGAAAAGAATAACGTCACTCTTTTGTCGCATCCCTGGTTTGGGAGTTCTTTCAGCTTGTTCTCAACATGTCTTCTGGGCAGAACTTTTTTCTCGCGTGGTGTCCGAGAACTGTTGTGAGATTGGTCAGAAATTTAAAGTTGGTGTGGTTACATACTGTGTGTGGGTGCATGCTGAATTAACGGCATGATCCGATGGACAAGGTCGCCAAAAGGACCAAGACTCTGTCCTCGCCCTGCTCAACTCTGGTCATATTGAGTGGTCAAACATGCCATCTCCGCCATTTTTGTTGTTGATCTGTCAGATTCCCACGATGCTTAGCGCATGTGACGTATGCAGCACTCGAGTTTCTCGTGAAGTATGAAATGTCCTGGCCAGAACTAGCCACCTCAAGAAAAAGAACAAATTTCTCTGTATGTACAGGGCTTTATACTAGACACATTTTCCCCACATATAGAACATGCTAACATTATTAGCATAAGCCTGTGTCATTTCCCATTGGATCAATTAGCTTAGCGGCCTTTTCCTCTGCCCATATGAAGCTGGGATAAACACACACAGGACTTGAAATGCTATTTTGTGGGGGCTTCAATGCCCTCACAATTTATTTTTATTTTTTGATCTGTGGAGTAAAAAAGATGAAAGCTTTGTTTCTGCTAAAGGAAATGGTTTTCATTTTACAAAACTAAACAGGAGGTCTGCATCGCCACAACTTTTAGTTACATTTCTGGGGAGGTGCATGTCAGACTATGGCGTAGCGTGCTCATCTACACAGAGCCGAAATGACGCCACATCTCGTTGTGACCCCGTCATGGAAACGATGTGAGCAGTTTAACTACAAAACCATTTGTTCCTTCTTATATTTGTCTTATTTAAATGATTTTTAGAGGTTGAAAGAGATGAAAGTATCATTGGGGCAGGGACCAGCCAGGTGTAGGATGAGCAAGCTGCAACCTCTGCTGCTGACAGTGACGAGATACCAGACATTCAAGCAAACATGCCACCGTAAATACCTCTCTAATGCCTAAATGCTCAAGGCACACAGTGCATGATGTAGAGCTAGCTGTCTGTAAACATTTATTATCTCAAGTTTTCAAGATCTAATTCCTGATGTTTCTTGGAGCCTTTCTTTCAATGAAATGAGTCTAAATATGAACCCTGCTCCTGATCAGCTGTGGTTTGATATTTGCGGTTGTTGTCAGTTGTAAAATGTGATTGATAAAACCAGAGCGACAGGTTTCTGAACATGCCCGTGGTGTGAATGCAGTCAGTGGGTTTGTGGGAAGCAGTTGCTGTTTGACAGGTTTCAGTGGGAGGATGCGTGATCATGAACCCACAGTTTCATTGTGAATCACTACGGTTACAGTTCACCACACTGTAACAGCATCAGTCCGTCGGGCACCTTCACTCTCATCTGGCGTTACTGAATGTACGAGTCTGCTGGAGCTCCTCATAGTAAGAGATATGATTTCTTAATGTGGACTGGTGTTTAAATGTCTGTTTCTCTTGTTATTTTTGGATATAACTGATTTGAGAACTGCAATAATAAGTCAATTAATTGGCCGGCTGACAGAAAATTAACTGGCAACAATTTTAATAATCAGTAAATTGTTTTGAGGCATTTTTAAAAAGGCATAAATGCTCCAAATTCTCTTGTTGCAGCTTCTCAGATATGAATATTTGCTGCTTTGTTTTGTCATCTGCCGTCAGTAAAATGAAACTTCTTTGGGTTTAGGACAGAACAAGTGATATAGATGCTGTAAGCTGTGCACACTGTACCTTTGTGTCCATATTGTGCAGGACTTTGACAGCTGTGGTAAATATCTCTGTGCTGCTGCCTCTGAGACGAATATCTGACATTCAGCTTTAAATTCCAGTGCAGTCATTTAACAGGGAACAGAGAGCAGACCTGAGCCATAAACACAGTTATGAAGGTTAATTTCACATCTGTCTTGCAAATCACGCAACCCTTTTTAAACTTTACTGTCGGCCAGTGATGTTTACTGACTCAGACAGTGTCAGGTGCAGTAGATAAACAGCCACACGGCTACAGTATTAAAGTATAACCTGCTACTTCTCAGCTGGTGTTTATGTGACCCTTGATGATAGATACATGGAAATAATGTACAGTACGGCCCTCGGTGATTGCAGCAAATAAAGAGTGTAAATAAGCTTCTGGTTTCTGAGCAGTCACATAAATGTAGGAACATTATTCACCAGTGGATGTGAGAGACAACAGAAGTTATTGCCTTTTCCTCCCTGAGAAAATAAAAAAAACAAATGTTTGTGTGGTTTTATGTTCCACAAGCTATAAGGTGGACTTTTCTTATTTTAAGATCTCAGATTCACAGCAGTATCGTTTGTCTTTAATACTGTTGGTTCTAAAGGTACCATACCGAAAGTGTTAGGTGGAAATGGGGCTTTATACACCTTTAAATTTTCCTGCAATGTTTGAATAAGAAAAAAGCTGATTTATCCAAAAACCACACTCAAGTTTGGTTCAAAAATATCTTTATAAAGGTTTTAAGAGCATTAATTCTAAGTGTCTGATACCCGTAGACACTCTGGTTCAGGCTGCTGTCCTAATGTCTGCTATATTGTGCCATGTTTGTCTCCATTAAAGTGCTGACAGTTGAGACAGGCAGGAAATAAGAGGTGGTTAACTGATACACTTAAACGCATCTTAACCACTATGAGGACGTCCCTAATATCTGACTGTTAACTGAAATAACAGTGTGTTAAAGTATGATGGTGAGAGCAGGCTGCGTGTAGCCGTGGATGCAGGCTGTCTATTTAATATATTTCTGTGACGTTCACGAAGCTGGTGTCCTGAAATGACCCTGAATGCAGCAGCCTCAGTCTGAACTCAACTGAGCCAACTCGGAGGTGGTTTGTCATCTTTTATGTTTTATCCTTTGTATATATTTTTGCCTCCAGTGTTATCCCTCCGGTGGTTCAGGATCACTGCTGCTGCTGCTGCTGCAGAGGGCAGAAACTGAACAAATGTCTTTCAGTAGCAAAGATTTGCAGTCTGAATGTCTGCTGTTATTTCTTTTAGATGTTGTCCAAATACAGACACGACATGACCAGAAGCATGTGGACATTGTTAATATCTGTTAACAGAGATAACAGTGTCTCCAACATGATGGTGAAAGCATAAAGCAGTGGATGCAGACAGTCTGTCTAATTTGCTGGCGTTCACAGAGCTGGTGTCCTGACGTGACCCTGAATGCAGCAGCCTCAGTCTGCACTGAGCTGAACTCAGAGCTGGTTTGTCATCTTTAATGTGTTATCTGTGATAGTTTTGCCTGTAGCATTATACATTTTGCCTGCAGTATTATCCCTCTAGTTGTCCAGCAGTGGTTCAAGATCACTGTTTCCACCATCGCTGCTTTTGAAAAGACATTTGTTCTGTTTGTTTCTGCCCTCTGCAGCAAAGATCTGCATCCCATCAGACATCTGACTGTCTGATGGGATTTTATTTTGACCACGTCCAAATAACAAAGAAACCAGAGCGCAGAGTCAACACGTTTGAATATTTGGCTTGTGTAGAGCTGTACTGTGATCCAGAGCTTGCAAACAAAATCCACATGGAGTGCGCTACATGGCCAAAAGTATGTGGACACCACTGTCCTTTTGTAATGCCTCCGCACCAGTGGCAGCCGTAGCTGGAGGCATTATGGTTTTGGGTTTTCCATCCATCAGTCCCATTTCCATGAACGCAATGCCTCATAATGGCCCTGAGGGAATTTTTCAAATTTGGCACAAACGTCCATTAGGACTAAATGATGAACTCATAAGATTTTGGTGGTCAAAGGTCAAGGCCACTGATTAACTGATTAGATTTTGGTGGTCAAAAATCGGGGTCATTGTGACCTTGTATCTGTCTCAGTCTTGTGAACGTACTATCCCATGAATGCCTTGAAGAAATTTCTTCAAATTTGGCACAGACATCCCCTTGGACTCAATGATGAACTGATTAGCTTTTGTTGGTCAAAGGTCAAGGTCACTGTGACCTCGCATCAGTCTAATTCTCAGGAAACCCTCAAGGGAATTTCTTCAGATTTTGCTGAACGTTCACTTGGACTCTCAAATTATAAGCTTAAGCTTCTACCTTTCAGTTACATTGATTATTGAAATGTACTGAAATAAATTCATTCATTAATTCATTCATTCATTCAAATTAACCAATTAGAATTTGTTAGTCAAAGGTAATTATGACCTTGCAGTAGTCTCATCCTTGTGGACACGATGCCTCATGAACAGAGAGAGGTGTGTGTGAAACGCACATGTTTTCACAGACATGGATGTACACTGTAAGAGAAACTTGACTGGTGGGTGGAGGCATACAATTGCTGGCGGTAATTTTAGTTTAGTTTCAGAGGGTATCTTGATGGAACAATTTGTCGACTAAACAATCGGTCAACTTCCAACTACTTGGCATTTTTACTTAAAAATATCTAGGAATCAAATATTTTCTGGTTCCAGCTTCTGAAATGTGAGGATTTATGTGTTTCTTTGTAATATATGAGAGTAAAGTGAATGTCTTCCTCTTTTTAGGACTCTGAAATTTTCACTCTCTGCATTTAAAAGTATTTGCTGCCATTTTATAGACAAACTGCTATTTGAGTCACTGAGAAAATAACCTGTTGATTAATTGATCAAGTGGATGGCAGTAGTCAGTCCTGTTCTTCCAGCTTTGGGGAAGCAGTTTGTGTTTGGGACAAAACCAGCTCCATAAAGAAATGATTCTCTCAATTTAGACCTCACTAATGCTCTTGTGGCTCAATGGGAACAAATCTCTACATCTGGTGGAAAGTCTAAAACCGGACAAGTGGAGGCTGATATAGCAGCAGATTAATGACCATGGCATGTTGTGGAGTGTTGTGTTGCCTCATTGCCTGTTTCATAAAGGTGCAGACACACCAAACCGACTTCAGAGAACTAGTGGCGACGAAGGCCCTCTGCTTGCTTAACTGACGCCACCAAGTCTTTGCCAGTAGTTAGCCAGCTAGCAAATTTACACCACCATTCAATGTTGAAAGAACAGAGCATATTTATCATGCACCAGGGAACAGTGACAAACCATCAGGAAACAATTCTGCCAAAGAGCTCAATGGCTCAGGAAAAACAATCTGACCCTATGGAACAAGTTTGTCTTGGTCTCACTTCGTCTTTCTTAAACTCTTGTTTACTTTCCTCACTTCTATCTTGTTTGCCCAAAACATCAGCCAAAAGTATGTTATGTGGGAGAAGGTCATCGCGTGCATAAAGAGGTTGGATGCCCCTGTTGTAAGCATTGCTTTTATATGCCTAAAATTAGCTAGGTTGAGTTTGAAGTACCAGCCACCTTTATAACAATTTATTTTTCGACAAATTCAGATCTAGGATGATTCCAAGGCATTTTGAATCAAACGTCAACTTTACCTGTAATGTCAGTGTCTGATTTCTGATCCCCACATCCCTCAACATTCTGGTGTTTGATGTTGTCAGCGCAGACGGGTTTACACTCTCACACCTGTCTGAGCAAACCAAACAAAAAGAGGAAACACTCGTGAGTTTCCTCGGTGTGAACACGAACTCTACTCAGCCCCCAACAAGGCACATATAAAACATTACATCACAGAGGAGTCGCCGGGCGTCATGTGACGATAACATCTGTGTGAGGCTCCTCTGTGCGTGGCAGCTCTCTAATAGGCAGCGGTACAGTGTGTGTGTCCTCAGCCGCCCCGCGCCACATTTCATCTCTGTCGACTAACTGGGCTAATTTCACGGTCTGATGAGCAGACGGAGGCAGGCTGGCAGACTTACTGTTGTCACCAGAGACTTAAAAGGCTGTTTTCTTTTTCAACCGTGTATGTGTGTTTGGAGGAGGATGAAACAGTGGTGGGTGTTCGCCTGGCGTTCCCTCTCCCATCGTGACTGGAGTGGTCGGACTCCTACAATTAAGCAATGAATCACACAAAGTGATGGCAGGACGAGTCACTGCTGCCCGGCTGGAGGACGGAAATCAGTTGCCCTCTGTGGAGGACGAACCACGACTTTCAGGAACACTGGACAGTATTAAACTGGTGTGTTTAAGTGGTAGTACATGAGATCATCTCCTTTTCGTTTGTTCGCTCCTGGCACGCATTCATAGCTGTGGTATTTGGCTCGTCAATCAAACGGTGTGGGTGGTACAGTGAAGTATTTATTCCTTAGAGTTTCCATTGCAGTTTGACTCTCTCAAGGTAGTTTTCTTTTCTTTGGTTGCTCAGTAAAACATCACCAAATTAAGAGCCTTTGATTTAAGGAGTAGCTTGTTGTTGTCTTCACTCTTCAGCTTTTGTACTGATCAACCAACTAAATTAGCGTGTTAAATGATGAGCTCTGGATGCGCTGCTGGTTGGCAGATCTTGTACAGAGCCAGGTCAGTTTCGTCTTTGTGCTAAGCTAAGCTAACTGGCTGCTGCAGGCTTCATATTTAACAGACAGACATGAGAGTGGTATTGATTTGTCTCATCTAACTCTGAGTAACAAAGCAAATACAGTGAAAAGATGCTCGGCTCTGAACGCAGTCACCTTCAAATCTGGACTTTATGACTTGTTTTTAATATGACAAACATTCACTTGGGATGTGTTTTGTGTAGCTTTGTATTGTACCTTTTGTCTTGTGTTCTTATTTGTGTGTGAGGACAACTTTATATTGTATTATTGGCTGGGTCTTTGTTCTGACCTGCGAAAGCAGGATTTATATTTTTGCATCGAATTGACGCCATAACCTACGTTGTAGCCTGACGTGCACCTCGTCAGAAATGTGACTACATGTCCCGGTGACACAGACCTCCTGTCTATTTCTGTGAGCTGAAACCATTTCCCTCAGTGGAAACAAAGCTTTTATTTACTTGTATTTCACAAATAAGAAACAATAAATTGTGAAGACAATAAAGCCTCCACAAAAATAGCATTTTAAGTCTTGTGTGATTTATCCTGGCTTCATATGAGCAGAGGAAGTCTCCGCTAGTCGCTAGGCTAATTTATACAATGTAAAATGCCATAGGCTTGCGCTAATAACATTAGCATGTTGTATTTAAGGGGAAAATGTGTCCAGATAAAGACAAGTGTTTGTCTGTGAATGCTGTGAGTTATAGTGAAGCTGATTTGTGTACTTGTGTTTGAAACTGTGTGTTTTGAATCAACTACACCTTACAGCACTTAACAGAAACCCCACCACTGACTGCAGAGTGACACAGACACACCAATGCACAAGTATAAATGCTTGCAACGATGTAGGCCACATGTGTAGGCTCTGTATAGAGCTGACACACAAGTATAAATCCTCCTTAAGAGACTGCAGTTGTGAATTAGCTCTAAGATGCATTTCGGTACGATGCATCAAATGATAACATTTATGTTTTGAACTGTACATGGTCCCTTTTGAATAAGAATAAATTAAATAAATGCTAAGCCTGTTTTCTGACATGATAAACTGTTCGTTTAAAGCTGAACTGGTTATAGGTAGAAAGTTTCCAAGTTTCCAATTTAAGTTTCCAACTATCTAAGTGTCAAAGCATGAATGAGATCTCAGATTAAATCCTCCTAACACCTTTGGCACTTGCTTTTCTTCTCTGTCCCAGGCTCCGATGAGAGGCTCTTCATGATGAGGAGCTAACACTGACGGCAGCACAACCGCAGGAAGAGACGTGGCCGCTGCACCATCCACAGTCGACGCATGGCGGTATTAGGGGTAAGAACCACACTGTCTGGTTTCCTCGTGTCTCTTCGGCCCTTTGACACAGAGATTGTGCTGTGGGGTTACAAAGTTCGTTCTTTATGACACCTTTGCAACCAAACACGGTGGCATCATGTGTAAGGGAAATGCTTGGTGACATTAAATACCCATCAGCAGCGCTTTATAAACAATAACAATGGCATAACATGACAATAACAATCATTTACAGTCCCTGTTATATGGCTGCTGATCTTGTGGAGGGTAAGGAGCTCCCGGACCTCATTGTTTTCACAATTTGTGGACATTTTCAGCTGCTGTTTTTCTTCATTGAGTTAGCTGCTAACAGCTACTTTTTAAGTCTTCTGCAGTGGGTGGCACGCATAACACCTCATCGTAACGTCACACCTGTGTCGCCCATTATCCGATTGTACATTTATACTGAACAGCGAGGCAGCGTAACAGTGTGAAATTCCCTGAGAACTCCTGTTGTGTTTTCTTACTGGACAGCGAGATGTGAGCGTCCTGTCATCCAGTCCACGTTGACTCTCTCTTCCATATATGTCTCAGCTGTCTGTCAGCAGCAGTCCCCGGGGAGCTGTGTGGACAGAGCTAACCTGCCTTCACCAGGCCTTCAGACTGACAGCAGAAACCTACTGAGCCAAAATAGTTTTCATGTCAGCTCCATGGGAAGAAATCAACAGTATTATATGTGTTGATTCATTGCTTTTATTTCCCCGCCTGCTGTAGCAAGTGAGGGGAATATGCCTGGAGTGAAACAAGCTCACACACAGACTGGGGGCTGATCAGTCGAGATATGGTGAATAAGTTAAGAACACATGCACAGTGGGATGTGTTTGTGGGACGTTGCTTTCAAGCCAGTAGTCCGCTCTGTGATCGCACGTTCAAATGATTCACGTGATGAGCGACTCGAGCGACCAAAGCTGCCACGAATATTTTTGACAGTCGTGCTTCTTGGACGTCCACGAGAGACTTTGTCCCTTTGGTAGCTTGTGGTTTGAACGTACAGTAACAGGAAAAGCAGTCACGGAAAATGAATATTAATTATTATATTTGCGTAACGTTGAGTGAAGATGATTGACAGAGGTTAGACGAGGGTAACCTGGGGGATACATTTGTTTTTGTCCTGTTGTGATGAAAAACAAAATTCCAAAAAATATATCTGTCAGAAAAACCCCCAAAGATATTCAATTTATTATCTTAAGAGACAAAAAAAGAGCAAATCGCCCGAATTATGAACGAGAACTGGGAATATTTGTGATTACTGGTTAAAAAAATGCCTGAAACAAATAACTTGGTTATATTTTTCTGACATACTGGGGTTATGAAGTTGTTTTATGAAGTCATGAGATGGTAAAATGCACCATCAAAGTTTTTTAATTCTTAAAATCTGGACAATGGAGCCTCTTGTCTGATTATAACATCTCTGTTTCTCTTTTCATCTCCGTCACATCTGTCAGAGAGCTCAGAGTTGAGTCTGTCAGAGTTTCAGCAGTCTGAGGACTCGGAACAGCCCGCAGCCTCTAAATGACGGACGTCAGCTGTCTCTGTGTCTCACTCAGCAGCCACAACCAGCCATTATCTGACTGTTAGCTGGCTGTTATTTCACATCTGATGATTTTGTGCTGTAGCTGTCTGTCTGTTGTTTAATCAGCGCAGCTGGTCACTCAGTTACTGTGTCTTTACTAGACAAGAAAAAACCTGGAGCAGCACCATAGTAGCAGTTGTACATTTTATCTCCTCGTTAAAGCAGGCTGGTCGCTGAGCCGCCGCAGCTGCCCGGTACGCTGAAAACAAACTGTTGGTAGTGGATTTGATTTGACGGATGGTGGAGGCAGAGGCAGTCATGTTCAGAGTAGGTGGGGTAAAAACATCAAATGTGATGAATATATGGGCTGACATAAAGGTATCTTTAATGCAAATATGACTCGGAGCGCGAGTGGAGGCAGACAGCTGAGCGGTCTCCTCGGGGCGCCTCTCCTCTCTACTCGCGCTGATACCAGAGGGCTGTCGAGGTTCATCAAAAGAAAAGTTGTGTTAAAAACGCAGCTAACACATTCTCTTTGAATGTCTTGTTACTTTTAAAGTTACTCCTGATAGCTGATGGACAGAAACTCTCTGTAGGAGCCACCTCATTAAAAAGTCTGTCAGTTAACACGTCAGCAGCGATTTCTCCAAAGAGTGTAGGAGTCATAATAAACTAACATTTACCAAACATCCATTGACATGACATTTTAAGGCTTCTCTCACTCTGTGATCATTTATTTCACTCACTGACCTGAGACCAGTGGGGATAGAATATGATATGTTGTCAATATCTTGTATTTAATTCAAATATAGTTAAAAAATGATCTGATGTTTCATCACAAAAGAGAAGCTTGTAGCGGTTGCTCTTGTTTTTCTGCCTTTCATTTTTAAGTTTTTGGTGCAGTTCTTTTGTTAAAAACTTGAAGAAGTAATATGTCTGTACTTTTACTGTTATTGCTTGATGTTAGCTGACAGCTTAGTGATGGAGGAGTGTGTGTTGTTAGGTTTATTAAAGGAGATAAAGCATCTTTAACAACAGGCCACAGTTAAAAATAATGCGTGAAGAAGGAGAAAGACTTCTTCTGTTGCTTTGAGTGATCTTCAGTTCTAGCTATTAAGACCCTGACACACCAAAGTCGGGCCGTCAGTGAGCGCCCATCGCCTTAGTTTTTGTGGTGTGTCCTGCACCATCGGCACTTTGGTGGCGGTGTTTGCGGCTTTTCAGCTGATTGAGCATGTTGAATCGGCGGCAGAGCTTGTCTGTGAGAGAGATCACTCTGATTGGCTGTTCAGGTTTTATTTCGTCGCCCCTGTAGCGAGTGAATCTGCCTGTAGTGAAACCGGGGCTAACCGGTGTTTCCTCCTCAGGCTCCACTTCACTCAGCTGCCCCACAGACCCGCTGCTTCTTCCCACTTTAACCTGAATAACAAACCGGAGCTAGCTGGGAGCGGCTAGCAGAGCGTTAGTGGAGCCTGCAGAGGAAACACCGGGACCGTCTGGATGTAATAGTCCGTGGAGGTGCTGCGGTGATCGGCTGCACAGATAGGAAACCCCTCGGCTGACAGGATGTACCACTCTCTCACACCACTCTCTCTCACGCAGGCGCAAAACGTACGTGCCACTTGGCCGTCGGATGTAGTCCATGTAGTGTGTTCAAATGCAACTGACACAGGGCGACGTGAGGCGACGTAGACGACGCAACAGTTGGCTTTCATCACCGCTAGTTCTTTGATGTCAGTTTGGTGTGTCTGCACCTTTATGATTACACATCAGCTGTAAATTTCTATAAATTCGACACAAACATTCACTTGGACTGAAGAACAAAATAGAATTTTGCAGTTGAAGGTCGACTGTCAAGTTCAATGTGACCTCACAAATGCATATTCTAATAATGACAAAACTTCACACAAATGTAAATCAAAAATGTAATCGCAGAGAATCGTGATGCATCTGAGAATCCGATTGTTGCATTGAGTTTGAAACATCACAGGAAAGCGGGGGTCACTTTTTTTGGCCACGTCTGGGCACTAATATTAATCAGTCAGTGTGTCATTAGCAAAAACAATAACTGAAATGAGGACACACTGAAACTATTCCTATTGTGGGCATCCATTGGTGAATATTTCTGAGCTGACCGGTCAGATGACCGTTTACACATCAGCGTGTCCCTGTTTGCTCAGCCTCTCCGAGAACAGAGAGGACTCCCAGTGACTTGTCGATGATGTTACTTACAGAGTGAAACCACAGTTAGTCACTCAGTTACTCAACACGCAGAACAAATCACTGCTTTCAACATCGTTCTCATTTACATCTTTCTAAAGCATGAATCACCAGCTGAGCTCCGTGTCGCTGCCTGTCAGCCCTGCTGGTCTGAAGTCGACCCTGCAGCTACATGTTGAAGTGAAGACTAAGTGTAGTAGAGCTGATCAGTATCTGTATGTAACCAGCTTCTTCACTGCCACACAACGCTTGGATAGCCACGTCTCTAATCTCTGTGGAGATATTGTGAAGCGTTAAAACACTGTGGTGCTTCTACTGTACTCAGAGAGACGCTCTCAGGTGGGGGTTCACTGTAACAGCGATATCAGACAGGCCACCAGTGCTGCAATAAACCCTTAAAAGTTGTCTTCAGAAAGTCACATAACGCAGGAGGTACAGTGACTGTGGTTGGCAGGAGAGCAGAGATGATAACTAGCTCCTTGGGTACAATAAGACAAAGCATAGAGAACAGTGAGGCGCAGGCACACAGAACACGCTGACATAAAATGCTGCAGTAATATCCAACATATTGTTCCTTGTTGTGATTAGTGCTGTGTAACAGGCTGTGCTGCACTGGCTCTGGCTTTTATTCAGTGGTGTTAGTGCTGAAATGGTCTCATCTTTCCAACTCAAAGCCCAGCAAGGGACAAGAGTTAAAAATCGCTATAAACTCTTTGGGCAATACAGGACTCTCATACTCTGTGTTGGAGCTTTGCTAAACTGCTTCGTCCGGTGAAATAAAGAAGAAGACGACAACATTTCTTCCAGGTATATGGAGGAATAGTATTGGTACTACAGGTTGTATTATCTTTATGGAAAACAATAATGTGTCTTTGTGCATGGATTTCCTGTTTTGTTTATGTCTACCAGAAAGTGATAGAGTGATTTGTCACTAAAACACAGACCTTGCTTATGAATCACTGACCAGTCCCTCCAGGATTTTGCTTTTTGAGGGGAATTGTTTTGACCTAAAATGTCACGGTAGCTTTTCGAAAAAATTGCGACCCCTGTTGTTGTGTTTGTAGGCATTTTTTGTAATGAAATTGCAGGAGAGTGAATGAAAACTGCAAAAATATTTGGTTTTTGATGTCTTTGCTCTGGCAATAGCCATGACAGGAAACATTATGTTTTATCGTTGGCCGTGTGTTCGTCCCATTCTCGTGAACGAAATATCTGTAAATCTACATCTAAGAAGAGGGAGACGCAGTCTAAAAAAGGTAAAAATATTTTAAACACAGGAAACAAAACAACTAAATAAAGTAAGGGTGAGATGTGTTGATCAGTAGAATCAGTGGTGAAGGTGTGTGTCTGCATGAGTGCTGTGTGTAGTGTGGGGTGTTGGAGGTGTGAAAGTAACAAGCAATGCTCGGAGGAAAGAGAGCGCCGCAGCCAGAGTGACGAGGTATTTATAGACTGAGAGCATCGAGCCCAGGTGCTCCAAACATGGACAGTCACTCCGCCCATCAGGTAGCCTACCTGCTGCGTTAAAGAAACAGAGCACAGTAGGCCCGTTTCCACCGCAGGAACGTAGGGGTAATTTTACAGGGCCGGGGCCGTTGGTGCGTGTCTCCACTGCAGGAACCATCCCCGAAGGACAGAGTTAAACAAGTCCCTGCCTCAGAGTAGGTACTCAGAACGGCCCCGAAAAACTCCTGGGTGGGGCTTGGGGTTTACTTGGTGCTGATTGGATATACTCAAAGCGGGATGCGACGTCAACAGAAAGCCGGCATTTTTAAACTCAGCAGACGAGGAGTTGCATTTTTAAAGCAGTCGTAAGAAATAAAAGCAAGAAATGGAAGACGAATCGTACGACAAATGGGCCGACGAAGAGGTCCAGGCGAAGCTGGCATTTTAAAATGGTCGCGCAACGGTTATGTCACATCCAGAGCCCGGTAACAGGAACCTTCCTCCTACTCCGCTCTCTCAGTGGAGACACGGCAGCTGAGAGGGCCGAGCGAGAGGACGTTCCTGTAAAGTTCCTGCCCCCCAAATAGTACCAGGAACTTCTTCAGTGGAAATGGGCCGAATAAATAAACAGGTCAGGGGATGAACTGGTCAGAATTTGGGGGTCAGAGGTTAAGGTCATTGTGACCTTGTATCCGTCTCATTCTCACAATATCTCAAGAATAGGGAATTTCCTCAAATATGACACAAACATCCATTTGGACTCAAGAACGAGCTGATTCAAATTTGGTGGTCGAATGTCAAAGGTCAAGGTCACTGTGACCTCACAAAACCTGTTTCTGGCCATAACTTCATACATAAAGTTATACGTAGTTATGACAAAATTTCACACGGATGTCTAACAGGATAAAATGATGAAGTGATGACATTTCATATTCAAAAAGGTCAAAGGTCAGCTTCACTGTGACATCATAATAATCTGTAAAAAGAGAGGCTGTAATTTCATTTTTTCCTTATAATTATTAAGAAATTAATTATTAAAATATTAACCCATGCACTTTTTTCCCTGAAGCCATGGCCACTTCCATTAACCCCCCCTTCTTTACACCCAGCAAGGGCAGAGGGTAATTAACACTCGAGTGTGCAGCAACCAAGCAAACACACCAAGAAAAACGTAGAGTTCAATAACTATCAACTAAAAATTTAGCAGATAGAACGACGACGAGCCCCCAGTTTGACACGATCTGGCTCAAAGGCCGCATCAAAAAGGAGGAAGCACGCGGTTTAAAGGTTACAAAAAAGATACTAAATCTATTTAAGTAATCACAAAGGATGAACTGAATGTGCAGCAAAATGATAATGTGAGGTGTGTCAATTAGTTGTCAGTGGTGTTGTAAGGTGAAAAATGTGCTGCGAGTGTGTTGTGTGATGCGAAACTAAAAGAAACAAAAAGGTGAAGCCAACAGGACAAAAACACGCTGCTGTCAAAAAGGCTGAACACACACACACACACACACACACACACACACACACACACACACACACACACACACACACACACACACACACACACACACACACACACACACACACACACAGAGTTCTTCATGCAAACAGGCAAAGACACTTTTATCACATTGTGATTTTTATTACACAACCACTAACCTGCGTATTTAATCTAACTCGTCTTGATTCTTTCAGCACGTGCAACATACGTATCTGAACGCAACAGTCTGTTAAAGGTGATTCGTTTTGTCTGTTGATGAGTTACAGCCGTTCTCCGAGGATGTTTGTTTGTTTGTTTGTTTGTTTGTTTGTCTGTTTGTTGATGACTTTCATGTGTGTTGCAAAACAGTTGACCCTTGCTTTCGTTCAGAACATCAGGGAAAAGTCTTACGCAGTAGTTTTTGTTGGTGAATGTGAGACGTTTGTGTTGCACGTGTTTGCATCTTCACAACCAGGAACAAAATTACTAGGTTGCACAGAATTCAAAGGGTTGAATTTGAGTTAATTATCAGGATCGCAACATCCTGGAGGAGCTGACTGACTTCTAGGGTTGCAGCGATACATCAGTTTTAAGGTATACTGTGATCTAAACGCTGATGGATATCATTTTTTAAATTGAAAAAAGAAAAAAAAACCAAGCATTTGGACATTGAATATCCCCTTTATTTTAGTTATTTTTAAGGGGAGACTTTTAACACAAACTTCCATTAACAATATGGTTTCAAGTATAGATAATTTAGTTCTGTGATAGCATGAAGTTTTTTCTGGAGGTTATTGTGCTGGGAAAATCTCATACTGTTACAACCCTGCTGACTTCATGTATCAACCTGACCGAGGCTCTCACCAGCATGTTTGCATCCCTAAGTTTAAATCCCCACTGCTGCTCCTCTTACATGCACAAGCTTTGGGCTGGGCTGAAACTACAGTTCTTAAATTGCAGGTGCTAATAACCTGCAGTTGGCTGGATCATCAGTCACATTACATGTGCTTGTTTGTTGAACAGAACAAAAGAAGAATATAATGATTTTCCTGTGTTTATTTTGGCTGAATTAAAATCAGATAAAGTTTAAAACCACGAGGGATTCTTTTGTATCGTTTCTGCCCACATGCTGCAATCTGCTCTCTTTCCCACTCTGTGTTGTCAGAGACACAACTTCCTTTATTTGAGCATCTGTGATGTTATGCAACTTACACATTAGTCCTTTAGCTATAACTGTAGAGCAGCACACAGTCAGTGAGCAGGAAGTGGCACACAGTGCTGCCCAAAGACTAGTAGGACAGATTAGTGGCTGCAGGGATTGAACCTTAAACCTTTGGTGAGCGGATCACCTTTGTATCTGCAGGACAGTTGGTAAAGCAGACTGAATCTGTGACCCTTCAGATCTAACCTGTAAATGATGATTGAAAGGACACAAAAAGTATCAGAGCTTTATAGCAGTTTTGTTGTAGTTGCATGTAGTTGGTTAACCTCTTCCACCTCCTCCCTACCACAGCCCCATTTGTCTTTTTTAGTGGTGGCAGGGGATCTTTAGGGGCAGATAGCAGGTCAACAGTGTATGTCACATAGAAGTAATATACATCAACTGAAAGCTGGGAAGCTGAAGATTAAACCACAACCTGGTCTCACTCTGAAGTCGTTGATTAGCGGCGCTAATCAAGTCAAGTGTAGTCATAAATTTGTGGTAAACACTGTGTTTTGGTTCATTTTAGAACATTATGATGGAAGTATATATGATGACCATTCCCATGCTCAGTTATGCCTCATAAGTTGTTGCAGCAATTTTTAAAATTATACCATTTGTTACAGGTGTGGTGCAAAATCTAACCATTTTTTTTTTACCACTTGAAAATTGCAACCAAAATAAAAAAAAAGCTATACATCCTCTGAATGCTCGAGGTCTCTAGTTTGTGGCTGTAAAGTTTCATGAGGCTGTGCTTGTCCATGAGCTCACAGTGGGTCATTTCATACAGTGATGTCAAGTTTAAAAAGAAGCTCTTGCTACAATAAAATGGCTCCTATGGGGACTAACATCATCACACATTAATAAGATTGGGCTCATTGAAACCACCTGAGTCTCAGCTCTCCAGTCACTCAATTTATGTTATTCCAAGGCTGTTTAGGGACCCCAGTGCAGAAATATCCAAATACACCATTTTTAGACTAGGCGAAAATAAGGCTTTCTACACTGTATGATTTGCATAAATTGGGCATGTTTGTAAAGGGGAGACTTGTCAGTATCCATAGAACCCATTTTCATTCAGATATCTTGAGGTGAGTCGTCAAGGGACCTATGTGAAAGTGGCCATGCCAGTTCTTCCCTTTAAAAAGTGTTATTCAATTCACTTCCTGATGAGCCAGCACGTCATGGATGGTACTAATGGATTCTGTAGTTTTCTCGTCTCATATGACACCAGTATCTTTGCTCACCCTGCTACAGCCTCTGAAAGACAGTACTGTCGGCGTCCTGGCGGAGCAGAAGAGGTTAAATGTTCTCAGACTGAAGATGTTACAGTTTTAATGAGTAAATTGTGTTTTCATGTTTTAGTTTTACAATGAAATGTGAAGCAAAGTGTTTGTAACAGCACAAAATCAATATTTTAAAATGTTTGTTCCCGCTGAAAGTGATGTCAAAAGTTCACTGAGTGTGCTCACAGTCATTGAAGATGACCTAAAATAAATACCACTTTTCAGCAGCTGCAGTGAAGTTTAACTTTTGCTTGAAGTTTTAATCCCTAACTCTCGTCTCTCCTCTGCAGAACCCCGACATGCTGACGAGGAAGATAAAGCTGTGTCACATCAACGCCCACATCACATGTCGTCTGTGTGATGGCTACCTGATTGACGCCACCACTGTCACAGAGTGCTTACACACCTGTAGGTCCCTCCTCACACACTTCCTGTCTGTCTTTGTGATTTCACATATTCTTGCTTTGTTTCTCTTCTGTCACTTTTGTTCCTGTTTTTCCTTCTTGTCATCAGCTCTTTTGCTCTCATCACTTTCTCTTTTATTTCTCTTGTTTATGTGACACATCGGCTGTGTTTGTCTCAGAGGGGTTTTCTCAGCTCTGGAGGTGTTGCCTTCAGGATTTATCCCCGATGGGATGAATCCTGGAGGTAGAGCGATGCCTCTGTGATCCCTGCAGCTCGGCTTGTAGCTGCATTTTGATTTACAGCACTGCATTTAGACTCTATGTGTCTGTCACACCACCAGATATGAAGTCCCTGATCTGGCTGCTGCTCTGTCGACAGTCTCGCCCATAAAACAAACCACTCTCATAGTTTTTACACATTATTTTACACATTATTTTTAAAGTTTTAAACCCAGTGACTTAACCTGAACATACACAGACTCACATGAAATAATGACATCGTATTTTCATTAAAGTAGGATAATAAAGTCTGTTTGTATCTTCAGTTACAGTGTTTGTACTTTCTGGTCAGACCATTCGGTATCACTCCACTCAAACCCCCCAAAAAAGCTGCTTTATTGAAGCAAAAATTCTCTTAAAAATACACGTTAAAAAGGAAAGTTAAGCGATTGCACACGATTACAATATATGATAAGTGCCCTCCTTTCGTTACATCCTTAAATAACTTCAGTTTGTGTCTTCAGACCTGATTAATTTAGTGGAATCTGTTGCACAATCCTCCTCAACAGGGTACAAAGTCTGCTTATAAAAGTTTTTATCATGCAAAACCATCTTTCTGAGTAAAGTGCATCATTTTGTTTATTTTCAGCAAATACAGAAATCCAGCCTTCTTCAAAGGCTGAGAGAGATTTAAATCAAATACTGATTCTGCTTCAGTTTAAAAACTAAGACGCAAAGACCTCACAGACCCAACATGGACCTGTTTTCTTTTGTCTGTGAAGCTTTTAGATATCGTCATTTGGAGTGTGAACATCATCAACCATTAAAAGGTGTTTTAATGAGTCCGGAAAGTTGACTCAGTGGCCAATTTCATAGTGCATTTTGATAAGGAAGAAAGTAATTTAAGCCTGTTAAACTGTTGGGACTCGTTCAAAGTCGTCGTGTTTATCCGTCACAAAGTGGCTCAGTGAATGTGACAAGCAGTCTGTGCACACAAAAGATCACCTTGAAACAAATTGAATTGTTCTAACTGAAGAGAAACTCAAATGAACTACACTTGAGGAGGTGTTGAAGGTGCAAAACCAAAAGGCAACAATGCAGCGTGGATGTGTGTGAACACCTGGGGCAGCTTTCATAGCCTGGAAGGCCCAGGTGAGCTCGATCAAGCCAACGGCCCTCACCTGTCGGCCGACTGCCTGATGAGTTTCTCAAAGCCAAGGACCTTCCTTGGTAGGTCGAGTCCTTCCTAACGTTCAGTGAACACACATTGGAACAAGGTAACGAGTGCCCCCAGGTGTGCGTCATTAACTCTCAGCAGACTGAGTGCGTTTCAGGGAACTGTGATCATTTTGGCACTCTCTAATGTTGCTGTACAATTTGAACAAATGTAAGGCAAGGCAAGTTTATTTGTATAGCACAATTCAACACAAGGTAATTCAAAGTGCTTTACAGAGACATTAAAAGCAACAAGACACAATTTAAAACAACAAAAACAGTTGATTAAAAAGGGAAATAGAAATTGAGAATAAAATACAATAACATAAAATAAAAACAGGCTCAATACATTGAACAGTCAGGATAAGAAAAGAAGTAGAATAATAAAAGGCATAAATCAACAGTGTGTAGTTAAAAAGTACAGGCAGTAGAATACAGCAGGTAAGTATTTAATCTAAGAGTATGCTTCAGTAAACAAGAGTGTTTTTAGCCCTGATTTAAAGGAGCTGACAGTTTGAGCAGACCTCAGATCTACGGGAAGTTTGTTCCACAGGTGAGGAGCATAATAACTGAATGCTGCCTCACCTTGCTTGGTTCTTGTTCTTGGAACACACAACAAACCTGTTCCAGATGACCTCAGGGGTCTGGATGCTTCGTAGGGGACCAGTAGATCAAGCATGTATTTTGGTCCGAGACCATTCAGGGCTTTGTAGACCAGCAGTAAGATTTTAAAATCTATTCTTTGACTCACAGGAAGCCAGTGTAGCGATTTAATGACCGGTGTAATATGGTCCAGTTTCCTGGTGTTTGTAAGGACTCTGGCGGCAGCGTTCTGAATCAGCTGCAGCTGTCTGATTGATTTTTTGTTAAGGCCTGTAAATAAGCCATTGCAATAATCCAACCTACTAAAAATGAATGCATGAATAAGTTTTTCCATGTCTTGTTTAGACAGAAACCCCTTAATTCTAGCTATATTTTTCAGGTGGTAAAAGGCAGATTTAGTAATAAACTTTAAATGGCTGTTGAAGTTCAGGTCTGAGTCAATAATAACACCAAGATTTCTGGCTTGATTTGTAGCTGTCAATGACATAGAGCCAAGGTGGGCGCTGATCTTTGCCCTTTCATTTCTAGGGCCAAAAATTAATACCTCCGTCTTTTCTGGATTTAGCTGGAGAAAATTCTGGCACATCCAGTCATTGATTTGATCAATACAGTTACTCAGTGAGAGTAAGGGACTATAGTCGTGTGATGACACTGAGATATAGAGTTGTGTGTCGTCGGCATACGTATGATAGGAGATGTTGTGATGTTCCATAATCTGGGCTAGGGGTAGCATATAGATGTTGAATAGAAGTGGTCCGAGAATGGACCCCTGAGGAACCCCACATGTGATCGTAGTTCGCTCAGATTTATGGTTACCAACTGACACAATAAAGTCCCTATCTTGTAAGTAAGATTTGAACCATTGTAGTACAGTGCCGGTGAGTCCCACCCACTTTTCCAATCTACTAAGTAGTATATTATGATCAACTGTATCAAATGCAGCACTGAGATCTAGTAATACCAGGACAGAGGATTTGCATGCATCATTATTATAAATGTAAGCAGGATTTTCAAAGTTACATGACCTTCAGCATATACTTAAGAAAAAACCCTCACCTGTTGTGGTGATTTTTTAAGGTCAGTTGAGGTGATTCAGTGTTAGAAATGTATGGAGCATTAACACTTTCATCTGCTCCACTGATTTGAACAATTAAATGTCTGTCTAAACGTGAATGTCCTGTTGTTTGGGATAAAGAGCTGACAGTGGAAGAGGTAATCCTTTTCATTGAATATGCAAACAGTGCTGTTGACAGGTGAGGCCAGGTGAAGCCCCTGACACACACACACACACACACAGACACATTCACACCTTAATCCCCTTTCAGAGTGGAGTAAAGACAACAGCTGAAAAAAAAAATTTGATGACGTAACATCCTTGAAATTCAGCCGTTTGAGGATCCTTCCATGACTTTGGGAAACACCCGAGGTTGGCCAAGTCGGGGTGTCACAGTGTCCTTTTATCGTAAATTAGTTTATTTATGCAGCACTTTTCAAAGCAGAAGTTACAAAGTGCTTCACAGACGAACGAAAGAAAAAGGGGAAATAAATATGAAAGACACGACAGAGGCAAAAGAACAAAATGTAAAGTTTTACATCAAGAAAAAGCCAAAGAAAACGACACATTCTAAAAAAATACCCCTGATTTTTGCTTCACACTAGCGGAGGCCGATCTGACGCAGCGACAAGCTTTTAAAAGGCATCACTGTGGTTGAAGTGTGATGTGAATAAAGCATAGATGACTTAATTTAGATGTTTAGGGATGATTTTCTCCTTGTTTGTTAGTTGAAACACACACAGGACTGAAGCAGTGATTTCACACAGAGCTCAACATTTAGATAAGAGTTCAACATGACTCCGCTTTCCATCAGATTTACATTAAACCATCCAGTCTGGGTAATTGTGCATAAACAGTATCTAGGCTAAAAAAGATGTAGAAAATGTGTGAAAAAATGCAGCTGTCGACCATCTGAGGGCTTTTCTCTTGGCACTTTTCATTGCTCTTGCAAAACAAGTTTTAGTGCAGAACTTCCTCTTTAGATTCCTCGTCCATCTTGCCAGACACTTCCTGTTCAACCTGCGAGACCTCATCTATTTTTCCAGCCTCTGTATTTCTTGACTTTGGACACTGAATGTGTTTAAATGCACAAAATAGCACGGTTTTTACCCGTATTCACAAAAAGACAATTTGACATGCTTAATGAAAATGAATATTCCACTAATGTTTCAGACAAATAGACATTCCTAGCTTGGAGTACGGAGCAAGGAAAATTCATGCAGAGTTTCTAAATGAACAAATCACAAGACTTTTAGATTTTCATTTAGTTGTTGCACAACAATGTTCAGATTAATAGTTTTTTTTTTTCTCCAAATCTACTTCCTGTTCAAAGACAATGTTTAGCTTTTTATACTCATCAGGTCCAACTGATCCCAAACAGCTCGGAGAAATTAAAATGCATACGAAACAGAAGCTGAGGTCTCAGGAGGATGTTGCATATGTGGAATAATAATGCAATATTAATGTGCATGTAAATGTGTCCATTGTTAAAGCCTCACTCTGCCTCTACAGATGATTCTACTGTACGCTGGCTTGTGTTTCACTGCCTGTTACAGTGCAGAGGAAGTAGCCTGACCTTGAATCAGCTGTCCTGTAAGACCTGGGGGTCACTGCGTTAACAGGGTCTCAGCCTGGTTACTTCATCTGCAATCTTACAGTGCCCTTTAACGCTCACACGAGATCTGGGCCAAGTTGATGCTTTGTTGTGAAATGATAATCACACAGAATAATGGAAGGGGTCTGTGGATTTGGAGCTGGAAGGCATTCTCACCCCCACTGTGTTTGGAGCTGATGAATCGAACTCGACACATTTATTCCTGGTGCAGTGCATCGCGACTGTGAGAATAATCTAATCAAACCGGAGAGTGGACCAATCAGTCGCTCTGTGGTTTGTCTGATTGAAGTGAAAGCTTTTTGTTCATTTAAAGTGAGAAATCCCTGCAGATCAATCGCAGCACTTGATTCTGAGTGTCTTAAGATTTGCTGCTGCTTTGAGGATACACACAATCAAACAAGTAACTTAGTCTTCCTGCTAATGTTTGCAGCATCAAGCAGTCATAATAAGCTTTAATCAAGATGCTGAACTGAACACCCAAATGTTACCAAGAGCATGCAGTGTTATCAGACATATAAGATGATCCTAGACAGTGTAGCACCACATCTGTCCACTAGAGGGAGCTCTTGTACCGTAGTTTGGAGCTGCTCCGCTCACTGTAAACATCAGAGTGTCGACGAGACGCTTTGATTCTCCCTCTCACTTTGTGCAGAGGGGGCTCCGCCATCAGCGAGTTGAGACAAAGAGATTCACATCACGTCAGCGTTGCAGCTGTTCAGACAGGCTGAGCTCCACTGCAATAAAACTCAGGCTGCAATAATAAGTGTCAGGTGGAGATGGATATGATAGAGATGAGTGTGTGTGGGGCAGGGTCTCAAAAGGTGTCCCATATTACACACATTTCCACAGGTGGAAGGTCGAGTAATTTATGTTTAAATATGATTTTTAATGTGAGATTATTCATTAGGAATCAGTGATTATGGAAAGTCATGTTCTTTCCTGCAGGATTGCTGTTTGTTGATGCTCATCTTCAGATTGCCTTGATTCTTTTACTCCGTCATTGATATTTAATCAGTTAGTTGATTGACAGAAAATTAAATTAATAAGAAACGTGAAGATGTGCTGCTTTCCTCTGTTTTATCTCATTTCAAATTAAATACCCTGAAGTGTGGACTGTTGCTCGGGCAAAGCGACTAACCTGAACATGTCACCTCAGGCTACTGGAAACTGTGATGAGCATTTTATAGACTAAATAATTTATTAAGAAGAAAAATAATTGACGTGTGTGTTGCCCCACCTTTGGGCAGCCCTATGGGGCGAACACAGCTCCACCACTGACCCAAAATAACCATGTAAGCTACCTTTGAAACAATCACATCAATGGGATTTATTTATAGAAATCATACTAATAAGGCAATAAAATCCCAAGCTGAGATCACAGGTTCATTCTGAATGGACCACAAGTGACTCACAAACATGTAGAGTTTGTAAAAAACACTTTATTTTGAAGTAAAGTGAATTTCTGGCACAGAGTTTGTATATTTAAGTGCTGTTTCCTGCCGTAGAGAACAGAGACAGCAAACTAGCCTGACAACATGTCCAAAAGCAAGTATGATGCTGAATATTAAATTGTGTGGACCTTAAACTAATGACCAAGGAGAAATCTGGACCAGTTGGGAACAACTGATTTACAGATCCTATTAACATTTACAGTTCAATAATCCAGCTGATGCTCTGATTATTGTAGAATAAGATTCAGCTTTTAAATCACCACCATCGCAATCAAAACTCTGCCAGTGCTGGATTTTTGATGCCAGTACAGATGTTTCTGGATTTAAAAAAAATCTGTTAACAAGTCAGTCATTGCTTGCTTTTGACATTGACGCCTAATTTTAACATTTATCAATAAGGGCCACTTTGTTGACATTGTTTATTAAAGAATTGTGACCAAAGTCATAAACTGTATAAAGAAATTGACGTGGTCCATTAGTTAATGGACTTGATTTGAAGCCTTGAGTGCGGCCTATCGGCTGTCGCCATCTTGGTTACCTGGAGCCAGAAGTGTTTGTATGAGGCTGGAGCTGTGGAGGAGCGAGGCGTCGATCTGACTCAGACCAGTGGTTTTCAAACTTTTTGTGCCCAAGGAACACCAAATGACAAGCTGAAATCTCAAGACACGGCTGTATTTATATACCGCTGTGCACAGTAGCTTCTATAACGTGTGTTATCACTGTTATCACTCGACATCAGACAGTAAAAATATGGGAAAACAAACAGGTAGCTTTAATGATATTGTCTACTGACAGTTTATTTCTCTTATCTCATGATGGTAGGTCGTCTTGGCTGGTGCCTTGTTGTAATTTGCTTCATACAATTAAGTGATCCATTGTCCCACACATGGCTTTCTCCTTTTAAATGTTATCACCTCTCACACTGGCAGCTTGGTTAAAATAAACGTATCCGTGCTCTCTGGTGGACAAACTGCTATTGGAGATGATCTTGTTACGAACAGTCGTCCAGTTTGTCAGTCGGGCTCTAATTATAAGCTGTCCATAGTAATGTTTTCCATTTTGCAGCTAAAAGTGAGATGTGGATTTTAAAATGCTGAATATGTGGTTGAGTTTCTCAAATCATCCAGCGTGACTGTGATCAGAGTATCCAGCAGGTGATGACGATTATGGTTTTAGCCACAGTCACACAGATGTTATGACAGATGTGTTTTAAAAAAGTGAAACATATGTGATTTGAAACATTTATTTAAAAAAAACAACAACTCCATATGCAATGTAATTGTTGGTTTAGTTTTAAATCTTTGACAGTAACCATATCTCCCTTGTGTGTTTGTTTCTTTGTGTGTGTCTCCAGTCTGTAGAAGCTGCCTAGTGAAGTATCTGGAGGAAAACAACACGTGCCCCACGTGTAGGATTGTTATTCATCAGAGCCATCCACTGCAGTATATCGGGTGAGTGAGGGAGCCGCCGCAGACCACACACACACACACACACACACACACACACACACACACACACACACACACACACACACACACACACACGGGTACAGTGAGCTGCTGTCTCTCAGTACGCTCCATCTCTCCAGGTTTCTTTCCGCACTCCATCAGCGGTGCACCGGCAGTAAACAAACTACCAGAGACCAAAGTGCTGCTGGTCTTTTTCCATTTTGTTTTTCTACTCTTCTGCAGTAAACAAAAACTGTCTGTGGTAACGCTGCTGAGGGTGGGCTGTATTACATGAACAAAGAAGGGTCAATTAACAATTCTGTTTCCTACATGAGCCTCTAAAAATACCTTCAGTACACAGTATAATGAATAATATATGCAGTTATTTATTCAAGGAACTGTGCTTTGTGACATTTGGAGGTTGAGCTGGGATTGTCTGCACACTCTTCAGCGTGAAGGTTGCTGAGCTGGCGGCTAACGATGCTAACTCCAAAAACAGTGTGTAGCGATGGTAACGGTGCTATTACAGAGTTGACCGTGTTACTGGGGGGCACTAGAGGGTGGGCGTAACGCTGTTGTGTTAATGCAGTCACCATTAACAGCAGTAACTCTCCGTAACTTCTTTCTAACTCCACAACCTCCAAATGGTAAAGTTAGTCATATAGATGAACTAGCTGACATCTTAAACCCTGACTAGCAGCTGTCCGACACTGCTCAGCCATCTGGTGGACGCCGGGGTCGGCCAGCCATTCTTTGACAAACGAGCTGGAACACCGTCTCGATCCTACAGTGTGAAAGGGAATAGTCCTAAAACAGTTCCCTGTGGAGCACCAGTGCTGCTCCTGACCATCCTGAAGACACAGCTTCCAAGCCTGACGTACTGAGGCCACTCTGTCAAGTAGTCTCTTATCCAGGAGGTCAGGAAGTGATGTACTCCATCCCCTCCAACTGGTCTCTCAGTATGGGGGGCTGGATAGTATTAAACGCACTTGAAAAGTCATGAAAGAATCCTCACACAACATCCTGCCTCATCCAAGTAGGTGTAGGCCCGATGCAGCATGTTAAGAACCGCATCTTCCACTCCCATGTGCTCCTGATAGGCACTCTGGAGGAAACTGTAGTCTCCATTATAAGCACAGCTGGGGAGTGTTGATAAATTTTGTTTCAAAAACATTCTAATCACATCTTTTGTTGAAAATAATTAACCACTTAAATGAAAAATAAAGTTTCCGCACACAGATTTCAGCCTGTACTTAAACATCAAAGACTTTGAACAATGAGTTTTTCTTCAGGATCAAATGAAGACGTAATGTTTATGAAGTCAAGTCTGCTTCTTATTGTTTTGGGGAAGTTGACTCTGCCAGACTAAATCCTCCTCTCAGAGGGATGTTGTCATTCGTGCTCCCTCTGAGCGCTCATGCATTAATGTCTTATTAATGCGACACACAAACTTAATGTGTACCAGCAATTTAGTCATTACCGTCTAAACTGCGCTGTCTGCTCACTCATTGTTTTGCAGGAAATGCTCCATTTCAAACACATTAGCTCGTCGCACAGCTGTTTTCTTTTTTTTTGCCTCATTGTTTGCAGGAAATTGGAGTTGATGGGAAACATCACAAGTGATTTGAAGGAAAAACTCCCAACAGATGACGGATGAAAGCCATCTGCTCATCAAGAAAAAGATTGATCAAAGTTGATGTTTGAGATTGAACTCGAAATCAGACGCCTCCTCTCAGAGAATTAGCTCCACAGATGTAATCCAGCCTCTTGTGCTGTCAAGTGGGGCTTTCCTTGATTGTTTTAATCCATTTTATTTTCACATAGCGGACAATAAAACTATCACAAAGTCATTCTTAGCATTACTAACAGCTGTAAAGAACAACGAGGCATCTTTAGTTCTGGGGACGAAAGTAGTTAACTTGGTAAATTATTTACTTTTTGTAAATGTTGCAAACGGGTTGAAGCCCCAGCTAAACCAGTATTAATTTTAAGGAATATAAACCTTCAAGATATTCTTTCACACCACCCTACAGGCCCTGCACACTCATGGTAAACATCAAAATTGAAATTGTCTTTTTCAGTAGCATTAAAAAACAATTTCATGCAAGAAAGACAACATAGAGCATACACAGGGTTCAAAATACTATTAGCATACAAACAATAGTGAACGTAAATTTTACCCGTGCATGTGATTCTCAGCTTGGCATGTGCCGATGCACGTAACTTGGTACAGAAAATATGTCGTTACAGCGTGAAACGAAGACACTGAGTGCACAGACAAGACAGAGAAGCGCTGTAAAACACTCGGTCAAATTAGCTGCCGATTGGATTTTGATGCACATCTATTCATGCTGTTACGGTACCCGTATGTGGAGAAGCCAAAAAGGTTGAAGAAAGGCTCGCATAATCTACAACACATCATATATTTAATAAGTCTTGCTGAATATGTGACGTTACTGACAAAGTCCCGATGTGATAAAAAGCATTTCCATATTATGTTTGCTGAGAAGCACGATGGATTTCTGCTGAAAATATTCCTACGACCACGCACAATTTAAAGTAGTTTCACTGCTCATTACCGTTAAGAGAACATCAGCTCATAATTTCGTAAAATGTTGAAAATGTCCTCATGTGAACGCTCACAAATGAAATGAGTAAATGATTTTCTTCCCCATCTTCATTTTGATGTAATCCTGTACAGGGTGATCCATCCTGACTATGACTGTGTAAAATCTGAAGTTATTTTCCCGTACAGTGTTCGAGATGAGGGTGACTGAGATGGATTGGTGGTTTGGCGTTGCAACTGCAGTGATGCAGACGCTGTGCCGGACTGTCGTGGTGAAGAGGGAGCTGAGCCAGAAGGCGAAGCTTTCGATTTACTGCTCCATCTACATTCCAGCCATCACCTATGGTCATGAGTTTTGGGTAGTGACCGAAATGAGTTTCCTCTGTAGAGTGGTTGAGCTCAGCCTTAGAGATAGGGTGAGGAGCATCCTGAGGGAGCATCCTGAGGGAGCTCGGAGTAGAGCTGCTGCTCCTTCGTGTTGATAGGTGTCAGTTGAGTTGGTTCGGGTGTCTGATCAGGATCCTCCTGGGCGCCTCCTGTTAGGGGTGTTTCAGGTGCCTCCCACTGGCAGGAGGCCCCGGGGCAGACCCAGAACATGCTTGAGCGATCACATATCTCATCTGGCCTGGGAACACCTTGATGTCTCCCAGGAGGAGCTGGAAAGTGTTGCTGGAGAGAGGGACGTCTGGGGTGCTTTGCTAAATTTTGTTAAAATAAAAGTCCCGTGCTACTTCATTTTTATTTGGGGGGAACAAACGCACATGCTCAAACTACTGAGGGGGATGTGTCGAAATCTACACCTACGCCAGTGTGATTCTGGTACACTTACAGACAGGTGACAGATAAAAGGAAAAACCCGAATGAAAATGTGGAGATGCTTTCGTACAGCAATGAGGGCTAAATGCTTTGATGAATGTAATTTTTGTAATGATATGCTGTGGGTTTCACAGCCATCAGACGGCTAACCTGAACTATGGGAGATTTAGAACTAACCTGTCAGACACTGATCACCACCATCATCAAAGCACCAAGGTCTTTTGGAAGAATGATGTTCCACAGATTTTAAATACATGCTAAGGTCAACACAGACACTCCTCTTAAATTTAACACATGATCTGTGTCACATTCGTTCACAGCAGACCTCAATAAACATTCGTAAAACCCCCAAAAACTTGGCTGTGAGAACGTCCTCCCAGCTCTGTCCAGCAGGGGTCAGTGTTTTGCTGCTTTTGGAGTGAGCCTCAGCACTGAGCAGCTTATTCTGGCCCCAGTTATAATAACTCTCTCAGCAGACAGCAGGGGAGACGAACGTGCCACTTTTTTCTAGAGTTTTTCCTCCATAACGCTGCAACAAACCCAACATGTTGTGCCTCGGCTGGTTGTCAACAGGCAGCAGCGTGGTGATGGCAGACCTGAGTCCAAACTGTGCACCTGTGTTACCTGCACTGTGGAGCAGGGAGAGGCTATTTAACACTCTGACCGACAGCATATGCTGCACACTGACCTCTGAGAGCAGGCGTCATTTGAATTTTTCAGTTTGAATCCTGTGTCATTTCTCAGTAAATGTTACTGAGATTTTCAGGGTTCTGACAGGTTTTGGTGAAGATTTGTGCCGTTGATCAGCGTTTCCAGACCTTTGTGATGTGTCTTAACAAAGTTCTGTCTGTTTGAGGAAAGAAATGTGTTTTGTCTGCTTTCCTGTGCTGTTAGTACTTTTAAGGGCCCCTCAGATTACTTGGGGCCTCCAGAAGGGAACCACTGCTGTAGAGAAACAATTTAAATTCACTGGGATGTAGTTCCCGTAATTCAGATGTGTGGTTCACATCTTAGGGTGTAAAATTCAAGTGTTGTCGGTCAACAATGTTGATAATCATAAACTAATGAGGTAACTAATCAATGTCTTTTCTTTTCAGCCATGACAGAACAATGCAAGACATTGTCTACAAGTTGGTACCGGGACTTCAAGAGGGTAAGTGTCATGTATCATCTCTCTTTGACTCTGCTTACACCAATGCTGTCTGGCGATCCTACATCTCTTGATGACCACTTGGGTCCAGATCTCGCTAAAAGGTCAAAGGGTTCAGCGGACATGCCGGTTGCATCAGTACAGCTGGAGATATCGCTGTCAGCAGTATTCAACACATCATTCTTCCAGAGAGTAAAACAAAAAACGGTCACCCAATGCTTCGACCAACCTCGTTGTAAAATGAGCAAGTTCTAGGGCGTTAGCGCGCAGTCACAAAAACACCCCCCACATCCTGCACTTATGACGTAGTCTTTGTCAAGGTGCAGGGTTTACGCTACGAAAGATATGTGGTCAAATGCGCCCCAGACCAACCTAGCAAGTCGGGATCACAGTGTGTCTTTGTGGTCGGTCACACTTGTATTGTCACACTGTCAACTTGTGATTGCACAAGATGCATGTTGATACCAGGTGTAAACAGGCATTGAGCAGCCCTTTTTACACTGCCCGTTCATGGCGGGAATGTTGCACCATTCCGCTTGATGTTCTGTATAAAAGCTACGATTGCAGAATGGTAGGCTTTGGTTGTCTCGCCTTTAAGCAGGCAGTAGAGGTAGTAACAGCCTCAAATCAATGACAGCTGGCAGGACCAGGCAAGTGTGACGTTTTGACGACGTGTTATGTGTGCAACCCACTGCTGGGAGATTTAAAAAGCAGCTGATAGCAGTTAGCAGCTAACTTAAAGAAGAACGGCAACCGAAAATGTCCGCAAATTGTGCAGACAATGAGGTCTGGGAGCTCCTTATCCTTCAAACAGAGTATGAGATCAGCCGCCGTATAACAGGAACAGTTGCTATGTTATGTCATTTTTTATTGCTAAGAAAAGGCTGTCCGATGTGTATATTATATGCCACAATAGAGGCTGAAATTGTTGTGTTTCGTGTCACGCCACTCACACCTCTTGTGATTCTGGAATGACGGCACGCTGGCGTTGTTTGGTTCTGTATATAAAAAGCTAAGGCAGCATAATAAGGGTCTGTGTCGCTCCCCTATCATGGGATCTCTGTGTAACAACGCACGAGAGATCAACCAGTAGCCTTAAAATTCCAGTACATATTAGTAAAATATTCTTGCTGACGTCGCTGGGCTTAGAAAGCCTCATGGTGCAGGTTATAGACACACACACCCCATTAAATTTTAACGACCCAGTGACAGAAGTGACCTTGAGAAAAAGACACTGTCCTCTCTGATCTTTGTCTCATCCTGCTCCTCTTCTTATTCAGCGGAGATAAAGAAGCAGCGGGAGTTCTATCAGAAGTTGGGGATGGAGGTGCCTGGAGACATTAAAGGAGAGCTGTGCAACATGAAGACTCATCTAGATCAACGCAATGGTACGGTCCTCCACACTCATCCTCCTCCGGCTGGTTTTATCGACACTCACAAAGATTTCGGTTCTGTCTGGTTAAACATGCAAATTGTTTTAGTGAGGGCAGCCCCCAGTGAATCCAATAACTGCCCTTGGTGGCTGTAGTGGCTTGATTTATTTGTTTCCCCCTGTTCAGTGTGACCTTAAGGTAGTGCTGAACACACACGGGGGACACAGCATGCCAAAAGGTGTTGTTTACCTTTATTATGTGATATGAGTTTAGTGTTGAAGGTCCTCCAAATAGCAGTGGGAGTCAGCTTGGCCGCGACGGTCAAACAAAACAAGCAGAAGCACTCTGATGATCACACAAAGGGAATGCATCCAAGATTTACCAGAAAACAGATAGTGCCAAAGATAAATACAGTTTCACGGTTATGTGAATCAAACAGTAATTTATATTTGATTTGATGTCATCAAAGCCTGGTTTAATGTTGTTGCAAATGGTAAAGGGGTGACTATCAGAGTAGGTTTGGATTTATTTATTGTGTTGATCATTTTAAAAGTCTTCAAGGAATCCCCCTTTCCTTAAATCAGCTTAAGTAACGGAGGAAACACAAACAACAGTGCCATTTTTCACAAGGAGTAGCAGTGTTTCCCACTCAGACTTTCTTTAAGCAGGCTGTCCAGGTCTATTAACAGCTGCCAAAGCATATTTCGTAACCCATTTTAGTATTATTTTATTTTTTATCCATCTGAGTTAGTGACGCCATCTGAGATCAATTTACGATGAGACAGTATCCCCGCGCTCTGCCTAGTTGTTGTGTTGAAGTCTAGGTAAGGTATGAGCAACTGTTTTGTTTTATGGTTTTCCATATGACGGCACAGCAAGGTAAAAAAAAAAAGTAGATGATTACAGCGGGCTAAACCACACCTGTGCACAAACATCCTGTTTTCACATTTTGGATCAAACACTGTAAATATGCAGCCACAAACCTCCTGATTGTTTCAGTGAAGGGTCGTCACTTCAGCAGCGAGAGCGTCCTGCTCATGTCACTGCACTATATAAGGAATGAAGCATCCCACTCATAATGACTAACATTAGAGGCAAGACCACAAGTATCAGCAGAAGCCATTAAGCAGTAGAAATGAAGGCAATTTAGCCAATCAGAATGAGTCCCCGGCCTGCTCGTTGTGCACGACGGCTTTTCCGTAGCAGCTCTCTTCTGAGGGGCTGGTGTAAATGTGTGCCCAGAGGGCTGTCACGCCGGCAGGCCTAATCGCTCGCTTAATCCCCCTCTCTCTGATTTTGGTAATTAAGGCTCAAATGGAAGTGGAGCTGCTCTCCGGCTTCCTGTGCTTCGGCGCTTGAAGTCAGGTTTAGCTGCAGCACACACAAACACACATGCATGTTCATACACAAACACATTTTAAGGATCATTTGCACAGATGCCGACAGAAATAGAAACCCGGGATTGTATTTCACCATCATTTCCGTTCATCGTCCCAAAACACAAACAGATATGTCGTCTCTGGCATCAGGTGGAGATACAAATATTTTTTGACCTTTGACAAACAAGAAGAACTGTGGAAAATCAAATGTGATTGCTTTTCATTCAGAGGCTCATTGACCGGGATGTTTTCTCTCTCTCGGGTCAATAAAGAGTTGGGTTTTGTTTGTATCTGCCAGCCTTTTGACACATTTACTGTGTATCGGTAACTCTGTTTGGTGTTTTGTGAATTGTAAAAGCTGCCGTCAAACTCGAGTGCAGTTGAGAAAATAAGTCAATCATCCGCTCCACCTCTCAGCTCCTCAACATGTCTAACTGAATATGTCACATTTCCATCATCGACAGTATGATCACAGTATATTTTAGTGTGGGCTTTACATAATGAAAACACAGTTCAATAGGAATATATTATCGTAGTGATAATACATGCACAGAGAGCGCGGTACGAAGTGTTCATCTGATGAAAGCCTGCAGTGTGAGGGACGCTCTTCTAAATGAGACTCCTCGTTTGAAGGTGCGGCTGCATTGTAATGCTCCACACTCTCTGACATCACTGGATTTCTTTGGTTTTGTGATGTTAGATGGACCAAAGTAGCAGCAGTATGAATTGTTTGGGAAAGCGGTGAGTCGTTACATAAAACATGAGTTCTTGCAAAGAACTGAAGACACTTTCTGGACTGAATAATTTGGCACAGGCCTGAAAACACACTAAAGCCTCTTCTCCGGTGGACAAAATCCCACAAACACCAACTTACATGAGGCTTTGGTCTTCAGTGAGAAAGGTCACAATCAGCATTCACTCCCAGGACACATGACTCTGCCGTAGTCGTGATTACTTATCGGCTTCAGCTCCGATCGGCAGTGATGGAAACACAATGCAGCACGATTGTCTGTCACTCCTGCTCTTTGTCATCTCAGCCACAAATTCCTCCTGTCTCCGTCCAAGCAGCGCTCAAACATTGACTTTGAAAGAGAGACCGAATAAGCAACAGATAAAAAAAAACATGTAACCACCGTTGCATATTTTCAGCCAATATTTTAATGTTTACCAACCCAGACGTGTTTGTGGCGTCAAATGTAAAGCCAACTGAACTGAACAGTACTGCCCGGTGGAAACAGGGCTTAATTTTATATATGTTAACGACAGCTACCAGTGCTTGTATTCCACACAAGTGCCATAGAAGCTCACTGTGTCTGTCAGTTGTAAGTATCCTACTTTGAAAGATGACAATATTCTGAAAACGATATAGAAATGCACATAGGGGCAGGCTGTAGGACACAGTTCAGACTTAATGAGGTTTGGACCTTTGCTGGGACAAAATTTGACTACGGTTTAGAGCAAAAAGGTCCAAAGTTTTTAATTAAAATTACTCTATTCTCCTCATAAATGTTTGATAGTCCCAGCTGACACCATGCTGCGTATTCTCCTGCATAAATGTGATTATGAATGCAGCCTCACAGTCTAAATGCCCAGCTCGTGATCTCCAGAGGCCGTCCCTTAAAGCCAAAGGCCAAAAACATCTTTTTAATTACTTTATAAAGGCTGTCGAGAGAGTTTGTATATCCAGCCTCAGCACATGGGTCTTTGCAGTAAAACACTCAGCCAGAATGTGGCGTGTTTATTCCACTTTTACTCTCCAGTCTGAGGAAATAGATGCTCCTCATTAACTCCTCTTTAAAAACGGCAAACTGAAGTTAACGCGTGGCAAAGCAGAGATCACAGACACCAAACTACCTACAGGCGACAGTGGGCACTCTGTTAGTGTTGCCCTTGCCGGCCGAGCTCAACTGCATTACACTTAATTAAAGCCTCATTTATCCAGAATCCCTCAGAAACAGAAACTTTCTCCTGGGTCCTCTCTAACAGGCGGAGTTCAGTAAATCTGCTGGTGGCACATTGCTCACTACGCAGGACACAGCAACACTTCTAATTCCTCAGAGCTAAATTCAGGAGCAGAAATGTTAATGCTGTTAACACAAAGTCCAATAAATTTACTGTAGTTAGTCTTCAGTGGAGACAAATGCCAACATGTGCTTTTCAAGAACGTCAAACTAACAACCCTGCCTTTGGCTCAGATATGCTCTCTGTAATGCCTTGGACGTTCTTTCTGCATTGAACATCCACAAACGCGCACCCGGTTCCATTCACACATCAATCGAGAGTCTGTGTTGGCCTGGTGTTCCTCACAAGCACATTCCCAGATCCACACTCCACTCCAGTTGTCCCAGCTGTGTTCAGGGATCCTACACAGTATGGAAAAGTATGGAATTAGTCATTTCCAGGTCTGGATAAGAATGGGGAAAAAAGAGGATGGAAGAATATTTTTTGCAGGCTTTTTTGTCTTTTTTTTTTTTTTTTTTTTAAATATGAAATTCAGAATTTCTAAAAGTGAATTCATCATACAAGCAGAGTGTTTTCATGGCATTTGGAGCAGGCAGCACAGCCACAGTGTGAGAGAGTGAGAAAACTGGATTTTGTTGAAAGCATGAACAAGAGCAGAACTGCACAGAATTATCAATTGAAAAAAATCATTGATTCTAGTTGTTTGTACTCAGATGCCAAATATGGTCTGAAAAATGCACCAAGAAGTTTGGAAAAGTATGGAATTTTGCAAAACATGCAATGACCTGAGCTCACGCTGGACTGTAGTCAACAAATTTGCAACAATAATTGAAACTAGTCCATACCCATTGAGTACAGCATACCATACCATGACTTAGTCAAACCAAAAATTAGAAAAAACAACCCCAACATTGGTCCACAGGGGGAGCCACAGCCATCGGTCGCATTTCAGCCATTTTTAAGCATTTTTCTGTTGTTATAGCGCCACCCAGTTGCCAATTAGAGTTAAATTTCTCCAGTCACCTTGAGGCGTCCTGTTCTACATATCTACCAAGTTTAGTAAAAATCCATATGGCGGTTAGGCCTAGATAAGAAATGAGCTCTCTAGCGCCCCCATTTTGTTTGATGGGGTCAATAATGGAGGGGTCCCCTCAGATTATGTGTGGTCATATGCCTACAAAGTTGCGTGGTGATGGATGAAACCCTTGAGATGTTATACACCTTTATGTGATGAGCCACGCCCTCCGCAATATTCATTGTCTTAGGAGAGTCATCTCTGTGCAAAGTTTCATGTCTCTATGACATACGGGGCATGAGATATGCCCATTCAAAGTTGGCAATTTCAGTCGGTTGTCGAAGTTTTCGTCATTATGTAGTAAGATAACAGTGCAGATTCATCGGTCGATACATCACACACCGTGTGGACGGAGACCAACACAGGCAACAACAGCTGCAAGAATTAAAGTGAGATGAGTTGAGCCAAAACCGGCCAGTTCACACCACTGCAACTCTTCTCTGCAACGTTCTGAAACTGTTTCGCCTCATTGCAAATCTTTGGTCTGAACTGGACGTTAAAGGGGTTAAAAAAAAGATAGGAAAACGCGCCACACACACACACACACACACATACACACACACACACACACACACACACACACACACACACACACACACCCATCAGTCAACCACTAATGGCGCCGAGACATTACCAGATAACATCACAATGTTTGAAATGTCACACAAGTCGAAGCTCTTTTCACTTTGCTTTAAGTGCATATATGAGTTTTCTTCTTATCACTACTTGACACCTGCAAAATAAAAACATGGTTTCCAGCGGCACACAGCAGACTCATTTCTCAAAATTGCCGTGTTTCCTGAGCACTTAACGCAAGAAAATGGAGGGACGCGGCGCCGCGACAAGTCTGCTGAGTGCACTTTTCTCTTTCATGACAATATAAACTCCCACACATGGACAGTTTACTGCATCTCATCCCCGGTGTAGCTTCACTTGATATTTGTACATGCCTTTGTGATTTGATTGTACATCAGGAATCGCAAACGAGTTTCTTTCTGTAAGGAGACAGACTGCTCGGTTTTTAGAATCCCAAGACGAGCAATCATCCCATTACCCGACGCACAAACAGGGTCTTCATGTCAGTTAGGAGTCACTGAGAGACTTCGGGGTTGCTCGAAGGTGAGACACAACAATGAGAGGGAGCCTCTCTTGATAAGTAATCAGCGAGGCCGACTCTGGAGACGACCACCGCAGAGACATCAGAGCAAGCTCAGGCCTCTCCCGGTAATACTCGGCGGAATTGGTGACAGTTAGGCTGAACGGAAAACGGTCACAGAGGGGTGAACGCAATCCCATCTACAGGCTGAGCTGCAATAAACTGTCCACACACACACACGCACACACACACACACACTCACACACACACACACGCACGCTCACACACACACTGTTATTACATCCACTGAATCCAGGAAGAATAGACTGGATTTCTTTGTTGGTAAAGGTTACAGAAAAGCAATACCTATCTGTGCAGCAATTTTGTCACAGCACTGCAATTTTGACTTTGATAACTAAGTTTCACATCTAAAAAATTCAATACTACTACAATATTACAGACAAGAAAATCCATAACCACACCTGTCCTGGACAACTTTGTAGCAGCTGCTTCAGAGACTTTAAAAGTTGGTTATGTGTCTGTGTTGTGCTGCGTTTATGTGCACACAAGGAACCAGATTAACACCAAAAGTGAGGCAGCAGGATACAGAAGTATTCAAATACTGAGACTTAGTTGTTTCAGTTTCAGCTGAACTTTCAATTTTACTGTTTTGGTCACAAGTAGAGCTAAAACTATAAGTCCAGTAAGGGTCGGACATGTTTATAAAAATGGACTCAGACACAGTGAGGAGTAGTGCTGGGCAATATCTTGATATCCATGATGTAAGTGTTGCTTTTTCCTGGTTTTAAAGGCTATATTACAGTGAGGTAATGTCATTCTCTGAGCTCCCCAGACTGTTCTCGCTGTTTTATTATTTGCCTTTACCCACTGAGTCATTATATCTACATTACTGATGATTATTTCTTAAAAATCTCACTGTAAATATTTTGTGAAAGCACTTATCTTCAACCCTACGTTATTGTCACAATATCGATATAGAGGTACATCCACATCGCCCAGCCCCATTGAGCATACTGTATTACATTGGTCGTCTGCACACACTGATGTAAACACTCATATTTGATGCTTTCTCTGTTTAATATAACTGAGCAATGCTGCAAAACCCAAAGATATTCAGACAAAACAAGCAGTTCGAAGACGCCAGAGTGGGTTTGTTTGCTGGGCTTCTTCACATCTATCTAAAGTAATTTTGAGATTAATTGATAATAAAATAAAGTGCGTTAGTTGCAGCCCCAGATGCACCGCTGCAAGTAATGGTGTGTGCTTTCACATAGACTCTAAAAATGATGGACGTAGCTACTGCAACCTGTTAGTTTGTGGACTCCTGTTTTGAAGCCTTGAGGTCGGCTTTATGGCCATCGCCATCTTGGTGTTTTGGAGCCAGAAGTGACCAAATTTGGGCGAGAGGGTGGCGCTGTGGAGAAGCAAGGGGGCGGTTCTGACTAAGATGCCAAGGACACAATTGGCAGACAGCCTGTCACTCCAACTGGCCTGCCCTTAATTGTTGGTTGAAGTAGCAGCTGTGCTACTAGAATTGGGTACCATTCACATTTGAACAAATCCCAGTACCTGGAATTCTGTGCCGGGACCCAACGGTACCTTTTTTGGGAACATTGTAAGAACAACAATGTAATTTTTGAACCAGCTGCACAGTTGACAAAGCAGACTAAAAAGCAGTTCTACTCCTCTGCTCTTCTTCTATACACACTTCTATCTGTCTGCTTATGAGTGTGTATCTATGCATAGGTTTTTACTAAAATGATATAGAAAAGAAAATAGACCAGACGCTGGAACTATCCTGGAGCATCTGGGCTCTGTGGCTTGCTTCCTGGCTTTGGGGCGCTTCCGCCTCCTGTCTGATGTCGAACCTAGTGGCTCTGCATTGACAGACTTGGTGCTCTATGGCTGGCTTCCAGGCTTTGGGGCTTTCAATCTTCAGGCACTTCCGTCTCTTTTCTAAATCCAGTCTTTTCACCCAGATGTGCCCTTAGGTGCCAAAATAGATTTAATGTGAAGTGGTACATGGTAGTAGTAACGTTATTTGGTTGGTCCACTTAAAAGTACCGAGTTAACACTTTCCCATCTGGAGCTCCAGACCATCCTTGTTTCTTTGTACCGTTTCAATCCATCCCTACATACAGTATTACTCTCTGGAGGGAACAATTAAAGGTATTTTCAGATCGCAGGACACGTTTATCAAATGTAAACAGTCTCTTTAGCTTTTAAAATCATATCCCTCTCAGCCAAACAAATATTTCCCCTGAAGCTTTTCACATAAACTCTGAGGTGTACTGTATCCTTCAGTTTTCTTGCAGCTCTAACCCAAAAGTTCTGTGTGATGTATTATTAAACGCTACCATACCTCTCTCTGTGCTCTGAACACATTACCCTCAGCAGCGCAGGGTGTGAGAAATCCCTTTCTTCCCATTTTACCATATGTTCACCAGAGATTGCTGCTCTCTCTAATATCCTCCAGTATGTGCCTCCATTTCCTTCAAAAAAGGTACATGAGGCAAAAAGTAGACAAACTCAATTAAGGCAGAGCTGATGCCAGCCCTCATGTAGGCTAATCAGTATAAAGAATGACTGTTTTTTTTCTTCTGGCTAGAAGTTGCCCAGTGTTAGAGACGTGCCCAGACGGCGGGTGAGTTGTATAAAGGATGCTTTGACACCCTCGGACATGTAATTGCCTTATAAATGGAGCTCTGCTGGAGGCGTTTTTTACGCTCCAGCGGGCAGAGGCTGTTTAAACACTGCAGAGAGACAAACATGTCCACTTCCCGACAAGTCTTGTTTTCAGCAGGGTCACAATGGGCGTCAATTAAGATCAAGCCTCTCTGACTTAAGTTAATGAGCATGATGAGAGAAACTGGCTGCTCGGTCACGGGATTGAAGGCAGCATGAACAGAAACATGCAGCTCGAGACAATTAAGTGTCTTCGAAGGACACACTGAAGACATGGTTGTGAGGCACTGCTGAATTTTTCACACGAAGCTTCTATTTAAGTTTCTGACTAAAGCTTGTCACATTTTATGATGTCATCACCCTAAAAATTTAAATAAAGTGATTCTTCCGATTGAGTGCGTTATGCTGCATTCACGTGGAATCAGGCAAACTGGACATTATTTAGTGGATGATAGCAGGATAGTAAAATTAGGTGAGGCTGTCAGAGAATACTGGTAACTGTAATGGTAGAGTTAGAAAATATTTTGACCCTTTGCCATTCTCCTAGACCAGCGGTAGGCAACCTTCGGCTCTTTAGCTCCGCTCCGATGGCTCCCTGTGGCTTGTTTGTGATGTCCTTATAATGACAACTTGACATTAATCAAAGTGACATTTGACAGAAGTTGTCTTTGTATCAATCATTATGTCAACTTGTCATAAACATAAAAAGAGGAGCATTTCTTGTTAATGTCAACTTGTCATGACAATAACCTAATGACACTTAATGACACCTTAATGATACCTAATGAAACCAGTTTGGGATTTCCATATAATGACAACTTGGCATTAATCAGGATGACATTGACAGAAGATGTCTTCTTGTCATGACAATAACTGAATGACACTTAATGACATCTAATGAAATCTGTTTGGGATGTCCATATAATGACAACTTGACATTAACCAGGATGACATTACAAGATGTCTTTGTATCAATCATTATGTCAACTTGTCATAAACACAAAAAGATGTGCATTTCTTGTAATGTCAACTTGTCATGACAAAAACCAAATGACACTTAATGACACCTAATGACATGTTAATGTCAACTTGTCAATACAAAAAACGAATGACACTTAAAGATAGCAGTCATAAACATTTATGACATGTACATAATGTTTATGGCAGGTTCATGACAGTGTCATGTCATAGGTATGACAGTGTCATGTCACCCTTATGTAGATACCTTCAAGTAAAGTGTTGCCAAATGTTTAAACGTTTCATGAACCAAAATGTGTGTCATACGTCTACGACCTGGTCTCCTGTGAATTTTGCTGAACTTCAGAAGCCATGGCTGCCTGTCTCTCTAACAAGGCTAGCTATGGATTCCCAATCGTTAAAAGGAAAAGTCTTTTAATAGCGTGTGGACAGATTCATTTGCTTTCATCATCAATGCTACAAAGTTAAAGTACGAAATAGTCAAATAAGTAATAAATAGCCCACTGCAGAGTCACCACCTTGTAGTAAATCAGATCAAATGTTAATTTAAAATTTGAATATCAACGTTGTGAATGAAGCTTTGAACTGTTCGGCACAGCTCTTGTAATGGCCGACTCAAAAATAAACGGGGGTTGTGACAAGCAAATGAAATTAATTTATTTAAAAACTAACACAAACAGCTAAAACTGTCAAAAGAGGATGAGGTGTGGTGGTCAGGACGTCAATGAAAGGATGGTAAAAGGAAAAATAAAGATAAGGATGGGGAGCATGAAGCACATGGAGCAGCGTTTCCCTCCATTCTCTCATCAGGGACAAAGTGAGGTGCATTTTTATAGTACTGGGAACACTGGTCCCTGGTGTTTCCCAGTAACTAACGACTCGACCACACCTACCAGCTCCTGCAGCACAGAACACAATCACAAAACAAGCAGCCAGAATAGGCGAGGTCATCACACCCTAAATGTTTGTCATCAGTTTTGTGTATATGTGCATGTTTTGATGTGTTTTGTGCTCTACTCTGGAGAGCAAATATTTGTTTTCAGAATTTATAACATGGCAGCTCAGCTAATTTCCTCCCTTTCTTCATAGGCGACGCAAAATCAGAGGAGACGGCCAATAAGGAGGCAGGAGAGGAGAAACCAGAAGAGGACAATGACTATCACCGTAGCGACGAGCAGGTAAGAACCTCACTGACTAATGGACAACAGTTTATGCTTCTCTTTAAATGACAGTCTCTCTTTTACTTAGTGAAGGTCCAGTGTGTTAAAATTAGGGAGATGTGTTGTTAGAAATTGAATATGATATAATTAGTTTTCTTAGGTGTTTAATCACATGCAAATAAGAATTATTATGTTTTTGTTACCTTAGAATGAGCTGTTTGTATCTACATAGGGAGCGGGTCCTCATCTTTAGAGATCAGCATGTTGCTCTGTCATGTTTCTACAGAAGCCCAGAACGGACAAACCAAATACTGGCCCCAGATGAGGCCATTTACGCTTTGTGCCAGCCACCGTAGTTAGCAGCCCCTCCATGACAAGCAGTGTCGGAATAGCACTGATTTTTTAACGTGAAGCTGCTCAATTCTTTGTTTTTACTGGTGTGAATCGCCTGGTCGGTTTGTTTTGGAGAGGAAGAGACCCACGTGGATAATTCATCTCCCGGTTAAAACCACCTGAACGACTGGATCTTGAGAACAATCCTCACTGCTAGATGCCATTGAATCCTCCTAAATCTTACACACTGGATCTTTAAAGACTCAGTCCGCCTTAATTAGAAAAAAAAAATTACTTTTGTTTTGACTTTTGTTTCTGTAAAGTTAGATTTAAGAGTCGGGTATCTAAGAATGTAGATACATTAAACCAGGACAGCTCAGCCAGAGTCAACAATATGTTTTTAAAATGTAATTTAGGTCAACCAGCCCTTTATTAATAATCCAATTTTTTAATATGCAAGAAATTTGGCAGGCAGCACACATTGGTTTGTGTTTTAGCAGAGATTAGAAGAAGCAAATTGGATAAAATAATTGTGGGTTACAACGCAGTCTGTCAGGAACAAAAGCACCACGGGACAAAAATACTGCTGGTGATAATTGTGAGTACAATTGCTTTAAAAGCCTGCACATCAATTATTGCCTTTATAAAAGTGGCCCCCATGTGAGTTACCAGGCTGCTTTACAATTACTGGATTCTTTTGTCTTTGGTGTTGCGGCTGTTTGATTTGTACAGACCCACTTAGTGGCAGACACCACAGCGCCACACCACTGCCATCCACTGAACACGCTCAAAAAGGAAATAGGCTTTCTTGATGTCATCTGTATTCTGGCTCATTCCCAAACCCTGCGAAATATTAATATATTAATATGACATTAATAATGCAGGGAGAGAGAGCAGAGCAATTGTTGTGTTGGACAGATGCTATCAGAAACACAAAGCGTCTTCTCTGCAATGCTGCACAGGCTGAAGAAAGCTGGTTTTACATCATTTCAGTTTGAAAGGGACAGAAAACCAACAGGCAGCTTTTAAAAACAAGCCGGTCGTCTCAAATCACCCAGCTCTTTGCTGCCATGTGGGGAAGGCAGGCCGCCCTGATGAGGGTAGAGTTCTTGCCCTTTGGACATTCTGCAGCGGTGCAGGATGCGTTCAGAATAGCTAATACGGCTGTCTGTGTGAGCTGAATGCAGTCGTGTCAAATGTCACTGAGAGGAGGAGGAGGTGGAGGAGGAGGGATGGGGAGAGCTGAGGAATACAAGATGACTGATGAAAATGAGAGATCTACAGGTCACAGAGAGAAAAAGTCACCGTGCAGGGTGAGGAGGTGGGATCAGAGAGAATTAAAGGACTGAATGTTGGAGGGAGGGGTCGTGATTCGGAAGAGACAGAAAATAAATGGCTGAAATGAGAGGATTATGAAGAGAAAGATCTGTGATGGAATATGAGAGTATGCTGGAGATATGCACACATTCAAAAGCAGGGATCTTTGAGATTGAAAGGGAGACAATACTTCCAATGCATGGTGCTAAAACAGACAACACGTTTTTCCATTTCTCCATTTTTGGAGAAAAAACTGAAGGCCCGTCTGGCAAAAAAACACCACAATGAAAAGCAATGTCATCAGGCAAGAGTGGAGTACTTCTGTAATCACCCTCACAGTCATCTAACAGAGGATAAAAAGGATTGTTGCTGTGACAACCTCACAGGGTTGTAAAATCCCATCATCATATTATCATGGACATAGCTTCCGTGACGTCACCCACTGGTTTGTGGACTCCTGTTATGAAGAAGCCTCAAGTTTGGCATTTTGACTGTCACCATCTTGGATTATTGGAGCATCAGTGACCATATATGGACAAGAAGGTGGTGCTAACCTTACTGCTAGCTGCTAGCATGGTTAGCGCAGTGCATTCACAGCTGTGTTTAAATGTGATAATGCTAATGGTCATTTTTGCTAGCAGAAAACAGGCTTAAAACTATTTAAAAAAATATGTATTTACGTCACTCAGTGGCCGCACCCTTTATTATGCATAACTTTGAGCGTTTGTAACATTTAGATTTGTGGGTAATCTAAAAAATCCACCCCCCGTACAGTTGTCATGACAGTGAAATTAGTTAGAGAGATGAAAATCGTTTTAATGTGCCAGGCTATTTGGCATTTTAAAAGGGGGTCTGTGAGCATCGACTCGTTCTTGGAGCCAGCCTCAAGTGGCCATTTGAGGAACTGCTGTTTTTGGCACTCCAGCATGGGCTTCATTTTTCAGCTGTGGAGGTGCTATCAGTTCAGAGGACCACATATTAACCGTCTAATAAATAAACAAATAAATTTACAAAGAGTCAAGACATTGAATATTCTTACATTGATTTTTCTTCTAAATTCAAGTTAGTCTCTTTCACAGAGCTGACTAGTTTAATTACCTTGGTAACTTCATACAGACTTAACAGAAACAAAACAAAACTCACCTAAACAGTCTTGCTCAGGCTTTCCACTGTTCCAACGATCATTACCTCTGGTTTGGTTGAAATAAACCCTTAATTCACTGGGTAAGTTTTAGGAATATGCTGACTCTACGTGCTGTTTCTCCCCTTCGATTTCTCTCTGTTGTTGCCGGCTGCTGCTCAGCGGGCAGCTTTTACTCATTCTTTGAAGGAAGACCATTAAATTCACAAAATGACATACATTTCCAATAAAAAAAAAAAAAACAGACAATTTACTCAGCTGATTTATAGGTCCAATCACCCAGCCTTACTGTCGAGGTCTCACATTTTACTCGTTAATCTTGGAACCAAATCGTCAGAACAAAAGTAGTTGTTCAAGTCAAGTACTTTGGACATTAAGAAATCCTCCAGTAATGAGTGGGGTCAGGGTTGGACGATACATACATATACATCTGTATTGTTTACACCAACATAGTATGACATTTATTTTGTGTGTGCTTATACCAGCGCTCACTCAGCTGTAAAATGACAAACAGACAATAGAGGTCAGGTGACTCTGCTGCTGTAACGGTCCTTCAAAGCCCTTTTTATTTTGTAGAATGTAGCAGCCAGCCCAGATTGTAGAGAGCCGAGGAAGCCGTAATGAACTGTATTAGAAAAGCAGAGAGCGGTGAAGAGAGAAAAATGGAAAATGCAAAACAAGAGGAATGATGGCATCGGCTGCAATCAAGACGAATGAAGATAAAAGACAACAGTCTCAGAAAGCCGCTCACCCTCCCTTCATCGTGATCCCACTGAAGATGTAGAAGTGACTCAGATATAGGAACCGGCAGGCGAACCTGCATGCATGGCCGACATCCAGAACACTTCCCCGCTGTCTTCTGGACGACCTTTCGGAGTGTAACCTTGGGGCACGAGGCCCTGCCAGAGAAAGTTAATGAAAGCAGTGACACACCAGAAAACAACAACAAAAGGATTACAATAGAACGAAATGAATCAGAGAAACCTGCGTTATCGTCACAGCTTGAGATACGAGTTCAGATGAGGTATGAAATCTCAGGACAGGGTCACCTTCAGGCTCATCAAATTCTGATGAGATCTCCGTGTGGTGAGAAAAGTTTGTATAATTTAATAAACTTCAGCTATTTTGAGCTTAAAGAGTCGACTTTGGAGAAATTGGAGAACGCAGCTTTGCTCTGAATTATTAATCGAGCTTTGAATTCTCAAAGCCTGATTTCTTTTCTTCTTCAGTGGTCTGAACTCAACCCTCACACACACACACACACACACACACACACACACACACACACACACACACACACACACACACACACACACACACACACACACACACACACACACACACACACACAAGCTTTTCTTTTACACACAACTACACACACAGACTTAAGAAGAACAATACCAGTCGACATATTGCCTCAGACCTCTGCAAGCATTCAGGACTCAGTAATGAGCCTGTGAAATAGTTCCACGCTCTCTCTGCGTGACACCAAAAAGGCACATATGATGTTTTCTTGATATGCCTCACTGTTGCATCAGTCACGTCTGTGAGTGTGTAGCTGCAGGACTGCAGGACTCCATAAAGATGTCACTTATGTACTGTAATGTAATGAAACTGCCGCTGTGGAGTCCAGATCGCCACCAAGGCTTTTATTTCACATTAGGAGCCCCCTCATTGCCAGCGCCACTGGAAAGCAGACATTACAGTGTTCCTCTTTGCTTATAGACCAGCAGCCTGGTGTTTGTTTGAGAACAGACGTGATTTCCAAGTTGAAGCAGAAACCTGAGTAATATTAGTTTTTCCTGTCTCAATAGAGAGAGGTAGACAGCGTGTGACAGAAGGACACCCACAGATAAAGAAATACTGTCCTCCTCTTCTTCTGTCTTTTGATATGTGGGGGCAGGAGCTCAGTGGCAGTAATGCATTCTGACTCCTGCAACCATCGACTGCCAAAACCACCTACCGTGTCACCCAAGGGGGAAAACAAGAGCACAGGCCAATGGCAGTGACGCATGAAAGAAGCCAATAAGCAAAACACAAACAGACAATACTAGTTCAGTGAGACGTGCGGTACAATCAGCACCAAGGCCAGGTTGAATTTACCAGCCATCATTATACTTTTATTGTCCTTTAGTCTGTTTAGTAACCCCCTGTAGCTATTTCACTGTTGTGGACAGATTTGGGTTTCCTCCAGGTGCTCCAGCTTCCTCCCACAGTCCAAAGACATGCAGGTTAATTGGTGACTCTAAATTGTCCGTAGGTGAGAATGTGAGTGTGAATGGTTGTCTGTCTCTATGTGTCAGCCCTGTGATAGTCTGGTGACCTGTCCAGGGTGAACTCCACCTCTCACCCAGAGGGCTCCAGCCCCCCATGACCCCAAACAGGATAAGCAGTTGAATGTGAACAAGTCTCAGTTCTCTTGGCCCATGGAAAAAGAGGAGAAACTGATGGAGATGTGGAGTATTTTGTATATCTCAAAAGGAATCTAGTTGTGGTCTTGCAAATAGTGACCTCACAAGATCCCCAGTCTTTGTAAGGTCTAACAACTCAGATTGTCTGAGTTGTTAGACTGATTTGAGATGGTTTCAGTCTTTTCAAAGTTTTCTCGTGTGTGGTAGGCATAATTTGTAGCCTAACCATGTTGTACTTGGTGTCAGGGCTTTTTGTTTCCTTCAGAAGGATGCTCAACCTCTGCTCTCTGTGTTTCCTGTAACAGGTCAGCATCTGCTTGGAGTGCAACAGCAGCAAGCTTCGAGGCCTGAAGCGCAAGTGGATCCGCTGTTCAGCACAAGCCACAGTCCTCCACCTCAAGAAGTTCATCGCCAAAAAGCTTAACCTGACATCATTTAATGAGGTAGATATATTAACACACAACAGGACAGGAGACTGTAAAACCTTATACATACATTCATCATTTTTTATTGCCAATGGATGAACAGATTGTGAAGTCATCGAAAAACTGAGACCTTCTCCAGCTTCCTGTGTTGCCCATAAGCCTGTGGACTGATTTCCATATAAAAAGGAGTGATTCATTTTCCTGACAAAATCCAAGAGATTTCTTGCCTCTCTTCAGTTCCCCTGAAGTACCTACAGTGTGCAACAGTAGCTAATGTTAGCTTAGAAATGGAGTCTGCTAATGCTAACAGAGTCAGTTATTGTAAACAGACAGCACAGAGTCCACACATGCAGCAGTAGCTTGTAGATTGACCTTTGATTAGGGCTGTAGCAGGTTAGGGGCCGTGGGATGTGCTAGCTAGCTAATTCTTGTCTCATGTTTCTCTAAATTAAATTAAATTAAAAATTAAAATTGGCGGTCTAAAACACTGTAAATTCATCTAAATAACCCCTGCAAGTTTTATATTAATCTTCTTTGCAAAAGGAAAGAAGGACATATTAAAAGGTTTTAATATCAGAGAATCAACTGATTAAAAGTAATTCATGAGCACAAAGGATTCTCACTGGGTGGTGAGACAAGATGAGAGTGACCAAAATTAATTTTACAGCATTTTGTGACAAAATGACTCCAACTCTGGATTATTCAGTTCTCTGTCATCTTTAATTCCTGTGCTCATTAACGGCTGACAAACATTTCCCCCCCAAAATGGATTTGTAGCAATTTGGAACAAATCTTTTTAATTCTTGGCATTTGTTTGGACATGTTTGGAAGCACCAGCTGGGCGGTGCGTATCAGAAAGTTTAGTTGATCATGAGAAATTACATAAAAGGTCAGTTAATTATACTTTTCCGCACTGACTCACACAAGTCATTTTGTGTTTGTTATATTTAGCAGAAAAGGAGCCTTTAATGATATCTACATGTGGTAATTTTTCTATTTATTGTGCTCGCCGCCCCGTTCAGAGCAGCAGGGGGAAGAGTGGGCGATCGTTTGAAAGATGGATTTTTAGAACGCCGTGAATAATCATCACAGACGCCTTCGTGTCTTCTATTTTTTATTTCCTGTCTCTTTTTTTACTGGCTGTCACAGAGATGAGTGGGTAGGCTCCATCATATCGTCGGCCTCCATAGCACCACTTTGGCAAGGACGTCCGCTCTCCCATTGTTGTCCTATCTATTGACTATCAAAAGCTGTTGTTCGCACCAATTCTGTTATCAGCGGCGAGCCGAGCGCAGAGCTTTACAACGCTTTGCTTTGTCAGAGAACAGTGCGCCATTTACTCATTCCTCCTGTCACCCATCTAAATGTGTCTGCAGGAAGTGAACGCATGAATACATGAAGAGAAGAAACGCCCAAACTGACGAACCTCTTTAAAAAGCTTATCTTTGATATATACAGTCACTGTGGAAGATTACGTTAAGTGTAGGAGACACTATTACATTACAGTCCACACTATGTAGAGGCCTACAACATTCTCACATCACACATGAGCCTTTTAAGCTGATTACTAACGTCTTGCTCCCTCTCCTCAGAGGTTACATATCGTTGCTGTCCTGTGATAAAACTCTCTGACAAAGTGCAGGTGATAGCTGTGGCCGTAGACATCATGTTTGAGGGTTCCATCCCATTCTTGAAGGATACTCTCTTCAAATTTGGCAGAAAACTCCACTTGGACTCACTGTGACCTCATAAAACACCTTTTTGGCCGTAACTCCAGAATTCACGTTAATTATGACACAACGTCACACCAGTGTCTAATTAAGATAAAATGCAGTGATGACATTTAATATCCAAAAGGTCAGACTCACTGTGGCATCATAATGTTATGCAAAAAAACTTTCCTGGCCGTTACTCAACACCATAACTCAGGAACAGGAGGGGAGACATTTGGTTGGATACATAATATGTAACACCAATCTTGGGTGACTCATCTTGAAACTGTGCTGATTGTATAGATCTTATTGTGTGAAGCGTCAGTGTTTTAGAAGTTGTACTTTCTTTGCAGCAACATTTATATTTGAAGCATCGTCAGCTTTGTGTTCTGTCCTGTTCCTCTGGTAGTTCATCACAAGCTCATTGGTTTAGCTGATATTGAGCTTCAGGTGATTGAGGAAGGTCTCCCTCAGTCCTACACTTAATATCCTTAATTAAAGTCCTCACCACATATGTCTTGAGTCTGGACAGACATGGATGTGAACTGCACCTTGACTGGTTGGCGGAGGCATACAACTGTGAGGCTATAGTTCTATTTCAGAAAATCAAATGGGGGTTAAAAAGGTTTAATGAGGCTAAGTTGATCTGAGAAACTCAAACTCACTTTATTTGCAGATGCTTGGTTTTCACTAGACAGCAATGATAAGTCAAAAGCCCCTTTTACACTGCCTGCTCAAGGCTTAAGTATCTGGCTGTTATTTCTTCCTGTCGTTCTGTGTAAAAGGTATGATTGTGAAGTGGGGAGATAGATTTGTCTCGAACAGAGGTAGTAAACAAGACAGTCAACAGCACGGGATCATGGTGGCACCGGTATCGTGTATTGATGACGTGTTGTGTGCGAGCCACCACGGGAGATTTAAAAAGTAGCTTATAGCAGTTAGCAGCTAACTCAAAGACATAGAACAGCAGCTGAAAACAATGAGGTCTGGGAGTCATTAACCCTCCAAGCAGAGGACAAGATCAGCCAGCAGGGGAGGTAAATGATTGTTATTAGCGGACCTGAAGCACGATCTTTGTGTAAAAGGGGCTTAAGACTGACAATCCATTCTTTGATTGGTTCGTTTTTGTAGCGTGTAGAGGTGAAAATCTCTCTAGCAATTATTTCAGAAAAGTCAGAAAACTAATTTTGTGTAGCAATATTTTGTTTTCTTCCTCTTTCTTTTCTCATGCATCATCTCATGACTCCACTTGGGGGATCCTGAACCCCTGTTTGGGAACTAGAGGATGCCTTAATGTCTGTCCAAAAAAACAATGTGCAATTAATCTCTTCATTGTCTATAGGGCCTCTGATTATTCTCAGTTCTCAGTATTTTCTCAACAGAACAGAAATCTTAATAGATGAATCCTTTGGGTCTGTTGAGTGTCAGAAAACAGTGAAAAGTGCCCAGCGCAGTTTGTCAAAGCCCAAGCTGGTGTATTCACACAGCTGGTTTATGCTATCAACAGTCATAAACCTAAAGATCTTCAATTTAATGTCACAAAAGATAAAGAAAACCAGCATCTAAAATAAGGATTTTTGTGCTTAAAGTTGACTTCTTAAAGAAATATCATTACTCTTTTTGTGCAGGTTTATTTTGGTAAGGATTATAATTTTTCCAGATCTTTGATGTGGAACTTTCTGGATCATACGAGGAAATCAAAAAGGATCAGGGATGTTCTTTTTTGTCGTGTTTTTTCCCTTAATTGTTTTTTATTTTACCACAAAGCCCTCCATGACTTTCAAGATGAAATTACATTTCCAGCTTTCCTCTGGATGATATTTAGCACCTTCTAATCACACACCCTGGACACTTTCCACTGCTCTGTCAGCGCTGATAAAGGCTGTTTGGTGTTGACCCAGTCAGAGCCAGCAGGTGGCGCTGTGGCAGTGTTTGCTTCCAGCCTCCTCTCCCTCCCTCCCACTCTGCCTCCCTCTCAGTATTGACTGGCAGATGCAGATGCGAGGCGCCGCTCAGCAGAATATCAATGTTGACTTCACAGGGGGAGCAGTAGATTTGCTGTTCAGTATTGAACTCATGCATTCTCTCAAAAAGCCCCGCTGCTGCACAGGAGCCAGGGGCCACACTCCAAGTCAAACTAAGCTTCCTCTCCGAGACACAGACATGTTATAACTCAGGACTGAGAAATGAGAGCAGAGGGGGCAGCAGACAGGTGGTGGAAGTTTGATTTCTGCATCAGACACAGCCTTAAAAAACCCAACAGCAGTGGCATCGGGCGTGTTTGTCACAGTTCACCTCAGGTCACTCTGAAGTCAGACAGTTTATTAATTTGCTCTTTGTTATATTTTCACAGCTGGACATTTTATGCAACGAGGAAATCTTGGGAAAGGACCACACTTTGAAATTTGTTGTTGTGACAAGATGGAGATTTAAGGTAAGTCATTCTGCAAGTTGAAATGATTTAACCGCACTGCATTATTGGTAAACATCCTCACCAACTGTTTGCTAAACCCCGCCCCTTTATTAACTGTTGCTTCACCTGTCGAGCTTTATGCTGTAGTGGTTACAACTGTGGCCGAAATTTGAGGCTGTTTCTGAAACAATGATTTGTCACTGGATTTCAGATTTAAGTAGACAGCTTCTTACTTTTAGTCGGCATCTGTCAGATTACAGTAAAATAAAGTGGCCTCTCTGATGTATTTTACCAGCTGTAGTTAGCTAACATAATGAGCTAATCGATGCTAGGTTAGTTGTGGATGAGTTGTTTGAAAAGTCGTCAGACTTTGTAATACTTCTTAATAGGTTATGTCAAAACCATGGCTACAAATGCTAAATTAGCACCATGTGATGTTGCATGAGAAGTTTGAGGCTAAAGCTACAAGCACAAAGTCCAGGACGCACCTGCTAATATTGAGCTAAACTCAGATATAGACCCTGGTTACAGGTACATGGATGTTTTCGAAACGTTTTGGCCTCTTAGCGTAGGTCACTAAAACTGCATTTTTAAGAATGCTTTCTAAGGTGAAGAATTTTTCAAAACTCCAATCACTTTGTATCCATATGGACATGTTAATGGAGCATATAGAAAACGATGACGTGCCAGGCACAACAGCAACAATGGTGTAGCTCATCGTCCGTCCACGCAGGTCACATTTTGGTTTGGCCGTAGCACCAAATATGTATGATGTCAAACATATAAATAAAGAAAGAATTAGCTATTATTGTTTTTATTATTGTTTTATTTGTTAAAACCACTAAAGGAAAATAAGATCACCACGCATTCTCTGGTATTTGACGTGTTATCGAGGTAGCGTACTGGCGGAGCGAGTGTTTGGAGTCATTGTGGTGTTGTAGTGTGGACGGAAATATTTAGTGAATGAAGTTGGTGTGAACAGATTTTTTTTTTTTTTTTTTTCTTAAACATTAGGAATAAATACTTGTTTATATATGTATTAATACAAATATCCATGTACATGTTAAGGGCCATAGCAGCGTCTGTGACGTGACGATCCCGAATGGTGCTTTTTTTTGTTTGTTTGTTTTTTTAAACATAATCTGTAACCCCAGAAAGTTTAGTTATCTTATAGACTGCAAACCCTGGGATTATATTTTTGTATTGTGTTTTTGTTTTCTATATTTTTTCTGTTGTACGCTAGTTAGCTGGCATGCTAATGTTACAGTAGAACAGACATTTATTCATTCATTTTCAGTAGTTGGGTGAAAAAAAGACAACTTTACAAACTCTTGGGACAGAGAGTATCTCACTTGCTGGAGACCCGTCCACACTTTCAGCATGTGCAGCAATGCAGAGCTTGACAGGTGTTCTTTGGTCAATGAGCTAACTGATGTTTGGAGGATGGGTTTAGCAAACAGTGTATGAAGTGGTCTCACAGAAACAACTCATACTGAGGCTGTGTTTTTGTTTCCTCTCCAGAAATCCCCCCTCCTGCTCCATTACAGACCCAAGATGGATCTGCTGTAGCTAAAACGGACACAACGGTTGTTTTTCTTTTTTGGGGGCCCAGTGGCCGCGGACTGTGCCGAAACCTTTTTATTTATGCAAAGACGATCAACCAACACCAAGCAAACACCCGACGGTAACAGTCAACACAAGCCAGCAAATCGGGATCTAAAGACGGGGGAGGGGGGGCAACTACAACAAAAACTGGCAACCTCCAGCACAGATACTGCGACACTGGTGTGTTTTTAGGAACTAAAACAACCATTTTTTTGTCCGCTACATCCTAGATATGTGAACAAAACAAAAAAGAAAAAAAAAAAAAAAAAAACTAATGGAGAGAAAGCATATATTTATACTTTTGTACAGAAGAGACACATGGAACCAAGACACTACTGGTGCTCTGTTTACAAACAAGATGTCGGGAATCACGTCTTTTTGAGCTTCATGCAGATTTCATCCTCCTGAGACAATGACTGAGAGCAGAGGAGGACGGGTTTGGTTTTTTTTTTTATATATAAAAAGGTGTTTTTTTCCTTCAACAATACACTCGACACGTCTTGGGAGCACAGAAAGTATATGGAAAAAGTTATATAACAACAGGCATCAATTTTAAGCTGTTTATCAAGTAAATTGTCTCTGAATCTTTTTTTTTTATTTTCATTTTGTTGGCTTTGTCTAATTTGCTATTGGGTTCTTGATGATTGTCAATTGTGAATAGGCTAAAAAATTTTGTGTAGTAATTTATGTTCTATATACCAATATTGTACATAAAATGTCATTACAGAGAGAGAGAGACTGAAGAGAGTAAGAGAGACTTTAGACTGTTAAAAAAGAGAGTGGATCCCAGAAGTGCTATCTATATGTTGGGCGATGAGTGTCCGGAGGCGATAAATTAGGATTTTTAAAGACAGACTCACTATCAGTATCAAAATATATAGATGCATCTTTATGTTGTCTGAGCAAGACACAAGACGAATATATCAAATCCTCTGCCATTTGTGTGTACGTGGGGTCTGAGTATGTTACATTGCATTACATGACTTTAAGAAGAAAGCTTCCCCCGCCTCCCCATGTTCCTCATCTCACCTGCCTTCCATGGAATACAGTCATATTTGTCTTTTTCGTTTGTTTTTATTTGTTGGACATCATTATGAACCAATTCTGTCTTAACAATAATGCTACACAAAACACTCACGTTCAAAAAATGCCTGTGAGACATAAAAATGCAATATCTGGGCAGAGAACTTGTTCATTTTTATAGATTTTAATCTCACACCATGCAGTCCTTAATATCCATCCTCGTGTGTTTGCCGTCTTTCAGCAGCACCAGGCAGGCAAGTACTGATACACCCACATGTTTACAGCTTTGAGTTGAGCTGCGAGCAGCAGATGTTGTTTGCACCCTGCACCCTGTATACCATGCATTTTCCTCTGCTACACTTTCACTGCAGAGCCAACCCAAACACCAGAAAATAATGTTGGTGCTGTACATATACGCAAATCAAGGATACATTGCATTTTCACGTTATTATGTAGAATTACATTTCATCAACGCTGGGATTAATGTGTGGTTAGGTTTAGGCACCAAAACCACTTGGTTATGGTTAGGAAAAGATCATGTCTTGGGTAATATCTGGTTTTGGGGGCACAAACCAAACGGAAAACACAGCAATGTCTTCATGGCACTATTTCAGCTGGAAAAACAGTGACGGTTGTTAAAAACAACCACAACTGGGTGCTTTAAAGCCACTGGAAAAAGTGCCAAGAGCTACTAAAAAACAAATCACATTTGAGGGTTAAACAGCTGCAGGAAACACAGCTATGGGTCCCTAAAATACACCCAAGTTTAGGGGCTAAAAAGCTGCAGGCAACGCAGTGACTGGTCCCCAAAAACACCCATCGTCAGAGGCTAAGAAGCTGCAACAAGCACAGCATTGGTTCCTTAAAAGCACCAATGTTTGGGGGTTTAACAGCTGCAGGAAACACAACAACAGATCCCTAAACAACACCTAAGTCTGGGGACTAAAAATCTGCAGGACACCTAACAATTGTTCCCTAAAACACCCACATTAGAGGGCTGAAATCCATTGGGAAAACAGCCTTGGATCACTAAAATACACCAAGTTTGGGGCTTAAAAGCCGCTGGAAGCTCAGCAATTACTCGCTAAAAACCACTGGTTTTGTTTGTTGGTCTGAGACAGTAGTCTGCAGCTCAGCAGGTGTTGCACCTCGGTGACACGCCCTCCACTTTCCGATGATAAAGTCAGCTTATACGTCACTTCAGAAACGTTGATATGATACATATGAAACATGCTAATGCAATGAATTTGTGGTTTGCAGAAACTTACAATGTCAACATTTTCCTCTGGCGACTGGGCCGGCAAAACTCTCTCAAAGCTGTAACACAATGGATTTTTCTACCTTGTATGACAAGTGACAAAGTGAGGCAGTAACAGAGTAGAGCATCTTACGCTCGCTCTGACTTTAAGTTTGGACATTTTCTCGCCCACAGGAAGTGAATTTGAAAGTTAAGAGCAAAGTATGGTGAACTGCGAGCTTTCTCTTCAGAGCTGGACTTCCTCGGTATGAAGCATCACAGATGGGCCACTGTGATAGACATGAGTGCAGAGTATTGACGTCACATCGTTGTGTTTATGGGGTATTTTTCAGTTACTTCTCACTGCCAGTTGGATTTGCAGACGTGCACAGTTGCACTGCGTTTAAGAAGATTTCTGAAAGTCAAGTGGATAATGTTTCTGTCACAAAATCCGTACAAAACTTGGATTTTTTTTGCAGCCAGTGTTCAATATTGTCGACTTCACAAAATGACACAAATTTACGAGTATTTTTGAGAAATGACTCGCAAATTCAGGTTTCGCACAGGGAGGGTTTTTGAGCATTTTGATAATGAAATTCTGAATAAAATGACTACTGTTTGGTCATTTGGTGCTTCTAAATGTATGTTTCTAACCCTGAGGAGGATTGTTCCTCGGGAACGTGCTGTTCTTTAACCGTGTGACACAGCAAACCGATGTTCTGTTCAACCACAAAATGTCTTTACTCACAACATTCAAACTGCTAAACTGTCTTTAACGTTACAACGACTGGATCCCTGATCGCCATGTCAGACCTCAAGTAGTATTACCTCACTGACCTGTCTGTAACTAAACAATTATTCACCCTTTGCATTGTATCTGCCCACTACAAGCCGTTTTACCACGAGCAGGGTTCCTATGCATCAGAAGGCTCCAGAAGTCTGAAAGAAATAGTCATTTGACAACTTTTGAGATTGGATAAGAAGTCTGACACGTGTACAACACAGACGATTATTGGAAATCCTCTTATCATTCCCAGTATTATGCTATTTTTGGAAATGGAGACTTGTATAGGAACCCTGCCTCGTAAGGACCTATATGACGTGTGTATTAAATAGACGTTTTTATAGCCTACAGGTCTGTACCTAACCAGCTCAACCAAAACTCCTCCTGCAGTCTGTGATATCATCTCTGCCTGTTTGAGTTTTCCCTCGTATGGTAGCCTTTGTGTGTAATCCAGCAACCTGTGTAAAGAGTTCATTGTTTTTGGTTTAAAGTCATGGCGAGTGTGTTTTAATATGCACCAGGTGCTTGGACCCCGCGGTACCTGCTCGCAGGTCGAGGTGAAAATCTGATTACAGAAATGTAATTTGCAGCACAAACATCCTGCGTTCGCAATTTCTCCCCATTTTTCTCTTCCCTTTTTATTTCTGTAATTATCCTGTGATCATTGTGATTGCACTCCTGCAGCAGCTAACAACTTTTTAATGAACTAAGGCAGACAAAAAAATCAGAATTTGGTGTTTAAAAAAAAAAAGAAATTATGCTGATCAACTCTTAAAAATGATTAAAAAACCAAAAACAATGAGCCCTGCCAGCTTGTCAGCTCCTGGAAGACTACTGTGTTCGAACTTGTTGCAAACTCCCACAACAATAATGTACTAATGTGCTATTATGTCTTTGTAAGTGCAGACTTGGTGTTTAAAGGCTTATACGCAGGTTATTCATAGGAATAAGGCAAATGTCAGTAACTTTAAAGACGCTCTGAGGCTGACGTCACAGTGATCTGGTTTTACGTTGGTGAAAATGCGGTTTGACTCTGATATCAGCCACCACAAACTTCAGCTTCTGCTCTTCGCCTCGTCATGTTCACGTGTCGTCACCTCGTGGCTCTGCAGTCTGTTGATGATGAAATCTCTTCAATGTACATAAGCTTTTTCCTCAGGTGATTAAGCTGTAAAACACCCAACACAAGGTGCTACGATAACGGTGACTACAAACGCAAACAAATGTTATCAACACTTACATTTCTGTATTATGCAGAGCACTGCATACACTGAGTTGTACTGATTAGAAGGACTGGCATTGAAACAAAGGTTACATCTGTACGTGTGTTCATTTCTTCTCTTTTTTCTTTACACTGAGGTGGTCGCGTTCACACTGCTGCACTTTTGGGTTTCCCCCTCACGTCAGATTATTCCTCATTGCTGTGAAGAGGAAAATGTTGTGTAGTCCTTTTCTTTATCCTGAAATCCACAAAAATATCGAATAAAAGGCCAACTGATGACAAACAAATTAATATTTTACCAACATGGTGATCGTGACAAAACAGTTGCACAAGAGAAAATAAAGCTTTCTCATTTTGCGCCAGGTATCTTCCTGCATCTGATTTGTACATTCTCGGACGGCGAGTCAATTTACACTTGTTACATGTATCGTGTCTTTTCAAAGTACACCTCCGTTTTCACAGGAAATGCACAGTTTCTGCTCAGTACATGTATAGTCTTTAAAAATAAAACATACAGCGCACCTAAAAACATCTTGATTTAACATTTATTTCTTTAAGTTTAGGCAACAAAAGCACATGGTTAGGTTCAGAAAACAAACATGATTTGGCTTAAAATAAGTTGTTAGTGGTGATGTCACTTCTGTAGCTTGCTGCACATACTAGCACACTGTGTTCTTATTAAAATAACAAACAGCAGCTGGGTGAAAGTCTGGTGTTGGTGCCAAAGTCTGAACCATTCAAAAAAATGTTTTCACTCCAGAAGTTTCAGTTAATCTTGAATGAAACCATTTCTTCCGTCGGACCAAGGTTTGGCTGTTTGGTCCAGACCAAGGTGGTCAAAAAGAGAAGTCATATCACATCATAACAATGGTGGACAACACTTTTTGCATTTGCCAAAAGAACATGGGGGATGGTTAATTCGTTTGGATGAGGCATCTGCAGCTGGCCTTGGGTTGGAATATTTTTGTATGAAAGCTAAAGATTTGAGGCAGAATAACAGTTCTGTAATATAATAAAAGACCACGCACAAATGCTTACTATAGGCAACCTAAAAGTTCTTTCAGGCCATAGAGGCTAAAAAGAGCTCACCCAAAGAACACCTGAGCAGAAACCGTCCCTTTATTTCTAGCATTGTCTGCTGTAACCCTCCAGCATCGCAGTTGTGACACCCCATAGCTGTCATGGTGCATAGCCTCGGTCTGGACTGTGGTCTCTGGGCGGTTTCACACCTTTAATCTTGGTTTGAATCAAACTGAGAAGTCCGGACCGAACAATGTAGGTGAACCACCAGAGTGAAAGTAAAATGTCTTTTTACATCACACAGCGGACACAAACACAAAAATCTGATGTGATTCAACCCAAAGAGCCGCAGTGTGAACGAAGCCTTTCACTTTGTCCGTGTTGATTTTAAGAGTATTGTTCCAAGAACCCTGTGATCTGTGTGACGGATGAGGAACCTGATGGAAAGGGCGATGCCGCAGTGACGGTCAGATCTCTGGTGCTTCCTTTGGTGCTAACGACTCCTCGTTCAAACTTCAGACTAAGACAGCAAAGCACTGTGTCGCTCCCGTCGCCTTTTTTTTCCTCCCCCACACGTCTTTGCTCTGAACTCGTCCGTGCTCGAGTCCTTGGGTGTCTTTTCTTGTCAGAGCTGTCTCGCTGTGCAGATTCAGAAGGTGCTGGCTTCATCCCTCCTCCACCCACCCCCCTTTGTCATTGATTTGTTGGGTTTGGTTTCCCCACTTGTCTGGGCTTGCTCTGGAAAACAGAGGGGATTTTAACAAGTCAGACTGTGACGGGGCTGATGCTGTGAGAAATAAGAAAACTGGTGAGAAATCGGGTGTGCTAGCTGCAATTTCCTGCCTCTAAGAGAAACTCACACTTATTATAGGCTGTGCTGGTGAGGCGTTTGCACCTCCCAAAGTCAGATTGAGACTTGCAGAAAAATAAAGAATCACATAAAGTTGATTTTGTTCTTTTGAGCGTCTCATCACCAGAGTGTGTGCATACTGCATCTTCAACCTGCTGCGCAGCAGAGAGAATAGACGCTTTTTTATCTGCACCAACATTAAGACATCAGCGCAGCTACGCTTGACTGCCAACCTGAGAGGCTTAAAGGCGGCTCGACTCCGCCTCGCTGCAGATTGGGGGCGGTATCGTCTGGTGAGGCCGTGATCTGTCAGTTCTCGGCCTCATCTTCTCTGCTTTGACCTTGAACACTTGTCAGCCCGTTCGTTATCCCCTGCCAAGATCTGTGCGAGGCTCAGGGGTGAGCTGCGTGAAATGTTGATTGGAGGCGCAGCTTCACGCGGACTGTCAGCACCAGTACATCGTAGTGCACACCACCAAGTAAACAATTTATTCTTCTATGTGCACAGACCCTGAACACGTCCATGTCTCAGAAGCTTGTGCTCTGAAGGCAGCAACATTCATTTCAAGCTTGTTGGCAGCAGAATCATTCCTGGCAACTTAAAATGGCTCTTCTATGCTCGCTCCGCTGTAATAAGTATCCACTCTGGGAGTGTGATAGCTTTCTTTGTTGCCCAGCTCACACTCTCCCTTATTTCTGAGTCCTCTGTAAAGCTCAGTAATCTCACAGGCAGGCTTTGTGCGTGGCAGAGAAGGAGACCTCGAGGGTCACTCAGATGGCCACATGGACTAACACACACTCCAAAAAACATATATTATTGTCTGGCCGGGGCGGCACTGCACCGCAGCGCTGCAGCTGATGCCGCCTCTAAAAGGCTGCTGGGCTCTGAAAAGCATCTCGCTCAAGTGCACTGAATCACGTCGCCGCGGGTGGTGCTGTTTGAGAGCAAATGACTGGTTAAATTATGGATTGTTACGCCACTTCAGGATCGTGACTGTTGCTTTTAGAGATTGTTCACTGGTGGCAGGATCAGCAGAGTCCTTTTTCAAAGACACACTGGTTGAAAACGACTCCTCCTGTGTGTTCGACTGATGAAGGTTGTTTCAGTAATGGGTTACCAAACCTCACAGTGGCGCTCCCCATGAGCCATAGCAGATATCATCAATAAATCTGTCCAGTTTTTTTTTTTTAATTAATGTTATTTATTTATGCTGAAAAAGTGACTTCTGCAGTAGAATTTCTGACGTGAGATTTGCTCATTTTTTTGCTCAAAAATGTGTATTTCTCTCCTGTTTTTTTTTTTGCTGAACCGATACAGAGCTCATAAAATGGCTTAAATTATGAATTTCAAATTGAATTCCCTTTTTTTGTATTATTCCAAGTGTGTTAATGTCTCCGCAATGCTCCGTCTGTGTATAACAACACATAGGTGTCTTCTTTTTTAGGTCAAGCGCAAAAAAAAAATAGAAAAGGACAAAAAAAAAGAAATGTGAATCTGGCAATGTGGTTATTGTTATTGCAAGGAAGATGTGCAATATACGGTTCTCAGATGGTTCCAGGTTTCGGCGTAGAACTCCAATAGTTGACTTTGGTTTTTTCATTTTTCCAGTCAGTTCCTCAGGTCACTAAATGCCTTCTGGTCCTGAGGGTGACCAGGAAATCTCAGAACATACACTAATGCACCCGAAATACAAAACGACTGGATTTTATTTTAGTCTTGTCTCTCTCTCTTTTCTTTCCTCCCCGTTTTGTTTTTTTTTCTGTCACAATTTTCTCCTTTGTTTTTATTTTCAGGTTAACACAGGCACTTATTCAGGTGTCCTTTTCCTTGCCTCCTTTTGTATTATTGTTATTTATTGCACATGTAATGAACTGGTTTCCATTGCCACATTGAATTCAAGGAGTTTTGGGTCTAGAATGGGGCTGGAATTTCTTACGTACAAAACTACAGAAGCTTTTGTCAAAACCTAAGTGTGTATTTCATCAATAAATGCCTTTAAAAGTGTTGCTGATGCTGCAGTCACTCCTTTGTTTGCATGTGTGTGCAGAGTTCCTGTGGATCTTTAGACAGTCATCAAAGGAATTAAATTCACTTTAAAAAAAGGCCTTAATTGGTGTTAAAATGTCTCAACGCCAAGACATAGAAAGTGGGATTTTCTAAATAATTCTTTTTCTTATGCCGCATGTAAAACCTCAAAATAATTGGCAACATGTTTTTTAAAATATTTTATATAATTTATTCCATTTCTCAAATTGGTCTCTGCCTGTAAAAGTGAATCCCTCCATTTCAAGAATCTTTTCTATTGTTGTTATCCATGAATTTAGTTTTGGGTGTGATTAGATTTTTCCATGTCCTTGACACCTGCTTCATGGCTGCCACACACGGTATATTAAAACCAGATACTCATCCTTCTGTTGCATCCACATCATTTAATTTCAAGTATGTTTCCGAGCTGTGTGGGCTCTTTTAAAATCAGATTTGAAATTGTATTGTTTTCTTAACCTTGTCACCAAAGGGCATTCAACAGCCACATCCTCTCCAGTAGTCAGCTCTCGCTGAGGGGTAATATTTCCCATATTTAAATAACAAATAAACGCCTCTCACATTACAGTCACTCAGATCATGATGAAACCAGCAACACTCATATTTTGTTTCCAGCAGGGATGCTCAGAGCAGAGATCCACTGCCTGCCGTACTGTGGACGACATGGTGAAGAACAAATTCAATGAAACTTGTCTTTTTCATCAAGCTTTCATCACATGGCTAAAACCTGTTCCACACAACAAGGCTTGGTGCACTTTGCTTAACGATGGAAATCAAGGCAGTGGAATCCCACATGCACAGTGAGAAACACAAAATGGCCACACAAACCCACTAAACAACACACTGTCAAATAAACATTTGAACCAAATGGTCTCTAACTTCTTCAATTAATTTTAAATCAATTAATTTATTACATGAAATCACATGATTCCAGCTCTATGTAAAGCCTATGCCATAACCTAGGCACGTGGCCTATGCCGTTGTGAGCATTTATTTTTGTGCGGTGGTGTGTGTGAACTGAGACCTTCCCTGCCTTTCTCAGTTACATTTAGGCCTTGTTTACACGGATACCGATACAAATAAAAACAGATTTTTATTTATTTATTTGCTGCAATTAGCATGTCAGGCCAGTAGGTGGCGATACGCCATATGTCAAACACCACAGAAGAACGTTCTGCACATGCAGTGATTTGTTTTCCTCTTGGTGCTAGTGATAAAAACAATGAAACTACATTTTAACCTTATGTAGCATCGTTAGCTGCTATGCACTTACTGATATTGGGCACAGCAGACGTCTTTGTGCGCCGATGTAGCGGTGATGTTGATGCAGCAGTGCTCATTTCTTCATCTCTAAGCTCGTAATTAGTCCCAAAAGTACGAACAAAACGTATATATTCGCCATTGTTGTGGTGGTTCCCGGGCGCCTAATGGGCCTGCGCGAACTGGGATGCAACGTCATTGTTTTCCAAAATCTCTGTCTACCCTGTTTACACAAAAAGCTGCCATTTTGCGTTTTCTATGTATGTGTATTTGTGTATTGGTATGTATTAAGTGTAACTAAACTAAACTACACGTCTCCACAGACACGGATATTTTTTAAAAACTTTCACTTTGGAAGTTGTTTTTGAACATCTCCGTTTTCATCAAGAAAAACACCGGTTACGTGTAAATGATGGTGCAAATATGCAAAGAAATACATGATTTCAGAAATATACAGAACCGAATGAACAGGCCCTTAAAATCCCGAGGCCTGACTTTTGTGTGAAGGACTCAGGCTGAATGTTATGGGAATATCCAAAGGATGCGACGTCATGCATGTTCCTGAGCCTGGCCTTTCTTCAGCTCCTCTACAGCACAAACTGTGCGACTGTAGCTAACATTAGCCAAGAAATGGAGTCTGCTAACGTCAACAAACAACCAGCACCCACCACAACACACATGAGTCCACACATGCTGTGTTTCTGTTAAATACAGTCACAGCAGTGGTCAGGCGGACGACCTGTAGCAACCCGAATCCACCAGAGTAAGACTGAGCACATTTCATTCATTCACTTCTTTCATTTCCAGGTTTTCAGACTCATTCTTGGGTAACTCCAGTAACTCCTTGTCTTTGTTACACAGGTTTACCAAAAAAACTGACTGTAGTTGGTTTTTCTTTGACGTCTGATGCATTTGTGCGACTCCTGTTAATCTCTCACTCCGAGCAGATTAAAATAATGGATTATTTTCAAACACAATTTCACACATTACTGGTTTCAATCGTGACAGTCGTGGCTGCTTCAAAGCTGTTATTAGGTTCTGATGTTTGCAGTACAGGGGACTCTATCAGCTCCAGCTAAATTTGGTCAGAGAAAACTAAATGAGGTTTTGAGTGTACAGGGGATATTCATTACTGATGTCTGCAATGTCATTTTGCCTAGTAATTCAAGTTATCAGTAATTATATTTCGACCAGTTAAAACTCTAATTTTAGCAATTTGAAATTGCAGTTTGACCAGTAAAAGTCAAACTACTTAAATTCATGTGTATAGAGTTGTTATTATTCAGTTGCAGAAATCCAGGATTGTGAAATGTGGACTGAACTCTGAGTAGTCACATATAGATATCTTGAAATAAATATTGATGAGTCAAAATGTGATTACAGATACCTTGAATTTGAGTTTTGATTCAATGAAATGACCAGTGTTGGGAAGGTTACTTTTGAAATGTAATAAGTTACAGATGACTAGTTACCCTGTTAAAAATTTCATAAAGGAAAGTAACTATTTTAATTACTTCAATGTAATATTACTTATTTTATTTGATTACCTTCTAACCAATGTTAAACTGGGCAATATAGTGTAAAAAATGTCAGGAAATAGACCGACCCGCAGGCTGTGGGTTGACTTGCGCATCTCTTGTGGGCACCGGCACCCATAGAACCCATTTTCATGAAGATATCTAGAGGAGAGTTCAAGGGGCCCTTTGAAATTGGCCTTACCAGTCGTTCCCTTGCCAAAATTAAGCCCAACTTTGGAGCCTTATTTATCCCCCTTCCTGACAAGCTATGCTGACATGGTTGGTACAAATGGATGCCTTCGGTTGTCTGTTTTTAAAAGATACAACCATGTGCGTTTGTGGTTAAAAGAAAAAAAACATCAATTTGAGGTGCACCAACGTAGTGCATTTATTTCAAATCAACTTTATTTATATGGCACTTTTCATACTACAGTAACACAAAGTGCCTCACAGAGTTTAAAAACAACAAAGATCCAAAACAGAAAACAAAAAGAAAAGAGAAAACCAAACCCTCCCACTCCACATAGAGAGACATAAGCACACACACACACACACACACACACACACACACACACACACACACACACACACACACACACACACACGCTATCACTATAAAGACATGGCTGAGCACCGAGACCCGAGTCAAGGAAAAAGCCACCTCTGGGGGCCGTCCACACTGAGAGAGCCCATGGTCCACGGCCACAGGGAGCGCCGCCATAGAGACCTCCCTGACCCGGGCAGACAGGAGGCCCAAGACTGTTAAGATATTTAAAAACTAATAAAAGAACCTTAAAATCGATCCTGAAGTGCACGGGGAGCCAATGCAGCGATTTTGAAACTGGTGTAATGTGCTCCTGCCCTCTGGTCCTCGTCAGCAGAGAGAAAGGGGCATGGTAGAAACCTACCTTTGTTATGTTTTTAATTATGTGGAATAAAACAGAGCTCAGAGTCAAAAATCACACCCAGATTTTTTACAGATCCTTTAAAATCCTGTAGTTTTGGTAAAAATTTCTCTCTCTTGCCTTCAGGACCAATGACTAAAACCTCTGTTTTGTCCTGGTTGAACTGCAGGAAATTCACTGCCATCCATGACTTGATATCTAAAATGCAGTTAAAAAGGGCATCAATTGCCCCCGTGTCATCAGGAGACACGGCCATGTACAGTTGCGTATCATCAGCATAACTATGAAAGCATGTAGAGATTAAAAAGAGTTGGACCTAAAACTGACCCCTGGGGGACCCCACACTATATCTCATGGGTTCCTGAGGAACATATATCCATACTTACGAAGAAGTGTCGATCAGTAACGTAAGAGACGAACCAGTTAAACAGTACCAGAGAGGCCGACCAGGTGCCTCAGTCTATTCAATAAAATGTGATGGTCTACTGTATCGAAGGCGGCGGTTAGATCCAGTAAAACCAGGACTGTGTGTTTATGGTTATCTAAATTGCACCTGATGTTGTTTAAAATCTTTAAAAGAGCTGTCTCGGTACTGTGGTTCATCCTAAAACCAGACTGATACGTCTCTAAAGTCTTATTTGTATTTAAAAAAAGTCATTTACTTTGGTAAAAAACTGTTTTTCTAAAATTTTGCTCAAAAATGGTAAGTTGGATACAGGCTGATAATTATTAAAAATGTTGGGGTCTAAATTGCTCTTCTTCAGAAGGGGCTTCACCACTGCCGTTTTCAAGGAGGCCGGGAAGACACCCGTCTGAAGAGAGCAATTCACCATGTACAGTAGCCGTTCCTCAAAGAATCCATAAAATGTTTTTAAAAGTGATGTGGGAATAGGGTCTAAAAGGCAGGTTGTGGGCTTTACTTGGGAGAAAACTCGAGATAAAAGACTGGATCTGATGTCATTAATTTTACCTCTGAAGTGGTCTGCAAAGTCCTCACAAAGGGCATTGGTTGCGGTCTTAGACGATCTGTTAAAATGACTGTTTGTTAAAATATAAATTGTGGAGAAGAGGAATTTGGGATTGTTTTTTATTGTCAGAGATTAATTTTTCGAAGTGGGAAATTCTTGCCTGTTTGACTGCGTTATTGTAGGTTTTGAGATGTTGCCGTAATATTTCGTAGTGGACTGTTGGGTTTGATTTTCTGCATCTTCTCTCAGCACTCCTGCGGTATCTTTTCAGTTGTTTGATTTCCTGATTTCTCCACGTTAGTGTAGGTTTTGTTACAACTGTTTTGATTAAAAGTGGAGCCACTGAGTCCAGCGTTGACTTGAGTTTGTTGTTAAAATTGTCCACAATAAAATCACAGGGTGCTGGTAAAATCTCTGCAGGAGTGCTCTGTACCCACTTCAGAAGTTAGGTAGCATTTCCTGTGAAAATGGAAGTATATGTTGAAAACAGACAATGCATGTAACAGGCTGAACTTGACAGTGTCCCAGAACATCAACAACCAAGTACCCGCCGTACCTTGCATGTCGTATATCTGGACGTGGACGGTCCATGACCAAACGTTAATATTTTACTAGGTCTGAGTGAGAAAGTGTTGCTGCACAAGCTTGTAATAAACACTTCATTTATAAAGCTTCCAGTGATCCGTTTTTGTTGAGACTCTGCCACAATGATACGATCAGTCCACAAGTCCTGGATCACTGCAGTGAACAGTATCTGCAGCAGCAGTATGAACAGACTTCATGTGATTATATGTATGAACATTTAAGATAAACAGACATCTTTAATCCTCTCCACAGATGATACTTGATTATTCATTTGCATGATAAATATGACTTCATTTAGTATGGATGGCCCCTCCTGTGGTGCAGGGACCGAGGTTTTCTTCGCCGCTCGCAGTTTGAGGAGAAATGACTCTCAGAAGACGACAGGATGCAATGTGCTGTTTGTTTTCACAGGACCATTAGATGGCAGCTATTTCAGTCAGTATCTGTGGGCGGAGTGCTCAGATGTGTGAAATGAGAAGAGGAAAACCGTATTATTGACTCATTAACCAAGTCCGTGGTGTGGAGACTGTGGAGCTGTCTTTTATTTTCCAACACTGGTGTTTTACCACATGGTGTTCTCACACCAGCAGGGGCACCGAGAGTCAAACTCAGGGCACATAATCAGGATGTGAGACTGAAAAGGGTGTTGTGATGACGTGATGCTGTGGTTTCCAATCTTCTCAGGTCATGACTCTCCTTCTGATGCTTCATGATAGGCTGTTCATATTGTTTCAAATGAATTTTAGAAGCTTAAAGATGCAATCTGCCCAGGATTCTACATGAGAAACAAAGATTACAGAAAACTAAAGAGTAAAGTAAGACATTTTAAGTGAGAGAGAGAGAGAGATTCAGAATTCACCCGTCATACGCTACTGCAAATATTAAATTTTATATGCAGTACATCAGTGGTGGATGAAGTAAGTCCCTTATTAGAATATTATTTGAGTAAAGGCCAAAGTACCTGATATTAATGTACTTAAATATCTTAGTATATTAAATTGTACTTAAATTTTGAAAAAAAGTACAGGTAGATGCTGTTATTAAAAAGCGAGTGGTCAGTATTTAAAGAATAATGAAGTTTATTTCCTTATAATGGAACAACCTATGGATGGAATATGGAATATCTTTTTTATAACTTTGTTTTCATTAGTGTATAATCACCTGAAACTGACAATCATGTTTTCGTTTCCTTAGAATGAGCTTTATATCTACATACGGAGTGAGTCCTCTTCCACAGAGTCTGCCATGTTGTTTCTACAGTAGCCCAGAATGGACAAATCAAACACTGGCTCTAGATCAGGATATTTGCGTTTTTGCTTTAGCCCCTGTAGCTCCCCTGTACTCCTTTGACAGGCATAAGCTGGCTTGGCTTGGTTTGGTTTTGTTTGGTCTGGTTTGGTCTGTCAGCCCAGCACAGGAGGGTTTCCATTTCCATTACATCAGGGCTACCTTCCTGAAAGGTGTGTCTTAAACTGATAACAGCTTGTCTTGAGTGATGATGTTTGAAAACAGCTGTCTGATCCACAGCTAAAGTCTCCTGTAATTTTTGCTGCATGTGTTTTTCCACAGCAGGGCAGGTAAAAAAAAAGTTCACCTGTTGGAGGTGAGCTGTTTGCAGAGGTGCAGTAAGAGCCTGTTGTCTGCAGCTCTTCATCAACATCTCACTGTGGCTGTTTCTACCTGGACTCCTCTTCCCTGCTGTTTTATTACACCTGTCTTCATTGAAGAAAAGCTGCTAATAAAGTTCAGCTAATTCAGTGATAAACACGTTTAATTTCCTGTGGATTCTTCACAGTAAAAGTCCTGTTATTTTGTTATGTAAAACTTTTATTGTGAAGCAGCAAAAATAAGGAAATGTTGAGTTTTCAGCAGCAGCTTCACACAACTTCTAATACAGCTGATAGCGAACATGAAACAGTAAAATAAAGCAGATATCTAACGTACAAACAGGGCGCAGGAGGGAGACTGTACTCCAATCCGCTACAGAGGTACTGAGAGCTGAACACACTGACTTTTAAAAATGCCTTTCCCCTTTGTCTCCTGCAGACAGAGGTGAGTAGAGTCTTGCAGTTGGCGGTGGTCGGTGAGAAGTCACCGCTACCCGCTTGAGGGTCGGCGGCCCGGCTTTTGGACCTACTCCAGAGAAGGTCCGTCTCAGGCATGGCTTGGTGTGGCATGGCGTGTCCACACTGACTATGAAAATTTTGGCAAAGAGTGACAATGGAAAAAGGGTATCACATGCATGGCACATGGGAGAAGTTTCAGTTGGTTGCAATCTGCAACCTCACCACTAGATGCCACTAAACCCTACACAGTAGACCTTTAAGACCATCTGATGCAGTGTTGTAGTTTAAACCCAGCAATGATTTAAAAAAAAAAGGACTTTGGCTTTAGCACCACAAAGATCCTATCGACTTTAAAATACTCCAAGATCATTACTTCTATTATTCATATAAGTTTATATATAAGTTTGTTTTGCTGAAATACCTACCTGCACCGAAATAACATTTTAAAATGCAGGACTTCTACTTGGAATACAGCACGACTGTGTTCCTGCTTTTTAACTAGAGGATTGGAATATTTCTTCCTCCGCTGCACCAGTTTTAGTTTCCTCTCGGGACCAACAGTGCTCAAGTTTCCTCTCACAGCTTTAAAACTAAACACAGCAGACATGCAGCTAGTGCTGTGCAAGTTTATATTTTTAGGGTGATCCTAATTGGTACAACTGTCCTTAAACGGCCCCTTCCACATCATGTGAACTCGCTGACAGCTGTGGGGTTACAGCAACAAAGCAACCGTGGAGCAACAAGATTCCCCTCGTACTGGGCGACCCATTGGATGTGGTTCGATGCCGGCAGGAGGTAAGTGTAAGGATCAGCAAGTGTCACGGCTTTTTTCTTTTTTTTTTCAGAACTCCAGCGCCCAATTCTCTTGATGTGCCTAGACAGCCATGGGTGGAATGACAGCGAGAGCAGCCCTGTGCTGCATGATATGCTCAGTGCTGCTGGTTTTGACAGCAGCCTCCCCGTCCGTCTCCCCTCTCGCCTCGACTGAAAAATCAAAGCCTGCCATCTACGCTTAGCATGGCTACTGTGAGTCAGTTAGTATTGGACCTTGTCAGTGTGTCAGCTCCACCAAACACAGGATCTCAAACTTTGGTTATTACCATTAAATCATAATTAGTTTGAACATTACAGTGAGTGTAATATGACAGCGGCTGAAATCTAACCTTTAGTTTGAGAAGATTGCACCTCAGAGATGAGACCCTGCAGGAGTTTCATCTTCCTGACTTTTATAAATTCAGTTTCTCTTATTTATTTCTTTTCATTTACTTTCAATTCTTTCCCTTTATGGATTTGGCATTATTGTTGCTGCAGGTTATTACTGCTCTGTGTGACACAGGGCAGAGAGAGGAAAGGTCAATAATTCATCAACCAAGACACAGAGGTGGCAACACACAAAATATCTTTCAGCCTCAGAAGGGAGACGCTCTGGTGCCACAACACTAAACTTTATTTTATATCATGTGTTTAAAAAAAAGTCAAATTTTGGCAAATCCAGATTGATTTAAAGGGGAACTAATGTTTTTTTCAACCTGGGCCCTATTTTCCGATCTAGTTGTGTCTAAATGAGTGATAGGATGTTCAGTATTTGACATTTCTCCAGTATGAAGCTAGGGCTGACCTGCCTGCAGCCTGTGAGCGCGAGCTATATGAAATAACAGGGCACTCAGACAGCGTCAAACAACGTCAAAATATGTCCACTAAAAGTGCATTTTTTTCCACACAGAGGCTCAGATTGTTAGTATAATTATCCAACATCATAACGGAAAGGAAAAATGAACGTCTGTGTTTATCTTTAGCTGGATTCAGACATGTTCCTCTGCCTGCTGCAATTTTAGTATACGTGCTACCGAAGTAACACTGCTCCCGTATTTATTTGAACACGAGTACACGGACGTACATGAAAAACCCAAATATTGAATTATTAAAATATTGACATTTGGTCATGGACTTTCTGCGTCCACCTACGATGTGCAGGGTGCCCTGGGTGTGGTGGCTGGAGAAGCTGGACGCATGTCATTTGTGTTGTTTCAGACTAGTTTGATCTGAAGAGTCGTTAAGTTATTCCTCAAACTAACCCGCAGCAACTTTTAAAACTACCCAATCCGCTACATTTTGTCAATCCACTGATTCTTTAGGACAACGTGCAGCTTCCTTCACTTTCGATAACAAATGTTATCAAATGACCAGACATTTAAAAAAAAAACTTGCATGTGGAAATACATACTTGATTAAACAGAGGCATTAGACTTATACCTCAGAAAATCAGCCGTTCTTATTTTAGTAAACCGTAAAAGAAACGTCTCTGTGTCTGTTTGATGATGATTTAAGAACTTCAGAGCCTGAATGTGCACACTGTGATCCTGTCGACTGGATTTAAGACTACAGATGGTGTCAACAGTCATGAACTGGGAGTAACGACACTCAGAGGAGCATCTCCCAAAGCCCGGTATTAACGGTTCCCATGGCAACGGCTGTCAACCTCCGCCTTACACACACACACACACACACACACACACACACACACACACACACACACACACACACACACACACACACACACACACACACACAGAAAGCATGGAGGGCACATTCACCACTGCGCCAATTAGCAGCCTCACAGAAGGAGGTAAACTGTGGTGTGACTCTGTGTAAACATTATAACCTCCCCTGAGACTCGTGCAGACTGCACTCAGTGAATGTATGGGTGCTGTAAGAGCGGTGCAGAGACTGCTCTGCAAAGCCAACCTCTACTCACTGCAGCTGGATACAGACCAACTACAGCACTTTTTTGGTTAAGAAAGTTTTCCCTGTCTCACAGGTCTGGAATACTAAGCGTACACCTGCAGCTGGTTCAGTACTCGACAAAACTCTTGTTCTTTTTGCAAGTTCTGTTCCAACGTTGTCGATATTTCAAACCTAGTGTGCACACAGACGCAAAAAAATCATGCTGGCATTGAGCATGAGAGTTCATGACCTTGAGAATTGACCACATCAACTCAAGGCCCCCTCACCATCTCTTTACAGAGCTTTCAGCCTCATACAGGGTCTTCATCAGTGTATGATGTGTCCTCAGTTGTCAAAGCGCCATCATTCAGAAACAGGGATCTGATTTCTACCACAAAGGCGACTGCCTGTTGTCACGTGACCTTAGTTTAATTCGTCCTAGGTCATGTGATAACTGGGCATCGTGATGACGGCCCATGCCTCCAGGAAGTGTGTCAGACTTTGAAGACAATTTCACACAGTGGTCAAACCATCTAACTACAATGTCCAGGGGGATATTCCAGATGGGAGGTTCAACAAACTGAGTCTAACCCTGAACTCTGACCCTGAGATGGGAAACTGAGTATTCGCTTCCAGAACAGAAAAATGCTGCCCGAGTCAACGCGTACGTTTGAATGCACTAGTCCACTGACTTAACATTTAACCACACTTAATTAAAATCGTAGCATACAGGTGAAAAAATGGCTTTGAATAAAATCTGATTTTCATGTAGGTGCAATCTCACAGGGGAAAACACACTTGGAAGCAGCTTAAGATGAAATATAAAAACATCATTCAAACAAGTAAGGCATAATTGACTTGGCCATGATTGTACCTTTTAGTTTTATTCATATTAGATTTATTAAACAGTCATGTAGCTACTGTAGGCCACTAGTAATTTGGTTTAGGGGTGTGGGTGCGTAACATAAGGATACACAGGAGAACGAGTTCAATCAATGTACAGGTGAGCAATTCATTGCTACACACTCAAAACACACAGTACAGTATCACACACAAATGGAGCAATGACATCAGGGTGAACCCAAAATAACAAACAAAAAGCAACCTGTCTGCCGACCAGCGAAATAACTACTCCCTAACGAAAATGAGAGAAACAAAAATACAATACTAGGCCTAAGTCTCTAGGCTAAGGAAAAACAGGAGAAAACAGATAAAACAAATAGCAGCTCACCCCTACGCTCCGTGCAAACAGTGACTATTTACAATATATATACACAATCGACTCAGTTGGCCCTAAGGTGCTGGTCTTACCAAAAACTACGATATTTAGCAAAGCTAGCTAAACACGAGCACACACTATAGTCACACAAAAAAAATCACTTATTAATCACCACAACTAGAGAAACGATGCACTGCTGCCATACACAAGTCTCGTCTCGCGGCTTCCGTGTGGCCGGAAGTTATGAAGGCCGAGCCAGAGGCTTCAGTCAATCTATTCAATATATTCTACGGCACTGGGCCGAGCGCCTTGTTTGGCCAACCTGGCAGCGGTGACGTCACACTCGTTACCAAATCACCTTCACACCTGTCAACACAAAACACACCATCTCTGGACAGAAAGAGAGGTCTATCTCTGCACTAAAACAAACAGATCAAATGCATATACACATACACATAATAAATACACAGGCGGCCGGGGGACGTAACAGTCCATGATTCAATAGTTTTATCCCCATTCAAGCTAGCAGAGGGTTAAACTGGAAGTAGTTGGCTCGGCCGGCAGAGGTCTGTAGTGCTACTGCAAAAGATCCAGATAATTTTACACCCGGGAAGTCGAACTTCTTGGCTTCATGTGCCACTGTGCAACTTTCGCAGGAATGAACAAGGCCCGTCCTCCAACGCTGTACCCAGTTCTCATTATACATCTATGTGACAATCAAGCCAACTCCTGATGAAGACCAACCAAACTAGTTGCATATATTCAATGATAATAAAATAGTAATAAGGCGATACTTTAAATGTATCCACAGGGAATTTTCTGGGCTTCATCCTGGAGTTTATGCAAAAAAAACCCAAAACCTGTCGTTTAACAGCCTTGTTATATTTATCTATATATCTGTTTCTTTTAAAACCTTTTCCTCGTGGTTTTTGAAATGGTATCAAATATCAATATTTGTCAGACAATTGGAAATTCCAGTATTGTGACAACATTAGAGTAAAACATCCCACAACACAGCTTCATGTACCAATTTACACACACACACCTTCTGATAATGGCGACCTATTGCACGAACCCTGCGGTCGACATCTCACATTACCTGTTCAATATAATCTTAAAGACATGAGAGGAATGTTTCTAATGATTCAGCCTGCTCTATAAGAAACCCTGCATCTTCCAGCAGGAGGTAAGAGCTGGAACTCTGGGAGGAGATATGAGTTGGATGAGACACTGTTTTCTGTGCCTGTCTGATTATAGACTGCTCACAGATTGTTTGGAGGGACAAGTATTATTTCAACTCCATTTTAATAGCAGTCTGTACCAGACGAGCAATCTGTGATTTCAACTGAACCAAACCAAATATTAATCCATCTATCCATCAATGACAATACAAGTACACATTCTACCATGAGCTTCTGGATCCAGTGACTGTCAGAAATATCAGGAGCATGAACATCACTTCAGAAAGGTCGCTTCAGAAACCTGCGTGCGACATTTGATATGATACATTCACGTCTCTCCACTTGCTGTTTAAAGTAGCAGTGCTATGTTATCACTGTGTGGTCTACCATAGTTTTCTTGGGTACTTTTTTTTTTAGGGACGTCTGGAATACATTGCTCAGCCCGCTGCCCCGGAGACATGGCCTCAGATAAGCGGTTGAAAATAGATGGATGAAAGCAAATAAACATTCAGTGATCTGTCTCTGTGGCTGCTGGAGCTCGGGGAAGGTAGGGGCTTGTTTCTTGGTCACACCTCGACAGTCATAAATACCATTTTTAAAGAAAGAATCCTTTATGAGATTTAGATTTGTCACTGACATGTGACACTTTAACAGCACCTGGAATTGAATCCAACCAGTGAAATGATTTCTGGCTGCAGATGTAATGAAACCTCCTCCACAGTGAGCAGGGGCCATTTCTCATTTCAGGAGTTCTGGGATTTCTCTCTTTAACCTCTCTGTTACTGGACTCAGTCTCGCAGTAGACTCTACTCTATCATTGCCCCTGGAGGCAGATAGGAAACTATAGAGTTTTTCACAAGTGACACACACTCTCATACACACTTACATGCACACACACACACACACACACACACACCTGGCCTCCCACTGACTCCTCTTAATTCAACACTCTGCAGGTTTCTCCGCTCCTGAGATTTAAACAAACTCATTTCTGTGTGTGAATGGGCTCGTTAACTGCTCAGCTGTCAGTCTCAGTGTGTTACACCGGTGCAGGCCACAGTGACAACATGGCATTATTGTATATATCACAACAACACAGCCAGAGTTCTGTAAACTGTTATGTACACAGCAATCTTAAAACCTTGTTTCAGGCTAAAAAGGAGCACATCACTGATTTTTTTAGCCAAACACATTACAGATTACTCTCCTTACCAGATGCAGAGAGATAAAAACTGACACTTTGAGGCTTAGCGGTGAACAAATGTATTTAACCAAATGTCAAATTGTTCCTTTAAAGCTCTCTGTAGCTTGTAGAAAGGCTCTCCTCACCTTTAAGACTGAGCCCAACCTGGTTTCAAAGTCTTAATTTTATCTGCTGCAGCCATGTTTTCTCAGCTCAGAAACCTTCTCTTAAATATGAAGGACATCTTTTCTCGTTGCCAGGAGTCCCGGTTGTCTGCTCAGCTTTCCATTTGTCCTGCACAGTTGAAGATATCCAGGCTCATTTTTCTCCCTCCCATTTTCTGAAGTTCATCCTTGTGAAGTGTGAAGAAAAGTAATCCTGTGACTCAAAGTAAAGAAACTTTTTGAACTATGTGCTGTAAATGATCATGGTTGGACTGGGAGCAGAATTCGTCCCCAGCAATTTGCGGTGAGCTCCGATGACACTGTCACTGCACGTGTCACCTGCTGGGAGGTCCTCAGCTCCTTCCTTCGCCTCTTCATTTGATGCGGGCGAACTGTTGATGTCATCACTGCTGCAGCTGGTTTGATTTTTTTGTGGCTTTGGTCTTATCAGTGGTGATGACAACCTCAACCTTTTTGCTCTTTCTGTCCTGATGTCATTTGATAATTTGCAGATGGATGTTTGACATTACATGAACGGATCCACTTGAAGGGGCGGCCCCCTGTGAGTGCTGCTCCAGGCTGCTGCCGCCCATGTTGCATGATGGGAAGATCTGCCGCTGCTGCCAGTGAAAAATCATACATTTTTTATAAGGGCTCACGTTCCAGTCATTACCAACGTGTGTGTGATGCAAGAGAAACAGAAACAAACGCAATCATCAAAGTTTCATATTAACATTTATTAGAAGTTAAATACTGCAACCAGAAATAATTTATTAATTAATTCATATCTGGTTTTAACTCAAAAGCTAAACAGAGAAATGTTTCGTGGTCAGTCAACGAGGTGCAGGTGTGCCTCTCTATTATCAGAGAAAAGGAAATACAGGTGGACAGAGCCGTCAGTCAAGGACCGCAACATCCGGAGTGGCACAAACAGGAAAAGCTGGCAGTAGTTTGACAGCATGGACGCCATCTATGGTCAAAGGCTGGCGAGCTTTGGGAGAGACGGGGACATCGACTCCGCCACAGCTCTGCTTGAGTCTCTTCTAGAGAAACCAACAGTGAGTATTCTGTTGCATTGCATTCTAACATTGCTGTCCAATGCTGACGTGAGCACCATGACAGACATGACAGGATAAAACGGTTAGAAAAAGTCTCATGTCAGATTCCTCTTTGGGGCCGATGTGTGTATCCAGGACAGTTAACGTTTAGCAAGCATTGTGTATATATTTCCTCCTCTGCCCTCATACCGGAGTGTGGAAATACTGTGTTCCTTCTGAGAGAAGCGTACAGCCACAGGGCTAGGTATTAAACTGTTGTGGTTAGTGCTCCAGTACTTAAACAAATGGCACTACACACCTAGAGGGGACGATGGTTGGTACCACTGCACCTGTCTTACAGTGCAGGTAGCCTGTTGACAATTTTGGGACTGTCCTACCCCTAATTAGATGGGCTGCTCCAACATGAAGCGGGCTGCAGTCAACAAGCCAATCTCTGTGAGCCGTACAGTTTGTTTCCACACATTGCTAGTGTTAGCCTGGTGGCCCATGAGGCGGGCCGGCCCATCTGGCATTCACATGAAATGCCAGATTGCAAGTCCGAGCGTGGACATAATTGTCCTTATGGTGCACTGTTGTTTTTGTGTACTGTACGTTTGTTAACATTATTCCTCCTGAAAAGAATAAACAAGAAAAGAAATCCATATAAAATAATAAAAAAAGTCTATCTTCTGACAGTCTCAGCAGTTCTCAATTCTAAAGTTGAAATTAATGTTCTGTGTCAAAAAAAAAAGAAAGTGAAAAATACAAAAAAACATATTCTGTGTTGGTACAAAATAAAAATGAAATAAATACACCACAGTGTCTCCATGGTGAAGGCATATATATCCTAATAATGATTGTGATGCAAATAACCTAATTGTGATGCAGGCTGCAAAATCTGATGCAGAGGGGGAGGGAATATCACCTACTTGGCAGAGGTCTGCACTCTGAGTGCTTTTCTAGTTTCTGTACTGAAATGGTAGGAAATGGTGAAATATGGCCATCAGCTCAAAGGCCCCATGGTGGTGGTCTTCGAATTGCTTTCTTTGTCCTCAATAGACATTTAATTTACAAAACATAAAACAGACGAAAGCAGCAAATTACTTCATTTAACTAGCTACAGCCATAGAATATATGTTATGAATGACTTAAACATAGTCAAGCATCAAAATTGTTGCGGTTACCTCACACAGGAATGACTCAGGTCTGGTTTTTCACCATTTTAGGGTTTTAGTCGTCTCCTCTGGTCTGAATCAGGGACTCATGTTGTTCCAAAGTTGTATAATTGTCTAGAGTTGGTTCGTGTTCTCACGGCAGCATTTACAAGTGGACCAGATCAAATGCCTTGTGTGAGAAAGCTGCTCTTGATTGGTCCGAATTTCCATGTGGGAAAAATCCAGGAAGTAAAGCAAACGTTGAAGAAGAGTACACTTGCAAGATAAATGTGGCACTTTCTAATGTCACAATGGAGGGACAACTACGCAGGTTGATTTTAGCGCTGCTCATCGTGGACTATATTGCTGTCATTGTTCATTTTAGTCAAACCATACAGTTTGAAAACGAGGCGCGGCTCCAACTAGAAAACAATGTTTTGATGCATTGGATGTGCTGAATGTGCATATTAAGGCAGTACAGGAGGAGGTGCACATTAATAATCCTCCAGGACTGTAACATGCTCATGTTTATCCTCCAGTCAGTACCGAGAAAACACCAGATAAATACAGACAGTCACATTCTACCAGCAGTTTCTTGGGAGGAGAGAGACGTTCTGTTTCCCACCGACGAACACAGTCACTCTGTAATCCTCCCTCAGGCTGCTTCATCCTCAGGTTGTTCATATGAAGTGGAAGACATCAATGCAAAGAATCAGCTCCTTTACTTCCTCATCGATCTGTTCCTCGCTGACCTCATCTGATCTGCTCTTCCACACCTCTGGGTTAAACCAATCAGACTCCACCTTCTGCTCAGCTGGTGAGTAAACAACAACAGGAACAGGATTATTTATTCGACAGCCCGAGACTGATTGACCGCCCTGCTGGGATAATTTCTCCAAACACAGTAAGAGTTTAGAAAGTAAGTTTCTTTTTTTTAAAAGTTCTTTCTCTAGACTTTTGAGGAGTGGTGATTTAGAAGTGAAATTACTACAAAGTTTCAGATAATGACTGCCTCCATCAAAGTTACCTCCTGATAGCTGTGACTTCGGCAACTTTCAATCATTTTCTCCTCCTCCAGACTGTTGTGGAGTCTGAGGAGGGAGTTATGACTGAGACATGTAAACTACCCACATAGAGACATTTAAAGTAGCAGACTACATTTACATGTAAACCCTGACCTTTACATTGTCCTCATGCTGTCCACATTGTGCATAAGCTTGCTTCACTCAGGCAGTATTATAATTTAGGCTGCATGGTGGTGCAGTGGTTAGCATTGTTGCCTCACAGCAGGAAGGTTCCTGGTTCGAACCCTTCGAACCCTTGGGTGGGGGAGCCCGTCTGTGCAGAGTCTGCATGTTCTCCCTGTGTCAGCGTGGGTTTCCTCCAGGTGCTCCAGCTTCCTCCCACAGTCCAAAGACATGCAGGTTAACTGGTGACTCTAAATTGTCCGTAGGTGTGAATGTGAGTGTGAATGGTTGTCTGTCTCTATGGGTTCATCCAATATCTCTCCTCGACTCCTCTATCCTTGATCATTTGACTTGGACATTGATTGACACCCGCCATCATGAAGCAAGTCTCAATTTGTTACATGCGCTCTAGGAGGCTTTCAGAGGGGAGGGAAGCAAGGACACATGAGTGCAGCCTTCACAGAAGTTTTTTTACAGACCAACACTTCCCCTATTGTGTATATTTATGAGCTGATTGGCTTGTTTTTTTCAAAAACATGGGAAAAGGCAATGAGAAACTTAAGAAATGGCCCAAAAATCTGCAAAATATTGAAACGTTATAAGTAGTAACTTAAGTAATTAAGAAATTATCCACAAATATGCCGAAAAACAAAACAGAAAAACAAGAAAATTGCTTGAAAAAAAAGAGCTGAAAATTAAATTAAATAATATCTGTATCATTTTCTACAACATAATTTTAAAGCTTTAACTAGAACTCAACATTTCCCTGTCTTTTTGATAACTTTCTAATAAGGCTTTCAGATAATACTCATTGCCTTTGTTCCCATATTTAGGAGGTTATGTTTTTGCCGGCGTTGGTCTGTTTGTCTGTTTGTCTGCAAAATAACCCAAAGTCATGCACAGATTTTGATGAAATTTTCAGGAAAGGTGGATAATGGGACAACAAACAGATGATAAAATTTTGGTGGTGATCGGTTGAAGCAAAGTCGATAAAATAATAAAAGTCTATCGTCTGACAGCCTCAGCAGCAATTCCAATTTCTAAAGACGGTGAAAATAGCGCCGTCTGGTGGCTGGAAATCACGTTTTTTTTCTACTTGCTAAATACTGTTGTTAATGGATGTCGATCCAGGTCAGAAAGTGTTAACTGGCCCCTGGGTCTCCTGCCAATTTGCAGAAGTGGCCCTCAGACGAGGCAGGTTGAGTATCCCCACTGTAGACCTAGAATTTAAACTATTTCTGTGGGTTTAAAGAACACTTGGCTGTGTAATATGCTTGACCGTCCATCAGATAGTTCGGACCAACTAAATTTATTACCGGCTTTTGGCAAATCTTACATTTCAAATCTCAAACCTGGCTCTGACTCTAAAATCTAACCCTTAATCCAGGTTCTGCTTCTTAAATCTCCAGTGGAAATCGTATAAAATGAGCTCACTTCACAGAAAATGAGCTCACACTATAAAAAAGGTCTTAAATTCAAATGGTCTGTCTTTATAAATGCTGCAGCTCCTCTGGCTGGTCTGTTCCCCTCAGGTAGAGCTGAGTGTATCTGCTACAGGGTGAAGGGAGGGTTTATCTCCCATTTCTTTACTGCTTTTATTGGATTCTGAATCGTTCTCTGGCTATTTCTGCCGATTCCTATTTCCTCCATCTATTGTAACCAACCAGATATCAATTAAAATCTGTTTTTACTGGTTTCAAACATATGTGGCTGGTTTTGATAAAATAAAAATCAGTGGTATATTAATGTTCTCTCCTGCCTCAGGAGTCAGCAGGACGAGGCTGCGTGTCCTGAAGTAAAACAGTGTCAACAGCGTATGCTCAGCATATTAAATGCTAATATTTCAAATGAAGAGTGAATTTATAGATGTAAAAAGATAATCATTGGAATCTTGAGGGTTAATGCCATATAGCGTCTTTAGGTCTGTTACTTTCTCTGCTCTGGTCTTTGCGGCACATCGAGTCAGATTTTGATCAAATGGTTTCCTTGGAAAGCAGCTGAAGCAATTTTCTCCACACTGCAATTTAGAGAGCGAGATACACAAACAATCGAAGTTGAAGTGGAGGAGAAAACAAGGGAAATCTCGCCCTCGCTGCGATTTCGAGCACATACACTGAATGCAGGGAAATATTCTCTCCTCTTCAGCGCCGAGCAGAACAAGAGCCCGTAACAGGCAGGAGCATTTATCTAGTGTCTCAAGGGACTTCGCTCGACTCAACATCGAAATCATGCAAGGCTCCATTAAGCTGCTTTTTAATCACCCAGGTGCCAAGAAAAGTGAAGCAGCTCCTGAGGGGATTTCAAAAAAAGTCAAATAAGACAGAGCACCTCAGAGAATGTGTGTGTGGTCCTGCGGAGTTTAATATGTAGAGCGAGGCACAGTTAAAGGGTTAACTGTTGTGTTTGTCTGGTTTATGGGGACGACAGTATCTGGGTAATTAGATCAGAGACAAAGTTACATGACCCAGAGGTTGTTGGTTCAATCCTCCCGCTGCTTCTTGCTTTCTTCCTTCGTTACGTGTTTACATTTGCCGGAAGAACACACTGTAGTCTTTGCTCCAGATAACAAGATGCTTGACGACGCTGCCTTATTCAGGCTTGTTTTGCTTATATTGTTGAAGCAGCAGTACGACAGTAACGTTGTTCTGGTAATGCTTCATCTGTTGAGGAGGAGAAGGGAGGTAGAAGGCTGTGCTTTGGCGAATGGAAACCGGTGAGTGCAACAAGTCGCACACGCTATGTACGTCATTGCGCCAGAAGGGCAAGGAAACGAGCATGTGCAGAAAGACCGGAATGAACTTAAAGAGGAATGAGCGCATGTAAGTACGAGAAATTCTTTCATTCGGAATTAGAAACGGAATATTCCAGCTCCTTACATCGGATTGAATTTTCAATCGAATTGGCCATTTTCATTCCGAATGAAAAGGGAGTTAAACTGTCCATGTAAACACACTCAGTGCCTCTTCAAGGTGGGAACACCTCGTTGTTCTGTATAAAACGGTACAATCGTAGAAATGGGGGACTGAGTAACCTGGCCTTTAAGCCGGCATTGGAGGTAGTAACAGCACTGAAACAATGTCTGCATAAATTGGTAGAGCCGGCAGGACAGGGTGTGACGTTTCATGTGTTATGCTTGCGACCCATTGCAGGAGATTTATAAAGTAGCTGATAGCAGTTGGCGGCTAACTCAAAGGAGGAAGAACAGCAGCCGAAAATGTCCACTAATTGGGAAAAGAGCGAGGTCCGTGAGCTCCTCATCCTCAGAGCAGAGCTTTGTAGCAGCCCTGTAGCCCAATCTCTGTGTAAAAAGAGCGAATGACAGGAAGAGAAGAACAGGGTGGGAGGGAGGGGTGAAAAATATGAGAGTGGAACAATGTTACGCAGGTGTTTATTGACGCTGTTGAGGTGTGACACTGCTCTGAAATTCTGCTAGATGGCTTCAATTATCTTCCTCTTGTTCTCGTTTCGTCGTCTGTAATTTAATTCTTTCCCCTCTCTTTCCATGTCTCTTTTAATTTCTCTTTTTTTCCTCGCTGCATCCGTCCTTTTTTCTGCTCTCTATTCCTCCCTCTTCCCCCAGCTTCCTAAAACTGGCCCTCCTTTAAATTCTCTCTCCCACTTTTATCTTACCAGTTTTTCTTTTCCCACACCAATCCATCCCTTCATCCATTAGACGAGGTGAATGCTGCAGTAAAAAGGCTCCAACCCTCCATTAACGTATAAAAACCTTCATGTTTTTCTGTCCCTGGTGGACACAGCATTGATTTTCTTATAGGTTTCTCTCCCCCTTGCTCTCCCTTTCTCCTCTGTTTCTCTTGATACATTTGTGCAATATCACGCTCTGTGTGACTCACTTGAAGACACTTCTGTTCACGCTTTATATGGCAGATGATGTATGGTGACGTATGAGGCCCCGTCTGCACATATGTAGTACAACAGCCACCACAGTCATCCCTCACTTCTTTCACTCCTCACCTGATGAAGAACACCTTTGTTGAGCTAATTTGCTATGGACAGTTAGTTACTGTTTGCTACCTGCAGAGTGCTGATTTTAAGTTTTGCTCTCCACAAACTGTGTGTCTGGGTAAGCGCCAGGCATGAACAAGTGAATGAGTAATAATTGATTTTTAATAACTAAAGAAAATGTTCTCTCTTTGTGAAACACTGCGCAGCATTTCCTTGCCAATTCAAGAGAGGAAAAACACACCCCAATATGTCATACTCCAATATAACAAGCATAAAATCCCATGTCATGTCAGACTTTGCAAAAAAAAAAGATGATTTCATGCCAGGCCAAGTTTCTGGAGATAACTACATGATCCAAGGTTCCTGAACAACTCATTATTTTAGGTGTAATTTGATCAGTGTGTTGTAAATGAGGCCCCAGGTGTGAATGTCTAAAAACAGAATTTTAGAAACAGGAAAAAAAACCCTTTGTTCTGTGTGAAACGAGAGCTTTTGTCTGTTCTTGTGTAACCGTTTCATCAGAGTGAGAACCAGATGCAGAGACGCACACTGCACACACAGGCAGATGGATGTTCCACAGCTTTATTCTCACGTGGAGGCGTTTTAACACAACCAGGCTCTGGAGACAAACTTTAAAACCTCAGTGTGACGGACTGAATGAGAAAATAAAGAGGAGGAGAGAAACAAGTTCCTCCCCGTCCTCTCCAGCGTGGAAATGACAAAAGGTGAACGCCTCAGACTGAGGAACCTTTAAAGGCAGAGCACAGGTGTGAACTGGGTGAGCAATCAACACCTACACTGATTAACACACAGAGACAAACCTGAGGGAACAATGTTAAGCTCCTATTTTTAAAGGACAAGATACAAGTCCAAGCTAAATTTTAGGCTCTTACCTGACAGTGCACATGTTTATTGTATCAGCACACACACTCTGTTTGTGGAGTTTGTCTGTGCTCAGGCTGATTTCTTAATTTGCAGGGAGATTCACAAAAAAATTATATGAACGCAACACTTGTTTTTTCTTCCATTTTTCAAGAGTTAAAACAAAATATCTGACACTCTTTCTTTGCACACAAAAGGCTTATTCCCATCACATTCTGCTCATTCTTTTAGTGAGCACACCTGACAGGTGCAGCGTATCAAGGTACTGATTACACAGAATGATTACTGCACAGGTGTGCCCTGAGCTGCTCACAATAGATGGTCACTCTAAAATTTGCGGTTTTATCTTGGGGAAAAAAAAAAGACATCATTAGGATTTCACATGACTAGTGCAACAATTTCTTTTGGTAACAGATAATCCAAAAAAAAATCACTCAGTATCTGGTGTGTCCATCATTTTCCTATTCTCAACTGATATTGAAAATGTGACAGACCCCACACAGAGTGACATGTAATAAAAAATGTCAACAGCTCTTTTCCTAAAGTGAGTGGAGAGCAACAACTTACCCAAAAGCATCCACACATTAACAGAGTCCTGACTCACAAAACTGGAACCTTGCACAAACAAACTGAACTTTAGAATAAAAAAATATGCCGAAAAAAGTTAGATGTTAGTTTTTGCACTACTTTTTACAGGAAATTTACAAAGAAAAAATTTAAAAAGTACGGATGAAATCAAGGACACAATGTGAACATGGTCTGTATATGTTATAGCATGAGTCCGAGGTAAGTAAAGCCAACACATTCTCATCTCAACTCGTCAAACATTAGACATGTTTACATCAGCCTGTTTAGATGCGCATCTAGAAGTATCGCATCGGAAAATTATGATGGAAACGCCAAAATTTGAATTAAAATCCCCTGATTCACACAAACTAAAATACACTTGCTTTAACCGGGTTTTGGTTGATTCGAAAAAATGTTGATTTGCAAAACGGGGGATGGAAACAGTTATTTTCAAATTAAGTGTAACCTCTCTCCATGGTGATATCCACACTCCGGGTCGGGAAGGCAGTAATGCATTTACAAGCTGGTTGCCAACCGTCAGAAAACATAGAAGAAGAAGAAGAATGCGAGACTTATTTTGTTTCCGGTTCTGCGGAAAACTTGCACAAGTTCGTAGTTTTCACCAAAGCCCGTACATTTAACGGAAACACACAGGATTCGTATTTCTTTTAATGCGCATTTCTCAATGATTCGAATCACTTTTGGATGGAAACATAGCTATTGCCATTTTCAGTGGACTCTGACGTCTACATATGACACGCTAGGTATCCTCCTGCATCTGCTGTTGACCTTCTGGGACGCCATGTCAAATCATGCTTGACAAAATGCGCTGTGTCTTTTAGCATACACTTCCCTTTCACAGTAAATGTGCAGTTTCTGCTCAATAGATGCATGTATAGTCTTTTTCAAAATAACCTAAGACTAGTCCATACCCATTGAGTGCACAGTTGCCCACGTACAGTTTCACATGGTATGTGTTTGGGATACAGGTCATAGGAAATTGCAGATTAAATTGTCAGCTGAACCCATTAAGAAGAGCAATGTATTCAGACAGTGTTTGTGAATTTGATAGTACGATTGCTTTATTGAAAGTACAGTAGTACCATTGCCAATAGTGGGATAGTTAGTGGGCTGAAACTGTACGTTGAAAGAGGTAGCACGTTGAAAGGCAGATAGCTAAAGTCATTGCCTTATAGAAGCTCAGTTTTAGTAAGTTTTCCAACTTTTGCCAAGAGGGAACTTTAGATATTGGTCCCTAGATTATGTTCACCCAGTTTCATGCAGATCGCTCAAACTTCCTAGGAAGAGATCCATTTGAAGTGTTTTTCAAAAAATTCAAAATGGCGGAAAATCTATATAAGCGGAAGTTATGGGTTCTTGGGGCAAATGTGTTCCTCATGAGGAGAGGCATCTCTGTGCAAAGTTTCATGTCTCTACCACATACGGGGCATGAGATATGCACATTCAAAGCTTGACATTTCAATGGGTTGCTATAGCGCCCCCCTTTGGCCAATTGATGTAATATTGCTTCACTGGCATCCTCCCATGACCCTCTACCACTGTGCCACATTTCACATGGATTGACCAAGTCAGTGAGGAGAAACACATGGAACAGACACACACAGAGTTTTCGTCATTATATAGTAAGATAAAATATGGTAAGATCGGTAAAATATATCTTATTAACCTTTATTTCCTTGTGCAAAAAAAGCTTGTGTTTAGGTTTAGAAAAAATACTTTGGCTCAACATTCACACAGGAAGCACACAGTGACCTCCCAGATGAAAGTCCAGGGTTTGTTGGAACCTCCCACCTCCCCTCCTGCCCACCAGTAAAGGATCTCTCTGGCTCCCTGTATTGCTTTGTTACGATATGATACACTGGGCAGTGCTCTAAACGGACTATCTGATGTGTCATACTGTCATGAGAGTTGCCTTTTTGCGTCTGTGTCTGATGCAAAAAACAACATCTTTCTGATGAGTTATGAACGAGAACAGGCTGGTAAATCTGGAGATGAATCCTATTGGATACTGCATTAACACCCTCTGAGACCTGTGGGACTGCTGCTAATCCTCGGCATCCCCCCAACACAACAGGATATTGGATGGTAAATATTGTGCATGTTAAAAAGTTTCTTTTGTTGCAATCGGTGCAGTCAGGATGGACTTCTGAGCAGACTGGGGGATGTACAAACACTCTAAGCACTCCTCACACCACAGGAAAATGTGATCCTGAAAATGTGATCTTAAAAACCATAAAAAGATTAGGCTTTGCTGACGACTGTGGGGAGACGGGAATCGGGCCCTAAATTGGCCTTATTCTCATGTAGTGTGCGCCTGGCATTACGCAGTGTGACACATTCCTTGGCAGGAATTGGACATGCTCAGTGAATGAGTGTGCAGGCCATGCAAGAAGTGGGATTCTTTCAGCTTCCCATATGCATTCAAACTGCATTCAATAAAATGCACCTGTGTTTGTTGTCCGTAGCTTAGCTTGCCAGCCCATAACTCTCTGTTCACTATGTTGGCATCAGCAAACTAAAGCCATGATGCCATACACACTGTCTCCCATGTGCACAGTGTAAAGTGGGAATCATTTTTACTTCAAATCATGAAAAATGGGAGCAAAACCAAAAGTGTTTTTCCTCCAGACTGTTATTGCTGCTCTGTTGTCTCTGTACAAAATGAAATGGAGCCATAGACACAACTCATAACTGCAATGCTTTTCTCAAGTTAAAACATTTCACACGTCTGAATTTGCACGTGCTTCCAATTAGTGTCTGTTTGGCTCCATTCATGTGTCCATCAGCTTTGTCTAATTTTCTTAATTTTCACTTTGTGTCACGCAGCAAACATAAAAAAGCACCATTTAAAACCAAGACACATCAGAATAAATATTTTATGACAGTTATACAAAAGTGGCATAACTGTGTCTTTCAGCTGAGGTCTTGGTAAAGACTTGATTTGAATAACTCTTTGTCTTTTAATCCTTTCAAACACTGAGCTTGCAGGATAGAGTCTTCTTGTTAGTGCACAAAAATGTAGAAGAAAATGTAATATTTTCATACAGGCGAGCAAATTTTTTAATAATACATTTATGATGAATAAATATTTATTTGAGTTTCAAAAGAGCAGCTTTTCCAAGGACATTTCTCTGGAAAGAAACAGTTGTCACAGTCACAGAAACGTGGCTCTGTTTCCCTTTAAATACTTACAAAAATTACAAAATTCTTTTCAAAAGATGTTCAAAAAATTAAAGGAAATAACCTGGAAAATGTTGCTGAGGTTTTTAATATGAATGATTTTATGTTGATGATGATGTTTATTACTTGTGTCTTTGATTTTGTTTGATAAGGTGATAGACCAAAATACTTTCTGGCATTTTTAATATGTGATGAAAGTCTGTGAGACAGTTGCCTGATGTCGACACGTGCTGCTGCGGCTGTGTGCAAAGAGCTGAAGGTGTTCAATAACTTGTCTTCTTTATGGATTACGTACTTATTAAGTATCAGCTCTCTTTAAAGAGACTGACCTCAAACCAATTAGCTCCAATGTCACTTAAGTCCTACGGAAACACACCAGATTAAGCAGACTGTGACCTCGGGCCCTGATGGGCTTCAGTAGATGGAGCTCAGTGTAGCTGTTGTTTACATGCACACGTTATCACAGTCTTCACAAACAGAGTTCACCCCAGAGTGCTTTGCTGCTTCTCCACACTGAGTGCTATCTTTGCCTCATCGCCCTGCAGCGTCTCCGGCCTCTGGGGAGCTTTTCTTTTTTCGTTTAAATTTTCTGTCCATGCAGGAATGCAGCTTCTCCCTTTCCACAAACAGACTGGAGATAAATGCAGGAAGCTGGAGCGCCAACACAAGGGAAGGGAATGGATTGTAATTGGCAGGTCCTCACTCTGAGGCAGCGCAGAGAACGGCTGCCTTGTTGTCGCCAATTGAGAGCCATTCATTTGCACCTGTGGCCATTCAGAGCCAGTAAAATGGGAGATAAATTCTGTTGGTTTTATTCAGGGATTAAATGCACAATGATATCACACACACTGAGTGCGTTATTAGATTGTGAGACACTTTTTGATACGACGAGATGTTGCAGATCATGTATTCAGGTACATGCCTTGTGGTTGTCATGTCACATCAGCACATGACGCCAGGTGCAACCGATGACACTAATGATGGTTCAGCTCCTACTGGAGTCATGGAAATGGAAAAAAGGAGCAGGGATTCAGTCATCATTAAAGTCATTTGTCTCACCTGTGCTTTTCCTGCTTTTCCATGTCAGAATAGCCTATCTGCTGTGATATACGTCTACTGCAGCGCCTACATCTGGCTGTTGTTACCTCCATTTAAGGCAAAAAGGATAAGAAGAGGAAAGCTCTGCTGTGTAGCTTCTCCTTCAGCAGAGTAGGGTGGTAGAACATGGGAGCACAAAGCCAGTTTAAAAACTATTCCAAGGTGTAAATTTACTTTGACTGACGTGCTGGTAAAAGGCCAGAAACATGGTCCACACAAGTACAGGAACACAAGCTAACAAAAAACTCATTGCCTTCAACACAACAGAACCAGAGGTGCTAAAATGCTAACTCATTGCATTACAGGTTAGGGTAGTACGACGCAGTTTTTTTGAGGGGAGTGGTGAGCGAGTGGAGCGAGATAAAATTTGTGATGGAGTGGAGCGGAGCTAAGAATGCGCAGAACCAAGCGGAGCGGACGAGCGGCACAAAGTGACAGGTCTATGAGTGAGGAGCGGAAATTTTCACCCGCTCTGCTCCGCTCCCATGCTCTGGACAGTGTCACTCTGCAGGTACACACTCTGCAGGTACACCTCCAAAACACTGGTTGGCAGTTTGGTGTCTGTGAAGTGCTGTAAAGTTAAGATGATTCAAAACACACATTAAACACACATTAAACACACATTAAACACACATTAAACATGGCTTAATAGCGACCATTTATACACAAATCAGCTTCACTATAACTCGCAGCATTCACAGACAAACACTTGTCTTTATCTGGACACATTTTCCCCACAAATACAACATGCTAATGTTATTAGCACAAGACTATGGCATTTTACATTGTATAAATTAGCCTAACAACTAGTGGAGATTTCCTCTGCTCATATGAAGCCAGGATAAATCACACACAAGACTTAAAATGCTATTTTTGTGGAGGCTTTATTGTCTTCACAATTTATTATTTTTTATCTGTAAAATTAAAGTGAATAAAAGCTTTGTTTCCACTGAGGGAAATGGTTTCAGCTCACAGAAATAGACAGGAGGTCTGGTTATATTTCTGGGAGGGGGCACATCAGGTTACGGCATAGGTTTTGGCATAGGCTCTACGATTCAACGCAGAAGTATTAATCCCGCTTCAAGACTCATTCCTGGACCACTCTTGAGTACTGTAACATAACCGTCTACAAACTTTGCCTGTTTTGTGGAGCAATTTATACTCTGACAGATGAGTTTCGATAACATTGTGCTACACAGCTGATAAGCTACGATAGCTTCCTCCATTTTATGTTGTTGCATCTGCATCTAACTCATTTCTCTCCCTTCAGCTGCTTACTATCTAGAGCAGGAATTCAATTCATTTATTTTGTTTATTTGTGGTCCAGTTCACCACCAATCATTTTTCTGTGGCAGACAGCAAGAAAAAGGTTTCATGATGAATGTACTCCATTTTCAGTTTTCACAATTTTCACAAATGTAAATACATATTTAAAGCCTCAAAGGACACACAGTGGCTCATTTGACCTCTCTGCCTTTGCATCAAAACAAACCAGACAGGGAATCGGCTGTGAATGATGCTCTGGTGCTGGATGCTTCAAAGGAATCAGCGGTCCAGCTTTTATCAATGAAATGCGTCTGTTAGCACCTGTGGGTATTCATGGCTCCTTCAAAACACACTCGGCACTGCATTTCATTTATTGTACATGTCCTAGTGCATATTAGCAGATCAGTCATGAACAGTCACACAGCCTCTGAAGCTTCAGTCAGAGTGTTTCAAATCAAAGTGATTACATGTCTTCACTCTGGTCATGGATGAATAAATACAAAGGCATCTCTTGAGGTGTTACACCCCTCTACATACTATAGTTTGGTGGATTAAGATTTTTAGAATGCTGCCTTAAGGCAGGCAGGTGGTGGTTTATGTTTCAATTTGTCACTTGGATTAAAAGAAAAAGACGGATGAAAGTTAAAGTGAAATTCTATTAAAACGTCCACTTTGATTTATTTGAATGATTGAAAGACGCCTCCACCCAGACTCTTAATTTAATTGTATGCAGATATGTTTTCAGATCCATGCCGTGCTAATATGAATGTCATCTTTTATTGTATGAATATCACTCTAAAGCTGAGCTACTTGACTTGATTATAGTTTTGAACTTTGAGAGTTCTGTGAAGCGTTTCTTTTTTTTACGGTTTGAGGTTCACTCTGAAAGCATCATGAAATAATGACAGACTTGGAGCTTTTAGCTGAGAAGTAATTCTCTCGACATCCTGAGATGTTTGCCGTGTACCCTCCAGCAAATAAACAGGAGATGACACAGCATCCGAAGCTCCCGGTGTATTGGATGAAGCTCTGAGTTGCCATTGCAAGGACAGAATAAAGCTTGTTTACTTTGGGTCTTCAGGCGCCTCATCGTGTAGTTGCATAGCAACCGCTTGGAATAGAATAAAAATGAGTTGACCTGTGCATCGTGAGTGAGCTGCAACCAGCCGGCACCGACTCCCACAATTCCATGGATGGTGTACGTTGTTGTTGGGAAAACAATGAAAGCCATTTGGTGGGATGTTGCACGTTATGTAATGAGGTAATATAGAAGATTAAACTTTATTGATCCCAAACGTCTGTGAAGCAGCAAAAGTGAGTTTAATGTAAACTGTAAACTCAAGTGTAAGTAATAGGGAAGGTTATGTAAACAAGCCGATAATTATAATTTATATAGCCTATTCAGTAGACTGTAAACTGTGAGATTGGGATTAGAATAAAGACATGATATAAGATATATACAGATGCCATGTCATGCTTAAGGTTGTGAACTGAGTAAGGCTGAAGTGCTAAAAGCTAAAAAGGAATATTTTTTTTTAAATTAACCAAAAGACTCAAGGTTATTGGGTCCACTTCCTAACCTTTTCCAGAGCTTTCAGTCCCATCTCACTATCTTCATTAGCTATAGTTTCAGTTCTTATTACTGGTGGTTTTCCAACAGGAGATTTCTCATAAATTGACATTTTTGTCCTGTGCTAAACCACACGTCCACGTCATCTTACCTATTTGATTTGAACTAGTGTTAATTTCTTTGGTGAAAATTGACAAAAAATTTCATCAACCTCCTTTCCATGACTAACACAAGACAAGACGAGCTAGAAATAGATCTTTTTGATAAAAACTAAGACAAAATCTATGTTTCATTTTCGTTGACGAGATGAGACGGGACAAAAATGTTTGTGGTGGACTATGGGACATTGACAGCTGAGAGTAGCTGTGCTTGTATCTTCAAATGCTGCATGAGCGACAGGCCAACACTGGGAAAGAGTTGTCTATAAATCAGTGGGTACATTTTCTTGAGCATCATAACAAAATTATTCGTTTCACTATCCAACACATTTTCTCTCCGACAGCGCCACATAACGACGTTTGGTCGTGGACTTACCAGGTTGACATATGACGTGCAAGGTACCCTGGGTGTGTTGTTGTTGATGTTCTGAGACGCTGTGTCAACTTCAGCCTGTTACATGAATTGTCTGTTTTCAAAATACACTTCTGTTTTCACAGGAAATGTACGGTTTGCATACAGTCTCTTTCAAAATAAAGTGTATGACGGTATAACACTGCAAATTAACATTTGGTGGGGCGTCAGAAAAAAGAACAGGGTTTGGCCCAGTGATGCAGACGCAGCGCCTGTCATCCACCTAATTTCATACCAGGGAACTAGAGCTTTTTTGGCTTCATGCGCCACTAAGCAACTCTCATAGAAATGAACAAGGTCCTGCCTTCAGTGCTGTATCCATGTGTCTTTGTGCATCCATGGTTAAACTACTATAGAACTGTGCCAGCAGGGGTTTCTATGGCAACACAATGTTCAACTGCTGGTGGCAGAAAACACAGTGAAGATATTTCAGATGGGAACCTAAGGACAGATGTTTTTGTCGAACCAGTACTGGAGGATTTTCCCCCTTGACTTGAGCCTCCCGGGCAACTCTTTCTTTCAAGGAGCTAAGAAAACTGCCTCACTGTCCTCAACCATAATTCTGAAGCATCTAGAACCCAAAGCCTCTGATTGGTTCATGTGGTATCGTGGTTAGTGCGCTGCTGGGGAGGAAACACTCCTGGGACTCAGATTCAGGGTAATGAAGTCCCAACATTCCTTCACAATGAACTCCTTGTGGCTACACTGCTGAAGGGAGCAATGACAGCAATAGAACAACAGTAGAGAAGTGCAGCAAAGAAATACTAAAGACACAGTGACGCGAATATGAAATCAAGCTGTACTCGGAAACCTTTTGAAAACTCGCCCTCAGTAATAAGAGCATGACAAGAGCTTTGGTTTGTTCATGTGAACTCTTTCATTCCAACTGAATGAGTCTGACCTGCTGAGGCAGTGAGGAAGGTAAAACACAACTTGACTGATATGGTGTAATGTATTACTGTAATTATCTCATCCATGTCTCCTCTCAGAACGGATCACTGCTCAGCTTCAGCTAATGCAACACTCAGAGCCGACTGGCACCGAGATATAGTGTAACAAAAACATATAATTAAACTGTTCTCAGGACCTGAGAGGGATTTCTCCCGACAACTTAATTGACTTGATACTTTTCATAGTCCAGAGTTATCTTGAACCTGTGCATTTGACTGATTCTGGAGTTGAGATTTATCAAAACAAATGTAACGGACTGCGATTTTGCCCAAGGAACAATGTGTAGAATTAAAAACTTCAAACGTCAAATGGGGGTTTTGATTTGCCTTTCTCAGAATCTACGAGCAGCTCTTTCAGAAAGCTTTCAACTTGACCTCCTCACTTCCTGTTAACTGCCATTTCTTAATTTCACCACAAACTGAGGGAACAGCTACCTGAAAACACTTTGATATCTTCTCATAGTCTTTGTCTTCTTTGTGGGTGTCAGCTATTTCAGGCCTTGTTTACACAGATACCGATACAAATAAAAACAGATTTTTATTTATCCCGTACAAAAAAATTCCCATCAGTTGTGAAAACGATATCCCTGTTTACACGAAAACGCAGAAACGGCAGCTTTTTGCTGCAATTAGCATGCCGGGCCAGTGGGTGGCGATACACAAACACCATAGAAGAACGTTCTGCACATGCAGTGATTTGTTTTCATCTTGGCGCTAGTGATAAAAACAATGAAAATGCATTTTAACCTTATGTAGCATAGTTAGCTGCTATGCACTGATGTTGATGCAGCAGTGCTAAGTTCATTTCTAAGCTCGTAAGTAGTCTCAAAAGTGCGAACAAAATGTAAACAACCCGGCATATATCCACCATTGTTGTTGTGGTTCCCGGGCGCCTAATGGGCCTGTGCGAGCTGGATTGCAACGTCATCGTTTTCCAAAATCTCCATCTATCCTGTTTACACGTCTCCATAGTCACAGATATTTTAAAAACTTTCCCTTTGGAAGCTGTGCAAAGATAAAGATAAATACCCGTTTTCAGAGTGCTAGGCAGCTGTTTAGAGGAGCCCATGGCTGCTGATTGTTGTGACAAGGTTTCAGAAATTCGCATCACGTGGCCTTTGCTAACAATGACTGCGAACAAGCCAGAGTCCTAACAAGCTAATTTAGGTCTGAGACCCAGGTAAAAGTTGTCTGAGGGCTCAAATGTCTCGGGGTGTCCAACTCTTGCATGGTGCATTTAATTTTTTTCACTCTAAAATTTTGAATTTTTCTAATTTAGGTATTTATCTTCGCGTTTGCACCTGTCATTTACACGTAACTGGTGTTTTTCTCTCTCGACGACGAAAACAGACAGAGGAAAACAAATCACTGTGCATGTGCAGAACATTCTTCTATGGTGTTTGACATATGGCGTATCTACAGTTCATCTTCTACTTACTTCATTATTCACAGTAAATAAAATTTTGACCAGTGGTGGCCAAACTTTTCATGCCACTGTATAACATGGGTATAGTAATTTTTGACAGTATAACGCAAGAATATTGGACAATATCTTCAAAGCACGAGCCCCAAAACATGAATTGTAAATAGGAATGTGACGTCTATTGAACAGTGAACTATCATCAGTGGGATGATGCTGTACACAATGCAAACTGACATAATTTCCTGGTTATTAGCCGGCAGCAGTTCCATTAAATTACTTTAGACTGTGTCTCATGAGATTTTCCCACATGCAGTGAACCAGTGTGATGCACAGTGAGCAGGAGATGAACACAGAGCGCCAGAAAGGTAAAAGGGAAGCACCATTCAGCTGTGTTTATCCACCATTTCGCCACATTCTTCTCTCTCTTTTGTGTTATTCTTGCTGTCCGTTGTATTTTTATTAAACAGGGATTTTAACATTTTTGGAAAACAAGCAAACAAAAGGTATTCAGTGAGTGCTTTCACGAGTGCAGGAGAGAGAACTAACAGAGAAGAACACAAGAGGGAAATGTCATTGTATGGCTTTCAAAAGATAATAACATCCCTTTATGACTCGCATGGCACATCTGAATTGCCAGCCAGAATAGAGCATGTATTATAAAACACTTTCAAATCCTTCCTGTTTACCCACACTGGGTCGTGCAATATCTCACAACGAGTAGCAAATGACAGAAGCCTTGGGGAGCAATTATTCCATGGGAGGTTTCTCAGAAGTCGATGTGGCATGGCTTCAATAAGTTAATATCTTTGCATCACCTCCCGCAAGTGCCTGATGTGGCCTGAAACCCGTCAAGTGTCAGTTTTTGATCAAAGCAGCTGCCTAGATTTTAAAGAAACCAGGTCACAAGTCGTCCCTCATGTTCATCCTCTCTTTCTGTTTTTTCACATTGGGAGGTTGTTTTTCTTTGTCTACCTCCCAGAAACATGGCTGCATGATCCAAACAGTTACATCATCCTGCTCACATCCTCTCCTGTGCACCCTCAGATTTTCTCTGTGTGTGTCTTGTGTTGGGAGTGTAAAGCCCTGCATGATGATTTGCATAAGATGTAGGATCGGAGCCGTGCATGCATGTTAAGCCTTTGATGTTGTGGTCGTCCCCTCCCACAGTAAATCTCTGCCTCCATGATGGTTATGTGCGCTCACATGACATGTGATCGCAGCACAGCTTCAAAAGAAGACACATTTTTGAAAACAGATGTTGCTGAATATTTTATAATATTAGCATTTATGTCTATCGGCTGCAGATGGTTAAAATTTATGTTTTTTAGCTGCTTTCACAGCTTATATCCACGTCAGTGAACTATAACTCTGATCCCCTCGACTCAGATCAGATACAGATTGTTGCAACATACGTGTTTTTTTTTGTCTCGTACTAAACACTGAGTATATACTTTACTTTGCAGTCTTGAGGTTAAGCTGTGCCGGTGTAGGTGGGAATTAGGCCTTGACACATAAATTGGAAGGTTTTACACTTTGTACAAAAGTGACTGCGCCTCCAGGTACCTGACTGCTGCTTAAAGCGGGGGCTCACAAAGTTTTTAGCATTGGGGCCAGAGTAGATAACCTGAAATTTTGGAGGCGAGGGCAGCTGCCTCTCACATATGGGTTATTAAAAAAAAAAAAAAAAAAATCGCATTCATATGAGACAAATGCAGCAGTCCTTGCTGTCAATGTTCCACTTCTTTCTTTCTTTGTTTGCTCATTTACCATCTGTGCTTGAAGACACACGAGTCTGGGGGTTTGGTGCCTTGATCAAGAGCACCTCAGCAGGTGAACTGGCACCTCTACAGCTACCAATCCAGGCTCCATATTCAGTGTGGATGGGGACTTGAGCCGGCGACCCTCTGCTAACCAACCCAGGTCCCCATGACCTGAGCTACTGCCTTGAGGTGACGTGAGGTGATAAATGCAAAGTGATCTTGTTTGATTGAACAATATTTTTAGGCGGACCACTTATTTTCAAAGACAAGTTGTGAGCTGTTTAAAATCAGTCCCGCGGGCCGGGCTTTGGACATGCCTGGCTTAAAGGGTCAGTCCAACCACATCACAAGATAAATAAATAATCCTTATTTAAACGCTAATGGTGTCGTGTCATGCAGATAGTTTTTATTAAAAAGATTAAATAGATTTCTTTGACATTTCTGCCAGCACCCCAACACACTTGAGGTGACAGGTGACAGGTGACAGGAGATCTTCTTCTTTCTTCTTCTTCTTCGGAGGAGGAAATCATACTTCCCATGGGTGAAAACTCACCAAACTTTGCACAAAGGTCCAGTCTCATGCCAGATATCCTTCATAACAAATCAACCATACATGCTACAACTTCACAACTTTCATCAAACTGTAGCCCCAATACTGAAGAAACTTTTGTACATTTAACCCTATTAAAAATTATGAAGTTCATCACTGTTTTCTTCAAAAACTGTAAAACTTCTTAAACCTATCCTCCCACAATTTTTGCTCAATTGACACCAAACTTGCTACAGAGCATCTTCAGACTGTCCTACACAAACTACGTTTCTCAGACTTTTGATTTATCAAAAATTGAGCCTACAGTCCATCAAAATGTTTGACTGTAAACGGTACTGTAAACATATACATGCAAATTCTTGCTAAATAAATCTTCAATGTTCATGAAAGAAATGACAAAATTCTAGAGTCATGGTAGATTATGTGTGGCAAATTTCAGGATTTTATCTCAAAAACTGAAATTTTGACAGCATTTTGAATTTTGCTCTAATGTGAACAATTGGAGTCAATGTAAAAATAGCAATTTTAAACATCAGTTTTTCACTTATGGAGCAAATCAATCATTGTTAAAAACAAATTACCAACATCTCCATGCTGTCTAGATGCAATATGTGTATTTTCAGATTTTTGTTTCGATAACTGAATTTTTTACAGTGGTTTCAAATCTGCTTTCCTACACAACAGTGAATGGCTTACTCAGTTTGTGAAGCCACTGTTGAGTTGCTACTTGCCAATTAGTTCAGAGCGGTAGATGACCGTCTTCCAGAGGTTGCTCAGAATTGCCTAAAACTGCCCGGACCCGACCCATCGCTGTACAGCAGCTATAATTTTTGTTGTATTTGGAGTTCACTGCATGCAAAACAAATTCTGCAGGTCACAAGTTATGCTGCAAGTCCGAAGTTGGATGTTGAATATTTCAGCCGGTAATTTCCAAGAGTTCCAGGTGCACGATGCCAAACGTAAGCAAAAAAGAGCTGAACTCTCAGCAGTGCAGCCTCCCTGCATATAAAAACATCAAATTGCTATGCATGAGGTCTACTTTGCAGGTCTACAGCACTGAAGCACATCTTTTGAATTTGTGCACATGTAGTAGCCCTCTACCACAGGAACACGTGTCCTTGGTGTTAATTATAAAGAGAGCTGTTTTAATAGACTGAGTGACAAATATGTGCATTACTCATTAATTGTCTCTGTGGACAGGTACTCTGCAAATGCTGTATATTTTTGGCACTTTTAACGTTTTCCTAAATTTGTTTTGTGCAGAGAGGATAACTTTCAGAGATTGTTTAACATCGCCAGCAACCTAATAACACTGGATACGTTTTTTTGACATTAACTTACATGGAAAACCGGTTTTACTGTATCGTTATGAAGTTGCAGCCCATTCGCCAGAAGAAAATGTTGGTATTGTACGTTTCTGCAAACCATGAATACGTTACATTAGTAAGTTTCTTATGTGTCAAATCTGTGATTCAGTATATGAACTGACTTTGTAGTCGGGAGGTGGCAGGGACAGCCGATTGTGTGACACCTGCCAAGCTGCAGACCACTTTTCAAGACCAACAAACAACAAAACCACTGGTTTGTAAGTGACCTGTTTTTACCAGTCAAATGTGGATGTTTTTTTTTAGCCACTCAGCGCTGTTTATCGGTATCGAGAACCCAGCGAGGACTTAAGCCAAAACATGATCTTTTCCCAACCATAACCAAGTGTTTTTTTGCCTCAATCTAATTACACATAAACCACACTGTTGTTTAAATGTAAAGTTTCAATGTATCCGCTACATAATAATGTACAAATGTAATGTTTCGATGGTTCGCAGAACGTACAATGCCAACATTTGAGTGGTGTTCCATTGCACTTTTCAAAGTCAAGACCAAAGACTCCCAGATCACGTCCAAATCTGAGACTTTGCCCTCCAATGAATTTAATACAACAGTATTTTTGAAATAGTGCCTGTGCACGTTAATCCTTTTGCACAATAACAATCATTTGCTTCACAAGTTTTGTCAAAGCTGGAATTTTTCTAAATAAAGAGGCACAATAGACTTTATTATATTGTCTGATACGAAGTTGTATCATCTCGATGCAACAACATTCAGTCTAAATCGCATTTTCCCCTCAGGACAATAAACGTAGCGTCAATATAACAAAACAAATTGCACAGAATGTATATCTGATAACGAAATTGTGGATTCATGGTTCAGCGGGAGCTAAAGTAGGATGTTACTGGTAGAACACATGCACGGCAGCCCTCTCAGGGCCTCTCAGGATGGAAGAATTTGCCATGCATCAGGATGATTTGTCATAAGCTGAGCAGAGTGTAGGCGGATTATGTCTTTGAGGATCTGTATGCAGGAGACGTGAGAGCAGAATATAGAGTGGGTTTGTTCTGCAGAGAAAAACTTGAGATTCCACTTGTTGTGAATTGAATTTCTGCAAAATCCTTCACCTTTTGTATGTTTGTGGAAACGTCTGATTCACCTTGAATTGCTTTTCATTTCAGATTGCTTTGCATCTACAAGGGAATATATTTTAATGGCTGAAAATAATGACACATTTTTAAAGGAAAGCGCCCATTGTGTGGTTTAAAAGAACCGTGTCTCAGTGGATGTCACTTTGATTGAGTGGCAGAGAATATGCCTTCATCACCTGTCAGACCGAAACTTGGGGCAGAAACTGGGAACTATATTTAGCTAAAAGGTGACAGCCCGGAATGAATGAGTTGTGGAAATGGACTGTCACTGTCAGAGCTGTGCACCTTGACCAGTCTGACAGGTTTTACATTTAAAGTGGTAATTTCACACCAGGCAGTATCAGGTGAGAAGGTCATATGTGAATCCATGATCATCAGAGTGAAGCTACCATCTCTCTATCCTGCTATTATTTATATGTATGGTGTCTGACGTAAACAGTTAGTGGGTCTCTTATTGGCCTCAAGCTGAGAAGTCGTATCTTCATTCAAAGAGCCGTCGTTGCAAACATTCCTTTATCAGTCTAATCCATCAAATGTGTTTGAACACATGAATTTCTGAGGCCCAACAGGAAATAATGATGATAACTAGGAATAAATTCTGACTGTGTGCCTGCTACCTCCAAGTAATTGTTCACAAGGACGTCCCATGTCAACATACATAGATGTCCTGAAGAAAGATGCAAGAGCAGAGAGACCTGACGAGCTGGCCAGATGCATGGAGGATCGACATGACTGCAGACGCCAATGGAGGGCTCGTCTGAAGACGGCCATATGATGATTAATAGCAGCAGCTCTATCACTGAAATACAAAAAGCACAACGCAGCAATTTAGCACAGAGCAGATCGTGCGGGGCAGGAAGTCGTGCACAGAAACAAAATAAAATACACAGTGTTCACGGCGGATCATATTTCCCTGCACTACACCTTGTAAATGTCATAATGGGCAGAGAGAGGCAGGCCTGAAGTCAACAGGTCAGAGGTTTTCAGACGTCATTTCACCCCGTTGACACCATGGACGAGGAGATGTTAATCATGGCGGTGCACCGAGATGTCTTCTGGTGGAGCAGCCGGTGGGTATTGACGGAGTGGATAACCAGCGCTGCCGTTCCGCAATGGACATGCATCCAGTGGAAATCGGGCGTTAGTTTTGCTCCCAGTTGGAAAGGACTGATCTTTTTTTTTTTGGAGGTATTGAGCATACGACTGGATAAATGACACTTGGCTCATACTGCATTAAAAATTAAGAAAAATTAAGTTTTCTTCACAGATTCACTGCAACACAAAATGAGTAATTAGTATACAAATAATCACCTGGGGGGTGGAGTATTCCTTTAATTGTGCAGTGACAATAAAGTTTAATCTGATCACATCTAAATACACTTTGATTCGTGCAATATAGCAAGATGACTTACCCCTCTGTAGTTTAACTGAAATGTGTGTCTCATCACCAGGACACTGACTCCCTTATTTCAAATATTCAGATATTCTTGTTTCTAAATATGTAGGTTATTATTCTGTTAAAATTGAGATATTTTAAGTTAATGATTCTTTTATCCTTTACAATGAGCTCATAAAAGACCAGCTCTTCAAATAGGATATTAGCTTTGAAAACAATTAATGAAACCATTAATTATCAATAAAAACAGTGTATCATGCATTTGAGTGAAATGAGAGTAATTTTACTGGGGCATATCTTTTAAGGTTTTGCCAAAATTCGATTTGTGGAGTATTTCCACTTCACTTGTTCGATGATACAGAGAAACTCTGGGACCTCTGGGAGTTTGTCAGAGAGATATTAATCTGTCCCTGTTACGTGCTCCTACCTTTACACCTGTGACTCCTCTCACTGTGTCCCAGAAACAAAGAAAAAGCCCACATGGTCCCTCGCAGACGGAGGAGACATCTACGTCAGGATGGAGAGAAACAACTCCACTTTTATTGATGTTGGCGTCCAATTGATCTGGAATAAGGCTGGGTAATTGCACTTTCCTTTCATGTTGGGTCTGTTTGGATTCGGAGACCGGGGAGGATTACTCCGCCTCTAGCAGACGCCCACGCTTGGAAAGCTCACTCGCTGTGATAAAAAAAAAAGAAAAAAAAAAAAGCCCTCCAATATCAAACAAACACTGCTGTGACTTGGACCATACTCGCTTCAGGGGGAAAAAGGGAAGGTGGGAGGATTTGGGACTATGGATTAATACTAATATCAGCGCTAAGAGCCTTGAACCTTCAGCAAAAGTTCACACCTTCATTAGATCTGTAAGTCATCCAACAGAGGGTCAACACCTTGACACTGGGTCGTGACACAGTTTGGTTGTGTGTGGGTGTACGAGGACAGGGGATCTAATTATTTCAAGCCAGGACTCTTCTCAGAGACTGATGTGCAAGATGGGCTCAGAATGTGGATGTCTCTCTGCTACCTCTCTGAAAGTCTGCAGACATTTAAAATGGGTTTGCTGTGTATATTTGGGAGCATCCAAATGACCAAAACAAGTTCAGTGTATGGATGTTTTTCTGGGACTCCTTTTGGAAGTCTACAGGTGTCCAAAACCGTTTCAGTATAAGTGCAACTCCATCAATATTTTTACGCACATCTTCAAGTTGTGCCTGAAAAAAATGGAAAAACTAAAGATTGAAAAAGGGGGTAATAGCCCATCCCTCTATTTTCATCAGCTCTTTCGGGGCTGGGTATTGGGAGCAGCATGCTAAGCAAAGTACTCCAGACGCCCCTCTCCACAGCAATGCTTTCCAGCTCCTCCTGGGGGATTCCAAAGCGTTCCCAGGCCAGATGAGATATGTAATCCCTCCAGCATGTGTTGGGTCTGCCCCGGAGCCTCCTACCAGAGGGACGTGCCCAGAACACCTAACAGGAGGCGCCCAGGAGGATCCTGATCAGATGCCTGAACTACCTCAACTGACCCCTTTCAACACGAAGGAGCAGAAGCTTTACTCCGAGCTCCCTCCGGATGCTCCTCACCCTATCTCTGAGGCTGAGCTCCGACACCCCACGGAGGACACTCTTTTGGCTGCTTGTATCTGGGATCTCATTCTTTCGGGCATGAGCTCATGACCATAGGTGAGGGTTGGGACGTAGATGGACCAGTCAATCATAAATCACAACAGTCCGCTGCATCGAACCGCCTATCCAATAGTAATAGTAATCAATCATATTGATCAACCACCTGCATGTGCTGCATGTGTTTGTGTTGGAGGGAGTGATAGAGAGACGGCAGAGAAGGTGAAAGGTTGACAACTGCACAAAACGTTCTAGAAAGTTTTACATTACTCAAGCACCACGGGTCAGAACGCATCACTAGATGCAAAGTAAGGGCTTTATTACAGCTGCCAGCCGCAGATAACCGTTAGCAATTCAACTCTTGTCTTCGTTGGACAGCCAATGTAATTGTTTGAAGCGGGGTTAATGACTGCGCTGAGGCCAGTGGCCTCATTCGTGTCTGACGACTTTTCAATTTCCGCCAGCAGTTTACTGGTGAAAAGCCAAAACAAGAAGAAATGGATTTAGATGTCAATTACCATGGCAACAATTGAAGCTTCGAAGGCCCAGTTCAGACAAAACATTTGCAAAATGACGAAACCATTTGAGAACGTTGCAGCGGTGTGAACTGGTCGGTCTGAGCTCGACTCAAGCTGGCTGATGGTGTCACCTGCAACTCAGCTGGTTAAATCACCAGCAGAACACTGCAGAATGGGGCATTTCAAGTAGTTGCCTGTTAAGACTCATCTCGTCATTAATCTTTGGTCTTAACTGGACATAACATTTCACATACTAGGGTCAGGTCCAATGAAGACCTTAACCAGATTCAGAGTGTGAATTAGAAAAATAAGATACTAATAATGAGTACTTTTTCAGATGGTTTTATTTACAGCGTAAAAAAATGATGGAATCCAGGGTGCTATAATCAAATCCACCCAGAGGCGAGACACTTCCTGTCCTTATAATACCACCTCTTAAAGGGACAGTTCACTCATATTCTTCCTCCTACCTGAAGTGATTGTAACAGTCAAGACTGTTTTGGTTTAAGTTGCCGAGTGTTTGAGACACGGCTGTAGAGATTTCTGCTTTCTCTCAAATATGATGGCACTCAGCTTGTGGTGCTCAAAGTGATACAAATATTTTTTGGAAAGCAGTAATAATTTTTTTACTAGTCAATCCCCATGCAGGAGGAAGCGTGCATCTACTGCTAGCTCAACTAGCACTACTGAGCTAGCTGATGTTACAGCTCAGCCGAGGAGGACGCCATTAAAATTTAAATCTCGCACTGTCATGAGTAGGAGCCTTTCATCCATGAGTACATGCACATTTCCTTCTGCGCATTGATACTGTTGATACTGTGGTTCAGCTATTTTCCATTATATTGAAGAGAAGGCAGATATCTCGGCCAATATCTCCACTCACACTTGGCAACTCACACCAAAACAATGTGGAGCAAAAATATATCTTACTATATAATTACAAAAACTCTGTCTGTGTGTGTGTTCCACGTTTTTCTCCTCACTGACTTGGTCAATCCATGTAAAATGTGGCACAGTGGTAGAGGGTCATGGGAGGATGCCAATGAAGCAATATTACATCAATTGGCCAAAGGGGGGCGCTATAGCAACTGATTGAAATGTCAAACTTTGAATGTGCATATCTCATGCCCTGTATGTGGCAGAGACATGAAACTTTGCACAGAGATGCCTCTCCTCATGAGGAACACATTTGCCTCAAGAACCCATAACTTCCGATGATATAGATTTTCCACCATTTTGAACTTTTTGAAAAAAAAAAAAATTTTTTTGAAGTTTGAGCGATCTGCATGAAACTGGGTGAACATAATCTAGGGACCAATATCTAAAGTTCCCTCTTGGCAAAAGTTGGAAAACTTACTAAAACTGAGCTTCTATAAGGCAATGAATATTGTGGAGGGCGTGGCTCATCACATAAAGGTGTATAACATCTCAAGGGTTTCACCCATCACCACGCAACTTTGTAGGCATATGACCACACATAATCTGAGGGGACCCCTCCATTATTGACCCCATCAAACAAAATTATCTAGGCCTAACCGCCATATGGATTTTTACTAAACTTGGTAGATATGTAGAACAGAACGCCTCAAGGTGACTGGAGAAATTTAACTCTAATTGGCAACTGGGTGGCGCTATAACAACAGGAAAATGCTTAAAAATGGCTGAAATGCGACCAATCGCTGTGGCTCCCCCTGTGGACCAATGTTTTTGCCTTTTTTTTCAATTTTTGGTATGAGTAAGTCATGGTATGTTATGCTGTACTCAGTGGGTATGGACTAGTATTATTGATTTTGGGGTGAACTGACTTATTAACAACAACTGTAAGATGGTTAATGAAGGGAGAAATAAACAACCACCATGACCACCAGTGCTCGAGACACAGCCAAGACAAAATAAAAAGACTGCATACAGGTGAGAAGTGAGGAGCCACAACCCTGCTGCCTGTGTCAGCCGCTTCAGGCACTGCAAGATAAAAAGGGAAAGTTACAGAGCTGTTTTGCTTTTAGAGAGTGCAACACGGCCATTGTTGAATAACACAAGCAGTAATTGGTTGAGGTGAATCACAATAATCTAAACAAAACTGTCGGAGGAAAGATCTAAGAGGGCAAAACAGCAGCAGGCGTCCTGGGGCTTCAGTATATAAATCAATCCCCAGCAAACTGCAGGAGCCTCGGACACAACATGAGCTCCTGCACAATAAAATCTGTAGTTTGTGCTCCTCTTGAAATGAGTTTGACCTGCTGAAAGTCTGCACTCTCATGCTGTTGCAGGGGGAAATCCATAGCAAAATAATAATGCTGCTGCTGAAGCAGGAAATTGCCTGAAAAAGCAAAAAATCATAGCTTTTGTGTCAATAGTCAGAGCTTTTAGCCTGCACTTACAACTCTTCAGAGAGCTTCATGGTAGCTTCTTGAGAATATCTAAGCATCTTATAAAGGACTTATAAATTACTTTAATACCAGGAATTGGTGTCCAAGTATTTTCTGGGAAATTTGGCTCCAATTCACAGAAAAATACCTGTTGGATCCTTGGATTTCTACCATGTGGTTGTGTGTCTATGTTCACCTGTGCATTCACATACTGAAAAATTTAAGTACTGAAACAAAGACACTTTCAGGAAACTGTCATAGAAACTGTATGGCTATATTGTGAATCCATTGTTTTATGTTGTGTTATCCCAGCGCTGCGTCTGGGATGCCTCTCGACGTCCCAACAGAAAGTCTAGCATGTTTGATTTTCTTATTGTCTTTAACGACTGCTCCCGTCACAGCCGTCACTTTGATAAATGGAATTTTTCAAGCTTCGTAAAATATGCACAAACATTTTTACAAACTGCTTGGCCAATTTTTTTCCTTCTAAATTTATCCTTGAAACCTGTGTTGTTTTTTTTTTTTTAACAAAACACAGGCTGCATGTTTTTTCCACTCCACATCTGAGCAGCAGCTATCCTCACGTGGCAAAGTCGCTTCCTTGAGTCCTTGCAGATCAGTCAAGTGTCTCTTCAAGGAGCACAAGCCCGCGCGGGAAGGCCAGATGGTGCGATCAGCTGGCCTCCTCAGAGCTCGCCATGCACGTGGCTTGTCCTCACTCAGATCCCTTTGTCGTCTAATGCCTGCCTGGATCTCAGTCAACCTGTGCCAGGCCGGCCGGATCAAAGGGAATATTTACAAGGAGCCTCTGTGCTGGTCCGCCTTGGAAAAGGATCAGGAGGTTTCTCTTCCTCTTGCACTTACCGATTCAGCAGCTGAAGAGCTGCAGGCGAACCATTGCTGCACGGTTAACATTCAAAATGGAGGAGGATGTGACAGAGCCGCTGATGTATGGAGCCTTGATCTTGCCGTTGTTTCTCACCATGTTCTGACACGGCTGATAAGCAGCTTGCAGATCGTCGCTTTGCATTGAGGCCCCTGGTGAGAGCGGAGTTGTTTTCACAGCCCCCTCGCATTATAAATAGGTTACTGAGCTTCTCGGTGACGTTTCTTGATACATGGGCCCCTGTGGCTTTCCTTAGGTTGTTGATATTCAGTACGTGAGTGTTTGAGTGGAGGAGCCACTCTGTAATTTTTCTTACCACATACATTTGATCAGTGGTGAAGTGGTAGCTGATCTAGCGGGTGTAACCTCCTTTATATTCCATTGGCTTTTAGGCTGATAGGTGGGTATACTCTATAAACCTCTACACCTTACACTACTGCATTTGATGTATGTAGAAATACATAATTGAAGAGTTTCACACATGCAGCAGTCTCTGTAAATGGACTGCATTAACAGGTTTTACTGCGGAGCCAGTGATCAAACCACCAGCACTACAATTAATAGACGAGTTTACATCCTGAGCAACCTGTATCCATTGATCACAACTGAAAATATCAGCACGGTTTGTAGGCACTGTAGTCTTGACTCAACACAGGCAGGTACCATCTCTAGTTTGCAGCCAGTGGCAATGGTACGAGTTATCTTAATACCTCATAGGGATTCCTAATACATACCCAACATTATTACTTAAAAGATTATTACTTTGCCATTCTATTGGCTCCCAAACATCTTCAAGGCATCTCCAAACATTTAATGAACTCCAGTCATCTATAATGGAGGAAGACTAAAAGAGGAGTGATTGGTTATTTCCTTTGAGCCTGCATTGGCTGAGGAAGACGTATTGGAGTGGTTGCCAGTCTGTCCAAGGGTTAACGCATTCACATATAAGGACAATTTTAAATTTCAGTCTTAACAGCAGATTTTAGTTCTTAGGACTGTGGGAAGAAACCCATACAGAGAACTGAAACATACAAATTCCAGCCAGAAAAAAAACATCCCATTCAAATCTGACACCAGGACCTTCATCATGAGGTTATGTTGTGAAACACTTATGAAAAAGAGTGAATGTGTTGGGTGGATAGGTTAAATGGCTGTGGAGGGTCCGGTCAGAACTCAGGGTCTGCCTTTCAGCCCAGTTTAGACCAAAGATTCTAACTGCACTGCCAAGCAGATTGCGTCTCGGTGCTCCGGTGTTATTTGCACATATTTAAATGAAGTAACATGTGTATATTTGGTGCAAAAACTGCCCCTTTCTATTAGAGTTGTACCGATACCGATACCAGTATCGCTGATACACCTAAAATACTACCCGATACTACCTAAAATGCGGTATCGGGTATCGGCGAGTACAGCCTATGATCAATCCGATACCACGTAATGCCTCACGTCATTACGCATACACACGCTACAGACAAACGAAACAGAGCAGAGTTTAAAAAGCATTCTACTGTAGCCTTTAAAATGTCTTTTTTACCAAATTGTGTGGCTGCACTTTAACCTGTGTCTTGATCTGTGTCAACACTGGATAATAACAATTATAATAAAAAAGTTTTATGGCATACATTCTACTATTATGTATTTATTTCTTAATATTTTACAAAAAGTTTTAGGAGTTGAGACATGCAACATGATGAGCCTCATTGATAAACAACGTCTAATTCACTAACACCAGCGCTAATAGCCACACGCAGTTTGAGTGAAGTAAATAACGTCTTTAGAAAGCTCCTCTGTGGAAGCCTCTCGCCCAGACTTTCCAGTGATCTTGGCAGCAGTGATCGTCTGTTAAATCAGTCTGTAAATAATATTTTGACATTATTATCATAATCATTATTACTTTAATGGCATCTGAAGATATTGATGCGTTGAACAGGTGACAGTCTGCAGTCGTTCTCAAAACGCACTTCTGTCACGCGCTTCAAAAGCAACTTTCAATAATTTATTTTACGAAACGGGGAAACAAACGTGAACAAAAACGGTTCCATAATTCACATTAAATTCAAAAGATAACGAAAAAACAGCTACAAGTTAGAGGGAATAGTGATAAAGTGGTCAAACTTGGTCAAATCCACAGCCTCAACCCATCTGACACTGTTAGACTGACTCACCAGCAGACATCACTACACGAGGGTATAGAGTATTCAGTACTTTGCCAAACACTTACCATGCCATGCCATGTGGCTAACTGCAATCAGGGGCAAATCAGGGGCAAACTGCACTCAGCTGCCAAACTTTGTGGGCGTGTTTGCGCTGGTATATCATTAGCACAATATCCTTTGTGAATAGGACGTTAAGACAGAGCAAACTGCGGGTGCAAGTGAAGTGCAATTCAAGGTGCTATCAGAACTGCGGCTGCCCCTTCCTGTTGTTCTGGCAATGCCTGAAACTCCCTGCCCGTGTTGGGGGCAAATATCAGCAGGATGTTTAGTGGCATCTGGCGGATTTTGGCTGATACACGAGTGGGGAGCTGTGGCAGCTGGCAGCACAGGGGGCATCTCCACTCTGTTTCTCTTCCCCTGCCAAGATATGCTTACCAGTCGGGTGTTTGAACCAGTGACACCAGCATCACAAGCCCAGCTCTTTAATGCCTTAAGGTATGTATCTAAAGTCATTAAACATGCATTAACCATGGTCTGTGCTGATATTTAATTATAAATTAAAACTGAGAAAATGTGTTCAATAAATTATCACTGATAACAATTGAGACTGTTCATTAAGTGAAGTAATGATACAAGGAATTATTAATAAAGTGTGTGATGTGTGCAGAGTATCTGTTGATGTGTCCACATTAACCCACTTCCTGTTTTCCACGAAACACATCGTCCTCTGTCGCTCCCGGCAGCCTCCCAGGAACACGAGAAGAGCTGCACCAAGAACATCACGGTGTCAACATCAAGGACATGAAAATATTCAGTGATTAGAATATTATTCAGGCTTAAATATGCAAAGTTATGCATAGGCATGATTCTCACCTGCAGGTTGAGTTGTGCGTAATCACTGGAACGGAGTCTAATCGTATGACTAAAGAGAGAAATTCCCTTCTGAGAGAGCCGAGTACAGTACAGGGATGTTTAATACAGTAACAATACTGCAGCTGATAATGAAAGGCATCTCCTGAGTCTGAGCGGTGATCACAAAGTCAATAAGAACATCCTGTAAATGCTTTAATCTGTTGTTGTTTTTAATTCATTTAAACAATCTACAAAAATAACAAAATACCCACATTGGATTTAATTGTATTAAATAGTGTAATATATGTGTAAAAGTGTTTTTTACAGTTGATTACAGCCCAAACTCATTATAGTTTAATTACATTTAATGAGAAAATCCATTCAATATGCAGAACACAGCGACAACAGCGCTTGAAAAGGATGTGCAAGAACATAGGTTTCCTTTCAATGTCGGGAGGAGTCATGTGTTAGTGTTGCTATACACCATAGAAAAACACAAATTTACCACCTGTAATATCGTCTATTAAGTGTTGGAGGTGATCGGCTGCCTCTCTGTTTTCAGCCCAGGATAAATGTTGACATTATTATCTCATATTTCTGCAAACCAGATATTCTACATTTGTAAGTTTGTTATGTAGAGGCTGTCAAACATTTTTTAATTGTGATAAATTGCTGAATTTCAATAGTAAATCATGATTAATCACTCTTTTAATTGCACATTTAAAATTCTGTTGTGTGTTTTTTTGCATTTGAAAACAGTTTAAAAACCATATATAACAAGTCTAACCAAAATGTCCTGACTAGGAATCAAATATATGAAAAGAAATTTATTTCATGATCTTGACTTTTGTGGCTCAGAGGTAGAACGTGTCGTCCACCAACTGGAAGATCAGCAGCTCGATCCCCGGATCCTCCAGTCTGCATGTCGAAGTATCCTTGAGCAAGATACTGAACCCCGAATTGCTCCCGATGATGCTTCCATCGGTGTGTGAGTGTGTTAAAAACTGGGCAGCAGTGGCACCTTGTATGGTAGCCTCGGCCACCAGTGTGTGAATGTGTGTGTGACATGTAGTGTAAAAAGCGCTTTGAGTGGTCGAAGCGCTATACAAATGCAGGTCCATTTACCATTTTAGATTTCTTTCTTTGAAATCGGTGCTGCACTGCTGCAACAGTGTGCTGTTAAAACCATGACTTGGAGTGTTTGACGTGTTTGAAAGACCAGCAGCCGCCACTGCAGCACACGATTGATGCAATTTAAAAAACCGCATTAACACTGACAGCCCTAATTCAAATGTTGCAAGAGTTTTTACATTTCAACAATACTATGGTTGATATGTGATTGTGTTAAGGGAAAGATCATGTTTTGACTTAAAATATCTGGTTTTGGTGGCAGTGTCATGTCAAATGTTGGCGCTGTCTCATTAAAACACAGCCACTTTGTTTTTTGTTGGTCTCAAACATGTCACGGCGTCCACCATCCCTCCACCTCGTGGAGCTGTTTTGAGGTGAAACATTTTGCAGATTTTACACTGTCCCGAAAACTTGTTTGACGTCCAGCCCGAACACATTTGAAGAAGTGCAGTGCAGAAATGTTAAAAGAGAATATTGAATGGACAGAATTAAAATACATGAAGAGTTCACACAGATTACAACTTCAAACTTACAGTTAAATTATTCACCTTAGCTAAACAGTTATTACATCTTTTAATTCTCTGATATATGATGTGACAAAGTTTGTTAAAAGTTTTCATTTTGAGTTAATTATTTTTCTCTGCTCAATTTTTGGAATCAATTTAAAGCTGTCGCTCCCCGTGTTGTCAAATCCTTTTCCACAGAGGAATAAAATATCACAAGGCAGATGTCTTATTATTCTGGAATGAACTCTTCACACCCTCTGTGAATAATCTTTTATTTCAGCTCCTCGCTTCCATCAGGAACACGTCCTCGGCGGTCTCTCGGACGTCAGACTGGAAGTGTCTGCGGACAGCTATGTAGGCCGGGATAATGACTTTTGTGATATGAATAAATGGCAGTGGGCTCTTTCTTCTTCCTCACCTCTGGAGAATGTGAGTCCTGTCAGAGCTCTTGTCCTGAAGCGCAGCCAAGACTGTAATGAGCGCCGGCCACTGGTGACGATGTTATCACCCAGCTCCAGGGGAGGTGACGGAGACGTAAAAACATCCAGGTCTGCGCTCCTCCTGCAGTCCTTCTTCCTCACTGATGACTAATTAGGCCCCACAGGTAAAGGAATTACTTGGTATCTTAGGAGAAATCCGGCCGCGGTGGAAAACCTGAGGATATCCATCGAGCTGCGTCTCCTTTCTGACCTTTACCGGTTGTTGTTTTGAGTTTCTCACCATCCAGGCAGCTAATTTGTTGGTAAATGGGAGAGTCATGTATTTTTCACATGTGGCGTGCTTCCCTCTCATTATCTCTGCTCTTGCAAACCCTAATTAGCTCACAGAAGGTCAGCTCACCTCTGTGGTGTGAAACAATGCAGGGACACACTTCATTGGCTCTGCCTTAACACACCCACGCACACACTTGCATAAGCATTTATAAATATATACATGCACACATAAACACACACACAACTGCTGAATGACACCAAATGCAAAATTTATCGTCCTGATTGTGCTCGTAGAGGGTACAAAGAGAAGACAAAAGAAAACAAGAAATATGAATGTTTTTTTTATGATTTGATGACACTTAAATCAATGGATCGATGCATCGCAATGGACTCTGCTCTTTGAGGAAGCTCTTTGCATGAACATTAAATCTTAACCCTCCTACAGACTGTGAGATTTCAGCAGTCTTATAACTTTAGTGCAGCTACGCTCTGTGTCATGGATCTAATAATGTATGACATCAAGTTTGATGTATGCAAACTGTATGATGACAGCGCCTACTGAATCACAAGCACAGTCTTGGAAAGTGACTTGTGGCGTCAAAAACCAACAACAAAAGGGGTCCTTTAACGTCAGCATGATACGCGGCCGGTTGCTGTTATAGTTTATCATCAACTGGGAAAAAAGCCCATTTTAAAAGATGTTTTGTTCCCTCAGCCATCACAGCCCTAAACAAAAACATGTAGATTTAATATTTCACCCCTGTACTTTGTCTATGTCATGTTATGTTTATATGGTTTTCTGTGGTATGTGCGGGAGAGGGTCTGTTATCTGTTATATGTTGTGTATGCTGCCCTGAAACCAACCTGACTGATGATGTGTGAAAACAATTATCCCCATGGGGACATTAAAGAACCTAGACATAAAAAGCTGGTCTCACGCACAAGTTTTATGTCGGGGCTTCAGGACACTTGGGTCACTACGGACGAGCAGTATGGAGATATTTTGTGGTTTCACTTATGTGTTTTTGGACATTTGAATCTGGGGCACCGTCAGCCTCCATTAGGTGGAGTTGTGGAGCTCTTGTCCTGAATGTCCTAATGGCTAAATTTTCATTTTTGGGTGCACTATCCCTTTAAGGAGTCGAAAGTCCGAGTGGGGTGGACGGGTCCAACAAACACCAACCTTCACCTAAGAGAGTGGTGGTCACGTCCCATAAGATTTTAAAGCCAAACTCCTGTTCTTTTTTCCTAAACCCAACCATGAGTGTTTGTTGTTGAAGGAAAAAAAACATTAATTAAAATATACACATACTGACGTAGTGTGTATATTTTGAAAGAGATGTCCTGTGAAAACAGAAGTGAAAGAAGAGAACGTCCCAGAACGTCAACAACCAACACACCTTGCACCTTGGGTCCCTTGCACGTCATATGTGGTCATGAAAGTCCATGATCAAACGTAAATATGTCACATGGTCGGACTGAGAATGGGAGGAGGAGACCATTGAGTTTTTATCAACGAAGAAATCATTCCCCTTGGAGAAAGCATCTGCTGCTACAACTCTACAAGGGTTTCCTCTTTGCTGGAATCCCACGCCTTTTAGCGCATTTTGCTGTTTGGGTTTAGCTCCAGTTCGTCATTTCATGCTGCATTTCTATTGTTTTTTTCGTAGACGTAGGTTGAAACAGTTTAGCGCCACAACCAAGGATATCGCCATGTTTCTTTCACGATGGTCATCTTTCATCTGGGACAAAAATCGTCCAGTGTATACCGGGCTTTAGTCAAATCAACAAAACCAAAAGCTTAGCGAGTACTGCAGGAGGAGGTTTGGGTGGTGGAGGCGAATCCAACATCTAGCTGCACTGCCATGAGACTGTAGTCATTGTGTCTAATGATGAAATCAGTTGAAACAGACAGTGTGAGGTATTGTGAGCTTGCAAAGTTAACCTGTAATTAAAAGCACAGAAGCAGCAGCAACATTATCACCTGCTGGGAAGGATTCATGTTGCTCATCCTCAGCAGTGGTCACCCCGTCTAGCCCCTGTTCTCCAAACCCAGTCATCAGAATAAATGTTGGCATCGTCAGCTCTTAGATGTGAATGTGAGTGTGACTGGTTGTCTGTCTCTGTGTGTCAGCCCTGTGTTAGTCTGGCGACCTGTCCTGCCCAGTGTCAGTAGGGATAGGCTCCAGTCCTGCGGCAACCCATAACGAGATAAGCGACAGGTTGCTAAAAAAACACCCACATGTGGTGGTTTAAAAGTTGCTGAAAACACAGCAATGACTCACTAAAACTAGTCTGGAACAGTGGTCTGCAACTTGGCAGCTGTGATGTGTGGGCAGGTGACACACTACACATCATCTCCTCTACCTCCTGAATCAAAAGCCACTCCTCTTCATTGAGACTGAGTCTCTCCTGATGGAACTGGCTTCAGCAGTAACTCGTGATTTTTACCTGTGTGCAGTTGCATCACGTCTCACTCTCCCATTATCTTTCCTCGTGTCTCCCTTTGGTTGAATTTCTGATCCAATAATCCACCAGAGACAGAGAGAAATGTTTTATTAATATCTGCTAAAAAACGCTGTGACAAATCAGCAGGGCACAGTGCGACAGTGTCCTGAGGAAAATCATTAATACCAGACCAGAGCAACATCCCCGCTGCTGTCGTTCCCACAGGTGTATTCCTGTCAAATCCAAAAGTGGTTCACTGGAGTAGATGAGACACACTTCCTCGTCACAACTCAGAACCTCTTAATTGCAGAAGGGTTTTTGCATTGCAGAGAGACATTTTGGACAGAAACACTTTGGTTTAACCACCTCTTCAGCCACTTCATCATAATGATATTTTAATGAAGTTATGGGATGATGGGACAGTCGGGAGCTTTAACATGAAATTTACATATCTGGAAGTTTTAATGAAAAAGGAGGTGGAGTGTTTTTCATTTATTCCTGCAGGAGTGTGACACCTCATGAGACACAGCCTTATAGTTGCTGTACTGCACGTGGTCATGTGGGGCTGCTGTATTCATGGCAGCAGTTGAACCACAAAGGACCACAGTTCTTGTTAAACCATTGTGTTTCATTTCTTACCCCTGACAAGCAGGAGGAAAGGCAAATTGAACTAAAGTGCTTATTCCCCTCTGCAGAGCGTTTATACAAGAAATATATGTGGTTTCTTTTACTTTAATGAGTAACACTAGGACGGAGCGCACAGAGCAGGATGATGAATGGTGCTATATATCAGAATCACCACCTCATTGTGTGCGTGGGTTTGTGTAGAAAACATGATGTGCCTTTTTATGACTTTGGTCTGTAAGTGCATTCGTTTTATGAGGGCGAGGAGATGTAATATACCATGTTAGATGTATATGAAGGAACAATCACCACACGCAGGAATGAAGATTAACTTGTATTTATCCTAAAGATGTGTATATATACAGCACATAATATGTTGTAGCCACTCACAGCATAAATATCAAGCTGTCATGTTATGAAGGAACTGTACGTGACATTCAGAGTTTGTCTATGATTCAGAATCTGCTTGAGATCACTTGCATACGGATTTCAACAGCGTGAAGCATTCTTATTCCCAGATCATTCAGTACAGATGCTTTTTCCTCGCTCCTCTGCATCTCATAGCGACACATGGCAATTTTTAGCATCTCTATGTTGATGTTGTAACGCCTGGTTAATGTTTCGAACCAGTCGCAGTTTGGTTTCGGCAACAAAACTACTTGGTTTTTTTCAGGCAGGGCAAAGTACAACTTGTTCCAGGAGGCAAAACCAAAAATCAAGATTATCACACAAAGGTACAGAGGCATCAGACAAAGGTTCAAATCAGGTAAGTTAGCAAGGGTCAAAATCCGCAGAGGCAATACACACAACAGGCGAGATACGAAGTAGGCAGAAGCACAAACTACGATCTGGCAGCTGACAGTCAACACAGGGGAGTGCGAAGGGTGTGGACGATGCACTGGTGGGAAAAGCTGGCAGGTGCTGACTAGAGAATGAGCAGAGGGGTGTGTGCAGGAGGAGCAGCAGGAGGGTGATGTGAAGAAGAGCAGGATGCTCCAGCAGAGTCCATGACAGGTAACAATGCAGTGTAAGGAGCTGGAAAGTCCCTATAGGGCGGGTGGTAGGGGAGGTGGATGGATCCAACAGAGCCTGGACTTTCACCCGGGAGCTTGCTGTTTGCCTCTCGTGTGAATGTTCAGCTAAACACGTGCTTTTGTTGCACGAGGAAATAAATGTTAATATGAGATGTCATACTTACATTGTAAGTTTATTTTGAAAAGGACTTCATTCATTTAACAAGCAGAAACTGCACATTTTCTGTGATAACGGAAGTGAATTTACATAAAAACACAATGCACGTAACAAGTGTAAATTTACACAGTGTCTTGACTACCTGGTGCATCATGTAGATGTGAAAGTCCACTGACAAAACAGCGAAATTTGACAAGTCGTGATAAGAACACGTTGTTTACTTTGGAGTTATTTGAAAGCCTGATGTGTCTCATAAAGATGCATTTTTTTAAATAGTAAAATAATTCCAATCTGTTTTCCTTTTTTATTGAATAGGTGTGTCTTGTATGACATTACAATCTTATAATTAACATTTTTTGTGTGCCATGGTGCTATACATGTTGTTTCAGGAACCTACCTAACAATAATAAAAGTCTGAGGGTCCTTCATCAGTTGAATCTTTCAGCAGACAATGTGGGAAGTTAAATAATGAACTGTTTTATCCTGAAGCCGTTTGAGCTGCACCAAGGCCACAAGCAACAGAACAGATTCACATTTGAATATATGGAGCTGAGGGAAATGTAGGGTAAAACATAATGAAGGAAAATGAACCTGCGTGTCACATAAAGACATTAAAGTACAATGTATGAGAAAGAACGTATACGAGACTATGCTGCCTCAGCAAAGTGTGATCAGCGTCTCAGTTGTTGGCAGCCAGCTCCCCGTAAAGAAATCCTCAGGGAGCGAGCAGAGTAAATTAATGGTGTTTTCCTAAGATAGGGACTCGCATGTGGCGCATCCACTTTCTCGGCAATTATGACAAAACGTGATGTATTTTCCCCAACTTTAATAATATGTAAAGGACTGGTGTCACTGCATGTACAGAATATAATCCTTAAATCCTCTTAATGTTTTCTCTTTGACAGGAAACATAACAAGAAGCCTACACTGGGAGTATTTCCCTGCAATGGAAATTTCACATGAAACCATTAGGTACTGCAGGTTACTGGGAGACACAGGGTTTTGTGGTTGCTATTTGCTAATGATATCCAGGCTTGTTATAGATGATAAACTGGTACCAGAAACTCATCTTTATTCAGCCTGGATTTTAGGTCAGTAATTGACGATAACTGCATAAAGAATCCCATTTTGTACTAAAGGGGCACTTAAAGAATGCAGACCTCTGCTAATGGCCAGCCAGTAGGGATATGAATAGCAGCAGTGATTACTAATCACTGCACATTATTTGGGCTGGGTGTGCACTATTAGCTTTATCAGCACTGTTGCTGTTGTTAGCATCGTTAGCACCACTGACAACGTGGCGTCATTGCGGAAGCGTAACACCCACCCTCTGTTTACAGCCCGGGTCGTCCCAGTGGCTGTCAGCTAACCCCCATTAACACTGTTAGCTCTGTCAGCACAGTTGCCATTGTTAGCACTACACTGCTAGCAGCCACCATTTTGGCTCAGCCACCTCATATTTGCTCATGACGTCTGATAGCTGAGTGCAATCCCGGCCCAGACTATAAATGTCATACATTGCAACGTGCAAAATATCTTATTTACCCACCCTTTCATTTGGATCTATTTGCAAATGTAATGAGTTTTTCCTTTGCTTCCATGCTGCGCCCTTGCAAAAACGTTTTGTGAAAATTGGGCCTGTAGATTTTCCGTAATCCTGCTGACAAACAGACAAACTGAAATTAATACATGACCTTCTCAGCAGAGGTCATAAAGACAGGTAACAGAATATAAGCCGATATATTTCAATTCATACATTCAGGATGGTTAAATTTCTAATGTAAGTGTTTACTTTACTTCCACAAATACAAACAAGAGAAAAAGGTGTAAGAGGAGTAATCACTATCACAGTAAATCATTTTGCGTAGATGAACCCTAAAGACCTTCCTCTGAGTGCCATCTTGTAGCTCACATGTGTGGCTTTGAGTCAGGCTGTTCTCATAAACGTTTTGTACATTTTCCTATGAAAAGTAATGCAGCTAAATTCGTACAAATCACACATAATCATGAGACTGTAATTCATGCATAACCCGTGTGTTTTGGAAGGCTGCAATCATGTGGCCAATGTGTTGATGGGAGTAAATGAGGAAGCGGTGCCAAGCGATCTGTTCAGAGGCAGGTTGGGGGGACTGTCCCCAGGAGATACACTTTCGGAACCGTAAAAAGTTTGAGTGAACTCTGAGTCATTTTAAGATACATCCTCACCATATTCCTTTTCCTAAACCTAACCACAATAACGTTATGCTAATTACATAACATAACAAAGTATGTAATATCATTCATGGGGTGCTAAATTGTAGCATATTGTACAAACTGCTGTGTGTGCATTTTTGTAGGATATTATGAGAACGGTTCTATGAGGATACATTGAATAAAAAATCTCAAAAGCTGTTGGACCAATTTCCATAAAATCTGCTTTAGATATTCATGTTCTCCAAGAACTTTGTTGTGTGTTGATGGTTTTTCATTGCACATCACTGCCAGATTGAAATGTAAATTAGAGCAATTCTTTACCTGTTTTCAGATACCTGCAAACTGATATTAATAAGATATTGTTACAGACCATTTGATGCTTACAGTTGATATTTAGATAAAACTTGTGACTTATTGGATCATGCTAGTAGTACAAGTCATGCAATATATCTAATGTGTGACTTAAAGATAAATTGGAACTCCCTTTGTTGTCCAGAGAATATGTTTGAAGTATGGTACTCGTTTAGCTACTTGTATTGACCGTGTCTGTATCCGTGCCTGTACGCTTTAGTGACCATAGTCTCATTGCAATGTGCATTATGATGTGTTATTTAGTGTTCTGTGCTGTGTAGTGTGCTTGTATACTTTTGTATTGTCACTGTGACTGTGTATACCTTGGGGAGAACAGCTACTGCAATGCAAAGCTAATGAGGATCCTAAAAAACTAACAACCAAACAAATAAACTGACATTACCGTCAGCCTCAGCTGCACTTTGTGTTTAGTGCTAATTAGCTAATGTTAGCATGCAAACATGCTAAACTAAGATGGTGAACAGAATAAACATTATACCTACTAAAAATCTGAATTTAACATCATAATAATAATAGTAATAATAATAATAAATTTTATTTGAAGGCGCCTTTCTTGGCACTGAAGGACACTGTAGAGCGGCTTAATGCTCTGCTCCCCATGGTGGTGAGACGGGCAGAGGGAACAGACAGGTGTGTGAAGGAAGAGGATCTGAGGGTGAAACGAAGGAGTTATCAATAGTGAGAGAAAAGCTGTCGGTTTTGGATACAGTGGATTTGGTGCCAATGAGGAGAACCTTGGTTTTGTTACTGTTTAATTTAAGGAAGTTTAGGGTGAACCAGGTTTTTATTTCAGTGATGCAATTAGTGAGGGAGGTGGGCGGGAGAGTGGACGAGGGTTTAGTGGTGAGGTAGAGCTGGGTGTCATCAGCGTAACAGTGGAAGTGAATGTTAAATGTGCGGAAGATATTGCCGAGGGGAGGGAGGTAGGTGATGAAGAGGAGGGGCCCCAGGACAGAGCCCTGGGGCACACCTGAAGTGACGGAGGAAAGGATGGATTTAAAAGACTTGAGTTGAATGAACTGAGTGCAGTAAGATGAGGTAAGATGTGAACCAGTCTAACGGAGTGTGGGTGATGACAATGGAGGACAGCCTGCTGAGGAGGGTGGTGTGACAGATGGTATCAAAGGCTGCACTCAGGTTGAGGAGGATGAGGATGGTGAGGAGTCCAGAATCAGCTGCCATAAGGAGGTTGTTGGTGATTCTGATGAGTGCTGTTTCAGTGCTATGGAGTGGGCGGAAACCGGACTGGAACTGTTCATACAGGTTATTATGGGATAAGTGAGAATGGAGTTGGGAAGCAACTGTTTTTTCGAGGATTTTGGAGGTGAAGGGTAGATTGGAGATAGAATGGAGGTTGTTGAAGTTGGAGGGGTCGGCGCCAGGTTTTCTCAAAATTGGGGTAATGGCGGCAGTTTTGAACATAGTCTATGTAAGCATGTTACCACGTGTTTGATGCTTAAAATTTTCTGGGAAAGGACCCCCAAACCCCCGTTACATATGTGCTCTTCCCAATATTGCCTTGCATGTTAGCATGCTGTCATTAGCATCTAACTCGAAGCCTAATTACTGTCTCACTGAGCTGTCGGCGTGGCTGCAGATTCTTGGTCTTATCCATGCTTCCACTGGTATCTATCTCTTCTGTCTCGTGACTCATATTCTACTTTTTCACCAACGTGTCATGAGCTGCTTTAGATTTCAATTAAGTGTGTTGGATTAACAAGCCAGAGGGAAATTTCCAGAATGCTTAACAGCTCAGACTTTCACTTTCTAAACGTAAGCTTCTTAGAAAGTTAGTGTGAAGAGTGAAAACTCCTGCTGCTTGTTGAAGTTTGTTTAGCATTTTAAAAACTAAAGATGATGCTTTGTGTGAATATTACACGCTGTACATACTCTCTGATTGGTCCTGCTGAGTTACAGACAACAATTACTGTACTCCTGCAACCTATCTTTATGCCAAGGCAGCAATTACATCAAGCATGATGAAGAGCACAAAAGGTGGACAAGGTGCGTGTGCAATTACGCTTTTATGCTGCGTCGCACAACACGCACTGATGCGTGAGGTCACCGAGCTTAGCAATCACACATGACACAGATTCTCACATTCACGGCCGCTGAAGCAGAACAACGCTGGTGTTATGTTGCCATGAGGAGCAGTGAGATGATAATGTGACAAGAAAAATACAGGCTTCTGGAGTTCGTGTGAAGCAGCTGTGACCTTTAGCTCCGTCATGTAATGCACCTGAAAGAGCTGAATCTGTAATTAACAACTCGCCTGCTCGGATCTGTGTGTGGGGATTATAAACAAGAGACTTTGATGGCTTTTATGCCGCTGCTGTGAGTGGTTGAACTTATCAGAACATCCTTTAAAACAATCACAGCTCCAAACACCAGAAGCAGAAACAAGAACTTTTTGATTATCCAGTCAGCAGAAGACAAAAAGTGCTGGTCCACACACTGAAATCTTCACCCTCTCTAGTATCTATTGATTCAGTTAAAAATAAACCACTCCTAAATGTGAAGATACTTGTTCCACTTCTTTCTGGCACCTTCGTTTTCTGTCAGCCGTCACTGCAAATCACAATCACAGATATTGTGTTTCTTGGTTGCAAAGATCCAAACTGCACATTGAAAGGTGATGTTTGGGCAATCTGAGGGACAGGCTGACGGCTTTCTTCACACACTTGCAGTGAGTTAGGTACAATCTTTGGTTAGAAATAGAAGCAGAGTCACAAGAACAAAAAGCAGCCGCAGCGTCAGAGAGCTAAACTGTGAGTTTCTATGAGCCACTTAACAAGACAAGGTCGAAGTCTAGTATGTGATTGGACCGTGTATGAAATCCTAGAGGGCTTTTAGTTTGAAACAGGAAGCTGCTGGCAGATACCAAGTCAGGGTTGCACTTTCATTTTGTGTTTTTTTTTTAATCTCAGCAAGATGGTTCCTGGTTTGAACCCAGGCTGGAAGGTTCGAACCCTGGGTGGAGTTTGCATGTTCTCTTCATGTCAGCGTGGGTTTCCTCCAGGTGCTCCAGCTTCCTCCCACAGTCTAAGGACATGCAGGTTAATTGGCAACTCTAAATTGTCCATAGGTGTGAATGTGAGTGTGAATGGTTGTCTGTCTCTGCGAGCGTTTAGACACACAGAGCCGGATTGGCGAGTTGATCCGAGGTGCCCAGTTTTCCGCCTCATAGGGTAGACATATTGGCTGAACCTTTCTGGTTTAAAAAAAAGAACGAGGCAGCCTTCCGCCACGGGAGGGGCTGTTGATGACGCCACACGTGCGACCCACTGGCGTTGGATAAACAGCAAACAGCTGATAGCAGGAATTAGTGAGCAGCTAGTAGCAAGAGGGAAACTCAAACCTGACAGACACTGTAAAGATGAGCAACTGGGGAGACAAGGAATTGTGCTGGGATAGGCTTCAGCCCCCGAGACACCCTAACAACATTAACAGTTACGGACAATAATTGAATGAATGTTTTTTCTGTTCACTATCACATTCGAGTCACCAGAATAAAATGTTGGCACTGTACATTCCTGCAAACCACAGCTATGATTTGTACGTTTCATAACTATCATATCAACGTTTCCAAAGTGATGTGATTCTGATTACTTGTATATGAGCTGGCATTGTCAGATGAGGCAGAGGGGATTGTGGATAACGTGATGCCTAAACAAGTTGGCTGCCAAGCTACACACCACTGTTTGAGACCAACAAAACCAGTTGTTTTCTAGCAAGACATCAGCAGCATTTCCTTCAATGATTGTGCCACTAAAATTGTATATTTCATGCCAAAACATGATCTTTTCCTAACCGTAACTGAGTGGTTTATGGGCCTACATAATCACGTTAACCAGTGTTGCTGGAAGTTTCAAGGTATCTACGACAAAATAATGTCCAAATGTCACAGGAAGTACAATGCCAACATTTATTTTGGCAATTTGATTTGATTATCAAATGATCAAACTTGCATATGGTCTATCTAAATAAGTGTATCATTACAGTAGTGTTTCATCAAGTAGGGTTATCTTATTTTGATAGCAGATACTCAAATCAAACTATGTCAAACAACCCACTTATGGAAAAAATGGGTTAATAAAACAATAACCTGACTTTTTTAAAAGTTAAAGAAACAATAATTCTGAAAAATAACATTAATGAGGGGTCATTAAGGATACTTTTGGGGAATGAGCTATCTGGAATATGAAATGCTGATATATTTTTGTCTTAACAGTATTCTAAAAAAACTGACCATCTGCACCACTTCTGACCTACTTCTGCACCCAAGGGGTAGATTTCTTTTATTTTTTTCAAAAGTTTAACACTGCAGCTGTACTGTAGCTGCTGCCGCCCACACTCTGACTAAAAAGTGATCTCCCGAAAGTGAAAAACAACCAGTGAGACATTCAGTGGCACAAAACATATGTCAAAATCCAAAACTGGTGCATCATCACCAATTGATATTTCAGTCATCGAGCAGCTGCATGTGAAGATCTTAACGGAGAAAGCGTTCTTTGTTTCAAACAGCAGCAGCAGACAATACGCTTTGATGAGTGAGTCAGCAGCTCGCAGCAGAGAAAGTACCCTGCAATAGAAGCCAAAGTCAAGTTCGGAGTAACTTTGCGGTGGATTTGGCAGGCTGGTCTGACGCCGGGGAGGGAACAAGGGCGCCTGGTCTGATCCATCTGTCTCTGGATCGGGTCATCCAAAAAATCTGAGGGAAAGATGGTGGATGAGCTGACAGGAAAGAAGGCATGGGGGCCTTCACTGGCTGCCAACTTGGCTCCACACAGCAGCAGTGGAGTGAAACACATCTGTGTATCCATGTGGTCATTTTCACTGACACGGCAAAGAGGAGGATGATCAACAGTATTCACGGTTTACTTCTCCAGTCTGGTTCTTAGAAGAAGAAAAACCCCAGTGTTGCTGCACTGCATCAGACATTAGCAAAGCATTTTGAATATTAAATATATATGAGATGATTAATGCATATGCTTGGTATTTCTGAGCGAGGGCTCCATTAATTAACCCCCACCCCCGTTAGCAAGTGTATCGGCTGCTGGTGGGTGTTGAGTTGCAGATGGCAGGGGAGCTTCGGGAATCTGATGCGAGCTATTTGGAGCTGCTGCGTCGGCGAGGTTGCGCTTCCTCTGCGTTCCCAGGTCTTCATGGGAGCTGTAAGGTTTCACAGGAAACCAATAAAGTGGTGCTGGATATAAGAGGCTTGAAAAGTTTCTATAGAAACTGTAGATTGGTGTAGAGGAAGGATTCATGTCGCTGTCGAAGAGGACCTTTTCTTTCTCTAATGAAGCTGACACTGTCCAAGGTCCAGATGGCTTTGAACCGCAGGGTTCTCCAGGGAATCTATCTGTTGAACAGAGACACCGCTGTGATATTTCAAGGGCCAGTTTTGGAGTTTGTGTGGGATGGTTCGCAATGGTGAGAAATGCTTGAGAAGGAGCCATTTTTATACAAAGTCAAATGTCGTCATCATGAAGATAGAACATGTTTTGTTTAATGAAAAACTACAAGCAGCTCGCAATAGATGTTGTTTGTCTGTACAGTAATGAGCTTAATCATATTTACATTCCCAGGATCTGTGTTTATCTTTCAACTGCTCGTCCAATGAACGGTTTTTGTTTCAGCCTTTGCAGTGGCAGATCGCAGGGCAACAGTATATGGTACATAGAAGTGGTTACACCAGCCTGTTCTCATTTCCAAGTCGTGAAATGTTGCCACTTTGTCAGTGTTTTCGGCGTCAGACCCTTGACGCCAAAAGCCAACTTTCACGGGCAGCATATCATTCAATGGTGTCTGTTTGTAGTGCAACCGGATAGAACCTTGTGCGGTGTTATGATACACAGATGGGCAGGGCAAGTTCATATTGCAGCCAGACGGCACCTGTCTCAGTGGCATGATACGCTACTGGACTGTGTCAGTTTGAAGCACTGCCGATAACGATGTGATATAAGGAGCTGGTCGGTCCCTATAGGGCAGGTGGGAGGGGTGGTGCATGGGTCCAACAAACCCCATACTCTCTGATTGTAGGCTGATCAGTGGTTCTGTCACTTGAGCAGAGACCTACAAATAATGTACGTTTCCACTACTACCACAGAGACTCAGAGACTTTACCTTTGAGGAAACATTTAAAGATCCAATATTACTGATTCCGCTTTAATGTTTTCCTCAAAAGCCTCAAAAATATACAGTAACTCTTCAACGGTTACATAAAAATTGATTCTACCGCCAACTTGCTTATTTGCATGAAGAAGACATTAAATAATCAAGTCAGTCATCAATTTCTCAAAGATTTGATAATGTGTGATGCAGCAGTGTGTGTGTAAAACATGTTCATTTATTTCAGTCCTTTAAAGCAGAGTGTGTAGTTGAATGTGTAGAGACAGGTTTTACATGTTTAGCAGTGATAGAGCGGAGGTAAAGGTTTCTGTGTGGCTGCTGAGGTCTGTGCCTCTGGGAGCCGGCCAGCTGCTCAGCACAGGTCAAAAACAGGTCTTGACCTTGACTTTGATGACTCAACAACAGCCTATCAGCTCTGATCTGTAATGACCTTTAACCTGCTTCAGTTTGACCCCGCAATATTAACTGATAGATGGCGGAACTGTACTGTGATTTGTGCCGAAGCTTTATCGTCTCTTCAAGTGTGACCTGGTTAAAAGGTGCAGTTGTGTGATGACTTTTGTTACACGTTGCATCATCGCTGTCTTGAAATTAGTGTTTTGACCTGTGTCATATTCTTCCCATAATAGCTGTTCACCCAGTAAAACACAAAGTTACTGTATGTTTGCTCATTCAACCAAAGTACAAATTAGAATCGCAGCATGACACTGAGGAAACCCTTTCTCTTGCCAAGACGAGGGCTCCATTAAAAGGCTTGCTGCTACATTAACCTTCATCTGAACCCCGCCTACTGGAAAATGCATTTTGATGGGAAACATAATTGCTGCCTTTTCTTACACTGGTGGAAGTGCTATGTTTTTGTACAGCATAGGGAAGTGTCATGGTGGATAGGAAGGGAGAAGTCAGGTGGAAGGGAGAGAGAACATATTGAACACAGCACCAGAACTTTTTTCTATTGCTATTTTGTTTATGAACTGTTTTATTGTTTTACTATTTGTATTTGTTTTAACCCCTGCATGAACAAAATCAGTTTCCTCTGGGGATGTACCAACTGTTGGTCGATCATTATTGGTGGAGATGGTCCTCAGTGGCTGATGTTTTTCTCTTGTGTCACATAAACTCTGCGCTGGCTAAGAAGCCGGGCTTGAGACTAACAGTGTCCTGTCATCCTGGGAACAACAGAAATGTGTCTGGGATGAAACACAGATCTATTCCAGGACGCCTGAAGCACAAATGGATGTTTAAATGACATTAGGGAAAACTGATTTATTGCGTTAGTCCGACTAAAACTTTTACATGACACATAAACATTTTAGTTTAAATAAAATCATATTAAATCAAATTCCTTAATTACTCCTGCATGTATACAGTCAATCAGACCTAAATTGGCCAAGGGTCTCTGAGCATGCTCCGTAGTGTCTGCCCCAGGCTTTGACCCGGATGTCTAATAACATTAAATGCTATTACGAAGAAGAAGCCAATAACAACATAGTGAAATCTATTTCCAGAATCGTGCATTTTTGGATGGACGAGGAGACACAGTTGATGCTGTGTAAGCTAAATGAATGAATTACAATGTAATGGTGGTCTGAATAAGTCACAAAATTTGTTGCTTGACTCCTTTTTAGAAATAGAGTTGCTAAGAGGGACTGAAAAGTTGCGAGTTTAGCGTGAAAGTTGCCAAGTTGGCAACACTGCAACTGGCACTAAACACAAAGAACGGGAAAGAATAAGAAAGAAGAAGAATGAGAAATTAGTTTTGCAGGTATTTGGTCATAAAACAATTTCGATCAGGAAACAGAAGAATGAAGCAGGGATAATATTTAATGCAGAATACAAGTGTACAGATCAACAGATGAAGATTTGACAGAAGTCTTTGGTACTACACCAGAGGTAGAGTGACATCTGAGACGCAAGATAAATCCCCCCATGGTGGCTGATGACTCTGAGGCTGCTGACTGCTGTGGCTGATGAATCTGTAAGACTTGGGGTCTCATTCATGAAACATGAGCAGAAGGAATTTGAGTGTAAACTGTTCGCAGACGGAAATCTATGTACATGTCTGCATTCATCAATATTTTAGTAGCTCCGATCTTTTCGTAGCTACTAACAAAATCTACTCCTGCTCCTGACCACTCGTAGTGCTTGTGTAAATGTAGTAAAGCACATAAATATTGCTTGTCACTATTGGAAATTACAATTTTAATTCGTATTGCGCTCTGTTATGTAGACAATACACAGATGCCTTTGAAACACGTAATCTAAACATGACAAAATATTAAAAATATAACACATTTAGTTAAAGTAGTTGGCAATTAGCAGGTTTAAGATCCAGATTAGGTTCATGATTGTGAATTATCTATGTAAATCGACTCAATAGATTACAGGTTCTTTTTACATGTTGAAAGTTGATAATAAAAATATAGGCTAATTAATAAAACCACAAAAAGGTTGTAAACCTTATGGTCATTACCATATCTGGGTCACTCAGGTGCTGTCAATTCTAATTAAACGTCCCACAATATAAAAGGCCTTCAGTCTTAGTTAATGGTAACAATGGCTGAACTTGCACTTCTGCATGATTTGGCGCAAGGTGCTATTTGGTGAGAAAGGCATTTCAGGGATAGGGCAGATGTGTTGGCTGAGAGTGATGAACGGTTGATTAGGCGTTTCCGACTACCGAGACCAGTTCTGTTGCATTTAAGCAACATTTTGGAGCCTAATCTGACAAAGCCAACAAAACGAAGCCATGCCATCCCTGCACATGTACAGGTGCTCTCTGTTCTTGGTTTTCTGGCCACAGGGACCTTCCAACGGGAGATTGGTGACAGGTCTGGCATTTCCCAGCCAACTATGAGCCGCATCCTCCCTGCAGTGCTCAAAGGTATCATCACACTAATGCCAGCGTACATTCAATTTCCCTATGGTGCACAACGGCAGGTAGAGGTGATGCAGGGATTCAGGGAGATTGGAAACATGCCAGGTGTCATCGGTGCCATAGACTGCACACACGTACGCATCAAGGCTCCATCAGGTGATGCATTTGCTTACATAAACCGGAAAAACTTTCATTCTGTGAATGTGCAACTGATGTGTGATGCTAAGTGTGTGCTGTTAAACGTTGTGGCACGATGGCCTGATGGGACGCATGACAGCTACATCCTGTGCAATAGCGCAGTTGGCATGCGTTTGGAGGATGGAGCTGTGAGGGACTGCTGGCTTATTGGTAAGAATATAGCCTGCCTAAAATTGCATACATTTATATGTAGACACTTACCCTTCTGTATCCAGAGGGGACAGGGGTTACCCACTGACGCCGTGGCTGATGACCCCACTGACCAACCCGCAGGCACCACAGTAGCTGGCATATAATGAGGCGCACGCTGCTACTCGGGCCGTTGTAGAGCGCGTTGTAGAGCACGATGGATGTGTTTGGACAATAGAGGTAGCACCCTTCTTTATGCACCCACGAAGGTGTGTCAAATAATATTGGCCTGCTGTGTCCTGCACAACGTGGCCATTAAACAGGGTCTTCCCCTGCCTGAAGTCCCCAATCCAGGAGAACGTGTACCTGTGGAACCAGCTCTTGTACCTCGAAATGCGGCTGCTATACGGACCCGCCAGGACTTAGAGCGATTTTAAGGGACGTGTTGCTTAGACTGAATAAGCTATGAACATTTTAGGCAAAAAAAGGCATTCTTTGCAAAAAGTTATTTTCATTTGTTTTGTTTTATATTTATATCCAACATCCTGTTTCAGTAGGCTACACAGTTCATTTTAATGTCATGCTCTTGATAAATGTATAAAAATAGGCTAGAGAGTAGCTTGATTATCTTGTTTCAAGTGTTTTCCCAGGATAACCAGATATCACACAATACTGACATAATTATATTTTTGAGGGCGCAAAAGTGCCTCGCAGATTTCTTTCAAGCTTGTGTTTATTTCTTGTAGGGATGTGTTAATTTGCTGAATTGCTGTAAGTAAGGCCTCTTGATTTCTCAGGACCTCATCCGTAAGGACAGCCGGATCACAGCGTATTCGGCCTCGGTGCCTGGGTTCAGCAGGGGCAGCAGGTGTTGGAGCCACAAAGGAGCACGCGCCAGCTGAAAAAATTAATTGAGATCATTTGAATGACTAAATTTGAAAAATGTTTAATTTACGTCGACTGCAGACTGAATTATTTGCAGACCTTTAGGCTATTAAGATTCAAATAATTTGAAGATGATGCATACAAAACTGCTGTAGGCTATATGTTATCCGTATCATTTGTTAAAATAAATGTTAAATAGCTCTACATTCCGACAGCCATCACTGATTAAGAGTTAATCCATTATGCACAAAACATCTTTGGGTTCCCGCTCCCACTTCATTCAAAAACTGAATAACCAAGAACTGTATTTAAAATGAGGAGCAGTAAGATGATAGGCTGACAGAGAAGGTGTGTTGCTGGGCTTTTGGTTGGTTGTGAATCAGCTGAAAAAAGGCTGATGACTCCACTGACAGACCCAAACTATGACACCTAGAGACAGAGAGTGTATGTGTGCAAGGAGTGAATGGCAGGGTGAGAAAGAAAAGAGTATGAAAAGTATTCCTGACTGAACCTTTGCAAGACAAATTTAAATTTGGACCAAATGATGGCGGTGGATGAAAAGTTAGTGCATCTCCAAAGTTGGTATTAAATCTCTGAGGACCATAAATGTCTGGACAAAAGTTGTTCAGCAGTTTACTGACAGAGTGAAAACACCATCCATAAAACTCTCAATAAACCTTTCACACAAAATGTCCTCGCTGTTACAAATCAGTAGAATATAAACATAAATTATAGCTGACAGGATTGTAGTTAACATGTCAGACTTGCTTTAGTTTAGTATTTAAGACGCTGCAGAAACCAGTCACCAACACAAATTGCTCTCTCAAACATTATCTTTCAGTGTGTCTCCTCACTGAGACCCACAGAGCACAGATCAGGATCTATTGTTCTCTTCCTGCTCTTTTGTCAGAAGCCAAACCTTCAGTGCAACTGTGCAAACCAACTGTGATCCACAAGCTGGGCGGTCTGAATAAATCAGGGGAAACATCTCCCATCATTGTGTTGCCGGGCAGAATGCAATTAGAGACAAGGATGCTGAACATAATTGGGTGTGACACATGTTAATAGCCTTTCATTTAGACAAATTTGGATCCACAGTCTAAAGCTGGACGACGGAGCAGACATCGAAGTGGATGCTCTTGGAAAACAACAAGTCATTATGTTGCAGCGCGAGCGCCTGCTGCCAAAACGCGTGTGAAGTCACCGCCAAAGGAGCGCGCAGACTGATTGCTTCCTCACAAAAATATGAACCAGACGTTTATCAGTGCGCTTGCATCTCTGTCAAGGCTTGGAAATTGCATTTGTTTAAAATTTGAAGGGAGCACTCGCTGTGAATTACGGCTATTCTTTGTTGCAATAAAACCAGCAGAGGTTTGATGAATGAGGCATGGCTTTTATAGGATAAACTGCAGAGGCATTTAGAGAGTCAACCCGAAGAGAAAATTATCCCAGTGCAGATAAAGCTTTTCAATAGAGCGGCGCAGCTAACAGGAAAGAGAGCACAGACTGTTTCAGAGGGCAGGTGAGCTTTCACCCAGGGAAAGAAAGAGCTGAGCAAGCAACACAAAGAACAACCGGTGTGTATTCAGAGAGAAAAACATTTCAAGAAGATTCCCATATCCCATACCTCTCTGAAAACAGGTTTAAGGACGGAAAAACCACTGATACCAGCAGAAAAAACTCCTGGAGAGCACGCAGAGCTGAAAGACTGCCGCCTGCTTTACGATTCATGCTGCAGCACTGATTCAACTCCATTCACGCTGTGCTGGAAAATTATGTGTCTGACCCAGTGAAGCTACAATAAAGGCAGTCGGCTCTCTCCGCTGACTTTATCCACGCAGGAAGCATTGATCTTTATACAGAGATTTCCCCATGCTCTTATCTCCTGGATTTCATAGATATTACACTTGTTGCTCCGACAGAGACGATGCCATTGAAGCCACGTGTGTGGTTTGGATTTCACAGGAGGAAAGCCGATTTGAGGAAATAAAGAAGACTTCAATTCATCCTCAAAGGCAACGTGGACGAGAAGTCCAGTTATAATATTAAGAAGGAGGAGACTGAAATAAATTGTGTTTGATGTACATGCTGTTACAGTTTGATATTATTTGTTGTTCACCCTTGAGATTGAATTAATTAAATGACTTACTCTGTCCAAACATGCATTTTAAATGTTAAGGAATAAAACCATTAAAGTAACACTTTTGTTTAAAACCCTTATTTAGCATTACCGAGAAAATAAACCAGCTCCAAAGAAGTAAAAAAACAGCCCAGTTGCAAGAAGACAATCATGGCTTTGTACGTTTCTGCAAACCAAGTTAGCTTATGTTACATTTCTACATTTCATACGTATCATATCAATGTTTCTGCAGTGAAGTATAAGAGCTGACATTGTCATCAAGAAGTGGAGGGGATGGTGGATGGTGCTTCACCCAGGTGAGACGTGTGCCAAGCTGCAGACCACTATTCAAGACCACGAAACTGTTTTTTTATCGAGTCACCAGTGCTTAATTTGGACTGGAACGTGCTGGCACGCACACCAGGATCTTTTCAGAAAAGGCCCTGGTGTGCTCCCGAACCAATTTGCATGGGTCTAGAACTTTTCACATTTAAAAAATATAATAAATGGCTGCAAACTTTATGTAGGCCTACCTACATTGATTTAAAGTTGTTGTTTTTTCCCCAAATGGCTCCTAATTACTAATTTGGCACTTTCAGAGATTAGACAGCAATAAAATCCAATCGCAAAATGTCTCGTGAACTCAATAGTCCCATTCAAGGTTCTGATTGGTTCACACTCACATCATCTGTCAGAAGCCACTCATTTTAAAAACAAAAGATATATATAGCTATATATATTTAGCTGTAGCCTAAACGTCAGTTACGTGGGCACTGGGTAGTTCTCAAAAGTGCCGTGCTACGGATGGACGAGTCAGTGAGGCGGCTCAGGTGTCGCTTAGAAAAGTGTTCCCCCACTTTTGGAGCTACTTCTAATGTCACAAATTAAGCACTGGCTGTTAAAATAAACATTCAAAACATGAGCTGTCTGACTGAACTGTGTTTGGAGCGGCTTTTAGGTACCACATGTGGGTGTTTTTTTAGGGACCAGTCCTTATTTTTTCCACCGGGGATACTGCCACAAAAAGACAGGAGGACATCGCCAGACTTGTTTTTAGTTACCAAAACTAGGTATTTTAAGTCAAAGTATGATCTTTTCCTCACCATAACCAAGTGGGTTTTGTGCCTAAACATGACCATATATTAACCGCGGTGGTGTTGAAACATAAAGAAATGCTTTGTTTCCTGCCACGATAGTGCTAAGAACCCAGAGATAGCTGGGTTTCTTGTTAGGATAATGCAGTAATAACACAGCAAGTGAAAACAGGTGCAGAGATATGTGGTTGTTTTCTTTTGACACACCATAACCAAATTAAATTTTGTGCCTAAACCTAACCACATGTTAACCAGTGTTGGGGAAACGTTTCATCATGTCCGCTACATAATAATGTACAAAATGATTTGCAGAAACAACATTTTTTTCTGGCGATTGGGTTGCCAGAAAATGAACAAAATCATATGCTGGGATTCCTGAGTTACTGTCCCATGACTTTCAGGTGAGGTAAAACATATTACATGGCTCCCCCCATGCAGCCATTAAATGTAAAGTTGGAGTAAATGGAGTAAAGATAAAACCACCATACTTGTTGTGCATCTTTGCTGAGACCAAAATAGTTGAATAAGTAAACAGAAACTGCATTATTTATGTCAGTGAGTCGTGACCAATTATGTCTGTTTACTTTCACATTTAAGTTAGGAGGTATTTTTGGAGGATAATTAGACGACGTAAAAGCACATTTTAAAAAAATATATTCATGAGAATTAATCAGCTTTACCTGGAGAAATGTATGAACTTAACATAATTTAAATATCTGTGTGTAATCCTCCACAGTTCTGAGACACATCACTAAATTAATATCAAGGGTTGTGGGCACTACCCCCACATATTGCTAATGTGCTATCATCATTAATCTCTCACCACTAGTCCCCTGTTTATGATTCAGGGACGGAGGCCAAATTGTTTTTTTATCTGCACATAAAAAACGGAGCCAAATTTATATTGCTGCGTGTCTCACATAACACAACATGACTGCTGCTGTTTTCTTACCTGTGAGAAAGTTGCGTTTGGAGTTTTGTACTACAGATCTATGAGCCCTGTGAAATGAAGGTATAAAATATTCATATAAACCTGAGATTCAGTCACTTTACAGCCACTTTATGCTTTAGTTTTATCTCCCATTTTCTGGACTAATACAACTCCCAGCCTGGATTTATTTTTATTTATACAGCACTGTTCAAAACAGGGTTGCAAAGAACTTCAGTGAGGCCAAATAAACAACCGTGTTGCCAGAATGAATGCTGGCACTGTATGTTTCTTGATTGAAATGGTGGCTGAGGTGGGCTGGGGATAATAAAGCAGAGCAGGCAGAGGCACTGAAGACAGAGTAGTCCAAATCTGAAGCTGAAGCTGGCATGGTGAACGTGAGACACACAAATTGAGCTTCAAAAGACAAAGTGTCAAAAAATCAGAAGCTGGACTTGATGTCTGTACCACAGAGGAGCCGGGGTTTGATACTGCAGTGGCTTGATTGGTGATGAGGTTCGGGTGTGCAGGTTGCCTGTAAGGCATTGCTACAGTCTCGGAGTCAGATCCATCCCTCGATCTTCCATCCCCACATACGCACTAATGTTGGTGGAAAAGGATGTAGGCGTCACACCATCCAGCATCCCCTCCACCTCCTGAGGACAAAGTCAGCTCACATGCTTGTACATCATCACTTTAGACACATTAATGATACATACAAATGTAATGTGTCAGTTGCAGAAATGTATGGCAACATTTTTCTCTGGTGACTGGGCTGAATCAAATCAATGTTACACAGCTAAAAAACAGCTTTGAATGAAAGATGAGATAATCCTTTATTAGTCCCACAGCAGGGAAATACGTACAGTACCATCACAGCAGCAAAGGTGGTAGTGTAAACAAGAAGCATCAGTAAATACAAAGAAAGTAATACAGTAAGGATGCATCTGTAAAAACACAGATCAGTCTGATAAGTAAAGAGTAAAAAAAAGCAAAATATTCAAGCAAAAATGTCCAAAAATAAAATCAGAAGCAGAAAAGGAAAACATGAAACACAACTAATAATTTCAAATGACTTAACTGAATCTGAAAAGCCTGGTTTTCTCACAGTGTTTTCCAGACCTGAAGAGCAGTGAGAACAAAAGCTGATAGAGAAACTCCCCAGCTACTCAGCAGTACACGCACTGTACGGCCAGACCATAGAGTGCTTTTGAAATCTGCTTAACAACAAAAGGACCGAGGAGACAAAACAAAACAACTGAGGCTAAAAAGCCTCGTTCAATAGCCAAAACCAATAACAAAACACTCTCCGTACTCCAGTGTTAAACACAGAGACATATTTCCTCTTTGTTTAATGTTTCTGTTTCATCTCTGCTCCAATTAACTGTCTCACCTGTGTGGAAACTATTTTGCTGTGTTGTTCCTGACGTTCCAACAGAGGTCACAGATCACTTAAAGCCTCTTTAAGATGAGGTTCAGACTGTATTTACAGCAGCAGCATAGAGGAGAGCGATGCAAACACACCGTCAACAGTTTTGCCTCTGAGCAGCTCCCCCGCACCCATGGTGAATAAATGGACGAGTTGCACATTAAACACATTTGTTTCCCTCATGCTGGTTGCTCTGCATTTAAAATGATTACAAACTGTGATTATTTTTTTTCTGGCCTTTATTCAGCGGCGAGGTTTGCTGAGCAGGCACGCTGCTCGGCTCCATGCACATAAATTAAATTCACTCACAGGAAGCTGCCCTGTGCAACACCACTCCTGTATTGATTTGAAATCAGCTGTCGTGAAAACTTATCTGACATCATTTACATGTGATATTGAACTGAATGGTTTTACCTCTGTTACTTCTTTATTTAGAAAGACAGATACTTCACTTAAACACAATCTATTCTCTGTTGAGCTCCTGTATTGAACATCATTACTTGGCAGCTCTGGATTGATTGTCTATTTGTTTTAAGACTATTTAAAAGCATCTATAATCAATAGTTTTACATTAATAATGGATCAAGTGACACTCTGTGATAAACCCACAGAGAATTATCAGCACGACACAGCTTTAAATCATCCTCCAGCTCACTGTTTGTTTGTCAGGACGCTCTCATTAGTGTCATTAATTATTGGAAGATTAAGAATTTACCAATAGCATTTAAGGAAGAAGATATCTGGCTTTTTAATCTATTTACTTTTTTATTTTTTTTATTTTAGCCTATGTCACATATCAAAATGGAAAAGCTTATGGCGGAAGAACTACGTAGCCAAAGTGGATGTACGGGGCTTCATTTGAAAGGTCACATCTTCTAGTCTTTGGAGAGGCTAGTTCACATTACATGATTTTCACCCTGATTTTGCGTCGTAATCTTTTGAGTGTTCATACCTGGCGACGTGTGTTTCTGTCAGCGGGAGTCTCACCAACTGCGTTACGACCTGTGTGCACACCACAAGATATCTCCACGAGCCCTCGCCGACAGAGCCCCAGATAACACGGTGATGTCACCAAACTTGGAGACGACACATCATAAAGGATATTCTTCCTAGTGTTGAATCAGATCTGCCTCCAGGGCCTGGGTCCAAACACCACGCGCTCCCCGTGATCCTGTGGACGCCGCCATTGTTGTTGTTGCTTGCCAGCCGGCTTGTCAGTGTTGCCAGATCTTGGGAGAGAAACACCAGGACATAATTTGCTTTCCCACTGCCCAGGAACTAGAAGAGGTTGGTCTCCAGTTCCAGCTACTGGCCAACAGTCCTGTGTTTGGCACGTGCATCGGTACTTTTGACAAATGCCAAATGAGAATTAAAACCCCACCAGGACCCCATGACCAGGACTACGTGGACTGAAAGCTCTTCCCATTCATCCAGCTACAGGCTGTGTGTTCTAAAATATGTATAAGGGTGTCCAGGGTTTGTCCATGACACCAAGGTACGAAGAAGGGCAGGATGCTGGATCAGTGATGCTCTGCACCCTCCCAAAAGGTACTCCATAGTGGGTCATGGTGGCTACTTCTGCATTTGCCATCCCTTTGCCACCATCACCCTGATTGTGAGCACCATGCCAAGGCTCACTCAATAACTGAGCGTGCATCTGGCATGTTAAGACCTGCTGGAGGTTCCTGCTGTTCAGGGCCATGGAGGTGAACCACACCTTGGCACCAGCAACCATCCCCGCTTGTGCTGTCCTCCACAACTCTTGCCTGACAGCAGGGGACATCCTAAAGTCAGTGCAAGACATCACCAACCCCCCTGTGCCTCCACCATGTCCAGTGAGGAGGGAGAGGAGAGCATCTGCTTGGACGGACAAGTTTGGCAGGACGACTCTCTACTCCACTTGTGTGAGTTGCTGCCTTACAGGAGCACGATTATCAAACACTTTTTAGTACTATGCCATATGGTTCATATATTATATGAGCATATAGGCACTGTCTCTGCCCTGCCTTCGCTTTGTAGACAGACATTATATTATTTCTGTGGTTGTTGTATTGCATGTACCACAAGCAGCTCCAAACAATAGTGGAATTAATAAAATTATATTGTACACTGCAAACTTAAAATTTGTGCCATCTGACAGATCAGACCGCAAAAACAAAGAATAACCCAAAATAAAAGACATGCCAGCCCTACTTGGTGATTTAAGTTGTTATAAAGTTGGATTTGTGCTCAGTTGTAATGAAACAAAAACAAACAAAAGATCCAACTTAAAGTTAACTCTTGCAAACAAGTTCTTTGAAAAGATCCATAAAACATTCTGTCTTCTGAAAACCTCCAGCAGCTGCAGCAGCCTGCTTCTCCTCCTTATGTCTGGCTGAGGACAAAAGTGCAGGGCGCCCCACCCTCCTGTAGGCCATTTATTAGCATGAGAAAAAGAACCCACTGATTTAGCTCCTGCAGACAAACTTTGGCTGCAATCATGGCTGACCGGTGTGTTGATAGCCAATATCAGCTTGTTCTGTCATGGCTGGAAAGATACATGACAGCTGGGAGCAATGATGTTCGCTACTCCGGGGGCCTCCCAGAGCAGAAAATACACAGAAAAGCTCAGGGACACTCAATGACAGGGTGCAGGACGACGAGACAGTGTTGTCTATATTAGTGGAACCCATCGATGTATAAGGGGTCGTACACATGCTGCATTTTTTGTGCCCTCAAATTCATTGTTTTCAATGAGGACATGCAGCAGGTGCACTCAAACGCCACTCTGACTTCTGCCAGATGAGCAGCTACTTCTGGTTTAGCACACCACTAATTAGAGTGGGGATAAAATGATTTAATTCTTCTAGACTTTTCAAATGTTATCGAACCAAATGGATCAAATTCTGATGGTGAAACAAATCATATTGCGGTGTAGCGAAGCTTAAAAGTGTATCCACTGATTCACAAACAGGCTGCAAAGCCATGAAAAGAGAGGTAGATGCAAACAACCAGCTAATGACCAAATTATTCATTACTTTAAAGAGTAACATGAGAGGAAAGCTTCACTCGTGCACCCACTCACACTGCTGACCTTACTGATCACACATGCTACTTTTTTACTGTTTAAAAGTGTGTAGATACAATGTTGTATGGTGCAGCAACACAAGCAGGTGTCCCAGGGAGGAGAAGGCTTGCAACGGAGCTCCAAGAGGGTTTTTAAAGGAGCAGTGGCACACAGAGCTCAGGTGCTGCCGGTGTTGCTGATGAAACACAGGTGATGTTATTTTGTTGATGACCCTCTGCCACGCCCGCCTCAAGTATCTGCAGAGAAAGCAGCCACACAATCCAAGAACAGGCAGACAGGTTATGTTGAAACCCTTGAAACGTAGTATCGAGAGTATAGATACGAAAATCAGTTTTGCATATTATTTTCCTCAGTGCTCATGTCTGCTGTTGATTTTGTATTCTTTCCCACCCTCTTCTACCAGATCTATCATCTTTGTTTTCAAAGCACTTTGTGACAGCGCTGTATGAATGTGAGGCTCCAATCAAGCATTTGTAGGATGTGACTTGAGGCTGTATTAAAAAAGAAACTTCTACTCCCTGTGTCTTCAGTATCAAAATACTAGTGTCTTTTCCTTTTGTGCTCGTGTATGACTCATTGAGTTTTGTCTTCTACAGACACCTGATCAAGGTGTTAAGTGGAACTCGTGACCCAGAAACTGAAACTTCATCAACAGGAAATGTCACAGTATCGCCCACACAGTTTGACTTACAAGTGATCTTTATGAAGTGCAGAAACAAAACAGAAATAACCACACAACACAGACGTTCAAAATAAACTGTGCCTCATATGGCAGCAGGTAAACCTTTCCAAGATAGTGAAGGGAGACTGAGATTATATGGAGGTCTGATGGAGGAAGCACAAAGTGAAAACCAAGCTGGAACTTTCCGGCCCGGCCAATCCTTTCTGATTCCAGAGAGCTGACTTTGAAAGAGGAAAATGGATCCTCTCATTATCAGCGAGCACAGTGGGGCTGCTTCCTTCCTGCTGGTTGACATTTTGATTTGAGAGGGAATAATGAAAGCAATCAGAAGCTCACCCCGGCTCTCCCACTGGGCTCACAACCCATTTGTGACATGTTTACCCTCGGCTTTGAGGACCGCCACGTTTCTGTTTGGCTTTTTATCCGCTCTCAGGCTCTGTCACCATCATTACGATACAAAGGCCTGGAAACTACGTGTGAAAGGTCATATTAGCCATAACGCAGCATGTGTCTGTTGTTGGTATTGCTGACATTGTTAAACCATGTCTCTGTGGGACACAGATTGAGTCAAAACCAGCCTTGTTAACCTTCGGCCAGTTATTAACCTGGAGTCAGCTGATGCCCTGCTGTTGATGTCAAAACAGTTTTTTAATTAATTCCAGCATATTTGTGAGTTGTTTTTAAAAATGCATCATTATAGACACCACCAGAGGAAACTGTTGGCATGGTATGTCTCTGCAGACCATGAATTCTTTACATGTGTACGTTTCTGTATCGTGTCAACATTTTTAGAATGAAGTAATATATGAGCAGATTTTGCCATCAGAAGGTGGGATGGTGTGGCAGCTAGGGGAGATACAAGCTAAGCTGCAGACCACTGTTCAAGACTAACATATAACATTTTGTTTCAAGTCTTTGCTTTGGTTCCAGCTGCTTTTTATCCAACACTATGTAGGTTAAATTAGGGTTAGAAAAAAACTGTTTTGGGTTAAAGAGGAAACAGATAGGATTCGTTGTTTTTTTTTTTAGCTTGGCGCCACCTAGCGTCAGCAGTGTTGCTCGCACTGTCGCAACGACCAAATGGACCGTGGGGATCAGAGATAATTAATAAACTGTAGGCTGTAAAGCCACCAGTATACCTCTACGTATATGTAGAATTAGAAGGTGTGTGGACACTCTACTAAATAAATGAGTAAAGAGACCGAGCAGGTATCACTGTCCGAGGGCTGCCGTAGAATGACAACGAGGATGTCAGCTGACCAACACTCGCTACCCGCTCCCTGGTTGCGGCGATTTGCGATGCTGGCCAGCTAGGAATGAACTAGCAGCCAGTACAGTACAGTCCTCTCTGGTCTAGCTAACATTTAGCCGTGTTACTTACTGATCCATTAGAAAGAAAGCTAGCTGGACACCGGTGTTGAAGCCTCTTTGGTCACGGAGCTCCCTCCATCTCTTGAACGCCTGACTGAGGTTTACTCTTGTTGTTCCTCTTCTTTTATCACTCTCCTTTTTGTGCATCCTCGCCTCCTCACACAGAGGAGCTCATTTTCTTTTGCTAGGCTGTTTTTCACTTGTCTCCAGACTTTGTCTGTCTGCCATTGTGCTCCTGACTCAACTATCTCATGCCCAACTCCTCATAAGGACCAGCTCCAGTCCCTGATTGGCTGACCGACCAGTTTGGCAATACATGATGCATTTCCTGCCGTAAAGCGGATTTTTTTCCGCGAAATTTTGCCCCCGATGTCAGAAGCTCATTACTAAGATTGCAAAGCCACTAAGTAACCTATGTAAAGATATTCTGATTTTACTCCTCCTGATATGCTATCTGTTGCCTCTTTAATATAAGTATGTAACGTGACGTAATTACGTCAAGGTCTCCTGGGTGAAAGTCCTGTGTTTGTTTGAACTTAGCTTAAACTGTTGTATCCTACTGTGTTTTCTTGGAAACAAAGTTGCACATTATGTCTCATTTAGGCCTAACAATCATTTTGAATATATTTTTCCACATAAACATTTGCAAAAAAAAAAAAAAAGAAGTATTAATTACATTTATGTTAACATCAGCTCGTTTTTCTTTTCCCCACTTTTTACAAAATTTCTGGACACTTTACTGCCACTATCTGTCAATCAGTGGAACTGCAGCAAACCAAGGGACGTCATATGGCTTGCATGCACTGCACATGTATGCTTCTGTCCTCTGTAGTCAGTAGTAATGTGGACCTGTGCATGTGCACGAGATACAACCAAACACATGACTACAGCACAGAGCCACTAGTGGTCAAAAACTCCACCGTCAAACGTTAATAAATGGATCTAATGGATCCTAGCCTTGTACATTTAGTATTTGTATTTAAAAGCCTGTCCTATACCTTTACAATGTCGCCTGCAGGACTGTGAAACAAGGCTTTTGCTGTGACTGACTGAGCTGTGTTAGTAATAGCGCCACTTCCTTTGTTGACCTTTTGCATCTAATTTCAAACCCTTGATAACCCTGCAGAGTGCTGACCACACAGCTGTCCTGGCAGCTGGTCGCACACTGCAGATGATACATGCTTGCTTCAATAGCAGCACAGCGGCCGATCAATCACATACACACATGGCTGAAAGGCATTTACTGCACTGGCATGTACATGCAGAGGCAAAAAAAAACTAATGGGAATTTCCTCATGTGTTCAAAGCGACACAGAGATAGCTGCATGGGGCTTGTCCAGATGAAAAAGAAACCAATCACTCTGAACCAGATGACATGTCAGATAGGACAGTTGTGGCTGTGATTATTTTCACTGGAGACGCCGCTGCAAAGCTGTCTGTTGAGGGATGCATCAGCTGATAAGGCATATTGTTTGAGGAGAGCTTGATGGTGGCAATAGATAGATGCTCTCGCGTTTGGCATTAACGTGGTAATATAAAATATGGGAGAATGTGATACCTGTCATGATGCAGATAAAAGCAGGTTGCAGTGAATATCTGCCTGTAACAACAGACAGCCACGGTTTGATTTCCAAGATTGTTTATTTCATGGACAGGTAGGATACTGGATTGTGATTCGTTCGGGGCAATCTTCACCCCTGTATGAAAACACACTCGCAGCCGAACCGTCTCACCACTATCACTCTCTGAAATCCTTATCAAGTAGAGGATAATTTGCAACTCCTCTGATACTATCACCAAATAGTTACAGGATTAAATGTTCAAATTAATGCGTGCAGGGTTAGTCGCTGCTGTAATTACACCATATTTTTGTGTGTGTTCAGGCACAGAAATACTTGGAGTGCAGCCCACACATCAGACAATGTGGTTCTTCACCGAATCCGTGATTCCAAACAGGGCCAGCAGGGAAGACTTAAAAGGGCTCTCAAGAGCTGAATGAGGGGGAAACGAGAGAGAATGAACCTGTCAAGTGGAACTAAGCTCGCGTAACATGATCCATTGCCACGTCAGGAATCTTGTGAATTCAAGCCAATTCAATTATGATTAAGAAGCCAACGTCATTAGTTTACATCAGAGTGGGAGCAGATGATTAATGTGCAGCCATGTTCGGTGTGTTTGTTTTTGTTTATCCTGGGTCGCACATTCAGTGGGAGCGCCTACAGTCACAGCACTCTCATTAATACGAGGATATTATTGGCATAATCGACTTAAAGCCTAATTTTATAATAGAGTCCTGGCATTTAATGTGGTTCCTAGTGGGTACGAGGGACATGCAGCCATGTTGGAAGAACAAACACAAGAGTCTGGTAAAACCAAATGTCCAGTAACACTGAAATAACCATTGACAGTAGATAAAGATGGATGACATAACAGCTGCTGCACCCTCCATGTTAGTGGATGGGACATAACTACCGTTTCCCCCAGAACACTTTCGGCATGGTACCTTTGGAACCAACAGTAACCCTTCAGACATGGTACCTTGACCCTACGTCTGTTTGGCGTTTCTACCACAAACGGTACCCTTAAATGTGGGCGGGGTTGTTGTCACTCACTGCTCCCTCCAGCCCTCACGTATATTCACATGTGTAATCATGAAGGCTGTGATCACATGACCAATGTGCTGACAAGAGTAAAGAAGGAAGTATTCCCTGTAAGGAGGCAAGTTTCAGGTGGTGGTTGGGTCACAAAACTCAGCACTGGTGTGTTCAGAACCATGTGAGACCAAGTGAAGTATTTTAAGGTACGTCATCACCATGTTTTATTTCCCCCAAACCTAACCTATGTAACTTTACGTTAAGTATGGAATTTTATTTTAGGTACAACCAAAGGTACAAATAACACAGAGGCTTTTATTTCTGAGTTCCTGCCGCCCCCGGGTCCCTTTCCTCAGCTTGTTTCACTTTGCCTACTCTCTGGGGGAGATGAGCGAGTTATCTGACATCACGTGAACCCAAAAACATGCTGTACTGTTATCATGTCAAAATGACTCAACGACCGCTACACTACTGAGAGGAGTAGATGTGGAGAGAAAGAACATGAAAACAGCAGGAGGAGAGCTCGTTCGGTTAGCTGTTAGCAGTTAGCAGCTAGGTATCGTTACCTCTAAGCAGCCAGTGGCAACAACCAACAGCTCACGGAGGTTCCATTGATTTGCACTGTGATGCATTCAAGCTCTATTCAGTAAAAATTAGTACTGGGCGAAGGTAAATTGTAACATTCTCATGATGTGTTCAATGTAATCCTGTAAAATGTAGCTTTCAGTGAGAAACTTGAAATGGGGAAATGTGTTGATGATTTCACAGCACCATAAAACAGATATTAGAAAGAGAATTATTAAACATCACATACAGTAAAAAGTAAAAAATGTTTTTCAAGTGAGGTTCCGTTAAAGGTTGTTGTATAAATGGTAGCGTAATGAAGAGTAAATGACTTTAAAACTGTTCAGTTATCTTTTTATAGGGTAGATTTCTGTGTTTCCGCTTTACAAAAGCATAAATAACAAAACAACAACAACAACAAAATTGACTATTGACTTTTGGTGACATTGTTAATTTAAACATTAGTATAAGTATCGGTCCAGAATTTCAAATCTGTTGCATCACAAGTTTAAATAGAGAGTTAATTTGTGCATTTTATTATTATTTTACAATGTCATAAATTAGTTTGTTTATTTTTCTGAACAAGTTGATTTGTATTTTTTTTTATTGATTACTGATCAATGATTATTATAAAAAAAATCTTGATCTATTCCTTTAAAATACTGAAGCTGTGTTGAATAAGGATTCTAGGAGCGTTAGCTGTGTCACACACCTGGACCAGTGGAGAGCAGCTTGTACTACAGAATAAGTCTGTTAAAAGCTCCTCCGCAGGACACAGGCGTTAATATGATACTAAGATAACCCAGCAACTTTTGTTTTGTTGTTTCAGCTAGAAAACAACAGCTGTTCAGGTGCAGCTGCACAGCGACAAACAGCGGGAGACTGCTGTTGTGTAGTGGGCAGCTTCCTTATGGATGAGTTTAATTATACGGCTGTACGGAGGGGCTGTGAAAGAGCCGTAAAGAGCACACGCAGCAAATCTCCCCTCGTAAAAAAATAACGGCTGGAAAAAGAATAATAACGGTTTGTAATAATGTTTAATGCAGAGTAGGCAGCATGAAAGAAACAAATGTGTTTAATGTGCTCTTCCTCTATTTATACCCTGTTGTTTTTAAGGAGATGCTCCGTACAAAACTGCTGTAAATAAGAGATCTGTGAGTTTTATCAAAGCAGCGGGAATCATCAGTGGAAAGAAAGTCAGCTGGTCTTCTTGATTTGCTTTGTTTACTGTCTTAGAATATTTGAATTCAGTTTATGCAGTGTACTTAGCAATGACATTTCAAATTTGGCATTTTACTGTTTGCTTTTTGCTCATCCGTGCACAAACTGCATAACTTCCTGTGAGCGCAAAATAGTAGAATCCACTTTTCTTTGCTTTTTGTTCTTGTGCGTATCATCGTGATATTTATCCTATATATGCATGCAAGAGCACTGACGGATACACACATGTGAACACACACTAGGTGATCACCACTGTGCGCCGTCTCCACCCAAGAGCTTGAATAAATTGAGGCCATTTGTTAGCGTTCCCATCACGTGGTGGAGCTGGATAATTAGACGCTATAATTCAGAATCAACGACCTGGGCTCCAGCTGCCCCGTGACGTCCTCCAGGCGCCAGGCAGGACGAGATGAACGGCTCCACGCGCTCAACAGCACCCATGGGTGACGTCCAAAACCCCCCCGTGACAGATTGCGTTTGTGATGAAGTGGCAGCGAGTTACAGGCTCCCAGTCCCATGAACAGATTCCTGGCACCTCGTTACTCATCAGGTAAGGGGTGGTAACTAATTAATATGCCGGAAGATTAATCACTGTGTAATGAAGTGCAGTTTCTGTGTTGAGAGAATGGAGGAACAGTCGGCCACAGAGGTGGTGTAAACCACACGTAACGCAATAATTACAATGACACGGTGCTTAGCAGTACAGTAAGCTTTTTACTGTACTTCATTACACACACACACACACACACACACACACACACACACACACACACACACACACACACAGACTAATAATGTTCAATTAATCCAATTTGACTTTGGACTCTTCCGTTGGACAGATGTAAAATTTTGGTTCAAATGAAAATCACGTCGACGATATTTTAAACGCATGGTGACATTATAATTTCAGGTTGTGTGAACGTTAACATCATGTTTTTGCAGACGTTGGGTTTTGTTCCCCATGTTACAGCTAAATGTCGCTGTTCTACATGAAGGTGACGTTAGCATGAGATGTTCGGGAGACATAGGACTTTGGATACTTTACACCACAACCTGAAAGCGACAAAATATCAACGTCATATGTTGCCAGTATTCTACATCAACTGACGTTGGCATTAGATGCTGAATTCTGGTCAGCTGATGTCACAGCGTAAATGGTTGTAATAGTGTGATATGATGACCTTTGATTCTTGACTTAAAAAAAAAAAATAGGGCTGTTAAAATAACACGTTAATTTCAATGAATTAATCACAGTAAAAACTCTGCTTCACAGCTGGAGAATTAATAACCCATGCAGCATCCCTGGGCACTCAGTAAAGCAAGCTGTTAGATCGTACGTTGTAGCCTGTGCTTCAGTAAGCTACGAGTGGTACCCAAGTTTATTAGATCCATGTCACACAGTAAAGCCGCACTAAACTTATAAAATAGCTAAAATCTCAGTCTGTAAGAGGCTTTAGCCACAAGAGCATTAAAAGAGCACTTTTATGAGGACTGAAAGTAAAAAATAAATTGATAAAAATTGATGCTAAATGAAAAACAAGTGATAAATTATCAAGTGATTTGATTAATTTGAAACCAACTTGATTAAAACACTTGAGATAAGATGAAAACTGAGCTACGTTTCATCATTTTCCCCATGTTACATTCATCATCCACCATTCACAACACAAAACACAAAATTGCCATTCATCATTTACAGAAAGTGGCCTCAAGGGTGGAAGTACCAAATAATAATGGAGCAAAATGGAAGTGATGAAAATGGCTACGAATTATTAAAAGGAAGTGGTTAACAGTTTTTTCAACCCATGTTGCAACATCCACTGGTCTCGCTTGGAAAGATGTGGGAGGTGGAAGGATCTGAAATTGGTCTGAAATTATCATAAATGATCAGAAACCCTGACAGACAAGACACAGATTGAATAAAGATATAAATAAAAATACCAGAATATTTCTAATAAACAGCCTTTTGCAAGGTTTTCACATCTCCTAGCAACAATAGTTTGGATAAAACTCTATAGCATAGTGCTCAGCTTTATTTCTCTTCCCACACCCACCCACTCACTCACTCACACACACACACACACACACACACACACACACACACACACACACACACACACACACACACTGATTGGAGCAGCCTGCAGTGGCTTGCTCGAACAGACTGAAGTGTCTTCTCGGTGATGTGCTGAAGTTGAAGCGGTGTCACACTGTCACATGTCAGCACTTTTCCGTGACAAATAAATAAAAATACTGCAGCATTTTCCTCCTCCAGATAAACAGAAGGACTTGAAGGGGCTGCCTGAGTGATGGACGACACCTGAGAGTGAACAAGAAGCAAACAGAGGTGGTCAAACAGATCACTGCAATCTGCTGCAGCCCAAAATTAAAGGTTAAATCATTACGTCTGTGCAGCAGTCCATCTTTGCAACCACACTAGGACTGTACGTTTCAAACAGTAACGTTTTCATGAGCTGAATACACAAACAGATAAATAATAAATGCTTGCAGCTTACAACTTCATATATATATATATTTATAAGCAAGTTGGAGATTTGAATTGAGAATGTTTAACAACAAGCACTCACAGTTTTCAGGCTTGTCAGTCTGTGTGCTGCACTACATTATGCATTTTCATTTAAAGTCTAGGAATAGCAAAAATAAATACATGTAATGAGTTTGTCACACCACAGAAAAAAATATTATTGACCGCCTGGCCAAGTATGAATGTTTATAAGAATTAAAGGGGAACTAATGTTTTTTTCAACCTGGGCCCCATTTTCCGATCTACTTTTGTCTAAATGAGTGATAGGATGTTCAGTATGTGATATTTCTCCAGTATGAAGCTCGGGCTGACCTGCCTGCAGCCCGTGAGCGCGTCAAACAACGTCAAAATACGTCCACTAAAAGTGCATTTTTTTCACACAGATAGGCTCGGATTGTTAGTATAATTATCTGACAACACAACGGAAAGGAGAAATGAACGTCTGTGTTTACCTTTAGCTGGAATCGGACATGTTCCTCTGCCTGTTGCTGCTCCCTCTCTCTCCTCGTCCGCTCTTCAGTTTCAATGAGCTCTGCCTCCGTGTACGTCTGTGTACTCCGTGTTCAAATAAATACGGGCGGTCATCAAATTCAAATGGCTCATCCAGATCCAGTTGGTCAAAATTGGGTAAAAATTCAGTCATGATGACTCCAAACAGAGCACCTCCTCACGTTTGTAAGGTCACTCCAGAGGTAACTTCCTGCAACAACTCAAATCTCGCGAAACGAGATTTCAGAGCCAGACTTTCACTCTCTGAGTGAGATACTAGTGGTGTGTCTGCTGAAGGAGCTGAAATGATGAAATGATGTCGCAACAGACTCCCATTAGCAGCTAACTCCGTAGCATAAAGCGCACCCACTGAGCTAAAGAATGAGGTGAAGAACGAGGCGCTGAACAGTGACAGACTCTTGTTAGCAGCTAACCCAGTAGCACACACAACCTCCGAAGCAATAGCCTAGTGACAGCTATTTTGCTTGTGTTAATGTGAGACTATGGCATTTAACAGAGTTGTTTATTTGTACCTGTGTTAGACTGATAGAGCTAAGGAAGCTTGTAAAACATGGCAATCTCGCCGCTCACACACTTGGGGTGAATGACGCGACACTGATACCATTTGCTCTAATGTAATGTTGATAGTAACATAGACTTTATGCACTAGAGTAGGGGTTATGATAAGGATGGATCCAATGCGCCAAGACATGATTTCAGGCCCATTCAAAAAACAGAAACGATAAAAACCTTTTCAACAGTCCAACCCCACAATCCACAGTTTCCAGTTTTTTCACGTTTCCAAGAAGTATTTTCCAACATGTTCAGAAAGAAATCACTGATTGTGCTTTGCCCGGACATCAAGGTGTTAAACTTAATTCTGTGGATCAGTAATTTCACCAATTATAAAAGGGACAAAAAGGTCAGATATCGATTGTTACAATCAATTTATAAAATTATCTCCATGTTTCTAAAGGTCACTGCAGGGAGAAGACGACTATCAGTGGAGGAGAGAGAGAAGTAATTTCTCTCAGTAATCTAAAATACAATGCTAAAGAGCTTCAGCAAACTACTTGGTACCTAGAAATAAGTGAGTCTTTGCATCTAAACAGGTGAAACAAAGCTAACAAGAGAGCGTGGGAGGTGTCAATCAAACACAGCCTGCACATGCACACAGAGTCCTGAGGAGTGATCATGTCAGGGAAGTGCACGTGGATGTTGGGTGTGAAGGAGTCTTAATATAAGCTTCAGAGACAGATGGTCAGACAGTGTACTCATTAAAGATGTGTGTGTACATGAAGAGAAATGTGGCCTTGAATCATCGAAGTTATTCATGAGCCAAACTTTCTCTTTAAAACTGGTATTTATTTAGCTGAAGATAAATATTCTGGATGAAAACAGATTGAAGAAGCTGTGTTATTTGGAAAGTAGATCCCATCTTCTCTGTGTTGTACATGCTGTGATTAGAAGTGCCACTATTATGGCTAATTAGTTTTGGGTACAGGTATTAAAAATGTGTTTAAAATTAGAGGTTATTACACAATCTAAATGTTTCAAACCCATAAAAAAACTCAAATAGAACAATTGATTTATACTTTGTGTTTAGGTTACCATTACATATCCTTTATTAGTAATTTATTATTTTTTTCTGAAAGTCTGAAAATCTGATTATTATCTTAATATGTGATGCTGCTCTGTTCTGTTCCCAGGGGGTCTTTGCTGCTGCTCTCTCTGCCTTATGCTTTCCACGGAGGCACGTGGAAGAGGCTTTCTGCGTAGGCCAGAGGAAAAGCAAAGGGGCCCCAGAACAGAGCCATACCGCCAAATGTAATACTGCGCCAAATATAATACTGCAAATGGAAATAAAGTTTTCTTTGACAAAAGTGTTCCTGACTGAAGTACATTATTGGTACTGGGTTCTCGTTTTATCCAAGTATTTGGCTCAGCCCGTAGCACTACACCCCTGCTTTGGACTGTATAAATGACACAATGATAAAAAGCCTGATCATCATCTTCATCATGAGAATAAATCATTTCCTGACGCAGCTCCTTGTTTGAAAACACAAAGCTTGGATATATCTGACATTAACGTCATTTATCTCGTTGACTGCAGAGGTGTTTGAACAGCAGCGTCAGTGCTGAGCTGCCTAATTCAATTAAGATGTTATCACTTATTCATAGTCAATTAAAGCGACACAGAGCTGTCACCAGGCGGCGGCCGCTGCACTGGCTGCCTGCCAGCTAACCCTTAAAGGCACCTTCACCACAAAACAACCAGCGTGGGACAATGTAACACAACAGCAGAGGGTGAAGGTGACTGACGAGCTTGGAGAGGTTTGACAGACACTGACCTGTGCAGCACGGTTCAGTCTGGGTCACACCACATGAGCTTTCCACTAATTCTCATCTTGGTTCCCATTCTTGTGATATAATCAAGCAACACAACAAATCAAAGTTCGCTGAAGGCAGAAACGATATGGTATTGCTCTTATTAAATATTGAGCAGATTCAGGCTGCTGTAACATCCATTTGTCACAGAGGACAGGTCATTTGCTTTTTGTTGTTTTATTCTTGGCAAAAGGTAAAACTCTTTTTTTGCTTGAGGGGAGACACTACATGTGGATAGAGTAAACCTTTTAACAGATTTCACCATGAAACTTCCCCAGTTTATTGCTTACAGTGAGATAATCATTTTTCGTATTACAAGTTTTCAGAAATTTTGTTTTAAATATGCAAACAATGCACTCATTTGCAAAATTTCAGAGCAGAAATCTGAGCATTAGATCAAGCCAGGTTCAAAATCTGTTTCATTTTGTCGACACATCCACACCACACCATAAATCAAAAAATGCTGTCAACAGCCATTAAAGAGGAACACTTTCCACCATGTTTTCAGGAATAAAATGTTCAATATATCAACCCATGAATGATGGATGAACAAACCCCTCTGTAAAAACCTTCAGAATACAGAACGGCATAAAATTGGAAACTCTGGTGTATCTCAGTGCTGCTGAAGTGGAGATTTTTGGCTCAGAGTGAACAAACTTATTTGGAGAAAATGGCCTTTAAAGCTATGTGTTGTAAAATCCCATACATGTTCAGATCAAAAATTAGACACTATAGGTAAGGATTTCAACTAATCGATAGCACCAAAAATCATCCCATTAAGAAATTAGTTTTGTAATGTAGGTTTTCTGAAATGTCATGTTTTAAAAATGCGAGGATGGAACAGAAATTTAAACTAAAAATAAACACCGAATTGTTTGTTTTGGACATTTTCTTTTGATGAGTCTGAAAAAAGAGATGTTAGGGAAGCAAAACAGCCCAAAATCAAAACATTTCAAATCGTCAAATCGTTGCCGTACCTATGACGTAGGCTCTGCGACAACGTAAAGGCCGTGGTTTGCTACAAATCAAAGTTGAGCTGGCCTCAGCTTTTTCCTATATTGAATGTGTTTTTATGTATCTTATTGCTGTTTTTATCGTGATGGTGTATACGATTTGATCTGTCCCATAAAGCATTATCCATCCATCCATCCATTCATCCATCCATTTTCATCTGCTTATCCGGGGCCGGGTTGCGGGGGCAGCAGGCCAAACAAAGCACCCCAGACATCCCTCTCACTGGCAACACGTTCCAGCTCCTCCTGGGGGACCTCAAGGTGTTCCCAGGCCTGATGAGATATGTAATCCCTGCAGCGTGTTCTGGGTCTGCCCCGGGGCCTCCTACCAGCTGGACGTGCCCAGAAAACTCATTTCCACCGCTTGTATCTGCGATCTCATTCTATCAGTCACTACCCAGAGCTCATGACCACAGGCGAGGGTTGCGACGTAGATGGACCAGCAAATCGAAAGCTTTCCTTTCTGGCTCAGCTCCCTCTTCACCAAGACGGAGCGACGCAGTGCCCGCATCACTGCAGAAGCCGCACTGCTCCATCTCACGCTCCATTCTACCCTCACTCGTGAACAAGACCCCAAGATACTTGAACTCCCTCGCTTGAGGCAGTAACTCTCCCCCAACCCGGAGAGGGCAAACCACCGGTTTCCGACAGCAAAAATAAATAAAGCATTATTATTAACATCATTCTAGTTACAGTGTGTGATGATATAATTAAGCCATAAACCATAAGAGGCCTGTGATGTGCCTCACAATGCCCCTTAGCACATCTGTAATCACTGTAAACCACGGCCTCAAGTGGTTTAATGCTTTTATAAATGCTTACTACATATATCTGATCATGTTTCATCTAACAAACACACAGCAACTACAATGCAATAATTTATTAATAACAAAAATAAGTCTTCTGCAGCAGAATGGTTGCCAAGCAACACACAGACACTAGAAAGGGCTTTACAAATCTGTGGCAACATGGAGCGAAAGAGGTTTATCTCCATGGACTCAACAGTGGTTCCCTATCTTTTTCTTTAAAGGGATAGTGCACCCAAAAATGTGTTTTTGGACGTTTGAATCTGGGGCGCCGTCAGCCTCCATTAGGTGGAGTTGTGTTGCTACCTCCTCCCCCCTTGGATCTCCGCAGGTGATGTGAGGACTCTAAAACTTCACCTGAGCCTCCCTCGGTATATGGGTGAGTAGATAATGGCTGCATTTTCATTTTTGGGTGCACTATCCCTTTAAGGGAGCCATTTTCTATCACTGAGTAAACTGATGACCACTGACTTAAGCCCAGTTCAGACCAAAGATTTGCAAAAAAGATGAGTTGAAACAGGCAACATGCACTGATCTGCAACGTTCTAAAAACCTGCCAGTTCACACCAGTGCAACTAGATGATGATTACCTCTATGAAACAGCTCTGTACTGTGCATAGGAATAAATTTGGGTGGATTGTGTGGCAGCAATGACAGGTATAAATCTCTGTGGGCTCTGTTTGTTTCTTTTGCCGGAATCTTTGTGTTTATTTGTGCATTCATTGAATGACAGCATTGCACGCAGACTGTTCTCGTCCTGGTGGATGATGAATGATTCAGGTTTCAGTTGGCAGTTTCCCTCTGCAGCCCTTTGTCAAATCCTTCTGGGCAAAGCTTTTCACAACCACATCTTCTGTTTAATGATCCCAGCTTTGTTTCCTGACTTTCCCAGCTCCTCAGATTGTCTCGTTAGTTTCAGCGTGCCTCCTTTCATTTTTTTCTTCGACCTCTATTCTGTCCATCTCGTCCATCCACACTCAGCCTGCCCAGTAAATCAAAATCCACAACAAAATCTGACATTTGGAAACATTTAATTGGCGCAGTAATGCTGTTGTTATCTTGTCACAGCTGTTGGTGTATTGAATATTTTACAATGACTCGACTGAACCATCCATTTTATGAAGGGCTTTGTTATCGGCAATAAACAGTTATCTTTGCTGATCTTAGAGCTGGAAGAGAGAGACTGTGGCTTAGTTTCATTTTTTAACACTTCTCCCGTCACACAGTTGCTCCTTTATGTCGCTATGTAGCTGTCAAGTGACCTGATTCAAGCGATCCTCCCAAATATTTGCATTCGCTCAGAAGCTGCTCAGCGTGGCAGGCGTTCCCAGTGCCGAAGGCTCAGACAGCACGTCCTCCGCTGCAAGTTTTCCCCCAAAGTTACCACTTGACACTGACACACAGAGCAGTTTTCTTACATTCTTTTGGAAGCCGGCACACACCCGGAAAAACTTAAAACAGAAGAGGTTGTGCGCCGCCGGAGCCGTGGAGATATAAGAGCTTGGTTTTAACATGGCTGCTTTGAAATGGCACACAGAGAAAAGAATAACAAGTGACATTTGGAGCAGGGGCTTTTCCTCACCTCGCAGAAGGAGTTCTCTGGCAGTCTACTTTTTCGAACAAACACAGACGTCTGCCCTCCTGGAGGCCTCAGCTCCACCATCGAAAGCCCAGATTTGAATTATGCTAATGTGATCACGCACTTCTTCTGGCTCTCGAAAACTAGCGCAGTGGAGCGCCCTCAAGACTTTACAGAACTATTCAAACTTCTCATTTGTAAAAATCCCCTCAAACCATGGATAACACCAAACAATACTCTCTCATTTCTGAGTCTCTTTTGAATTTTAAGCCATTATGAATGCACTGATTACATCTGTCAACATTTTAAGTGTTACAAAGCTGTTTTGTGAGCAGCAGAGATGTGGAACACACAGAAGGTCCCACTGGTGCAGCACCCACAACAGCTTTGAATCATTAAAGTGAGGTTTGCACTTTGATGTTTATCTGCGACAGTCTGATGACTCCCCCTGCACATCTCCCACAGGGACGCAGAACCTCCACTCATCCAAATGCGACTGTAACCCGGCATGACCCGCCGCTTTCATGTGCATGTAGCAGCCGGATCAGGACATCACCACAGTTTGGGTCTCAGTCACTGAAGCTGTGTCAGCGTCTGGCCGGCTCTGAGAGGATGCTAATGAAGAGATTAAAAAAAAAGTTTCTCTTTAGATGTTTCACTCCTATAGTACAGAGATGAATCCCAGTGCGTTAATAGTTTATAAAGACCTATGACAGACTGGATCATTTTAATGGACGAACCCTTTAATGACGTAGGTAGGGACGTTCATTTTTCCCTCAAAAAACCCCAAACTGATGAAACTGTCACCATCTGACACTGAAGACGGAAATATCCCTGAAACCACTCCACCATCAAGGTGGAGAAATTTTGTTTTCAGCTATGTTATTCAACACATTCTCACTCCCAGCTCATCAAATACCAATGCCTGGTCAGTGGCTCAACATGTCAAACTATGAAGCTTCACGTACCCCTCTAGCTTCCGTTTTACACACTCAGGAACAGCGTACAACTTTTGGTTTAGCACATGCATACTGTCTTTTTTAAAATAAACTTCAGTTGTAACAGTAAATGTACAGTTTCCACTTGTTACATGCAGTGCCTGAAATGGGCCAGTATTGGTACTTTTGATTTTTCTCCACGTGTACTTTGTGTAAACACAGAGCTTGCTTAATATAGAACACAAAAGAGCTGAAATGGCCCAGTAAAATTAGTAAAATAAGCCAAAAAAACAAACAACAAAAAAAAAAAAGAGCACCAGACAAACTTCAGCGACTACCGATAGTTTCTTTTGAATGCTGCTACTACCACTGCTGCTGTAACTGCATTGTAAGTAGCTAGCTGCAGTGCAAATGACTCAGAGACTCTCTGTACTGGTTATGCACCAACACTGGGCCTCTCCCATCAGCTACCAGCGACTCCGGGGGCATTAAAACCCCATCTGTGCTCCAGGGCAACTCATATATGCAATATCATATTTGCGTACTATTGATTTGTACAGAAAATGTCTTTATTGACTTACTGAATATACATTTATGTACAGACTGTAGAAATGTATGTTGTATGCACAGTAAAGTATGTAATGAAATGCATATAAAAATACATTTGAAGTGGGATATATTATTAAAATATGCATAAAAATTTAAATACATCTCAGAAACATGTGATGATCATGTCATGCAATTGCTGAATTAGGGCACTGGCAACTTTTTTTGGTCCCATTCAGGCAAGGGGTTATATGCATACAGTCTCTGTAAGATGAACTTAAACCAGCTTCGGCTTAAGAAGAAGGCAACAAAAGTACTTAGGTTAAGAAAAGAGGTCACGGTTTGGCTTCAGATGAGTCTGTTACTAATACAATGTGGCATACTATGTTATGTTGCTAAAACAAATTAATGTTGACACAGGACACAAACAGCGGTCTCCTGGGTAAAAGTCGTGTGTTTGTTTGACCATCCACCACCTCTCCCTCTGTCCCAAATAGAACTATATTCATCCCGATGGGAAATTCAACTGTCCAGTATTTCTGTCCTCAGTACGGTTGTAACACACACACACACACACACACACACACACACACACACACACACACACACACACACAAGCATGATTTTTCTAATCTCTGTAAGTTTTACTGGCTGCAGAAAGTGGGTGTGAAATGGCGTCTGAAACCCACCGCTGGACAACCCAATCGAATCCAACGAGCACTGCAAGGCAGTTGGGAATGCACAACATCAATAAGGGTCCTCCCAAGTATAGTACAATTACACACGTGAGTGGCTTGATGGGGAGTGGTATGGTGGCCAATATCTATAATTTGGCATGTTCACCCACTGAGGGAAGATGAAGGCAAATCGCCAGTAAGGTTTAACATGTGCCGTTGCACATGAGTGCACGTCCATTACACAGTAACAGCTGGAAAAATAACACATGGGCAGTCTCTTTGTAATTCTATGGGCCAGCACATCCACTCACATGTGAGTACACATCAGTTTCACAGCTACACATTTGGCATTTAACCACTTTTAATCCTTGTCCAAAGAGTGATCAACCATTATTTATATCTCTATCTTTCCACCTCATCTCCTCTCACTGTGATGGTCATTAAAAAGTGTCTTCATACAAGAAAGGTTGTTATTCAGTGTAGTTTTTCAAGACAGATATAGTGTGGAGATAAATCGTTTCATATCAAACAGTCTGAAGTGTTGGTTCAGAAACACTGACAACAAACCCAAGTGTACAGTTCAGTCAACATGCAGTGTAAATGTAATCACCGGGAAGTGAATATCTGCTGTTTAACTGAGAATACTTTCATTACTGGCTCACTCGTTATGTGTGTTTGCATGAAGGACAAAGCATTTCCATTCCTGGATTTCTGCAGCCTGTAAGTTTCAAACTGAAAACCTCCCAGAAACAAAATGATTTCTATAATTTGTAGATGTCAGCCGTCCGAGACAAATTAATTTGAGAGCTTTTCCAAAACCGTATGAGGGTTTCTGAAACATTTAGACGAGTGCTTTTCATTGAAACCTGTGCCAATTATTATTTCAATTTGTTCAGTGCACCCAGAATGCTCAATATTAGAAATAACTGTGCGACATTTCAGTGATTTGTCCACCTCACTAAACTGGAATGTTAAAACTCTGCATGGTTCCTTCATTTGAAGGTTGAATTTGTTTGCTGTATGAAAATTGAATGATGTAGGGGAGTGCAGTTTACTCCAAGGTGGCCACATCAGCTGCGGATAATTAATTCTCTCAGCACTGTAAAAGACTGTATCATCTCTGTTAGCCAAGGCATAACAAGCTCTTCGAGTGGCTTCACAGGGACATGAACTTATTCATGGTTTCATCATCCTGGGGCAGATAAGTAGCCCTAGGGCTGCCTCCGACTTCGAATTTTCCTAGTTGACCAATAGTCGTCATTTAGGGCCATTAGTCAACTAGTCACCCGCATGTTTACGACATCAATTAAACTATTAAATGATATATTTTGGTGGTTTGAGTTGAAGGTGTGAGAAAGAATAGTATACTGTAGTACTGGTATTTTTGTGGCATTTGTTTTTCCTTTTGTTTTTGGTCTCGTCTGCTGTCTCTAGGGGCCATCAGCTGATTGTTTCCACCTCTGAGCTCCAGGTCTGAACCTTTCATGAGTCAGTTTGAAAGTGAGTGGTTCAGTCCTCAGGAGGATTCTTACATAACAGATATATTAAAGTAAGAGGAGGGATTAGTTTTGGCTTTGATGTTGTGTATTTCTAATCCAGAGGTGTTTTGTTCGATCATCTGTACTTTGTCTCAGCTGTTGAGAACGGTTACTTAAGAGCTCTGTGGTGCAGTGAGTCATTTCATATGTTATGAGATGAAGGATTCACGTCACCCTACAAGTCAAGATACTACTCGTGGTCCCTAAAGGATAGTGTGATGTGTGTGGTTGTGCTGCTGCCGTGGTCCTGCCAGATGCCTCCTGCTGCTGCTGTTATCATTAGTCATACTTCTACTGTTATTATACACATATGATTATTGTCACACATGTATACTATCAGATATTAATATATACTTTCAACATATTGTACCACAGTAGCCAGAATTATAATTTTAATATCATTACTTTCATTAATGTTGATGTAAGCTGCTGTCATTACCGTCTGTCCTGCATCTCTCTCTGTCTCTGTCTCTCTCTTTCTGTCTCATTGTGTCATACGGATTACTGTTAATTTATTACGTTGATCTGTTATGTATGTCATCTATTGCACGTCTGTTTGTCCTGGAAGAGGGATCCCTCCTCAGTTGCTCTTCCTGAGTTTTTTTTCCCCCCTGTTAAAGGTTTTTTTTGGAGACATGAAAGGCCACTGACAAAGCTATTTGTTTACACATGAGCACCATATCCAAGGAGAAAAAAATAACTGTTACTTTCAGTTTTGGTGTGAACAATTCAAATATATTTTATAGACAGAATACAAAGCTGTATCTTGAGTGCACCTCTGAGTACACACAGTGCAGCAGAGTGGAAAAACAAACAGTATATTGTAACAGACAGCACGTGCTGAGGAACACGTGACACAGATCTGTCTTTTAAAACCATAACAGCAATAATGTGTCCATAGTGCGACACATGTGGTCCGTCCTGCATGAGGCTCCACACTGCCAAGTCACAAGCGTGACGGACATCGGCACCGTGTTTATGGAAATCTTAGTTTTTGTTCTGCTGCAGGACACAAGACAGCCAGGGAAACACAAAAGCCTGGCATTTCTGCTTTGTCTATGACATTTACAAAGAGACAGATAAACACAGAGGCTGTGTAACCCATCAGAGGCTCGTTCCAAAATCGCTTTCCGATTGAACTGTCACAGCGGGGCATGGTGCCACGTTAAACCCCATTTTATTTCGTCCTGTTTAATTTCTGCCGTCTCGCTCTGCTGCCGTGTTTTCTGGCGGCCGGCTCGTGGACGGCCACAGAGATGCAGAGCCAATGAATGAGACTGGGGAGGAGGGGGAGGAGGGGGAGGAGGGGGAGGAGGGGGAGGGAGACAGCAGCCATAATGCACCTGTGTCTCTCATCACTGGATGAATTTCAGAATGAAGACCCAGATGTGTCATCAGCTTATGTGATTCATTCATTGTAAACAGCAAAAAAGCTGATACCTTCCCCTGGCATGGAATTAAAGCACTATAACCAATCATACTGACATCTTTAAAGTTTTGCCACAACAGGAAAAAAACATATTAATCTAAGAGGAGGAAGCAAATGTGATATCTAGTGAACATCTTCATCTGAGGTGTGCGCCAGCTTCCTCTCCACACAGGCCCATCTATCTACAGCAGATTGCAGCTTCATTGCTCCTAGTTGGCACTGCAGATATATGTATGCAGCAAATATTTGTATTACTGTTTTAATGAAAACACAAAAGATATTTCAGCCCTTACACCACTATGAACCATTTAATTATACTCCTGGCAGCCACTGAGGAAATCTTCCATCACATTTCCATCCTCCATTCAAACAGCTGTAGTTGCATCACGCGGTGAGGTCTGACGGAGAAACATGATTACATTTGCATAGTGCTGTGTGGAAAGAAATGAAGCTCTAAAGGAGCATCACGTCATCTCTGACCTGTATCAATTACTGCAGTTATTGTGTTGTGGACCAGAAGAGATTAAAAGAAGAAATGTGAATGTTTTTCTGTTTTATTTTCTAACGTACTCTGCATTTTATACAACCCAGCAAAAATAAAGTTGTTCATGGTTTCCATTTTAAAAAATACAAATACTGGGGTCAATAATAGCAGCAGAGTGCGTTTACATATATTTAAACAATAGATATTTGAGCTGCGCAGTTATTTAGAGAGTGGGGTGTAAATAGTAAATGGGAACTACCAGCTTTGCTCTTGGCTTTTTATTTTACCCTTATTAGTGCCCTTGAGAATATTGATTTGCTTCTCTGGGTCAATACCATTGATTTGAATCACAGCTCCGTGTGAAGGGGAAGTCCACCGCTGTGGTTTCCTGAATTTGGCTGTCAGGTCATCGTGTGCATTGATTCTGAGGGATGGAATGAAAAATGCAATGCAAGCAGAAAAAAAAGGTCAATGCTTCCGTTTCAGCATTGCAGATAACAGCAGATCATTTCCACTTAAAACTCCATCCCATGTGACATTTCATCAGCATCGACTAACTTGTGTGTGTGTGTGTGTGCGTGTGTGTGTGTGTGTGTGTGCCAAGCTTATTGTCGCATTGTCTGCCTGGTGGCACTGAATGAATGGTCCTCCAAAATGGCATTTAACTGTCTTTATTTGGCAGTCACTTTCAATGGGAAGAGACAGAAAAGTGCAGCTGAGGAAAAATGACTTTGAGGTCATTTTGCAGACGGACTAAATCATTTTTAAGAATTTGGAAAACACTTACTGACAAAAGTTAGCCAACGGGAAAGAAATAAAGAATCCATCAACACTGGTTTCCACAGGCTGCAGCCGCTGTTTCATTTTGTGCATGTGCATATGAACGCATGTTCACACATGATGCCCTCATGTTTCCTGAGCTGCAGTTCATAAACACTGCTGGTGTTTATCAAACATAATAAATAGTTGTATTTCACTCTGACTTCTGTCAGTTACTGTCATAACCTGGACTATCACAGGGCTGACACACAGAGACAGACAACCATTCACACTCACATTCACACCTATGGACAATTTAGAGTCACCAGTTAAGCTGCATGTCTTTGGACTGTGGGAGGAAGCTGGAGCACCTGGAGGAAACCCACGCTGACACGGGGAGAACAATATATGGGCGTGAGTGTCTTTCTCAGATAAAAAGAAAGAAAAACAAAAACAAAAAACCACAAATAAAGAACAACATAACAAGAACATTAACACATAGGAAGTGAGATGAGGTTGTTGCCACTATCCAAAGCTAGCAAAATCAAAATCTGGCCTGCGCTCTTATGTAGTCCATCCAACGTGTATTAAACAGGTCCCTCTTGTAATTCACATCCGCTGTCATTCTCTCCATCCTGCATATGTCCATTGTGATGTCATCCACATGTTCAGGGTTGGGCTCTCCTGTGAAAGCCATTTTTTCATGAAGGCCTTTTTGCCTGCCACCAACAAAATACTAAACAGATCTTTGTCTCTCTTTGGCCATTCTCCAGGCATGAGTCCACAAAGTTAAATTTTATTGTCTATAGACAGGTGACTTCCAAAAGTTTCCTGTATTGCGATATGTATTCCCTTCCAGTACGTTTTAATAATCTGACAGTCCCAAAAACATGATAATGATTTGCATTTGTATTTCCACAATTTCTCCAGAAAGTCGGGGAGTTACCTTCATAGTGGGATTTTTGGGAAGGTGAAATAAAATATCTCATCAGGTAGGGATGCACCGAAATGAAAATGCAGCAGCATATCGAGTACCAGGTGGCCAGCGCACGCCGTTATTGGACAGATGGACATTCTTGCGACTGGACTTTGAATTTATCCCACAGTACCTGAGGCACCGTAGTACTACGGTACTCCAACATTATGGTATCATATGTACGGTGGTGTTTTAGTACCGCGGTCTACCGTTGGTACCAGTATACCCTGCAACACTACTCTAGATAGTATTACATTCAATGCAAACCGCTTTTCTTCTATCACTCTCCAACACTTTGAAATGCCACACTGCCGACATTGTACTCCGTCCATCACCACACGGTGTTTGATTGCGTCATCAAAACATGCTGTGAGTTATAGTGAAGCTGATTTGTGTACTTGTTTTTGAAACTGTCTCTAGCAATATTCAATGTGCGCTTAATGTGTGGGGGGAGGGCCTTGAAAAACTTAGAGCTCCGGGGCCCCTGGCGCTTTAATGTGGCCTTGCCTTTGAGTGGGGCAGAGCAGGTATAAACAGAGCCTCTGACCTAGTTTGTTTGACCTGAATCTTAAAACCAAACCTGCAAACAAACCCAATGAAGAAGTGAGGACCAGACGAAATATCCTTCTACACACCTAACATAGACGTACAAGAACACACAAGTACAGAGAGAATGAGAGTCAAATTACTGATCAAGGTTTAGCAAATACAACAAGTAGAAGTAGAAGACACCAGAGGACCACACTAAGTATGAATAGAAAAAAATGTTTCATCTTTTCAGATAGACTGAGATGTGTCGTAGAACAAAGGCTGGCAGCACGAAGCAGGTTTAGCTCAAACAAAATACATGGAACACGCAGGTATGAATGGCTGGAAGGCTTCAGCACCACAGGATGGGCTCTACACATCCTTTTATTCATCCTTTTATTGTTGTGGTGCTGAAATGAGAAGATAACACACAGTTCAATTATACAGATACATACATTTCAACAGAATACACATGTATTATTTTTTACCTTTTGTCCCACTCTCTCATCCTGTCCCTTTTTCTCGTTGTCTTTCTCTCCTTTTTACTTCTCTCCATTTTTCTCGTTCTCTTCCCCTCCGTTTTTCCTTTTTCTCTTCCTGTCTCTTTTTGTCATTATTTTTCTCCCTTTTTTTTTCTTTTGTCCTTTTACTCGTTGTCTTCCTCTCCCTTCTTTCTTCTTCTGTCCCTTTTTCTCATTGCCTTCCTCTCCTTTTCTCTCCTTTTTTCCCTTTTTCCTCAACCTTACATATCTACAGCAGTAAATTATAACACACATTAAAAGCAGTATTAATACAAAGGTGTAACACTGACAGGGATCATTTTAATGCAGAGTGAGTAGTTGTTAATAATTTAGAATGCATAAAGGAATATTTATCAATATAGATAAAATGTACCCCTTGGACAGTTTTGATAACGTCACTCACTGGTTGATCGGTCGATCTCCACACAACGGACCCTCCAGAACGGATGTCAACGTCGTTGCTGCTGGTTGATTGTTGCTGGTGGTGACGGTGAAAAAACTCGTGACTTTTGTCAGTTTTGTAACAAATTTTCTACTCTCCTCCTTCTTTCTCCTTTTCTCAGCTCCGCTGAGGTAACTTTCATTTCTTTCTGACAGACAGAATCTGACTTTAATTGATCCATAATAAAGGTTAATGGGGGAAATAACAGATTGAGAAGAGAAAAATCTTTCTAATAAATGGAGAAAGTAGTCTGTGGTTCTCTTGTTATTCAAATACGAAAAGCAATGCATGCAAATTCGTACATATCCCACCTATCTTGAAATGCCACGGTCATGTGACCAATGCGCTAATGACAGTAACCAAGGAAGCAGTACCAAGCACTTGTAAGAAGGCACGTTGGGGTGGTAGATGGACACAAGAACACGACTGTCACCCGGGACATTTCCCTTGAGTTGCGTGTTCAGATCTATGTGAACTTTGTGTCACTTTGAGGTACATCCTCACCATGTTTCTTTCCCTAAACCTAACCACTGTAACAACGTGAAGCAACTTTTGTAGGATAGCATACGAACTGTACAACGCGAATATGTTGTGTGATGTAGCAGATCAATCTGATCGGCTGCAGCATTCAATCAACTGATCAACTGATATTCAGTAAGAGGACGTGTCGGTCGGTAAAAGACTTCTATCAAGGCTGCTCTAGTGTATCCTCGCTCATGGCTCATTCAGCATGGCAGGTCTTGATCGATTTGCAGGTCATGTGATCGTGGATACAGGATAGCGGAGTTGAACAGACCTGAAGATAATCATACAGAGTGAAGACATGCTCAGTGTCTGCAGTGTATTCAGCACAATTCAACAGTATACGTTTGTGTGACTGCAGCTGCTCAGAGAAGTGAAGTGATTGACAGTGATGTATAAAGTCTCCAAGGTACCACTCAACTACATGCAGCTCCAGTAAATATTTACATGTAGAGCCTGAGGGGTCAACATGTAAGACGAGCACATGTGTGTTGGTGTGTTGGTGGAGTGCAGGCGCTGATTCATTTAATGTAGGCTTTCCGTCGTTGGACTGACAGCAGGAAATTGATTGCTGCTGTGTAATAGTAAGGAGAAGGGTATAGCTGCATTACGCTGAATGAAAAACAACCACTTAAGCACAGACTGCCGGAGGGTTTTCTACATGTTAACACATACAGTAGCAGACATTTTTTCAGAAAGCTGCTGCCTTAGATTCAGTATCTACATACAACACCAATAACTAGTGAAACTGTAGGGTGTGCTCATATTGGCATTGCAAAAATATTATAATTATTTGGTTAAAAGCAAGCCAAAACCCAGTCTCACTCCAAAGTCGTCGAAATCTGGCGGTTGGGCAGTGTCTTCTGGTTCTCCAGTAAGATTGTGAATCCAAACCCTGTCCTTTTTTTCAAAACCCAACCACATGCCAGTGTTATCAAAACGTAACCACGTGCATATGTTGTTGAAGGAAAAGAAGTTGACATGGCGTCCCAGAGCGTCAACATTGTATCTGGACGTGGAAGTTCCATGATCAAAATCGATATGTGATGAGGTCTGAAAGAGAATCCATCCATCCATTTTCATCAGCTTATCCGGGGCCGGGTCGCCAGGGCAGCAGGCCAAGCAAAGCACCCCAGACATCCCGCTCCCCGGCAAAGCTTTACAGCTCTTCCTGGGGGACCCCAAGGCGACAACAGTACGGGGTGAATTACTATCGAAACTCACCGATTCTAATTTTATTAAGGCTTAAACGTACACATTATTAAGGGCAGGGCCGCTTTGAGTGACAGGCTGTCTGCAAGGCGTCACCACCATATTCACTGCTCAATCCTCTTCTGGCTAAAAAAAAAAAAAAACAAGATAGAGATGGTCAAAATGCCAAACCTGGCTTCAAAACAAACCCACAGACCAATACATGATGTCACAGTGGCTAGGTCCATTATTTATATACGTCTATGGTAAGATTCGGCTCCTTTAATGGTAAATGCATTCATAAAATGCCTTTGTAGTCTTCTGACAACTCTTAATGTCACCCTCACATTCATAAACTGGTGGCCTCAGTGTAACCATTCACATGTACTCGCTCACTGACCAGGAGCAATTTAGGGTTCAGCATCTTGCCCAAGGATACTTTGACATGCCAACTAGAGGGGAAGGATTGGACCGGCGATCATCCAATTGGTGGTTGACCTGCTCTACCCCCTGAGCCACATCTGCCCCTTCCCCCACTGCTTCAGCAGATTATGGTCTTCCTCTGAGCACTCAGCTGAGTCATGAATGAATTTTATTGAACCATGCACTACATCAACGCTGGAGGGAGATTTCCAATAGCTCCTCAGAATATGACAAGGATGTGAGAAATTTATCAGTGCAGGCAAATTAGAATTTTTCAACTCAGATATTAATTTAGACAATTGTGCTTCACCTGACTGCCCAATTTCATTACAGTTAGGTTTGTCATTTGAGATATCACTGGACTTTGTAAAAGATTTTGCCCGTGCTCTTATCCTGTATTGTTCTGCAGACAATGAGGCAGTAAAATTAAAAGTATGATGCTTCTACTGACAATGTGAGATCCAACTTGGGAGCTGATGACAGGATGACAACATCAGATGTTTGTTCTCTGTTTTAGAAACAGAAGTATGACACTGACCTCTTTGTTTTCTTTTTACCATGACCAAAATCTGTCCTTCTTTTAGTTACATGCTCTTAATTATTTCACTGACAATATTTTTGTAATCTTCATATGGGTCGGTTTGAAGGCATGAAAAATGGGTGTTACTGCCTCAAGCAAAGGGGTTCAAGTACCTCGGAGTCTTCCTCATGAGTGTGGGTAGAATGGAGCATGAGATGGACAGGTAGTTTGCTGCAGTGTCGTGGTGAAGAAGAAGCTGAACCAGAGGGGAAAGCTTTTGATTTACTGGTACAGTCATGAGCTTTGGGTAGTGACTGAAAGAAAGAGATCGCAGATACAAGCTGCCGAATTGAGATTCCTTCAGAGGATGGCTAGGCTGAGCCGTAGAGATAAGGGGAGGAGCTCAAACACCTGGAAAGAGCTCGAGTAGAGTAGAGTCGCTGCTCCTTCGCATCAAAAGGGGTCAGGGCTCCTCCCGTCATTGGTGTTCTGGGCACGTCCGACTGGTAGGAGGCCCCGGGGCAGACCCAGAAGACATTGGAGGGGTTATATATCTCATCTGGCCTCAGAACGCCTCAGGATCCCCCACGAGGAGCTGGAAAGCTTTGCTGGGGAGAAGGACGTCCGAGTACCTTGCTCAGCCTGCTGCCTCTGCAACCTGGATTAGTGGATAACAATGGAAATGGAAGAAGCGTCCGTTCTTGTCGTTTAGATGTGACAACTTGTTGGATGATTCGAATCCACAACTAAACACAAATAGAAGCCTCAAATCAACTCAATTAACCAAAGTACTCACTACAACATGTTTAAACCGTGACAAGTATAATCATGGTAATTTTCCCCATCACTACCTGCAGTCTCACTTGACATGAATATTTCATAATGAGCTCCTTTGTTTCCTGTTGATGAACATCACATTTCACACCAGGCTCTGCTTGCTTTTGGAGAACCGAGAGTGAGTCAATATTGAAACAGAGTAATCATTCACCTTCTCACAGACACTTGATAGCTGATGCTGCTTTACAAACTTTGTTCTGCATAGCAACGAGGATTATATCACTGTCTCTTACAGCTTTGTGTTTAAACAGGTGAAGACTCCTCCAGTCAGAGGGGTAATCTCTCTCTGATGGTTACCTGCACAGATGTGTGCTTTATGTACTAAACCAGAAATCTAAATGTGACAGCAGTTTCTCCCTTCAGCCAATATCCCGCATGGTTAGAAAGTCAAAAGTTCAAATGCTTCGGTAAACCCGGGCGTCTCTTTCATCTCCCTCCTCTTGCTCGGTCCTTGAAGTGAAGATGGTGGGTTTTTTCTTTTGGAAGGCCCAGGAGGCAGCCAGGCCTGTGTCTTTGATGTTATTCTCTCTGTCTCACATCTGAGAGACCTCAAGCTCAGAGAAAAGGGCTGGAGAGTTGATGGATGAGACACATAAAAAGACAAGTCAAGAGTCCTGTCAATAGGATAAGACAACACTGAAGAAACTGAATTTTGATTGAGTATAAAACCACAGGTAGAGAGTTAATGATCCAAATTTAATCCAGAGGATTCATGAGGATCAGTTTCAAATACAATCCTTGTTCCAAAAAAGAGACATATTTTTTACCTAAATTAGCCAAATCTGTGACCTCAGCTCTCCGGATGTTACTCTGTGCAACCCAGTCTCAACCTGCAGTCACTGAAATACAGCGTCAGACATTGACGTAAAAAGCTGTCTTTCATGTCGGTGTGATACGCAGCCAGTCACTGTAACGTTTGACCTGGCGGCATCAGGGGCAAAACACGTCGGGACAACAAAAGTTAAGGTGGCAGAAGTCAGAGGAGTAGGGTGGGCGGGACACGCAGAGGATGGGTCCAATAATCACTGTCGACATGGAAGGTCCATGACCAGGTGTCAATATGTGACAATATGTGTTGCTCTGTGACGTGGTCACTTAATGCTCTCTTCACAAAACTGCAGTAACACTGGATTTAAACTCTGGTTTCACCGAAGCAGCGACCTGACCCCAACAAAGCAAATGTGGACAAAGAGAGCGTTTGAGTGGGACAGTAAAGGACATGTTACCAATGCTGAGAGTTTGTCTCAACTTTCAAATAAACATTTCTACTCTGGTCTTTGTGCTGCACAGTGTATTAATGTAAATAATTTCACCTGCTGTTCCCTCATCTGTCTGGCAGTCCTCTTTGGGTTGCAGTGGGAATGCATCCGAAGTTTGGCTCATCTCTTTTTGAGCCACATCATTTCTTTGTCGCTTCACATCATATTGCCTTCTGTGTGAAATTGAAAACCTTTCTCTTCCACCAGCTTCTTCCACTTAAAAGTGTCCCAGTCTTTGTTGTGGCTGCATTTTGTTGTCTTTGTGGTAACTTCCATATTCGGCCTATATCTGCATCGCTTGTGACTTTGTAGTGACTGGTAATTTTCCCTATGAGGTGTAGCAAAGCAAAGACGGTGACAGGTTAAAGTGCACAACAACAAAAGTAAAATATTGGAGATTTACTCTGAAACCTGGAACGATGTGAGAACCATATGTTGCACATCTTCCTTCTAAATACAATAACCACATTGCCAGATTCACATAATATCTTTTTTTTCTCCATCTAATGGTCCTGTGAAAACAAACAGCACATTGCATCCTGTCGTCTTCTGAGAGTCATTTCTCCTCAAACTGCGAGCAGAGAAGAAAACCTCGGTCCCTGCACCACAGGAGGGGCCATCCATACTAAATGAAGTCATATATTTATGCATTCCCATGAATAATCAAGTATCAGTGGCTCTGTGGAGAGGATTAAAGATGCCTGTTTATCTTTAATGTTCATACATATAATCACATGAAGTCTGTTCATACTGCTGCTGCAGATACTGTTCACTGCAGTGATCCAGGACTTGTTGACTGATCGTATTATTGTGGCAGAGTCTCAACAAAAACGAATCTCTGGAAGCTTTATAAATGAAGTGTTTATTACAATCATGTTGCACAGGTTTTCTTGATACTGTGCTCACATGGCAAGCCACATTAATATTTATTAGCTAAGTCTGACGATCAGTGACACCCCCAAATAAATAAATTAAAAAAACCTAAATGAATAAATTAAAAATGTAAAATATGTAGGAGATGCAATTTTTTCAATTTTAGCACCTACCCTACAAAATGTCTGCACGGCACTGTAGTGGACGTACATTGACAATGCACAAATGCTCTGAGTGGTTACACTGCAGCCTGTTTCGCAGTAGTGATGGGCAAAGCAGTTCTTTAAGAAATGATTTGAATCACTCAGGGATCGGGGTCGTTCATCGAGTGATTCGTTAACCAAGTGATCGTCACGCGGTAAGCCGTCCCTCCCTGCACCCTGGCTGCCTCGTAACTCGTGAGTGATTCATTGTTCGAACGGACCGAATCTGCAGTTCCACTCCTGGCCTGCACGCTCGCTGCTGAGCTCAAATGAACGGAGAAATGAACGAATCAGTTCTGGAAGTGATTCAGTTCAGTATGTTCACTCAACAGATTTGTTCTTTTGCGAACGACACAACACTATTTCGCAGCTGTAGCAGGCTCTAGTGTTGTGTCGTTCGCGAATGAATCGTTCAAAAGAGTGAATCTGTTGAGTGAACGTACCGAACTGAATCCCGATCCCTCAGAAATTCAAATCATTTCTTCTCAGCAATACACTTTCATAGGGACCGTTTTCTCTGAGCTAACGGCTAATGTAGCCAGGAATCAAGCCACATGAACACAATCACACACCTCCCCATTGTTTTAACGGACTTAGTTTCCAGATTAACAAACTTAAAACGTTAGGCTGGCCAGTAATGAGACTCCCCAGTGCAGGGCAGATGCAGCAGCAGCTCAGCCATGTATCAGTTCAGTGAGTCGGACCACGTAGTACACAGTCAGGGCTCCTCCCACCAAGCACCCAACGATTCGGTGAACGAATCTTGTTAATGAAATTATTCTAGTGATTCAGTAACATCTAAAGAACTGCTTTGCCCATCACTAGCGGTCTCCCCTAATACCTGACCAGTTTCAAAAACTGTTGTGTCCATCAGTCACTTAGACACAAAAACATGAGCAAATCGGGTCCATGTTAATAAAACACACAAGTTACCCTTTAACCCTTACCTTAAAAAACCTGAAACCTAAAACCAAATCTTAACCACAAAATCAGTGGTTAACCTTGTGGTAACATTTTGCAGTGAAGTTTGAAACAGAACACACACACACACACACACACACACACACACACACACACACACTGAGACTTAGGATACATAAAACATAAAAGAACCCATCATGCTTGAAACAGTGGCGTCAGCGTCATCATCCAACTTTTCAGTGGTTTAAATGACATCACCCATTCCACACTCCATTAGAGGCAAGTCTTACAATGTTAGGGAACACATTTCGGTCCCCACAATGCAATAAATAATCAGCACACACACACACACACACACACACACACACACACACACACACACACACACACACACTCTTCCTATTCATCACCATTGTTTTTGATTCCTCACTGAACTCAGCTGATCCATCATGTCTCATATTCAGCTGAAGTCTCCTGAGAAACCTGGAACCTTACAGCCGATCCTTCATCCTCATCTCAGCACTGACATCTCCTCTGAGTGTGTGTGTACTGCTGCAGCAACATGTACAAAATGGATGTGTTCCACTGCAGCACCAAGTGAATACTGTACGTATCCATTCAAGCGGTGTGTGAGTGTGTGTGTGTGTGTGTGTGTGTGTGTGTGTGTGTGTAACGTCTCATTGTCCGCAGTCTTTTGTTCGTGATAATGAGCCGTTTTGTTCTCAGTGTTTTTGTCATCACTCATCCATCAGCCTTGTCTCTGTTCATCTCCCAGCAATTCATCATTATAAAGAAATCCTACCTAATAATTCATATTTGGTGTCGTTTCCATCAAAAAAAAAAAAACCTGACGGCGGTGAGTATTGATTTGTCAGTGTTTACACTACATGCATCACACACGCTTTGAGGTGGTTTCTTGAGACTTAACCCCAAAATCTCTTTTACGGTTACGTTTAAAAATGTGTTATTTATTTATTTATTTATGGGAGAGTCTTGTTTTTACTAGATCAGTGGCAGCAACTCATCTCTAACCTCACTGAGGTCGATAATAAAAGAAATGATTTAACTCACATTTTTCTTTAACTTGATTGTCTGACTAATGTTTAAATTATTTTCATGAATGTCACTGGCAGAAATGAAAGCTTGAAATTCCAGATTAAATTCAAAAGCACAACCGCAAAGAAATCTCAGCAGAACCGTCTTGGAGCTCAGTTGTCATGCAGGAAAATCAGACACATCTACATGTTGGGGGCAGAAGCAGGCAGCTCTGCATTGGAGAACACTCTCAGCACGGAGGTGGCAGAAAGGCAGGGCACTATTTGGCAAGAACATAACGTCTCTGGGAACGCTTCGTGTTCCTCTGCTACCGGTGGAGCAGCTTTTGGTTGAGTGGGACAGATGAGAAGATTTTGTTAGATCTGTTTTTCCCTGCAGCTATTAGCACATTAGGCTAAGCGAGATTATTTTTAATGCATTGGTCCTCAACAAGGGAATGTGATGTAAGACATAAAGACAAGTTATAAAAGAAGCAGAAAGTTATATATGAGAACATGTACATACACATTTACTTGAAACCTTTTCAGTGCTATGAATCACTAGATTGCTTTGGTGAGAGCTATAAATCATGTCAAAGGCTGAGCAGAATTACTGTAAGTAATGAGTGTTATCATTGCATGCACTGCAGGATGATGGAGCTTGTATTGCCACAGTGGCAGGGTGGAGGGCACCTCTATGAGTGGTTGGCAAATGATTGCTGGTGTATTAAATGACTGAAACTCAAAAATTGAGCATAGCTTTGCAACCCGCCTCCACCCAAGCTCCTCCTTTTCATGTTGTGTCGGACTTATCAGTGTCATCTCTGTTTGTCTTTGGCTCTGTTCTGTTTCTGTTTTTTTTTTTTGCTGCTGCTCACCTTAGGATTTCCATGTAGGCGCGTGGAAGGGCAGGATGGTTTGCTTTCTCTGCCTTAGGCTTTCTTCACTTGCATGTGGAAGGGCAGAGAGGTTTGCCTTCTTTGCCTTAAGGCTTTCCACATGTGTGCATGAAGGGGCAGAGACGTGTGTTGTCTCTGCCTCATCTCTCATCCACTGGTGTCCAGCAGAGAATGATACCCATTTAACGTTTTACTATCTAATGCTGACTGAGTAATTTACTGCCTGCCAGGAGAAATGAGATCTTTTGATAATGGGCTATGTAGCTGCAAACTCAAAAATCAAAGATAAATAATTTGCTTAATGGTTTAAATGTAAATACAAATGAGATATTGCAACATAAATTCAGTGCAGAACAGGCGGACCTTTAGGCACATTTTAAGTTGATTCATAATATAATTGTTCTTGTGATGAATGTGGTCTGCATGTGTAAATCCATGGCACCACACTGTCTGCTCCTCTGAAGCTCCCTCTCTGCACTGTTATCTCTTTGTGGGAGTAGACTGTTTTTCATTCATGGTTTCTTCAATGTATAATGAATGTATTTCCCCCCGAACAATCACTTTTATCTGTATACACACAGCGCAGACGGCATACCCCGCTCACTGCTCTTCTTCTTCTGCTGCTGCTTTTTCTGCTTTTTGTTGCTCCTACATTTACTTTCTCTCCTCCCACTCTGCATCGTTTTCTCTCTGCAGAGGGGAAGCTGTAAAAGCAGCCGCGGCTTCAAAGGCCACACTCAGTCTCTGGGAAAAAGGGGTGGATGGTTAAAAAGAAAAGAACAGTTGTCTTTAGTCAGGGGGAAATAAATTGAGAATATACGTGACCAAGTATTAACCACAGCTGATGTAGCCAATCAACTGCACCATTCTGAAATGAGGGCTGTAAATGAAAAACCTTGTTTCAAAAAAGCTGCATCAAACAGTAAAACAATTAAGGACCTTTGAAGTAATCTTTCGGGTGTGCGCTTAGATCTCCCTGTCAGCTCTTTGAGGCCTGAAAACTGCAGCAAAGAGGTCAAATACTAAAAATAGAGACGTATAGCAGCTCTGTCAAGGTTTGGCACGACACAACAAACATGCCCCAACACCAAACAGCACACGGCAAGTGGTGCTAAATGGCTAGAGCGATGTGCAATAACAGCGTTTGACATGCTGCAGGGTTAGGGAGCTCCACCGAGGGTAATGGCTTCGGAGGCGTACAGGATGTGGAGGTGCTGCTGCTGGTAATCCCGCTGGGAATTGGTGCCATTATGGAGATGTAGTCAGCAGCGCCCTTGCCCAGCTCTGCAATGTGGCGAGTGACCTCTAAGCGCAGGCAAGGCAATTAAAAGCAAATGGAAACCACAGAGAGAGCTGATTGGATTATTTTTGGTCATCATATTTCTGGCAGGATGAAATGAGGAAGGGAGCTGTATGGCACATGGCGGAAAACCTATTCTTGCCCCAATTACTGGCGTTTTTTCTGCCTGTGTCTTTTGCGACACAGACGGGAGGGAGTGCACCGTGATGCAGCTCTCGGGGTAAGTACAGAGTCGTCCTCCTCGTCCTGGCTCAGTAAGCTTTGGACGACTGCAACATCAAACCGTCAACAGACTTCAAAGCGCTGCGTCGTCATCAGAGAGAGTTCCCTACCAGGTGTGCTGCCTCTGAAAGGCCCAGACAGAGTAAACAGTCTCCGTCTCATCTGTGCGCTCTCTCATGGCTTCACCCAAACATCCCCTGCGACACAAATTCTGCCTCGGCTGTTGCAAAGAAAATGAGGGCTAAAATTGAACATATTTGGACTGAAACAAAAGGCATGCCTGCATACGAACACAACCCTATACTAGCAGCTCCTGTGACATTGGCAGAAGGATCAGGGTCAACACTTACAGCCCCCCTCTTGTTCTCCATCTGTAGCTCCTGGCATGCAGTTTTCCCTTACGTAGTTTTAAGAGTTCATCTATCGAATATGCATGGTTTCTTTAGTTCGAGGTATGTCTTCAGGGCATTTATTCAAAGCTCCTCTGTACTTCAAAAGCATGCATAGATATATGGCCTTTACTTGGACAAACCTATTTGCATAGATTTCTATATATGTGTAAAGCACTGGATTCCTTCATAGCAGCGTGTGTTGCATTCGTGGACTGGTAGTAGGATCACAATAAGCAGCAAGGTTGAGCATGCAGGCTGTGAATAATTTATCATTTGAATGCTGATGAAAATGGTTGTTTGTCTGTTTTACTATGGAATTATGCAGTGGTTCAAACCATCGCACATCTGCTTTAAAATTGTTGCTGCGCAGATGTGTACCTCCATCGTCACAAGAGGAATGTTCTAGATGATGACCACCATATTTAACATCTTTCAATCGCTCTGTCGTTTGCATAATGCATGTCTTGAATGTCAGTTCTGCTGAGGGAGAATGAGATCCTGATGAAGTGGTGACTGCATGAAGCAACATTTGGAATTCTCTAAGAAAGTCATAAATTATAAATTCCCTCAACCATCTGAGTGACATGTTTCTAAATTGAAAAAAAATTACTTTGGCTGGTTGGTGGGTTGGTGCATCTAAACAGCTCTCACACACCGGCCTAGAGGCACAAACTGGTGTCGTTCCAGTAACAAATCATTTTCTGGTACCTTCAGGCTGTAGGTGACCTTTGAGTCATTCAGGAGCAGAGCGACTCGTCCTCAGAGATGGTTGCCATAAAGATTGCAGAAAAAAAGAGTTGAAGAAGCAGCCGATTCAGCAGGAGAGAATCATTTGGAGAATGTAATCCACGTGGTGTCTGCCAAGTTACTGCTAAGGACACATATCATAAAAGCACATGTGTTTCCTCCATGCTACATGTCTCATAGCGCTATCATGGAAAAACATGGAGAGACCATGCTTGGCAAGAAGCTCAAGGAGATGTCTTCCTGCCTCTCAGTGTAGAAAATCACCTCTATTAAAAGAGAAAAAGGAGGCCTTTATTTTATTTGGGAACCTTTCATTCACCTGGAAAATATAGTCAACACATTCTCACTCCAACATCGTCACATATCGACGTTCGGTCATGGACTTTCCACGTCCACATATGACGTGCAAGGTACCCTGGGTGTGTTGGTTGTTGACGTTCTGGGACGCCCTGTCAAGTTCAGCCTGTTAAATGCATTGTCTGTTTTTAAAATACACTTCTGTTTTCACAGGAAATGTACAGTTTGCATACAGTCTCTTTCAAAATAAAAGCACTGCATCGGTACAACACCTCAAAATTGCGTATATTTTCCCCTTAATAACAAACCCACATGGCTATGTTTTGTCAATGAACACACGTGGTTGGGTTTAGGAGTACTGTACTGTACTCGGACTTCCGCCACCTGAACCTTTGCTGTTGTCCCTCTGTGTTTCCCCCTGACGCTACTGGATGCCGTTAAACAATAATGGCGACCAGCTGCGTATCACGCCGATGTGAAAGGATGGCTTTTTCGACAGTGTCTGATGCCAGAAGTCCCTGACCAAGTGCCAGATTCTGACAACTTCGGAGTGAGGTGGGGTTGTAATAATACGTCCTTATAGTGAGCTGTTTATATTTACATACGGAGTCTGCCATGTTGTTTCTACAGTAGCCCAAAACAGACAAACCAAACGCTGGCTTTAGACAGGGCTATGTGGGTTTTTGCACTGATCTCCATAAAGGTCTTACATGCTTTGCACAGAATTTTAAATTCTGCAACCTCACAGCTATATCGTTTTTAATTTTTTGTATTCATATATTTCTGTTTATTTTATTAATATTTATTACCATTTTTTAGACTTGTCCCAGGTTCCCACTGTAAATCTTTTGCTATGAATATTAAAATGATTGCCTGTGTAAGTGGTTATTTTAAATTCAGAACACTAACATTCTCCTTTATCCATTTATATACAGACATTTGCCATATGTTGAAATACAAGCAAACCCCAAACTATCTTTTCGGCCAGGCATCACTTGGCCCAATTATCCTGAAAATAATACATCACACGGCTAGCTGAGACACGTAGCTGCTACATAAATAAAGGAAAGGGTTTTGCTCCTCTTTTCTATTCCTGAAAATAAAGGAATAGAACAGAGGAGCAAAAACAACAAAGGGTTAAATCCTTGGCAGCAGTGCCTCAGGCCTTCCAGTGAACACACAACTGGGAGTGTTTGCAGATGGGAAGCCAGTGGGGGATCATGTCCTGGCACCTGCCCAGAGGGAGGGTTACCCTGGGGGAGGATGGAATAAACATCTGCACCCTCCTGGTGAAGCTCTTCACTGGTTATCTACATCCCCAGACCAACAGCAGGAGCTGGCAGTGACCATGATCTATTGCATAATAGAATTAGGCATTGTTGGCCGCGTTGACACAGGGCAAAAACGTGTAGAGAAAAGGAATCACAAGGGGCAGGAGAGTAAAAGCTCAGATCAAAGATTCATAAGGCAGAAAAACTTTTTATAATCTGCACAGAAAAGTTGGTGTGTGTAAATCAGCCCTTCAGAATGAACTTGTTAAGTCGAAGGAGGAGAGTTAAAGCGTATGCATCAGGGCTGTAATTATATTTCTACAGCCCATCAGTGCTGTGCATATTACCCTGGGAAGTAGATGTGAGAAAGTGATGAAGGACCGTCCCTCCCCAGTCACTTGTTCACTGCATAAATTTGAATATGGAGCCTCTCTTAGTCATTGTGACACCCAAATATTGAGCCTCAGAATTTGTTTTCATCTTTAAAATTTATTATAATGACCACAATCATCCATACATTTATAACTTTGATCTAAAAGTAGTAAAATAACACTTAAAATTTATGTATTTATTTAATAAAACTTTATTTAACCAGGAAGTTTCATTGAGATTGAAACTCTCTGGCTATCAGAACACATTTAAAATGCAAGAAATACAACATATAATACAACAGTCTGCAATAACACAACAACTATTCAAACATTGTGGCCTCAAGAAAAACAAGCACAATTGTCCATTAACACATTCTTTATGGTGGCCTTAAATTCATCAGTGGCTGTAAGTGTTTCTTAGCTTCCGCAAGATTTTTCTAAGCAGTGACAGTAAAATATGACTTCTTTCTAAAATAAAAGCCAATTCTCACTTTAAATCAAGCTTTTGGCAAATCCAGTTGGATGAACAGCGAAAAAGTCTTTTCCTCCAAGAAACTCTGTGAGTGCATGTCCTTGTTATTTCTGCAATAACTTCACTTATTGCTGTGTTTACTCTACTAACGTGTGAGTTACGCTTGTTGCTCCAGGAACCACCATTTCAGTTCTGCAAACTGTGGCCTGCATTTCACATAAACTACAACACAGTCCTTGATTGGCTGCTTATATTGTCAACAGTGCTGATCCCTGATTGGCCCAGAATTGGATTTTAATTCCTGGAAAGTGTTTGAGGTGGAGCAGAGTTCAGACTGATACAGAGAGTGAAACAAAATGTTTAGCTCACGTCATCAGGATGGTCTTACCAGCCCAGGATGCCACTGACGCGGCTGTGCATTTCTGCAGCTGTTGGACACAGCGTGCAGGACACTGATCTTATTTCCTGTGAGGAGTGTTCTGTGCTGGAAATGACGCATGCACTTCCTGTTTTCAGTATGTGACATAAGAGAACATTAACTAATCATGTTGCTGTATGCTTAGACCCCGTTACATAAATCTCATGTTGTCAGAAGTGGAACTATGACTTTAAGTCAGATGTTCTCAGGCCTGCACATTTATCCAGTATGTTATATTAGAGGCTGATTGGACCATGTCAAGTCAAGTAACAACAGCTTCCTGCATCGTGTTAAAACATTGAAATTTACCCTGCCATAGCAATGCCATTCAATGGAATGTCACAATCTTCACAGTTAAGCAGCATCAAGGTGTTAAGATTTTTTGAACCAAAGTTGAGGTGGATCTGGGCAATTTGCTAGGAGGCGTACATCAAAGTATAAAACATGTCATTTCCTGTTGCCAGTAGGTGGCGCTATAACTGTTCCTCAGTATTGGCATTTATATGTCTCTGGTCTACGACTCTTATCAAACATGACATTTGGGACAGATAGGACCATGTAAAGGGGAGTTACAAACAACTTCCTGTTCCGTAGTGAAACACTGAAATTTGACATCTTGCCATGGGTCACACCATGGGACGAAAACTCAAGCTTTTAACAACTTATCGTCTCAAAGGTCTTTAGATAGTGCTGCCTAAATGTGAAGTTGATTGGGTTTAATCTGCAGGAGGAGTTTGTTAAAGAATGACTTCTGTAAATGAAAAAATAAAAATAAAAAAATACAAAAATTGCACAGTCAATTAAAAATGGCTGACTTGTTGGGTTTAGGGTATGGCTCCAAGGGACTTTTTTATATGTCTCCACATGTTACATATTCTGGCTGCACGATAATTGCGTCATCTGTATTGGCCGACATGCTTTGAAGGCCAACGTGCTTTTTCTTATGTTGCAGAGTTGATAAATAGCCATGCTTTGAAAAGTTTTGTATTTCATGTCTCCATCACAATAAACGTATGCATGCATGTTATAATGTTAATTCCACAACAAAAGAGGCCTGATGATCACAACAACTAAGTAGGGGAAAAAAGTAGATTTATCGATATTGGTTATTAGCCAAATTAGTTGTTTGTCCACTCATATTTAAAGAGACCTATAAAATATCAAAACTTTTGCAAGTTCTAATAAGTGTGCCAAATTTGGTGAGTTTTTGAGCACCTTCAGCCCCTCAAGTGTGATTCATTTGAGAGAATAATAATTCCTTGCATTACAATAGTCTTCACGCCATTTGTTACACCAGCCCACAACTACAACAAAGAAATGGAGACACTGAAAGAGAGCAATATGATGGAAACTATGAATAGCATCTGGGCTTTGTTTGACATGAACTATATATGAACTATGTATGAACTGTATATATTACAGAGCCCACATGTAAACAGATCTGCCTTGTATTTCTTGGAGAGAAAAAAAAGAATCAATACCCTGATCAACAAGCTTCTTATGTGAGGCAGCAGTGCATGAAGGAACATCCTCTCCTATTTGAAGAAAACCTTCTGGATAAACACATCTGCTTTGGATTTATTTATTTTAATCCCAGAAAATGCATATTTTATGGTCTCAGCTGAAGTGATTTCAGGACAAGGCAGAAATTCCAAAAGTGTCATTTAGTAGCTTACTCATGGATGGCATTAAAGGCCAACACATTTCTGGCAGGTATCGAGTCACAGTGTCTCATGCTGCCAGCAAACTTTGACATAAAGTGACTGTTGTGCTGCTAGAATTTGAGTCAGATGTTTTTGACCATGACAGGGTTCTGTTGTTGTTATCAGTCTAAATGGACCATGTTATGCTGTTCATGCAAGTACAATAAAAACTTCCTTTGACAATTTTGGTCTTTGTGATAAACTGAAACATTTCTCAGACTTAGGGAAACAGGACAATCTGCAAACAGACAAACAAACAAAAGTATAACATGTGACCAAAGCTCTTTCTGTTTCTTGATCTTAACAATTTGGTCTCTGCCTGAACATGGCCATCAGTTCTACAATGTCCAATCCATTTGTTATGTTATATACTTCAAAAGGAACAGTGTGTAAGATCCACGGGTATCCTCTCCAAAACAAATGCATCATGTGATTTAAACTGGTAAAACCACTGAATAAACCAGTTTCATGGTGAAGAAATCTGTGGATTTTTATGCTCTCACCATGAAGGGGTGCTAACTAGGGGTGTAACGATACATCGATCCACATCGATACATCGATTCATTGATTAACGATCCGATTATATCGATTCAAAATGAAAACATCGATCCATATCGTCATCTTAAAAGATACACATTTATTTTGAAATTCACGTAGCACGTCTGTGTCACCATTTCTGGGCAAGTGCGCCTCTGCTCAAACAACAAACAGAGCTCAGAAATAAAATGGTCAAATCATATTCTAGTTGTTTTTGTGAGTTGATGTAAATGATTGTGTTAGATGGGCATATGATATCGCGTCATATTGATCGCAGGCTCCTGAATCGAACCGAATCAAAATCATATCGTGACAAACTTTGTGATATCGGCAAACATCGTATCGTCATCCAAACAAATCGATATAATATCGTATTGTGATGAAGCTGGTGATTTACACCCCTGATGCTAACTGGTGGCTGTAACGAAAATGTGAAAACGCTAAAGGCTCTATCTCGAGCAAGTGTGTGGTTGTTTCGTTCTGGGCTACACTAGGAACACGCGATGCAACATGGCAGACTCCATAGAGGAGGACCTGCTCCCTACGTAAATATAAACAGCTCGTTCTAAGGTTAGGAAAACACAGTGATTCTTATTTTCAGGTGATTATACACTAAAGAAAACACTTATCCTATCACATTACATTTCTGCCAATATATGCCCCTAAATCCTACACACTGGGCCCTTAAACTGAAAACACCAGCAGGTTTGGCTTTATGCCCTTGTTGCAAATATTACAAACAACCAATGGTAAGTATTGCAATGATCAAATGACAAACATCTGACATTGACTAATTTTACAGCCTGTTCCTGTCCAATGAAAATCATGTTTCTCCAAATTTAAGAATTTGTATTTATCCATAAAACTGAAGGATCATGTGTTTTCATATGGGTTGTTCCTCCTTGTTAAGATTAATAAGCCATATAAAAATAAAGATTGTTTAAAAAATACACTGTTGCAAAACTTTATCTATTTTGCCATCTTTAAAGACATTTAAATATTCAGCCATACAGTCAGAGGTAATCCAATATTATCAAATGTTTTCAAGTTTGACAAATTAGTCACTGTTCAAAGACCAACCCAGTCGCCAGAAGAAAATGCTGGCATGTACGTTTCTGCAAACCACAGATACGTTGGGCATGAGACTTACGTGAGATGGCTGCCAGGCAGTAGAGAATTGTTAGAGAGCGGTGGTATTTTCAGCTGTGTTTGTGGCAATGGGCCCATTTTCCCAACCCTAACCAAGTAGTTGTAGTGCCTTAACTCCACATTAATTACAGTGTTCTCACACATTAAATTGTACCTTGAAGGAAAGGAAAGTTTCATGAAAATCTGCTACGTATGAAAAAAATTTAACATCCATGGTTTGCAGAAATCTACAATGCTGACATTTATTCTGGTGATTGGGTTGCAAAAATATTTGGAAGAAGCCAGATGTGACAGAGTTCAGTGCTCAAACCATCACAGTAAACAGATGCAAAAGCTGAAATGTGAAAATCACGCCCACACTGCTGTATTCTACTGGGATTCAGCCTCTCCGAAGTAGAGTGTACTAATACTGTGTTATAATGTTGGGCCAGGACTCTGGGGACAATAAACAACTGCATAAATATAAAAACACAGAAACATTTTGCACATTGTATTTCAGGTCTAATCAGCGAGGGTCTTATTAGGACATGCTCGCACTATTGGTTGCAATCAAATATGAAATGAAATACGGTGTGAGTTAAAATGAAGATATTACTGCAGTATATTAGATTTTCCATTTCTCCATTGAATGAACAGAGTTTTCTTTATGAACACAGCACTGAAAACAACAGTCTCTGAAGTTAGGTAGAGTGAGAAAAGGAGAGAGAGATAACAGGAAAAATTAAACATTTAATCACTCCATTTCCAGTTGACTTCATTAGTCAATATTTATAATGCAAAATTAAGCTTTGTGCTGACATCGTTTGCTCTCCATAAAATTAATTGATTGAAGGTCTCCTGGCCAAGTGCCACTCTGGTTTACTGATAACAGAAATTAAAATGATGTGATTAAATCACCAGACTAATACACAGAAGTCATCTGCAGAATCCCAACAGGAGTTAGATTTAAACTAGTTCATCATGATGGAGGTGAACTGTCTTAACCACTATGGATTCCTATGTAGTTACTGTGAAGTGACTGGCCCTAATTTATTTAATTTTTATTATCTTATACATTGTTCTATTTTTATTTATTTCATATATAGTTTATTATAATTCTGTCAAAATCTTAATTTATTATTGATACGGGCAGCAACTCAATGCATTTAGTCATGTAGACATGGTGAAGACGAACTGCTGAAGTTCAAACTGAGCATCAGAATGATGAAGAAAGGTGATTTAAGTGACTTTGAACGTGGCATGGTTGTTGGTGCCAGTAGTTGGTGGAGTATTTCAGAAACCATCACAACCATCTCTAGGGTTTACAGAGGATGGTCCCAAAAAGGGAAAATATCCAGTGAGCCAAAATGCCTTGTTGATGAACCACATTCAGATGGAAGCATGGATCCATCCTGCCTTGTATCAACGCTTCAGGCTGCTGCTGGTGGTGTAATGGTGTGGGGGAGATTTTCTTAGTACCAACTGAGCATGGTTTAAACACCACAGCCTACCTGAGTATTGTTGCTGAGCGTGTCCATCCCTTTATGACCACAGTGTACCATCTTCTGATGGCTACTTCCAGCAGGATAACGCACCATGTCACAAAGCTCACATCATCTCAAACATGACAATGAGTTCACTGTACTCCAATGGCCTCCACAGTCACCAGATCTCAGTCCAATAGAGCACCTTTGGGATGTGCAGCCGACAAATCTGCAGCAACTGTGTGATGTCATCATGTCAATATGGACCAACATCTCTGAGGAATGTTTCCAGCACCTTGTTGAATCTGTGACACCAAGAATTAAGGCAGCTCTGAAGGCAAAATGGGTCCAACCTGGCACTAGCAAGGTGAACCTAATAAAGTACCTAATAAACCCATATGGGTTGGGGATGAAAATAACTCTTGGGAGACACTGAATGAGATAAAGAAAAGCTCATTTCCATCACTGACTGTGATTCCTGCTTCACTGTCTTGACAGCTGGGGGAGAATTGAGAGGTAGAGGCCCATAAATCAATCCACCTGGGAGTGTGCCTCAAGACAATACCTGCACGACACACTGCAGTCACAATGCTAAATTGGTTGGATAAGGACAAAGGCACAAGGAAGATTCAATACTTTCATGTAGCCTGGAATAGAGAACAATGCCAACAACACAAGCTCGTGCAGAGCTAAATCCCTCGCAGTGAATGTAAGTCAATATTCAGGACTTTAGGTGACATGCAGGGCGCAAGATAACAGGCCCTCACCTTCAGATGAAGCCGTTTAAGAAACACAACCACAAATTCAAGAGAGGCAGCTGTTACCAGGGAAAAACATCAAATTCACCAGCCATCAGTGATTAAACTGATCTAGCAGGTGAGTATGGAGACGTTTTGGTGTGGAGCATCCACATCTGTTGATCATAAGAGTTTATGTATAATCCTTATGCAGAGCTAGGAATGAACTCATAAATGAAAAGTACAGATCTCAGCTATGAGGCTCCTAACCCATAATTACAAGATGCTAAGTCATCATTATGAGGAATGGAGTTCGCAATTACAAGAAATTGTCTGTTTTTTTTGCTCCTTCCCTGAAATAAATGGACTCTCGTTCATGAGAGATGCTACGACATGACTACAACCCAGATCTTTACATTATCGGACGATAAATGTTGTGTCCAAATTAGTCTGATTGTACAGAGGCCAATGGGTAAACACCAAAAATTTTACTACAAAAAAAAAAGCTTATGTTTTTAGCTTGACAAGTCCTTAAATGCATCTTGTTGACAATTTAACAAATACTCTTACGTGGCAAAAAAAGGACTTAAATCAACATTTGGTTTTTTGTCTTATCGCCCTCAGCTGTGGTTGTTTGCCCTTGCTCCACCCAGGCTCCACTGTGTTAAACTATTTGGATTTCATACAATGATTCGTGATGGGATTTCTTGGCTTTCGTTCACTTCAAGGAGCCGGTTCAAAGACTCGGCTCGTTCACAAATGTCACATCATGCCACAACCAAATCCAAGAGCTCCAAAACATCCTTTCAGGAATAGGCTGGGGATCACTCTGTCCATTACATCCATGTTTTTCTCAAGGCTATGATTATGATATTTGAGATATAAGCGTGGTATAAAAGCAGAACACCTGTAGGATACAAAAGTGCAAGACTAGTAAAGAAACAGTAATACCCTTCTTGTCTTTCTATAACCTTTGGGCAAATGAATACAATTCCCATTTGAGTCCCAGGCTGGAACGGTTAAAGAGCCTTCGCCTCAGGGCCGAGCCAGCAGGGTGATGCAGCCTGAAGGTTAGAGGAGCTGCTGGTGGACTGTGGAGTCACAGATACTTCAGTGCAGCTGCTCAGTAGGCAGGTTTGGCACTGAGGCAAGAAGCTTGTGTGATTGTTTTCACCCGGACATAGACGCTTCTCCAGCTGTGATTGTGGCACCAAAACCAAGTATTTTTTAAGCCCAAACATGATCCTTCTCTAACCATAACAAAATGGTTGTAAACTGTTAACCACAGAGTTTCAAGTCTTAATGTATCTGCTAACAAACAATTGAAGCTCAGCATATGTTCAATCAGGAAGATCCGTCCTACTCCCACTGCTTCCTCCAATCAGCTGACTACGGGTATTCACTCTTCTAGTTATCTCATAAAAATTCAAAAAGTGTTCACTTTCCCCAAATTCAAGGTCAGGCACTGCTACACTCGTGCATAAAATGCTCCAACATATATTTTACCCAGCTGTTGCAAAAAGGCAGTGTGTTTCAGGTGTCAGGCCTTTCATTTATTCAGCTGTGCTGCTGCTGCTGCTGCTGCCGCCAATACTCCGGTTACGTCCCTTCAGGATGGCCTGTGGAGGAATAAGTGTTTCGTCTCAACATGGTAATTTGCTTCTTGTGCTCTTGTGACAGGCACAGAGTGAGCTGATGTCTTGGCTCTATTCAGTTCCATCCTATCTGTGGCTGTGGTTGCTTTGCTTGTGGTTGATGACCTGGTGCTGGCTACTAATTTATTTGGCAGTGTGTTATTGTCACTCCCCAGTCACTGCAGCACATGCTGTGCACTCAACAAGAGTTGACAAGACTAAATCGAGAGTTGGCTGATTGAAATATTTTTGCCATGTTGGATATATAACAACTTTATCATCAGAAAATATTTTGGCATTTTACATTTCTGCAAACCATGGATAAGATAAATTTCATTCAGGCGAGACGTATTCTCAGTGAAAAGAATATTTATTTACTTGTGCACATGTAATGTTGAAAGTCTTTGGTGATTAGACCCCATCGAGATGTTGTATATTTAAGGAGAGTGATGAAGCACTTCCCCAGGGTCTAGATGCTGGTGGTAGAGGTGGTGAAGATGAGATGGGATAAAGAGAGTGCTGGTGATCTGGAGGAAGAGAAATGGACTTTTAGTGAGCTCTGGATACAATGGCTGGAGGTGAATGAGGTGGAGGAAGATACGCGGCTCTAAAATGTCTAAAATGACAGCTGACAGCAGCAGAGGAGAGAGCAGATTTAAAATTTGACAGACAAAGTTTTTACTTCAAAATAAATTTCCTTAAGTTTGGGGCAAAAAATCATAGCTTGGCTTAAAATAAGTACGATCATGTCATGGTAATGTCGCGTGACATACGTCGCTACAATAATGTAGCTACTGTAGCATGCTACACATACTAGCCCGCTACTTTGTTATTTAAATAACTGACGTTTGGTTTCACATGGGAAACTAACAGCGGGTTCCTGTGTGAAAGTCTGGAGTTTGTTTGACCCGGTCACCACCTTTCGTGCCCACCCTATAGGGACTTTCTTGCATTTTATACTAAGTAGTTGCCGGCAGCAGCCGATGTGTTTCACAACGCCGTGAAAGGTCCCTTTGTGACATTTGACGCGTTCGGACGTTGCCTGTTGCGTTAACAACTGCGTATTGTACGATCACAAAAGGTGCCTCTGTGTGTTGGTATCTTCCACTGAGATCACTGACAAAACAGTAGCGGTATAGCGCTATAGTTGGGAATGAAAACAGACAGGTAAGACTGGACCTAGGTGCAACATATCCTTATATAACATTTTGTATGATGTCTAACAAACTAATGCCCCACTAATGAGGTTTCATATTTAATATAAAGTTACGTACTTAGGTAAAGTTCCGTCGGTCAGGATTATGCAAGTTAAGTTACGTAGGTTAGGTTTAGGAAAAGACACATGGTGACGACGCACCTTAAAATAGCTCAAAGTTCACTTGGTTTTACACAGGATACAAATACCAGTGAACTACTGGGGTGAAGTCCTGTGCCATTTGACCAATCCACCACCCCAGCCTGCCTCTACATGCAGACTGTCAGTCTTTATACTACTTCCTTCTGTACTCCCGTCAACGCATTGGTCATGTGATTGCAGCCCCCTCATTACCAGTGTTACATATACATATATATGAATCCTAAACATTAACTTTTCGTAGATGAACATACGAACAGTGCATGAGAACAGCCTGACAAGCACAGAGCTGAAGGGGTTAAAATAGATGGGGCGCTGTGTAATGCAGCTACTCTCTGTGATTGAGGCTAATAAGCCAGCCAGTATACTTTTACGTCCAGAACTTGCCAGGTGCATCTATGAATTGGGGTTAAAAATAAGTCAGAGCATCAACATTGAAGCCTCTGGTTCCATCCCCTCTCCCACCACTCAGTTCGGCTCCTTCTTGTTACTCCTCAGTTGTTGCCCTCACCAGGCTTTTCTGCCTTCAGGCCTTGTGATGATAGTCGACAGGCACCGTGACCGCTGATGTGGAATAGCTGGCTGCCCTTTTTTAAGTGTCATGTGTAGGAGAGTGGGGTTTGAGAATCATTCCAGAACAACTGAGGCTGTTATTGCTGCCCTCTGAAAGCCCACGAGTCCATGCAGTACTTTGTGAAAGTTTGTGGCAGGCGGCTCAACAGATCCCGGCGTTCTTAGCTGAAACCCATGAGAGCTAATTCTGATTTATCCGTTTTCACACCTCATTACTTTTTTATACTTCTATGCTCTGAGGGAGAAACACAAATTTTTCTTTCCCCTCTATTCTATTTTGATGGAAAGACAAAGAAGAGGTAAAAAATAGTCCATCTCATCCTGGAGGCTATGCCAATTAGGAATTCAGGAAACTATGGAGGCAAAAATAAGAGTTGTAAGACGTCTTCGTGGTGTGAGGACCATCCACCTCAGCACATTCTCAACCCAGATGTCTCCTGGAGGCATGAGCTCACATTCCCCATGAGGCTTGGAGTTCACCTTGACAGCAACACATTCCTCTCAGGCACAGTTACACAGGTTGGGATGAATTTACAATGGATTACTGGGAGAATCACCAATCCTGCTTTTGGTTTTGATGACTGAAACGGAAAGCTCATTTTAATCGATTTTTGATTTAGAATTGAAATCATGACAGCTCTACTACTCAGTATTTTAGCACCAACATGATTTAAAAAGAGATGACAACTTAACTCAAAACTGCATGATGGCTTTATGTGTGTGAGGTCTGAGACAATCTCTGAGATAAAGTGAGGGATGCTGGCCTGAGTTTGGTCCCAGTGGAAGACTTAACAGAGGCTCAGGATATTGATCTAACATCCTAATATCAGGCCGTCCTTGTACCATCGTATAATCTAGCATGCTATAAAACTCCTGAAGCATTAAATTGAAACAGGGATGAACCACCTGATGGCCCAGATACATCAACGGATTCTTCTGCATTTTGTTAATTGATCGAGTGAATTTAAAACCAAAGATGTTATTTGTATCATGTATGTTTTTTTGCATCCCTACTTTAGAGTTGCACACTTATCAATGACCTGACCAGTGCACGAAAACAGCTTTGTGTTGCCACTGAACAGCACCACTGCAGCAGCTGGGCAACTGTTGTTTACGACATTTAACATTTGAAAAATGTTAAAAATGTGTACAAAAGGTACAGGACAGCTCTCCAATTATAATGTTTATTACCACACGAACGTTTCGGGTGAAACCCTTCCTCAGCATGCACAAGCAACAATGTCTTGGAGGCAAGAACATTTTTCATTAGGTATTTCTCAGTGTTCCATTGTTCACTTGGAAGACAATAAAAGCCTAGAGGAGAACAGAACATTGATATAGTATCAATGTTCTGTTAAGCCCAGACCAAAAATTTGGGACGAGGTGAGTTCGAACGTGCAACTGCTTGCAATGCGCCGTTCTGCAACGTTCTGAAAACCTGCCGGTTCACACCAATGCAACTGGATGAGATGGTCTATCATCTCTATGCAACAACTCTCTGTGCTTCTGTTCTGATTTACAGCTTTTCAGGTTTATTTTGTGGCTGAATATAATTTGCAGCTTCCTAAAATCTGAATGAAGATACTTCACACCGCTGCAACTTTTCTCTGCAACGTTTTAAAACGGTTTCATCTTGTGGCGAATCTTTGGTCTGAACTGGGCTTTATAGACAGACTTTTCTAACATCAATGATTTTAGAAAATTCTACAAAATCCCTGTTTAGATTAAGTGGCAATATTGTGCATGATGATGATGAACCTTAAAATAACTAGAAGTTCTGTTGGTTTCACATGGTTCTAAAACAATGTTCTCCTGTGGGAAAGTACTGTGTTGTTCAACTCATTCACCCTCCCAACCAGCCATGATTCTAACTATGGCCTGATCTTTTGTGAAACTCCTTGAAGGGTGATTTTTGGAAACTCTTTTTTTCCAGTGTTGATGCGTGGACAGGGAAAAGTAGAGTTTTGGGCTTTTGATGTCAGACTGCATGCTGTTATCTCTTTTGTGAGGTGTCACAAATGAAGTGACATTTTGTGTTGTCGCTGACATGGCCAAAATAGTGCTGGAGGCTTCAGAGTGAGTTACAGAGGACTCGCTGTGGACATCACCAGTTTAGGATGAGTCATGCTTTTGACAGCTCTTCAGTGTATGTTTTTGTGTTTTCATTTGGATGCAGATTTTTATTTTATTTTTTATTTTTTGAGAACAGAGGAGGAAAAAAAACAACCACAACCCCCTTTTACTTTCATATTACCTACATGAAATCTACACTACATTCTGCATTGACATCAAATGCTGGCACTGGACATAAATCATGCCCTGCAGTATTATCCAACATGGACAGAAATCCTATGGCAATGAGGCCATGGATCACTGTACAGTTAATTGGATTTTACTTAATTAAATACCAATACAATTCAAGATGTCGATCTCCTTCCATGATTAATTAGAGATGGGCGGTAATGATGGTAGATGATGGTGTGGCAATGCAAAGGCCATGAGAGAGAATGCTTAAAAGGAGCTGCATGTGACATTCAGAGCATGATTCAGTCAAAGCTGGGACTGCCTGCACGTGACTCTTAACATGGAGATGGCTAAGCCAGCAGCTAACAGTGCTAACAATGGCAACGGTGCCGACAGAATTAACAGTGTTAACCAAGAGGGGAACCGGAGGGTGGCTGTTACGCATCCATGACAACACCACCTCGCCACTATATGTTGGGATGGCCTTATCAGTGGTAACACCATATAGGCACAGTACATAGTGGCTGTAATAAGCTAGCCAATAGGATACACCAAGAATAAAGAGCAGAGAAGCTCAAATTACAACACACAGAGGGGGTGGAGTCCATTACTCCACTTTATCTTTACATAGCAAACACTTATTGGCTGCTATATGTTTGATGATGCATGTCTTTCGGCTCCAGATAAACTCGGCCAGGCAGAGGTACTCTCTCATATTACTGTTATGATCATTTTTGACCTTCCTGTGTCACTGACAGAAACCGCAGGCAGCTATAAACTCTAACTAGCAGTGCTTCAGCTGATTCTCTCATTTTGTTGACTGCTCCGTTTAAACTGTCAGAGACTTGATATCCACAAGGGCAACAATGAAAAAGTAGCCAGAAAGTTAACAATAGCTAACAGGGAAAGGTCGCCAAGGTCCAGACCTCAGAGACCTCACTGTGCCCAAGATCCTCCTCTGGAAATACAGAGTGGCATCTTTCCGAGCAGCCTCTGCCTCATGCAAATATGCAATTAACAGGGGTCATCATCCATGGCCACGAGTGTCACTCAACAGTGCAGGTCTGGCACAAATAAATTAGTCCTCCAGGTACCTCCACCTTCCCCACATCAAACATCACACAACTAATTGGACATTTGAAAGGCACTGAAAAGACAATACAAGTTGAATGCTGCCTCTCAGGAAGTAAAAGAGCGTAATTGGAATGCAAAGCAGAAGCCCCGGGAGAGCCATCTCCACCTGAGTGCCATCCTAGTGGTATATTTATTAACCTTTATCACATCAACAGACGATGAACATGAACTTCTCAGATGACCTTTCAGCGCTATCTGTTAGCTAACTATGCAGGAGGAAGTCGGGGGCTGCAGACTTCACTAGCAGTTTTGAGAACAGCGGTGAGAAGGTCACGAGTTGACTGTCAGAAAGTCTGAAAGTTTTCAGCCGCCCGGGTGTCAGGTGTGGATAACGGCGCGTCAGATGTCCTGTCGCACATCGTCGCAGCTTTTTTGCTTCCCATCTGAAATTAATGAGCCTCTGAGAGAATAAAAGGCGGGAAGAGATTGATGCGCCGCTGTCCTTCATGTATCACTGCCTCCAATGCCCGAGTGATAATCCTGCCCATCAAAAGCAGAGCTGGACAACAGAGCAGCTTCACACGACTTTTAAATGAGAGCTCTTCCTCTCTTGCTGAGTCTTTGATGCCTGAACAACTCCTCAGTCAGTCTGTTGAAACGAATCAGACGTCCCCCAGTGAACTGAGGCTCTGCTGTATTACTAATAACTGGGCACGACTGATTTTAGGGCAGACATATGCTATTTCACATGGTATTGAGTTTGTGTAACGTGTTCAAAGTACCCATGCAATACTTTATTACAGACAGTGAGGCATCAGTGAGGCTGGAGGGGTGCGCAGCAGCCTTATTCCAGAAACCTGCTCATGACTGAATCCCACCTGCTGAACTCTTCCTCAATGTGTGCGTGAGCAAAGCATTTATTTAATTATTAATTGAAGGCTGCTTTTGTCAACTTTTCAGATTATTCTTTATGTATATAAGCGACATGGAATAAGTGCTTGTTTCTATGGAGAGAGTGAAGATAGTTTGGGTGTTGCATGCTGCTTGGGTTGTACACCAAACTTCAGTCGGTTTCAACTGCAGCTAGCTTCTTGACTGAATGTGCAAGCAATAAGATGACAGCATGCCAGAATACATTTTGGCATTATGTTATATTTGTACGTCATATAGTGGATACTTTGAAACTTAACATTTCAACAGTGCTGTGGTTAAAGTCTGCTTAGGTTTAGGCACAAAAACCTCTGGTTACGGTAAGGAAAGGCCATTTTTTTGGCTTAAAATAGCCGGTTTCAGTGGCACAATCCCAGCTAAAAACGCAGTGATGTCTTTGTAAAAAAAACAACCACTTTTGGGGACACAATCCTGGCTAGGAATGCATCTCAGTAAAAAAACAAACTGCTTTTCATGGCACTATTCCCGTTGGAAACACAGGAACATCTTTCGCTTTTGGGGACACTATCTCGGCTGGAAACGCAACAGTGTCTTAGTAAAACGCTTTTGCTGGCACTATTCTGGCAGACAACACAGGGGTGTCTGAGTAGAAAACAACAGTTTTGGGGGCACTAACCCAGCAGAAAACAAACTTTGCACAGAGATGCCTCTCCTCATGAGGAACACATTTGCCTCAAGAACCCATAACTTCCGCTTATATAGATTTTCCGCCATTTTGAATGTTTTGAAAAACACTTCAAATGGATCTCTTCCTAGGAAGTTTGAGCGATCTGCATGAAACTGGGTGAACATAATCTAGGGACCAATATCTAAAGTTCCCTCTTGGCAAAAGTTGGAAAACTTACTAAAACTGAGCTTCTATAAGGCAATGAATATTGCGGAGGGCGTGGCTCATCACATAAAGGTGTATAACATCTCAAGGGTTTCACCCATCACCACGCAACTTTGTAGGCATATGACCACACATAATCTGAGGGGACCCCTCCATTATTGACCCCATCAAACAATATGGGGGCGCTAGAGAGCTCATTTCTTATCTAGGCCTAACCGCCATATTGACTGGAGAAATTTGACTCTAACTGGCAACTGGGTGGCGCTATAACAACAGAAAAATGCTTAAAAATGGCTAAAATGCGACCGATCGCTGTGGCTCCCCCTGTGGACCAATGTTTGTTTTCTTTCCTAATTTTTGGTATGACTAAGTCATGGTATGGTATGCTGTACACATTCATGGAAACTGTCAGTCAGTCATTCTGTCTGTCAGTCATTCTGTCTGTCCCACGTTTTTCTGCTCACTGACGTGGTCAATCTATGTGAAACTGCACATAGGCATTGAGGATTGGCATAGGTAGAAGGTGACAAAGCCACCAATGGGTATGGACTAGTATATGATATGTATAAATAGATACAAATGTAATGTGGTTTGCCGAGCAATATTTTCTTCTGTCTGCAGCATGACGTAGAGGTGTGATAATCTGAAATATATGAAAGAACACGAACGAAATAGCAGACAATGTAAATGACATAAAAAAAGCCTTTTTTAATGAAACACCTTTCTCTAATACCTGATACAATTTTGTCATTGTCTTGTTTCAGTGCTTCTTGTTGGGTCAGGTAGATGGATGTGAGATGTGTTTTCATTAATGTTGCCTTTGTACAAATAAGATTATTGTTATAAGTAGTACTGTAAACTAAGATTTGGGTTCATTTAATTTGGGAGTTCAGTTTTAAGACTTACACAGCAGTGACTTCACCCCATCTCTGGCTTCAGTTTGCACTGGGTCACTTTTGATAAAAGGAAAAGAGGAGGACCACATATTATACAGCCGCCTCAGGAAGCCTTCCATAATGAGACAACATATATTTTAAGAGTCTTGCTACATTAATTTTCCATTTTCCCCTCAATCATCTCCCCGCCTGTGTTTGCAGTGAGCACGCTCCATAGGGAATCGATTAAATTATGCATGGGGACAAATTGATACTCTGAGCTAAAGGTGGTCCTTATCATTAATTTCCCTCTTCTTCATTATCCTGTTATGATTCAAATTAATTATTGAAAATTCAATATCGGCACTGCGCACCGAAATGTCTCAGAGCACAATGTCAGCCCTTCATTTTTAGGCATTATGGTTATGGGATGTCACGGGTGAAGCAGACTGAAAAAAGTAATGGTTTAAAAGATGGATCCAGACTTCTGCTTTTATCTGTCTCATTACTAATTCTTTCAAATCTTGTTTTTTAATTGCTGCCGCCGTCGCCGCTGTAGTCGGGGACGCTGATCAAATGATAGACTCTTGATTAAAAGATTTCACACTGATGTTTTCAAGGCTTTTTCTTGGCATGTTTGCCAGCCTGATAAAAAAAGCACTTTCATTTGGTGCTTTTGTGATCTGTTATTTCATGTCACTTTATTTCAAATGCTCATCCACTTGTTGAACTACATGATGTTCATTCAGATTGTTGGGAATACACTGTGAAAACTAGGGAGATACAATCCAACACCACAGGTCTTTCATTTTCAGGAAATGGTTGTATTTTTTTTTTTTATTTACGTCTCCATACAGTGTGAAATGTTTTCTTCCAGAATAAGAACTCAGGCTTTGCCAGATTGATGAGAAAATCATTATAATAATTTTTGTTGAAAACATGTTTACATGCTTAAATGGTCAGAAACATCTGTATTTATCCTCTATCTGAAACATTCCACTTTAGTGCCTGTCTCTTTAAGCCCTGCTCCCGAGAAAGCCTCGTCTGCTCTGATTGGTCAGCATTTCCAGGTCAACATCTTGAGTTTCGCGTCTTGGTGTCTCTACCAGACCAGGAAGAAAGAAAGACTCACAACACTGTAGCTGCTCCCAATAAAAAAAAAAATTATATCCTTTATTCTATCATCATAGTATAAAAGGACAATGTTTCGAGACTACTGGCTCTTCATCAAGTCACTCGTGTTGAGACATCTCAGCTGGTCACATTTATAAAATTAGCGGGCAACACCCATGGGTGTGGTCAACACATCAATAAATCAATCAATCCATATAACAACAAATACATCACAACAATATTAGAAATAGGGGTTAATCCTGCATAGAAGTCAGCCTTAATGGTCCTGAAAAAACAAAATAACAACCATTGACAGCAGTAACAGAAACACAGAGAGGAGGCTGATAATAAATCTAATCTAAAGCCTGATAATATGTGCAAAGTGTTAGAGCAAATCTCTCTGTAATCACATAGCTTTTATCTCAGTGTCTACCTCTCCTTAATATTGTCTCTACCAGACCCCCATAAAGTGTGCTGGACTTAAAAGCCAATTTGACACAGTTAAAATGCGTCACGTGATGTCATGGGGATCACGAAGACTCCTGGCCATTGCCTTGCATTTGGATATTAGTACGTAAATATAGTTAATCAGTGAATACATTTTGGTCCAATAACATTTGAAAAAGTCTAGGTGAGCTGCAAGATCATGGAATTTTATCCCCATTCAAGGTACAGCACGCCAAACCAGAAGTAGTTGACTCGGCCAGCGTACGTCTCTTGTGCGCTTACTCTGTGGGTCCAATGATGTGGAAGCAGAAATTATTTTGTCGGTAATTTCATACTCAAATGTTTTTGGCTTCATGTGCCACTAAGCAGCTTTCGTAGGAATGAACAGGGTCCAGCCTCCAGCACTGTATCCAGTTCTCTTTATACACCCATGTTCTCCGCACTACTATGACAAAGAATATTGACTCTTTCCACTGTGAAAAAACAGCACACACCAGATGGAATATTATCAGAAATTGGCGAGAAACTAGCAACGCTGGAAACCAAAATAACATGTTTCTCTGATGTTAGCATGTTGCTACATGTAGCAGTGCACTTGCAGCCAGGGATGACTGTGAATAGCAACACTTTCGCCTACTAAAGAAATCCCCAATGACAGCTTCTAAACACAATTGGACATGTTCCAGCAGGAATATGATATATCAGGGAGAACAACATCTGCAACTAAGGTTAAACTTGTAGCTACATGTAGCAGTGTGAGCTACATGATGTAAACACTTGCAGTAGCATGCCTGCAGCAGATGTCCGTACATTTTTTAGCCAAAGAAGAAAAAAAACATTGGAAACAGATGGCACTTCTCAAAGTCTTCGTTGGTAGGATGGGTCCTTCCAAGTCTGGTCCTACGGAGGCAAGACTCCCTCCTAGCATTTGGTGAACACATGTTGGCAGAGGCAAGCAAGTTCCTAAGTGTGCATCACTGAAAAAACCCTGCCTTTAGTATCAGCAAATCGAGTGCAAAGATTGTAATTACATCATGCCCGTTGAGGATACAAACATGCATACTTAAAATTCTCTGATGGAAGGACTCGGTCGTCGGTAGAATTCGAAGGATCCTTGACATTGGGACAGTCCTTCGATGATGTAGCCTCCATGAAATTCAGCTGTTTTAGGATCCTTCCTTGACTTTGAGAAGCATCAAGAGTATTTTAAACGATATGAACTCTGAGGTTTTTGCTCACAGGGATTACTTTTACCTACTTTGGCCACGTCTAATATAAATGTTGAACATTGTAATATTTTATGTATAACAGAAAAAAGCATTGTGAATGAAGGTGAATTATTTGGACCGGTCACCAGGTGGCAGTCCTGTATTGTTGAAGTAGAAACTGCAAGTGCGGGAAGGTGAGGAAGTAATCAAGTTGTATAGTTTCCACCAGTGTGCCGCTTCCTCAGCGCCTGCACTGCACACACTTTGTTTGCTTTGGTTTGGCGTGGCGTCTGTGCTGCTCATGTGTTGAGTTTTATTTCCATTATGGCAACTATCACCGCTGTTTGAGGGCTTTTATGTACCGCTGTTGTTTTGTTTATTGGTAGAGAAGAAGACGGTCCCGACAAATGATATCTCGGCGTTCCTCAAACAATTAGCCCCCTTGGTAGTGGAACGAGGTACGTTTTGCTTGGTGTATTTGTTCAGTTTGGGGTGTCTATTCGGTGTTTTAATCATAATATTAGCTTTGTTTATAAATGTATTTTTTTCTGTTAAATTGTAGTAAATTGTACCTCAGTTTTGTTTTTGTTTTTTTGTATTTTGAATTTGTATTTTTCCTTTGTTTGTTTAGGCTATTCTGTGACCATTTAGTGTATTTTTTTGTGTGAAATGTGTTTGTAAATTTGCCTTGTAATTTATGAGCGTGTAAATTAACCCTTTTTTTGTAGTTCAACTTATAGTTTTCACGTTGGAGAAATAAAGATTTAAGCACCAGTACGAGACCCTTAAGACTCCCTTATAATTGAACTTGAAACATCAGCACACTGTCTCTTCATAAATATATATAGAATCCATTTGTTTATTAAATACTGCCTTATTTGTTTAATTCAAATAAGGAAACCATCTCACACAATTCTCCCTGCTTAAACAAAAATATTGCCATCTCACTTTAAAACTACATATTGATCAAACCCACATGTGAGGGCAGTTCTCAATCCTGTGATCGTTAAAGGTATCGGCTCCACAAAGGCTGCTGAGGGTGACTGATGCCAGAGAGGAGCAGTGGGCGTTGGTCAACGAGGGAGTCATGAGCTACACTGCAGCAATCTGTCATTTTGGGTTTCCAGATCTTTCCCACACCCACTGCATATTGACATCCTGGGTGATACATGGTCACAGGGCACTCAGGATGTTTGATTTCACAACAAAGCATATGGATTTTTCTTCTTCAGAGAAGGCAGCTCACGTGCCCTTTCAACCACTCGAGTGGTCTGGTAAATAATTTATTTAGCATCTTTCCTGCTGGAGCTCAAGTATAAGTAGGCCAACATGTCTGACGGCGTGGTGAAAGACCTCCTCCTGCCTGCCGGTACTAATTCTGTGCATTATGACTTCATAGCATTAGATATTAACCAGCTCTCTTTCGGCTCCACAGTCGTTGGCTTTGATGCCAGGTCTGCTCAGTGTTTTGATCATGGAACAGAGAAGCCTGCAAAAAGCAGTCACATGCTTTGGCAGTACACTGTTTGGTTCAGATGGTGGATCAGGGGAAAAAAATCATCCCCAATGTGGAGAACCAGAAAAATCAACACTGATCACAAGCTGGAAGGTAAAGTGTAGTCTGCCGCTCCCATTTGGGGAAACTCCCCTCGGTCTGTCTGCTTGTTGTTGTGCAGGAGACAGAAATATCATTTGCTTCAACTCTACAGTCTTGTTTTCTAGTATTTTTCCATCTTCTTCTCTGGTGATAATCTAGTAATGTTTTATCTTCTTTCTCTGTCCACAGCCCCTCCCATCAGATGACCATGGGCATATGCTCACGCTCCATACAGTAACTCAGTGTCTCCCTTGTATTGATTTATTTGATTTTATTTCATGGTACAGTTGCACACAACACATTCCCTTAGCCCCTCCTCACCCCACTCTCTCTCTGTGGACTGCTTCGTTGGGAGGAGAGCTGGCAACAGCTCCACAGATCTTCAGTTGGCGGCTGTAGAGCCTCGAATCCAGCAAGCCCAAACCCCCCAGTGCCGGGGGTCACATTCTCACTCTGACCTCCTCACATACATACGCTTGGTCATGGACTTTCCATGTCCAGATACGACATGAAAGGTACCCTGGGTGTGTTGGTTGTTGACGTTCTGGGATGCCGTGTCAAGTTCTGCCTGTTACATGCACTGTCTTCTTTCAAAATACACTTCTGTTTAACAGGAAATTTACTGTTTATATACAATCTCTTTCAAAATAAATGCAATACATCAGTACAACAACGCAAATTGATGTTTTTTCCTCCAACAACAAGCGCACATGGTTGGGTTTAGGCAACACAAACGTGGTTAGGCTTAGGGGAAAAGAACAGAGTTTAACTTTAGAATCACACGGGACACAAACACCAGCCTACTGGGTGTAAGTCGGTTTGTTGGCACCATCCATTAGCCCTCCAGGCCACCCTACTTGGATTTCTGCTGCCTTAACTTTTGTTCTTGTCCCTCTGCATTTCCCTGCCGAGCGCGGTTAAACTATAATGGCAACCGACCACGTATCATGCCGATGTTAAAGGATGCCTTTTTTCATCAGTGTCTGACGGCACAAGTCAATAAGTGCCAGATTCTGATTACTTCAAAATAAGACCGGGTTATCACAGCAGGCTGATGGCCCGGTGGCAGTGACAGGTCTAACCTGCGCACCTGCAGCATCAGAAAGTTTGCTGATCCAGCTGAGAGTCTGAGCTGCCCAGAGCTGTACACTGGCTGCATGAAGGCTGCTGTGGCTGTTGACTGGGGATCAGAGGTGGCAGCAGGGGTGTGAGGCAGAGCACACAGTGTGATTCGAGGCTCTAGCAAATTTTAGCAAACTTACATAAACATTCACTTAAATTAGCCGCAGATGTGCGGGCTAGATTTTCATAAGACTGGAAACAGCGAAGAGGAGGTGCAGAAGTTTAATTTGTCTTTTCATGGGATTTGTTCATTATGCAAAAGGAGCTTAATTTCTTAATTATCATTGTGTCTTTGTATTTGGGTAATAAAGATTCTGCAAACCGCTTTTTTTAAGGCCACAAAAAGAAAAGTCCTGAAATATAATGTATAGACTACTTTTTAGTAGCATGTGGGTTTCATTCAATCTGAGTAATATGGGGATTATCCTAATGGTGTTAAAAGCGTTCGACACCCACTAATGCCATTACGGTTGCTATACGCTTGTGATTTTAGTCAAGAATGACCCAACATGGTGTGAAGCACATTTCTGAAGCAACTAATGAACATATGATTTTCCAGATGTGGTGTTTAAAATGTACATGCTTTATCTGCTGAACTCTGGATATCTACAGGCTAATAACATTATGATTTATGAGTCAGAGGATTCACAGTATTTGGGTCGTTAGAGAAACAATCGATAACTAAAACTGTCAAATGAACAGAGGGCGACCTTTGTGTTACCCCAGAGACCATTTTCAATATTTGGCAATACCCATCACAACATTGTGACGGTAAGTATTGTTTTCACTCTTTGAGTCTGTGTGTGTGTGTCATCATGACAAATGTTCTTGGTCACACACAATGTAATGGGAACTACCACAGAAGCCATTTTGAATATTTTGCCAGGTGTTTATTTATCTGTTTGTAGCAATGCAATTGCATCACAGGATGCTGTCATGACACTTTACAGACCTGTAGTTGACATCACAATGATGGCCGAGTATAGAGAGGGGCGTAGTCCGAGCAAGGGGGCTGGAATAAGGTAAGGAGTCATTGGCCCCCATGCTTTATGCCCCTGACCCGCAGTCATTTTTAAGTCACAGGATGTTGTATCACAGCTGGAGGATCCCATCAGAAGATGGTCTTTAGGATCAATGTATTTCTGTCTATAATCAAATCAAATAACTTAATATGATTTGAAATGTATATATTACTGCCATCAATACTTAGTAAAACAACATACTCTCACAGAACGGTCTGTATGATATGCTACGAAAAAAGCATGCATAACAGTTCTTATCATATCCTACGAATTTGTGCCCCATGAATGACAGTACAGTTATGAAAATAACATAAAGGTATGGATGTTAGGTTTAGGAAAAGATACATAGTGAGGATGTACCTTTAAATGACTCAAAATTCACTCAGAGTTTACACGAGTCGGTACACGCGACTCCAGGGGAAACTCCCAGGCGAAAGGCAACATTTCCCCGCATCGGACTGCTTCCTTGTTTACTGCTGTCAGATCATTCGCCACACGATCACAGCCTTTTAAAATACATGGGATAGGTACGAATTTGGGCGCACTGCTTTCCATAGGAAAACATACAAACAAGTTGTGAGCACAGCCTGCGTGAAAAAAATAAAATAATTTGCATTGGACACAGATTTACATATTTTCACCCAACAGTTACCTTGGTTTGAGAAAAAACAATGTTTAAGATTAATTTACAGACAAAACCCAGTAACAATAAGAGAATGACTTTTTTCCAGTGTCAACAGCTCACACTGCATCAAGTTTTAGAAATCAGACAAATATTTATCCTAATATGAGACACTGAAACTCACCCGCACACACACTGAGTAAACCCTGATCATGGAAATCAGAGCAGGAATTTGTTTCAGCTGAGAATAAAGAATTAATTTCTGGCCTTCCACACTGTATTTGAGCAGTAGTTAAAAGAGACATTCAATAAAAGACCAACCTAATTCCTCTGGATATATTTTAGAAAATTGGATTATAAAATATCTCAGCACTGTGGCAGGTTGAGTCAAAATGATGCCCTGCCGGACATCTTGCAAAGTTCCCTTTTTGGAACCAAACAGTCACGTTTCAGCTCCCTCCGTCTCTTGCACAGTGATTATTCTTCAATCAGTGTGTGACAAGATAAAGAAAAAAATAAAAAACATCCTGGCAGCTGTCACACATCATGAGGGAGACATGGAACAAGACCATGATGGAAAATTAATGAGATCTTCCCCGAACGCCGTCACAGTTTTGTCACAGCTGGACTCTGAGTGGTTCAGTGCCCTCGTTGGGGATGTTTCACTATAAATCTTGTTATTGTGCATTTATGGCTAACTATGGCACACCACATGACGACAGTTAACCACATGCTTCGGTTGGCTGAAGGGAACTGCAGAAAAACACAGTGAAACAGTAACAGGAGCTGCTACTGTAATCTTATTCCAGAACATCCACCTCCTCTTTCCATTATAACCGGATAAACAGTAAATATACGATGCTATGACTTATTCAGCGTGACTGTGTCTCACTCTGACAGATTCTACTATAGTAGGATTTGCTGGAGGTGACTGAGAAAATGTGTACCACCAGGGGACAAGTACATGTGTGCCTTCCACATCAATGTTTCAGGATCTGTTCACTCCACTGGTCCCCACAGAGACCAGGGCACTGCTCTCTGCTGCCTCTTTGCTCCAGGCAGTCAGCACACGCACTGTGCTGTGTAAAGATCCAGAGCTGGTGTGAAGCAGAGGCTGCGTACTCTGCTGCATGTGCAACGATATTATGCGGAATTTAAATTTTAAGAGCTGCCACAATAATAAGAAAATAATCTGACGTACCAAACGATTAAAAGAAAAGATGATTTATTTGCATGAAGTGCCAAAGCTGGAGTAAATGATTTGATCAGCAGGTCTACATCAGCGCCTCCTTCTGCCGAAAAATCTGCCGAATCTTCTAAATAACAACCAAGGAGCTGTACGGCAAAACAGGATGCAGAGATGTGGTCCTTGAAATAAAACGCCAGCGATTCAGATGGCTAGGCCGCATCCTAATAATGGACACGGATGGATACTGAAGGCAGCATTATGATGGACACCATCTGGAGAACGTAAGCCTGGGCAGCCAAAGAACACCGGCGGAAAACAGCTGAAGAGGAGCTGAAAGAAATGAAGCTTATATGGGGAGAGGCACAGAAAGTAGCACAACACCGAGATGATTGGCGTCGAGTCGTCGAAGGCTTATTCCCTTCATCGCTTTTGTTGAATTGTAATTTTTGAAATGAGACAAACCCTCTTCCATCCCAACCCAGTCACCGGCAAAAATGTCGGCATTGCGCTTTCTGCAAACCATGGATACTGCACATGTGCACGTTATTTTTTCAGTAGATTTCTTGAAACTTGACATGTCACCAACACTGTGGTTAATGTGTGCTTAGGTTTGGGCATAAAAAACACTCAGTTATCGTTGGGAAAAGATCATGTTTTGGCCTAAAATACCCTGTTTGGGGGCAAAGTCTCTGTAAACAACTGCGTTTTGTGCCATTATCCCTGCTGGAAAAACAGCAAAGGGTCCCTAAAGAAAACAAAGATGCATTTACATCTGGGGGTTAAAAAGCTGCTAGAAAAAGAGGCATGTGTTGCCAAAAATACCTGTGTTTGGGCTGTGAAGCTGCTGAACAAACATAACGGCTTGCTCAAAATTAGGGCGCTAAAAAGGCTGCTGAAAAAGAGACATGGGTCACATGTTTCGGGTGAAACCCTTCCTCAGCGTGCACAAGAAACAGAAACAGTCTCTGTTTCTTGTGCACGCTGAGGAAGGGTTTCACCCGAAATGTTCATGTGGCAATAAACATCATAATTGGAGTGCTGTCCTGTACTTTCTGTACACATTTTTGTCATTTTTCATTGAGGATTCAGCACCCATTCATACTTCTGAGGGTTGAGCGTTTTTGTTTCGACTTCTGATCACTTAAAAAGCACCCACAATTGGGGGCTGAAAAAGCCGCTGGAAAAAGAGGCATGGGTCGCCAAAAAACATCTACATTTGGGGGCTAAATAGCAGCTGGAGAAACACTGACAGTTTGCTAAAAACACCCATGTTTTGGTGCTAAAAGCTGCTAGCCAAGAAGACACGGGTCACTAAAAAAAAACAACATCCATATTTGAGGGCTAAAAAAAGTCACCAGAAAAGAAGTGACAGGTTGCTTGAAACAATCCATGCAGTTGGAAAACAAGCCACAAATAGCTAAAAAACAAACAAACAAAAAAACACGTCTCAGGGCTTGAAATGCAGCAATGACTCGCTAAAAAACAACCAGTCTCTGCGTTTGTTGGTCTTGAACAGTGGTCTGCACCTCGGAGGCATCTTAGTGTCACGTCATCCACCATTCCCTCCACCTCCTGATGACAGAGTCAGCTTATATACTTCTTCATTTTAGAGATGTTGAACAACATATGAAACATTTAAATGAAACATATTTGTGATCTGCAGAAACATATACATGTTCTTCTGGTGACAGTGCTGCCCATTTATTGGACCAATAACAGGTTAGGTTGTTTTCTCAGTTTGCAAAAATCAGGCTAAGTGAAAACAGAGAGTTAATTTACATATTACATTTGAACCATATGAGCAATATAAAAAATACAGCAGAGGAAGAATCTGTGATTTGATCAAAAGCGCTACAGCAGCCACTAAATGGACCCTGTGGTTAGATTTTTTATTAGTGACTCTTTTCAAGCTTAAGCATGAACTTTCATTTCAACCGTTAGGACAAAATGGACAATGGGTCCTAAAAATGCTTGAAAGTTTTTAAATATGAACATTTAAAATTCCATGACAGCTGAACAAACTCTGCTGAGGAAGCTCATGTGATACAACTGAAAGCTGTAGAAGAGCTACTAAATAGATGTTGTGGGTTTGTTTTGTCACGTAAAACATTTCACATCTTATGTCAATAAATTCACTGATTTATTCTTTAACTTTATAAAAGTCTGATAGGGAACTGTAAATAAATTATAAGGAGGGATGAATTCCATGACCCCTGCAGCATTTAATTACACATGATTGTTAAACACTTGATTATAATCAAGATAATTATGGATGAACCGAATATTTATAAGGCCTAAGAATAGGCCACCACGGAAAGATACTGGTGTTAAGCAAGTAGCAAATGAGATTTAAATGAGCAGGCTAATTAAATATCCAAGAGGACTGTCTTCATGAGGGCGCAGAGCGCTTTAAAACTGCCACACTTGTCTTATTTAATTTTAATTAAAATGCATATATGTGCCTTGTGCTGTAAGGTCTGCTGCACCAACATTAAACACAACAAAATGAGTGAGGGGACTTTCTAAGAAAGTTCTTTGAAATTTAGGAACTATGCGTCTCCAGATTTGGGTCTGTGGGGGCTAAAAAAGAAAGCCGGTCTGTTTAGAACACAACAGCAGCTCTTCATTCATGCTGGAAAACAATGTTTTGGGATCATGAATTTGCAGCTTTGCATAACGATATTTTTAGTGCATGATGAAATGCACGTGTGCGCAGATCCCCTGTGACATGCAACGCTCCACTTTGGGAAACAAAAATCAATCAAAAGCGAGTCTAGACGTAATGAATAGCAGCCCCGAGAAACACGTAGCGATTTAATCAGCCTCACAGAGAGGCAGGTTGAAACTTGGTGTCAGGCCACAACCAGAGACAGAGGCTCCCTCGAGGTTAATCTGAACTTTCAAAGAAATCCAATTAAAACAGCAGCACTAAAGAGACAAACACTTGCGGGGCATCTTTTGTGTAACACGGTTTCTGTACAAGGAAAAAATAAGGTCTTTTCTCACCGTGACACTTGAGAAATACGGCCCGGCTTTGGCGCCTATTATAAAAGTCAGCGTTTCCTTTTGTGCAGTGGAAACGTGGAGCCTGCACTGACACCAAGCCTCTTTGTTTGTCTGCTCAGTTTGTTTTTCAAGGGGTCACATTGCCATCTTTCTCTTGAGGAAAAGAAACGGCCACAGTGGTAGTATCCACCAATGAACTGCAACAAACCTCCAAACCTCTCGTCACTGCCTCCCATTGTGAAAAGAGGAAATTGTAAACCTTCCAAAATGTTTTCTTTCATGAACTCAAACACTTTCCATGCAGAGCAGACATCCTGTGTGTATTCAACAGTACGTGTGAGGAGCTTAGTTACAAAATGACACATCCGTGTTCTGACAAAAATAGCACACTGGTTGTTGAAATGTGCTCCTGAGGTGTATGAAGTTATTATCACCTGTTCTGTCTTTCAGATGCATTACAGAGAAGTGAAATACAAATGTGTTGATGAGCGTATTTTCTGTTCTTTCTTTTGAAACTTTATGAAGGTACATTACACACACTTATAGAAAGGACACTTAAGGTAAAGAAAATTAGCTTTAACGCATCTATTTAAAGAGGCTGTGGCGTTGGAGCTGCATGACTTGTGAACTAGCAGGCACGTTTAATGAATCACCTGCTGTCAACAGGTGTTCTTAAAGGCTCTGCCGGCCCACACAGGTGTTTTCAGTTATCAGGACTGATTAAACCTCAGCTAATGCCTACACACACCACAACACTTTGAATAGTCTTTTAAAAGACTAAAATCTGACAACTGATAATATCGAAAGACAAAAGAGTTTTTAGTCACACGATAAGATTTGCAGAGACTGGGGATCATGCAGGGTCAGTATTTGCAAGACTGCAACTAGATTCCTTTTGGGATTATTTCCCATCCTGTTCCTGGTGGAAAATATGACACTGAACCTCCTTTAAGAAATACAACATATTAAGAATGTCCTGTGTTTCTGCAGCAACACATCATTCTAGAAAGACAAGATAAAAGGCATTATATCTAAACAGTATACTCATCAATTTGGCATCAATATCATCCATACAGATAAACTGTAGTGTGTGCAAACTTCACATTTTGGATTTTGTTGCCTCAGCTCAGCATCAGCTTCCACTGATTAGCTATGCTTTTTTAGAGGAAGAGACTGTAGCGATGAGAGGTGAACTGTTTCAAAAACTGAGATTTCATGCTAACATTTGGTGGATCAGTTACACACTGACTTAAACACAAACTCTTGTTCTACTCACAACTCCACCAGTTTCTCGTCCTTTGCCACAGCACAAGAGAACTGAGACATGTTCTTATGCACAGTGCAGCTATGAGCCCAGACAAAAATCTTACAGTAACCAAATGATCAAGATCACGGGAGACACACATCAACTGAGGTAAAATTCTCATGATTTTATGCTGGAAATTTGTCTGCAACAGTCACATTAATTGAAAAGTCGTTTGGTGTCGGGTGAGACAGGCATTAAATTGGGCTTCTCAGCTGACATTGGGTGAGAGGCGGGGTATCCTGGACATATACGATACAGCCATTCACACTCACATTGACAGGCAGTTTAGAGTCAACACTTAAGCTAGACACAAAGAGACACAAACAGACTACATGAGAGACACAAAACAACTACAAAGACACGCAAAAAGACCTCAAAGAGACACAGGACAACCACAGAGAGACACAAACAGACTACATGCGAGACACAAAGCCACTACAAAGAGATGCAAAACGACCACAAAGATACACAGAACTCCAAAAATACCCAAACAGGCAACAGAGGCACAAAAAGACTGCAAAGAGACACAGAACAACTACAAAAAGGCACAAAGACCACAAAGAGAAACAGAATGACTACAGAGAGACACAAAAAGATTACAAAGATACACAAAACTCAACAACAACAACACACAAACAGGCCGCAGAGGCACAGAACAACTGCAAAGAGACACAAAAAAAAGAGAGACACAAAACAACTATAAAGAGATACAAAAGAGCTGCAAAAAGACACAAAATGACTTCAAAAAGGGGTGGAAAACAGACACATAACACACATACACATGATGACTACAAAGAACACCAGAAGACACAAAAATGACCTCAAAGAGAAACAAAACATCTACAAAAGGGACACACAAACAGACCACAGAGACACAAAATGACTGCAAGGAGAAACGATGTCCACAAAGAGCTGCAAAGAGGCGAGAGGCGGGGTGCAGCCTGGATACACCCTGGACAGACCAACACCTCCACATACAGACATTCACGCCCCTAATTTAGAGCAAACAATTAATCTAAGCTCCTTGTGTTTATACTGTGGGAGGAAGTCGGAGAACTCAGAGAGAAGAACATACAAACTCAAATCCGTCTTGCTGTGAGACGACAGTGCCAGCCACTGGACCACCCGCCCCTCAGCAGTGATATTACCATTATTATCTAAGTGAGAGCTCAATCCCAGCTGTTTGTACAGCCATGTGATTTTGCAGGTCAAAGTTTTATCGGGTTGAACTCTGCATGAAATAACGGAGGTGGGTTTAACTCCTGGCGTGAATGTGTCTTCCACTCTGTCTTAATGACATGAGTGAGGAGCAAACTAGAAAACAGCGGAACAATAGGAGAGTGAGGGACGTGTCAGTCAGACACAGTCTGTGCTTCCCACACAGTCCTGACATGAGGGCTAATCAGGGAAAATAAGTGACAACACCTGTGTGGGTGGATCACGGCTGTGTGGGGCCGCTTAACGATGAAGGAACTGAATATGCACAGCTCATCTTCAAACACATAAAACACTTTTAATTAATAAACCATGTCCTCTCACTACTGTCGTTATGCACGGATTCAACATGTGTAACTGTGTAAACCTCAACAAAGCTGCTGCAGTGGTGGCAACACCAGGGGGTGAGTAATTGATACATAAATGGTCGTCTTCCTTTAAGCTATTAAAAAGTATCGAGGGCATTTGCTGAATTTGTGTGACCCATTTCCTGGAATGTAAGTGTGACACAAATCACATTTTCTGTATGCTAATTGATCCTCCCCGAGGTTTTATGGGGACTGAAAGTGTTAAAGTGCCATGTCTTTCCCTTTTCCATATTCCAATTACAACCCCTCTCACCACTCCCACCCACTACTCTGTGGACAGTTTAGCAAGTGGACCATAGGTGTTCTTACCTCCCCCTGCCCCACGCGTACTCGGCTCACACGTTGCAGCGCTCGCTCGGTCTACCTCACCCTTTCTGCTTCTATTTTTAGGTCCAATTTGAACTGTTTCTATTGTTGCACTATCTGGTGAGAATATTGCATGTGTTTCAGGTGCAGTAACTGTAACTGAATGCATTCAAGCGACCCCATGCAGTTACTGACTCACTGACTTAATGAGGAGTCTTATCGGCACCTCATAATAACACTTGCATATTTGAATGTGTTTAATGAAAGGGCATAACGCCAGCACTACTTAAAGGAAAGTCTGTGTTATTGGGTCCTAATAAAGCAGCAACTGAAGGAGTGGCGCTACCAGCATGCTGCAGCTCTGTGACTGCTGAGACTTAACACTCATAGTATCTCCATTTCATCTGCTCTATCATTTCTGGGTCAGGAAATCCACCCCAATCCCCGGAAAATCCTCCTGAATATCAGCACAGCCATTTTCCCACCTTTGTCAGTTGAGTCTTGCCAGAGAGCTAAACATCCATATGGTGCCACAGATAAGGAGGGAGCCAAAAAAAACAACAAAAAACCTGCTGTCCTATTTTCTTCTCCAACTGGAAAAGTTAAGAGTTTTTGTTAATTGTTGGTGGACTGTCCTAGTTTATAATGAGATATCTGTCTGCTTTCAGTCTGTAGACAGTAGCACATTGGTAAAATCAGGTTGTTTTAGATTTAGTTTATTTAAAAAACCTTTCCTGTCTTTAAACCTTATTTTCTTTCAATAGATGTCGACCCTATATGGATTATTGGACAGGCCCACTGGGCACAGACCCAGGGGAACAAGGTGTCAGGGCCTGGCCTTCACCAGCAAAATGTCACTCACATTAACACATATTGAATGACTACAAAGAGACACAAAAAGACCACAAAGACACACAAAACAACAACATAGAGACACAGAATGACTACAAAGAGAAACAAAATTGCTACAAAAACACTCAAACAGACCACAAAGAAGAATCAACAGACAGACATAAAATGAGTACAGAGACACAAAAAGACCTCAGAGAGACACAAAACGACCACAAAGGGACACAGCATGACCACAAAGAGACTCAGTCCACAAACAGGCACAAAATGGCTACAAAGAGACACAAAAAGACCACAAAGAGACTCAGACCACAAAGAGACACAGACAGACCACAGAGCGACACTAAATGACTACAAATATAAACCAAAAAAATCACAGAGCTGCAAAGAGACACAAAACAGCAAAAGAAACAAAGAAAAACAGCAGAATTATTAAACAAAATCATGTCAAAGACGACTAAGAACACAAAACAACCACAAGAAGACACAAAATTACCTCAAAGAATCACAAAATAACCAATAAGACAAAATTACCTTGAAGAGATGTGAAATAATTGTCTACAGAATCTACATTACAATAAAGAGACACAAAACCAGCACAAAGTCTGTGTGTCTCGCTCCTGTGTTGAGAGCTGGTGAGGCCTACTTCATGTCTGCGCCAAGGGGTCCATTATCTCGTAATACGACCATGACACAGAGCTTTCTGGAGCTCTGCTGTGTATCAAAAAGGAGACCATGGACTTTGAAAATGTTCATTAACACTGAGCTGCCCCACAGCATACAAATGAAGTATTTGAATGTTAGAATTTGGTATTGTTAACGGTTTCAGGCAGAGCGATGGCACATTATGCTGAAAGTAATGTGGAATCTGTATGTTAAGCACACAGATCTCTGAGAATGTCATCGACAAGGATCTCAAATTAAATGACCTTCTCTTGAAGCCACTGACTTCGGATTAAACATCAGGAGTTGCCTCATGCTCCTCACACAAAAGCCAGCATTAGAATTTCAAAGCTGCCCATTTGCTTGAAGCAGCAGAGGGCCTCTCTGCATAAATCTCAGCCCATCTCTTGACTGTGGAACAAATGAGTGTCTTAAATTAAATTTGAGACAATTAGGCTGCCTGCTATATGTAATTGGTTTTCTGGATGGATCAAACGGTCACAACTCAGACCCGGATGAGAGGAAATGTGGGCGGATTAAGAGACGCAACAAGGGGGCTTGGGCTGAGGAGTCCCAGATGTTTCATCAAACACTTTGGTAATAAGATATTACAGTATTTCCACTGGGACCCGGAACAATCTGTATCTCACACTTGCATTTCCTCCTTTTCTCTTCGCCCCTGCTCACCGCGGGCCTTGATAGCCATAGAGAGCGTGATTTACTTTACACAACTCTCTGCCACAGCTGCTTCAGAGTCAGAATTCAGATGTCAGGCTCAGAGCATTACCCTCCGTTATCAAATTTCCATAGACGACTGGCAGTTCAATTTTGCAGCTCAGCAGAGCTTAATCCAAAGGAGCACTTTCTGGGAAGTAAGGCTGCAGATTTAGCCCGGCGAAATGTGCTGTAATATTTAGTGCGTCGTGTTTGAAAGTCATAACACCATGCTGAGGAAAAGACCCAAAACCAAGCCTGTGACGCCATGCTACAAATAGGCCTGTTTATGAACATATCATGTAAAGCACAGTTGAAGGAGGGGCAGTAACCCAGAGCTGAGAGAGAGACGAGGAGTGAACAAGATTGGAAAATGTAGGAGGCGAACATTTTCTGTTCCCTGTGGAGGGCGGCAGCTCGGCCCATTTCTGCTTACAAACTGCAGGGTTGGGTCAAGACTCAAGTGTTTTTAATAAACAGACGGGACTTTGCATAAAACCTTAAAATCTCTGACAGTGGGACGCAGCTGAGGATGCCTTAAAGATCTCTGGCTGTTGACTCCACCAATCAGGTTTTGCCACGTCTGTGAGCAAACTGTGTCGCTGCTTTGTCTTCTTTGCTCTGCAGTTGTCATTTCAGCGTCCAATCAATGTCTCCACTTCAAAAAGAAAAGCACGACTCAGTAACTGTACCTAGATACATAAAGACAGAAACCACCCAAAAAACCAATAAAGCAAATCAGGCTCCAACAATATTGCATTTAATGGTCCGTGCTCTGAATCAAATCGCCCCAAACAACACAGTCTGAGACACATTGGTTGAATCTGCACCACTCCTGGTTTGATGGAGTGTAAGATGATGTCTTGTTTTGCAGACAGGAAAAGCAGCACATCAGAACAGTATGGCAGTGACAGCTCCTCTGAATAAAAAGTTATTGAAGCACAGGGGTATTTATAGACAGAGCAAAACATCCTGTTTACTGCCTGCAAATCCTTGAGGAGGAACCAACACGTCCTCGTACCTAAATGACAAACCGTCAGAGCTTTGTTAGGTTTACCCACCAGAACGACTTAATTAGGTGTAGGAAGAGCTCGTGTTGTGGATTAAAATAAGTTACTTAAAAGAAGCAAAATTCAGTGCATTACAGCATAAGATATAGTGGAGTGATGGCGTCCTGATTACAGAGTGCTCCCTCTATGTGTGTTGTAATCTGAGCTTCTCTGTTCTTTGTTGTGGTTGATGGTCCGGCCCAAGTGGCAGCCTTAAGGACTGAAAATGAGGCCAACGTCAAAGCCAAATTTTGAGCCATGGTAGTTTTATATTTTTGAAACTTTGTCAAGCTGAGAAAAGCTACTTAAATATCTGTGATGTCATCACAATGTAATGATGACAATGAGCTGAGCAGGAACTCGCAGGCGGGGCCAGCGGGAGAAACAATACTGTGCATATTCAGCGAGAGTAAACCTAGAATGTAGAAAACTTTTTTGCCATATGCATCAGGCGAGTAACTCCATTGAAATGATGATGAATGATGATGTTTTCATGTTTACAAACAACCTCTGGGGTTGAACTTGGGGAAGGACCGTCTTGGTGAAACACACAGTATTCATGATCACAGTCTCCATTCTTTATTTGTGGAGGAAATGGTATATATTTAGAAGGCCTCTACACAGGATTAGACGGTTTAGAGGTTGTGTGGCAAAGACTTAATATCATCATATGCCAGCTAGCACTTCAGACTCAGAGGAGAAAAGCTCACTAATTGAGGTCAGGAGTGCTCTTTAACCGAACTTTTTTTAATCCTTTTCAGCCCATTTGTCCGCCCCTCTTAACACACTGAAATGGAGGAATGTCCCCTTGGAGTCCTGTGCTGAAATTAAATGCCTTATAATACGTCAGACCTCTTGTCAGTGAGGTGGATGGAGGAGCAGCTCCCACGAACGTGGCTGATACGGGTGGGGAAGGTCCCTGGGTTACTTTATTCATTAAACGGCCCTATTATAGCTTCATCTGAGCTGCTGTGGCTGCTGCGATCTCACATCAATGGACTTGTCAATCAGAGTCTTCCCAAGATGCTGTGATACTTATCAGGGTCCCCTGGACTTAAAGCTGAAAGGTGGAGAAGAGACTTTGAAATGGCAGTGTGATGGATTCGAAATGAATCACATTTCTCAGTAGTAATTTGCATATTCAAATTATACAAAACAGAATCTGTGTGCATATCTGCTCGGAGCATATGGTGTGTCCATTGGACGTAGTTTGATGAGAAAATAAACAAAGCTCTCTCAGGCTGGTTGCCTGTCTCTGAGTATTAGTCTTGCAAAATGGAAATTCAGCTCTGCTGGTCATGCACTGTTTGTCACACTGTACATTTCCATCTGCAGCTGAGACCCAGTTGTGTTTCACACTGCTCTCACACACAAAGCTTTACATCGCATGTAAACACTCTGCATGTGTGGTGCTGATTTTGTTGCCTTTATGTGCAGTCTGTTGTCTCGATGTAGACTGGCTATAAACCACTGGCTGTATATACGAACAGTTCATCTCTACCTCCTCCCATTTAACACATGTAGCCTAAATATTCCAGCTCCATCTTGAAGCCAGAGTCTGTGCACTCGTGATGTCCAGAGTATCGTGAGCAGCAACATGAACTGACCGGGCTGAGCTCGACTCAAGCCAGCTGATGGTGTCACCTGCAACTCAGCTGGTCAAATGCCAGTGGCTGGTGTTGGAATTGCCTGTAGAGAAGTCTGCTGGTCAAGTCAAAATGGCTGAAGACAGATGGTGCTCTGTCCCCCGAGCCACTGAATGCATCGATTATCAAATTATGATGTTCTTTTTTTTTTAATCAGTAAAAGTTGAATCATTTGTGGCGTTTTGGTTTGTGAAGAGTTAGCCATTTTGATGATGGTGCTCAGCTCCCCACATGAAAACTTTGCACCAAAACAAGTCCTCCCCTCCAACGCTATCTCGCTGCATCCTGGGTTTAGCGCCACCAAAGACGACTGTGATTGTGTTAAAGAAATACAAACAACGTGTGCTTTCAGACCTTTCTCTAACACTGACACTTCCTGGCTACGTGGGACTAGTTATCGAGTCTGAAATGATCTGATCAATATTTGGTGTGTTCAGAAATGCGTCTTAATGTTGCTTGTTGTGCTTTGTGATGGTGATTTCAAAATGCCTGATGAAGGTCTCTGTTAGATTGAAATGTTTTTACTACAGTGGTTCTTGTGTTCACAAATGCAACATGATGTCTGAAAGTATAGTTACTCGTGTAACTGTGTGGGTATGCCAGTTATAAAAAATACATTAACCAGAAGTCAGATCAGAACTGCAGTCTACATGACACAGTAGGTGTGAAGCAAATTAACATAGCAGTCAAAACAGCCAGATGGTCACTGATAAGAGTAATTCTGTGCATATTCTCATGACGGACAAATCTTCATCCACCCACAAGAAAAAAACAAACAAACCTTTTTCTGTATTGCAGTTCCACACTGCTGGTGCATGAGTCCGGAGCCAAGTGGAGAGCAGTTAATTGACATTGACTGCTGCATGTCTACAGGACACCAGTAGAGCCAAGGCTTCCCTGCAGCCTGAGTGCTGCTCAGAGAGCACAAAGGCGGCTCGCTCTGAAAAGGCTACCTCAGAGCATGAATACTAATGGAATTGATTTATACCTCCATTTCCTGCAGGGAGAATTGTGGACTTTTATTGCAAAGGAGGAGCCAAGACCCTTGTGTGTGCTCAACGGCCTGAAGTGGTGGAAAAGCAGCTGCACAGTGCAACCCAAGCCATTAACAAGGCTACTACCCAGCAGTATATAAGCTAGTGTGCACATTAAACTGAGGAAAGAGATGGTTAGCCAACACAGTCAAAGAGCTCGCATTATATGAATCTAGTGTCTCTGATGACTCTGGACAGTTCTGCAGGACAGAGTTTACATGAAATGGCAAAAGACACTGTTGAGTTGCAGAATATCAAGTGCAGGACGTTTGACTTTTAGTGACCAGATATTTTCCAGATATCCTCCCTCTCCTGTTTTCTTCCTTTTTCAAACCTGTCTTTTATCAGTTGACCAACACAATTAAAAGAATACTGTGCAGGAATTGTTTGTAGTTTTCTTGATGACATGTCCACAGTTGTTGTAGCTTCCTCTTGGATGCCTGCTGCTTATGTTCTGAGCACAGGTCACTACCTTTTATTGAGTCCTGACCTCACCTGTGTACTGTGCAGTGGACACATCCTGAACACAGCAGAATAAGAAGAGAATAAGAAAATACAGGCAGAGAAGTGGGTCTCTGCAGATGATACACTGCCACACTCTGTAGTGGGTCACGAGTGATGACTGAGAAGGAATATTCAAGTGTGAGTGTTTGAGGAAAATCCTGCACAGTATACCTTCAAGAATGAACAGCTCAGGGTGGCAGATGAGCTTGAACATGTTTGACTCTATCAGACCAACAACTGGCTACAATGTCTAATGTTTCCTTTATTAACCGAGTGTTAAGTTTCCTACCATATCCTAATTATACTCAGAAGGCGATTTGAGGGGGGACGCCACCCCCGTTGTTGGGAAAATTACCAAATGTGTCCCCCTCCTTTAACTGCCATTCGTCTCCAAACCCAGACTCATAACCAATATTGGACAAGCGCTGTCTTGTCAGTTACATTAACCCAGAAACACACGATTTTAGGTGTTCCAAATATTAAGCAAATACATCACATTACATAATGACAGGGGTCGCTTTTGTTTTGTAGTGAGAAAACAAACCTACCCAACAACACTGTGCAGGAAGATGAGAAAATGTTGTTTGTTGGAAGAACTTTGGTCCGTTTGTCACATGAAGTAAAAATACATATTTAGCAATGGACTTAACAACAATATTTACATCTTGGATTAATTCTTTCAATCAGTGGACCCTTACGAACTAAAGGAATATAAATAATCAAGGAATGGACACATACTCAGACTGCAGGACTGGGTTGAATGAAATGAACCAGGTTGTCTCCTCTGTTAAAATTTAACAAATCGCCTACTGATTATATTGGAGAAGCTAAATGCACATATATATATATCATATAACTAATTCAAAAATGAGTGTGACTCCTCTGTAATTGACTTGGATCTGAGAAAACTGTCGTGAAATCTTGCTGATAACTTTATTTGGCGTTGTGAACTCTTAAAATGAGGAGATTGTGCTCAGTGTTGGGGAGTAACCTGTTATATAAATTGATATCCAAATAAATGTGATTGTAATCTCTTACAATTAATATGAAAATATTACATTTAGTTACAGTTACTAAACAAAATTTTGGTGATTACAACAGGGTTACATCAAAAAATATTCTTTTCTATGTAGAATATAACATTCATCTTGTTGCTTCCGTCATGCAGAAATGACCTCTTTTGGTATATTTTTGAACAACACAGGTCAGCGAAGCCGTTTGGGACAAATTTGAGTGCAACACCATCAAAGGTTAAATGGCTTTCCAACAGTTTTCCCTTTGAGTGTTGTTTTTGATTGGTTCTCTTGTTTGATTTTGCAACGTCTCTCCTCTGCTAATGAAATCAATATGCAATGCTTTGAGCAACCTGAGTCTGCCATGGCTACGACCAGCCGGCCACTCCAAGGCAAGTGGTCATGTTGTCACATAAAAACGCCTTTCAGTGCTGGAAATCATCGAAAAATTTTCCCTCTGAAATCAGAAAAGGGTTCGAACATTATTGCACAGTGTGAAGTTTACCACCTGTGAAAATGCTGTCAACATCGAAGTGCTTGATGTCAAACCTTTGGCTTTTTTGCCGAGTTTAAGTAAGTAAATAAATGTAATAAGTTAGATCACTTTGATGAAGCAACTTAAAAAAATTTACAAAAAGTTATTATATTTTGAGCAGTGTAACTAGTAATCTATAACCTAACCCACTACTGCTTTTTGCCTCCACTACTGGTACCATGCCAACACTAACATGGGTTGAGGGGTATCTCTGTTGAGAAACTAGCGGTGCATAAATCACTCAACATCTGTTCCAGCAGTCAGTAAGAAAGAGTTTGTTCCCCCCTGCTCTGCAAACCACATGTGCTCATCAAAGCACGACAGCAAACCACCAAGTTGTCTGATGTATCAGGCAAATGAAAATACTCATTCATACACTGACTGAACCTCGAAATAAATGAATGTGTTTAAATATATAAGGTGTGAGTTTTATAAAAAACACAGCCGCACTGCCAGTAAGGCTGACGTAGCGGCTAACCTTACAAAGTGAAACGTACTGATGCATGAGTGGAAGCTAAATAAATGACAGGCTCTGCACTGCTGAGAGGTGACGCCAGCAACCTTGTGAAAGAACCTCATTTAAAAAAAACAAATCTCTGACAAGCAATAAACCCGAAAATGTCAAAGCATCATAATCAATTAATTTGGTTTAATGTCAGCCTCCTTTTTTGTGCTGGAATTAAACCCAACTCTGAAGTCGATGCCTTCCCTAATCTTCTCTTGGCGTTCCTCCATTATCTTTTTAGTGGATTTGTTTGATTTAAAAGGTTTGCAGACATCACAGTTCCACTCATGACAAACAAACTGCTGTGAGAGAGATGCTATTTGCATCGCTTTGAAGTCCCTGCGGTGTACTCACTGTGACACGATCACAAGACTGTTTTTTTAAAACCCTCCAATCACGATTTGAACAAGACAGTGCATTCGGTTTACAGCCCTTTTCGCTTTTATTGAATAGATGTTAAAATTCCTTCTGAGAAAAAAGAAAACGTAAAAAAAAAACAGCCATGTTGAGATGAAAACAGGGTTGACTGACAGAAACAGTAACATGTGATATACATTGAAGGTCTTTGCACATATACTTCCTTAACGAATGCCATGCAATGGGATATGATCCATGACTCACGTCTCAGTCTCACAAGTCAGGGACGATGTTGCCTCCCGAACCAGAAATACACCGTATTTCACCACCACTGCTTCCATATATTTTTATTTTACACAGACGGAGCAGCGCTCAAAGGCCTGCTGCAGTACTGTTTGAATGTAGAAACACAAGACGATGAAAAATTATATGAAATCACTTTATTCTCAGAGTGTGCGGTGATTCCATTTTTGCAGGAAAGTTACAGACTGAAATATCTGTCTAAAATGGCATGCAGTGAGGCTAACAGGTGGAGCTTTGAAACACAGAGAAGACACGAAACGATTATCAACAACCTTGCCTACATCGCACACCATAAGCATGCATACATTTCGTCAACAAATAGGGAGATAGAGAGAGAGAGGAGGGAGAAGGGTGAGAAGATTTCGCAGTACAAAAGAATGCAATTTTTTTTTTTTTTTTTCAAAATACCAACCACCAGAGGACAGAAACAGGACCAGCTACAAACAAGAAAGAAAAATACTGCACGAGAGTAAGCATCTTCTCAACACGTACAGAACAGAGAAAGACAGATGCAAGGAGAGAGAAACATCAGACAGTTACATTCAAGTCACATCAAAGGAGTATTTTTTTTTAAGTGTTAAATTTTTCAGGCAGTTTTTTAATCATATTAATGGCTGTATGAGCGGCACAAATGAGCGACTGAACACTGGAATGGTTTTCAGACACGGAGTCCACTGGACGACTAAATATTGATTACGCATGACTTGGGCAGTTGGTTGGGCAGTGGTCAATAAGCCATTTAGAGCGCAATCAATCAGCATATACAAGATATTGATAAATGGTTTATGATGGTGCTGGTGGATGAGATGCGTGAGGTGATGTGATTTCAGAGCACCAGGTTGGAGACTGGTGCTCTGAAGAACTTCACACATTGACAATGTTTACTAAGGTTTTGTCGCTGGGAAAGTCCTCTACTTGGGTTGACTGGGCAGTAATCATAGCTTCTGGAATATTCTTAGGCCAAACAAGAGATATGTCATTCATAAATAAAAGTTGGAGTCGGCTGGCTAGGCCCTTAGCAATGGAATTGTTCAATTTTTAGCAGAGAAGGCTAATTACGCTAAGAGAAGGCTAGTTATGGTTCAAACCTCTAGTAAAACTCAAAGTTAAAATACCTGAGAATTTCAAAATAAGTACGATGCACTAAATAAATAGAATGAAAACTCTTGACTAAACCTACTACTACCAGCACTATTCTTTGGTTTGATTGGATAACTGCTCTGTCAATGGATGGGAGTGTTGTGGATGCTAACTGTAAACAACAATCAGTTGCTAACAATTTGCTAACACATGAACGGCTAGCAAAGGCAGTTTACGAGTACAATAAAATCACAGAAAGCTCAATAAATGTGCTCTACAGGAGGCCACACTGTGCCATTGTATGTTTTTTTTAATATATATATGTTCAACATGATTACAGAGCTCACAAAGCCAAAAAAGCTAAATTTCCCTCGTCTATGCCACAGGAATGCACAAGTTCGGAATTAGCCTTATTTCATGTTCAGCTAGCTCAATAAAAACAGTGGCAACGTGGCGAAAAAGCTGGTTTTAGAAAGCTTAATCACGCCTACAGCTACTGTGCTCATGTGAATCACAAAAATGTTTTCTAACAAAATTGTATCACAAGATTCAACTGATTTCTGCTAAAAGCATATTTATGCTTTCCCGTAAACTTCATGTGGGATTTTTTTTTTCTGTACATGGCAGCTAATGTAAGTTTTAGCCTACTTGATCAAGTCACTAATCTTCATATGTATATTCAATTCATTCTAGTGTCTATTTTCAGGTTATAACAACATCAAATTGAAGCTTCACCATGGTGTAGTTGTAGGCTAACGAAGGCATCGGCTGAGGCCGGCTGTAAATATCTAAGTTTGTGTGTTACCAGCACAAGTCTGGTGGAATGTCTGAAATATCTGGAATGTTTTAACAAGACACTGTGGAATGACGGAGAAATAAAAAAACAAGGCATATGGAGAAAAATGTCATTTTATCCTCATATGAACCCCTTTATGTTTGTGCCATTACATTTACCAGCAGGACAGACTGGACTCTACAGAGCAGGTAAACATTTTGTGTTGGATTGGTCATGGAGATTTCACTCCGGGCTTTGTAGGTCCTCTTTACACGTACATGGATATTTTTGAAAATGGAAATTTTCTTTGAGCTTTAGGTCACTAAGGTTTTGGAAAATGCCCTCTAAGGTGCAGATTTTCAAAACTCCATCACTTTGCATTCGTGTGGACGTGTAAAATAGAGGTTTGTCATTTTATTTTGCTAATTTTGTGGTCTGCAGCATGTAGAGTCAGCATATTTTCACATCTAAGTCCATGAATAATTAGAATCTTCCACCAAATTGGTGATTGTTGGAACAACAGAAACACAGAGTTTTATATTGTTTCTGTTGCGTTAAGGTGTTTTACAATGAGCCAACAAGGTAATTAAACTTGAATTCAGAAGGTGTATAGTTGTATTTTTCTGTTTAATAAGGGTGTAATAAAATTTCCTTTTTTTATATTTTGCCACTTTATTATATTAAAAAAGTAGGAGAGCTTGAGGAGTGGACTTGGCGAGCGACTGAGGTCGTGTCAGTGTGGACAGAGACATTTTGTAAACACAAAAGGTGCAAGAAAATCATCTGTTTTCAAAAATATCCAAACACAAGTGTGGACCTTTTTCTTCATGTATTGTTAAAGTCTGCCTTTTAAAACCTGCAGTTTGATTTGCCTTTTAGTTTTGTCATTTCAAACACAAATCCTGCATGTGCTCATGATTATGTATCATGTGACTGAACATTTTTTACGACACAAAACAAATCGTCCCACCGTCCCCCCTTTTCTCTTTTTTGATGAAACATGTCTGACCTACAAAGGCTTTACTGTCACTATGCAGACACATCCGTGCCTTTAATGTCGACTAACACATTAAGGAGTAAATTTAAACACACAACAATGAAGATTGTCTGTTATTGCTGATTTGGGACTTCACTCCCATCAGTTTAACCAACGGACACAGGACAACTTCATTTCGAACAATATATTGCACTATTGTCACTGTCTGTTCACATATAGTGTTCACAACATAGTTGCGTTTGTGAAGTTTCTTTTTTTCTACAAAAAATTTGATGGAGATGTCAACAAAAAAATAACTAGCCTGGTCTAAGATTTACACGTCCTACTGCAGAAGCAGAGCGAGCGACACCTGCCACAGGACATTAAAACTGAGTGTTCAAACCACAAACATGTAGAGCAAGTAAATTTAGAGTAAGAATTTCACCTAACTTTGAGACAAACTTCATGTATGGAGAACGTTTATCGTTTTCCCCATGGAAGAACATTTCAGACACAAAGTCAATTGTCGCCTAATGCACATGGTGGACGAGATGTCAATCAAATAAAAATGGAAAACCAGTTATTGCCTCAAATATCAATGTATTTCGCTTCATCGTAACAAATGAAATGGTTTCCATGTGTGTACTTCACTTCACAAAAGTTTACTGCATGCTTTAAAAAAAGGAAACAAGACAAAACAAAACAAAGAAAATTCTCATTTCAAATAAATTTCCCTCACTTTCTGGTCTTACAGGAGTTGTTTCCACTGTACCAGTGCTCATATTACACATTCACAATAAACCAATGATAACATGAAAGACAGGGTGAACAGGGGTGAATCCTCACAACGGAGAACTAATAAAAATGTAAGTATTTATATACACTGTATGTATCAAATATTAGCAAGAACAGAACAGGAAAATTTAATCAAATTTTGATATGATTTGGATAATTTCTTAAAAGTTAAAAATATGGCTTATACTCTTAGTCATCTTGTTATATGTCATATTTCACTCATATATAGTTCTCTTTTTTATAACCCGAGGCTATTTACAAACAAAAAGGGTGGATGATGGGTGATATCTGATCTCATTCTAAGTGCCTGACATTTTGAAAACATGGCATAAGACTTGCCTTGAAGTAAAGATCTGTGGGTGTTACATACTTTGAAAATAGAGATAGAAATCAAGGAAGATGCTCCGTATGAGAGATTAAGAAGTACGTATCACCATCAGATATTTTAAACCAAGGGCAAAGTCATGGCACGTTGCTCAACTCCAGGACACTTAGAAGTTGTGTTGAAGGAGTGGGAGGGTGGAGAAAAGTGTGACTGCAGGTTTGGGCAGGGCAGGGTGGTACGGCAGTAGTCTTGGTTAGATGAAGTTAATCATATTTCACCCAAAACACTGTTACTTTTTATTGAACATATCCATGAGCGGGGTCGGGATGAATTTCATGACCGTATCCACGATGCTCTCCTCTTCCTCCTCGTCGCCGCAGCCGGTGGGAACCGCCTTCTTTGGACGGGTGAGGCTGCCCTCGGAGGCCTGCTCCATAGCAGCCGCTGCCTCGGCCTCTTTCTCCTCCTTCTTCTTGATGCCATACTACACAGGAAAGAGGAAAACAGGAGACAATGTCAAGCCCCATCTAGATGTGATTTATTTCTGTCGTGGTGACTGGTTTAGACTTATTTTTTGGGGCATTCTTTTGAAGATCAGCTCTGATAATGTTCTGAACTAATACATTTCTGATATTGTGAGTTAGGGTTAGCATTTTACACCCAGATCAATCTAAAGATAAACAATGAGACGAGTTGAAACAGGCGACCACTTGCAATGCGTCAACGTTCTGCTGGTTCACAGCAATGCAACTAGATAAGATGGTGTATCATCTCTATGCAACAACTCTCTGCTTTTCAGATTTACTTAGTGGCTGATTACCGTAAGGCACCGTGAGGACGGAAACAGGGGGCTCGGTTTTGACTCGACCAGCAGACTTCACTACAAGACAATTGGCTGTGGAACAGGTGATGCACCTTACGTTCTAATGGTGCGTTCGCTTTGTACTCAGAGGTCGGAAATTCCCAGTTCCCAGTCGGAAGTTTAAACTTGAATGCACCCTGAGATCGGATTTCCAACTCGGAAACTTGGAGCAACCGCATCAACCCTGACTTACGAATTCAAGATGGCTGCCGGTCACATACATAGTGAGTACACACTCTGCTAAAGTACTGTTTATAGCAATTTTATCTTATTTGTTTTACATTAGGTCAGCCTCATCTGCGGCGTTCAGCAGTTGGAGTGCATGATGGGTTTGAAGCTGTCTATACTCCCACAGTGCACGGGCAACAAAGGCTTTCTTGCGGGCGTGCATGTTTTTTCAGGCTTGTCCACTGCTGTCAATCCTCCAGTGTGTTCTGGGTCTGCCCCGGGGCCTCCTACCAGTGGGACGTGCACGGAACACCTCTAACAAGAGGCGCCCAGGAGGATCCTGATCAGATGCCCGAACCACCTCAATTGACCCCTTTCCAAGTGAAGGAGCAGCGGCTCTACTCCGAGCTCCCTCTGGATGTCTGTGCTCCTCACCCTATCTCTAAGGCTGAGCCCAGACACCCCATGGAGGAAACTCATCTCGTCCGCTTGTGTCCACAATCTCATTCTTTACTTTTCACTACCCAAAGTTCATAGGTGACGGTTGGGACACAGATAGACCAGTAAATCGAAAGCCTCACCTTCTGGCTCAGCTCCCTCTTCAACCCGCCTAACCTCAAACCTGCAAACCGCACTGTAGAAACAACTCTGCTCAGTTCAGTGAGAAACTTTGTGAACAGAAGAAGGAAGAGGAAAAAAGTGATATCCTTTGAGCACGATATGATGTCTATGTTTAGAATAAAGTTTGGAACAACTTTTCCTTTCATTTCAGCAGTAGGCAGGAAGCCTAGTGCTCACTCACTGCTGTGCGTACAGCCGCTAACTTCAAAATGTGGCACTTTTTAACTCTAAAAATAGAGACGCATGAGGCGTGACATGATCATTTCATGCATTTGAGGTAAATTGGCTGAAAATCATTGGTACTCTCGCAAAGTAATTCATATTTCTTCATTTGCATGAATTAGCTTCAGGCTGCTTCCTCATTAAGTTTAAGCGCAGTGCACTGTAGCTTTTTGAGTCCTGCATGAACAGCAGCTACAATCGATTTCTGCAATTAGATGCAGAGTAGGAGCTGATGAGAAGTCTGAGTTTTGTGTCTGTGCTGGTGTGTGTTCGGGAGTGCACATGGGGCTTTTAACTGCTGCTTGGTCTAATTTAACCTTCCAGTATATTTTATGTACCAATTACAGGCAGAGGCACACAGTCAGTGTAATGGACAATGCTAACGATTACCTTACAAAACCTGGAGCCCCAACAGGCTTCAATTAAATCAAGAGTGTGTTTAGGGGAGAAAGAGCACAAAATTGCAATTTAAGACATTAGAAAGAACAACAGCAGCTGGGAAATCTGTTTCACCAGCGCCTTGATTAGAACTTTCTTGTGCAATCTGAGTCGTCGTTCTGTAATTCTCAGTAAATGTTTAACATATAAACAAAAACAAAATTATCTTCCTTGTTTGTTGACGACTAGTTCTAACTTTGAGAATCAGCATTGCCAGACGTATGATAATTATTGTATTTGTGTGATGATTTTGCCCTCTGTGATGTCTGATCAGCCAAAAGTGCCGTAAAGCGTGATAATTCTACCATTTTGTGACCCTTACAGTAAGTACTTTGTTTTAGTCCTTAAGCTTAAGATAACCAAAGTTATTACTTCTTTTTCGGAATGATCTGTACCTCTTCTACCTCTGCATTAGCTGTAAATCATGTGTGCACAGCCCCTAATTACACTTCATTTCTCACCTGAAGAGCTGATCTCCAGAGCTATGACTCGCCAGGCAATATCTTTTTGGCCATTGACTTTACAATGACGGGAATGTGGGTCGGTTAGCTCGGGATATTTCTTGCCTCAACTACGAGCCTCTTGTCATCCATTCTTTCTCACACATGAAACAGCAACAACTACGGAGATGTGTTCATGCATCATGGTGAGGAGAGGAGTCGAGCTGCCAGTGTGTTTTTGCCTTTCCTGTCTAATTTCCTGATATGATCATGATAGCAAGTTATGGATCCTATGTCTGTTTTTACACATCTCCTCTCACATGATTTATGGACTCATATCCCCTTTCATGCAACATAGCTTTGCACATTAGCCAGGTAAGACCATCCTGATGATGTGAGCTCAACATTTTGTTTCTATCTCTGATCAGAATTAAGTAACTGTCCATTAAAGATTTACCATCCTTTATGGGGTATTGTGCATGCATTTTTCGTAGGATATCATATGAACCATTCTGCAGGAATACGTTGAATAGCAACAACTGGACAAGAAGAGCACTTGCTTATGATTTGTGTACAATAACTGGATGACAATTTTAAGCCTTTGCTACAATAATTTAACATTTCCCGTCTTCAATGCTGTCAAGGTTATTTGAAACAAGTACCTTCTGTTTTGATGCAGTACTTCTGGATCTGTGTTAACCACTACCTTTACCTTTTCACTACCTTTCGTGCATGTGTGGTCTTGGTTTGAGTAAAACCAATACAGCCGGACTGCAAGGACAAAGGTTGCAGAGCACCAGAAGGTTAACAAGCTGAGTGATGGCTGATCTTGAGGCAGAGATGCAGAAAATGAGCTGGAAGACTTCACGACCTTTTTGCTCTGCTCCCTGGTGCACGTTAATGTGATTCTGGAGCAATAAATATCTTTAAGGACGACTACTAGTGTCCGTTTCCGCTGTGAGGATGTGCACGGGGGGCAGTAAGAGCATCTGTGTGTTTTAAAAGTAAAGGGGAAACAAAAAGGTATGCAAACACCAAGGCTTTTCAATCTTTTGTACGCCGTTATTCAAATTTGCCTGCCATTTATTGAAGTCTGCATCCACATCAATAAAATCTGCTGTCAAGACAGGAGCATCTTTTTGTTGAGATATTTCTAAGAGATGCCTCCAAGGGAAAATGGGAGTCATTCTTTAATGTGTGAGTGATGGGCTAAAGCCTTGAGAATCATTTGTAAAAGAAAACACAATAAATAGATGGATATTTGTAATGGAAGACTCTCAAGGCCAACGCACACTGACAAATAAAAGCAGCTGGCTGGTGGTTTGACAGCTGCTTTAATCCTGCTCTAATATTTTGCTCAGCACTGAATTTGATGGATTCATTCTCCTCAGCTAGCGAGACCCTTTGGGCTCTTTCTACTCCAAGTTCTTCTTCTCCTGTCAGCAAATAAGACGCTGCTTTGTCATCCTTGGTCTTATAGCCTGAATCTTTTTCCTCAAGAAAAATACATCAGCAATAAATGCCAGATCAGGTCCTGCTATGATGCTTGATGCTCTTCATCTTCACCTCTTCATCCTCTGCATGTTTTTGGCTATAATAACTGTACACCAGTTAAAAACGTTTATGTGATGAGAAGTCCTTTATCTTTTCTTGTAGGGAATATTTTCACTATGACTATACGTGCCTCGCAGGTTCATACTTTAATATATACAGTAGTTGAAGAAGACTTATATGCTTATTTTGCGGGTCATACTTGTACTTTGCCTTCCCACTACAAAATGTTTACCTGCTTTTATGATCAAAAATTGGTCAGCGTTCATAAGTCTCAGAAATGTTTCTGTCTGACTTTACAACATAAAAAAGGCACAGGTGTGATTGGTTGATGGATATCTCCTCTGTATCTCCTCCTGCTGCCTTGTTTGTTCTCTGCTCTCCTTTGACGCCGCTCTGTTTTGTTCTCTTGCAATCTGTCTGAGTCGGTCTCTCTCTCACTCTCAGACTTGTTCCACAGTAACAAAGGCCTGCGACAGTTGAAGGGAAGACAGTCACGCTTAGTCAGCCCCTCTCCACTCGCTGTAATCAAACACTTTCCCGAGATATGCTGTCATATCGCTCGGTCTCCCTCCAAAACTAAACTAAAGAATCACTGGGCATCAGCTCTACGTTCCAAAGATAGCTTTACACGGAGACACAGGGAAAAGTTTTAAACTCAGCGCTCTCAAAGATTGTTCAAGTGAACTATTCAATGAAATATGAGTAATGTCAAGATGGATGTTTGACCGCGAAGCTGCTTTGATACCATCGATTAACATTTTATTACAGATGAATTAAATAGCAAGCATGGATTCATCAAAGACAAGATAGACTTGACAAAAAGGGGTCAGTAAGACATAAAAAGTCTCTTTGAAGCTTTGAAACCTGAAGTCATCACCAAGGAATCCTGTATGTGTTCACTGAACTTCAAACAACACACCTGTGTTCACGACCCTGACCTGACTGCAACGGCTGAAAGCAAACTAAATATATGAGACAGAAGAATGATCTAATCAAACATCTTTTTCTGAATTAAACATACAGTGAAGCAACCCAGACTCCTACCCATTAAGTTTATATGAAAGTGCTTTTACATTGGCTATTTAGATTTGGATAGCTCATACGTGATGTTCCTCACATTATAGAAACGGTCTGGGATTATTCATGTTGACTGTGTTTAATACTCTTCATGTTAAGTATGATGTTAAATTTAGTTTGTGGTGCATTCACTATGTGTAGCAGTGGCGGCTGCTGGTCTTTCAAACAGGGGAAGCTCACTTTAAGTTTACATCATAAAACTTGTCATATTGCAGCGAGGCAGTAACTTATAACAGGAACATTTAATTGAAGCCGTTTTTCAACCACACTCATGCCATAGAACCACAGCAACACACACCTCAAAGATTTTCAGATAACGGTGAAAATGAGCTCTATGGCTTTTGGAAATAAGGACTCTGTCAGAAGACTCACAAATATCTGCATGGGACTGAGCTAGCGCACATTTAATGCAGTGTAAATTATTATTTTAATGTTAATTCAATAGTGCATATTTGACCATTTCTGCTATGAAATTTTAGGGGAAGTTCAGCCTCCCTTGTTGTCTCAGAGCAGTCACACCTGATGCGTAGTATGTAGATTTAATGTAGGTGACAAATGCCTGGATGTATATTACATTAGCAAGACTTTCTGAGTATGAGACTTGAGCTCATTGCACATACTCAACTTCCCAACAATTCACTGTCTCTTCAGACTGTCCATATGAACAAGGGTGAAGATTTTGGGCCAGGCTGAAAGCTGTTAATGTCACATTTTTATTTTGTTTTAAAAAGGCAAGAAAGTAACTGTTTGGATTACCATGTGTGCCAAGTTCATCTCAATAATGCGTTTGCAAATTTGCAGCTACATTTTCTGAGATGTGTAAGTCACTGGCCAGATCAGATCGGCCATCAGTCACGTTATACCAGCCCATTCTCATTCCAAAGTCGTCTCACACCGTCGCTTTCTCTGTGATTTCGGTGGCAGAAACCAATGCCAAATCCACCTTTCCCAGCCAAGTTTGTAATGTGGCCAGACAGAACCTTTTGCAATGTTATAATACACTGCTAGTCGCCTTGATGGCACCTGTGGCGGCAGTATGATACACGGACAGGTGGCGTCAGTTTCAAACACTCCCAGTAACAATGTTATATAAGCAGCTGGAAAGTCCCTGTAGGGTGGGAGAGAGCGGTGGATGGGTCCAACAAACCGTGGACTTACACCTGTGAGCCAGCTGTTCACTTCCCGTATGAATGTAGAGCCAAACCATGATGGGTTTTTTTCTAAATCTAACCATGTGCTTGTGTTGCCAAAAAACCTAACCATGGTCTTTTGTTGCCGTCCTGAAGTTAGTTGGTATTTGCTTTAGTTTCCTAAACCTAACCACGTGCTTTTGTTGATGTTCTGTTGTTGATAGCAGCATCCCAGAGCATCAACAACAAACGCAGGAAAGTACGTAGCATGTAATATGTTGATGTCAAAGTCCACTGAGAAAATGGCCACATGTGATGGCTTGGAATGAAAACGTGTTGGTTATATGTGAGTAGACTTCAGTGTGACCACTCTGCTGGTAATGGCATACTTAATCATTCATTAAGTAGGCAGTGTGCAGTACGTATAGTTCAGTATGTGGTATGCAGGGTTGTAATCACGTTAAATTTTTCAGTTATGCTGTAATGTAATGCATAACTGTTCTACATTCAGTAATAACATTACAGTTCACTTATCACATTTCATCAAACAATTATGTCATTAACTTGCATTAAATGTGTTCTTTAATGATCTATTCAATGGGTGGATAGAAAAAATACATCAAACATGCTGATAACGGCAACATCCACTGTGACTGTGGAGATGCTGCTCAGCCTGTGCAGTCTGTGCCGACTCTGAGGAAGAGGAGCAGGTGGTCTGACAGAAACACAGAATAAGTCTTCAATAAAGTCATAGTTTGGTGAGTGAGCATCTCGAGTAAGCTCATAAAAGGTTTTATTTAGGCCTTAATATACTTTATATATTAATTAACATTTGTACTTGGTGGTGTTAGGAAGGCCAACCTCTTTTCTATATTGATTTAGATTTATGTTGAGGCAGTTACACTGCAGCGCCATCTTGATTCTTCTGACCCTTGTTTTCTTCTTTAATTTTTTTTGAGTAACGACCCCAAACCTCGTAGGCAATTCCGATTCCATCTCTGGATAGACATGTTGCTGTCTTTGAAATGAAATTGAAACGTAATCCCTTGCCATTGCACTTCGGTGCTGGCAAAAATCTCAGAGGTAAAAACTCAACCTTTGTGCAAAAACATGTCTTGTAATTTGGACGGACTGATCCTTCAATCATGCTACTGCTGGATATTGTAGAGAGAAATATCAAAAATGCATGTTTTGCAGAAAAGTGTAATATAAATGTATCTGCAAAATGTTGATAAGGTAATCCAAGTATCATTAATGGTTCAGCATGCTTCAAACTAATGTCACACTGTGGTGTTTGGATGCAAAAAATTTTTCTTGAACAGTCAAACTCACAGGTGGAGCAAAAAGCCGACCATTAAAGAGAGGGGCCGAGCACAGTCAATCATACTTTCAGAATGCTTCTCCTTAAATGCATTTGTGGTGTTACACTCTGTTTTCAACATGGACAGTGATGGACGTATGTGTGTGAAGAGCGAAAGAAGAGCTTGAGAGACAAGTTCTAATTCTGCCAATCACTGCTTGAAGTGAGGTATACTGGTTGGATTGACAGTTTCGACAGAGAGAGTTTTTCAGCAAGTCTGTCTCCTAGAAATTAGGTTTATAGTTGAAACAACAAATAACATTTCTAGCATCCTAACCTTTAACATGATCATGTGGCAATCTGAACATCGAGGGGAGAAACAAGCTGCAGAGTGATGAACTTGGCCTCCAACATTAGAGGGAAGCCACAACGGCAGCTCAATAGCATGTATGAAGAACTCTAAATGAGTAAAGCAGAATTCTTAAAGAGCGTTCTCACTCGTTGCTCAGTGAATTTGAACTTTAACCCTCAGGGGGACGTTTCAGATTGCCAAGGTCTAATAGAAATATCTACCAGAAATCCTTTATCTCCACTGCTGTTAAGGCAACAAATGAAACTAGAATCCATATGTAGGACTACGACACAGGGTGATGCTCCTGATACTTTTCTGCAGCTCTTTGCAGAGTTGGTCCATTTTATTTCATGGATGCTTGTATGTTGTGTAACTTACTAACTTGTATGTTGTGAGTTTTATTTTTCATGAATGAAAATTGCCAAGATTTCTTATCAAGCGTTGTTGTATGTTGTGATATGTTTGCCAGGAATCAGTTCAGGAAGGACCAAATGCAGGCTGAACAAAAAATTATCTTTAATGCTGATAAAAAATCCTCGAAAAAGGCAGGCCACAAAACACCAAATCCAAAAGACAGGAGAACCAAAACTAAACTGAAACAAGCCAGGGACACAAGAGAGACCGGGAAGAAATTACACCATGAACACTGAAACCAACACAGGAATGAAGGCAGATAAACTGACAAGGACCATAAGGAAACACACAGGTAAATATACACGAAAAAATGAATCACAAGAACAAGACACAGCTGTAGTCGGAGGACACAGGCAAAAGGAGGGACATTGGGATCGGCTAACAGCAAGGGTGTGGTGGGGAACACTAGGGTGGAGCAAACAAGACTAATGCACAACAGGTGTGAAGGGAAGACTTTGGGAACAGGGAAGGACTAACGAGACAGGTGTGACAGAAAACAGGCGGGAAAACGCACAAAGACAGGAAGTAAAACCAGACACGACACATGAGGAGAGAATCTACAAAATAAAACAGGAAGCAGATTTAACATGAATGAATAAGATGAAACAAGGAGCGCAAATGGAAAACAAAGTCGATAGGATCGCAGTTATTATGAATGCAGTGTAGTTATATACAAGCATAATTCATAGAAGTATTTTTACCTTATCTCTGATGCCCTGTCGGATGTTTTCTCTCTCTGCCTCCATTTTTGCATATTTGGCCTTCCTCTCCTCCTCCTGTTGCCTCAGCGCCTCTTGTCTCTCTTCCTCTTTTTTCGCAGCATCGGGATCCTTCTCCTCCTCCCCACCAAGCATCTTGCCCATGTCTTTGGTGGCCCCTGTTGTCAGCGGAGACAGAAAGAGAGAGCAGAGTGAGAAATAAAACAAATGTCAAGCAGAAATCTTTTAACCAGTGACACTGGCAATTGACAGTAATTGCACATAATAGATCCCAGCAATCTGCTGTTGCTAAGCATTTGCTGCGCACAGTGGCACATCTAAGATTTGGATAATTCAATAGACATTGCTTTGTGTTTCAATCCTCTTCCAGGCCAGTGCAAGAGCAGCACAATCTGCCCTCTACTGAACCAAAGACAAGAGCGTCTTTGTGTCAAGTGTGACAATAGCTGGAACAAGAGGTGAGCGCCACGAACAAGAGCCCGAGATAAAAGACACTGTGATAAATTATTAGCAATTCTCTCGATTGCTTCTGTGCCGCTTGCTTTGGCCTTTGCTATCTCCAACAGGAATTTACATCCTCATGCAAAGCATCCACTGACACTGTGGGTCAAGACCTGAGAACAAAGGCTTCAAGTGCTGTTCAAAGGACGATGATAAACAGACACTGGGGCTCAGTGTGCCACTGATCACATCTCCTCTTTGTACTTGTCAGATATGCTGAACAAGAGATCAAGCAAAAATATACATGATATTATATCCTGACTTCTGTGCTGCTTACTCGATTACTTCTCATGCTAGTGACTTTGATATTTCCTGTCAATGCAATGACTCTTACTTGCTCTGAGTCAGAACATCAGTTCATGTAAATAGGGTTTTTTTGAGGATGGTCAGAGTCTAGAAAGATGCGAAAAAAGTAATTTCTGCCCCTTGATGAAGACTGGTTTATGAAACGCCCGCAGGCACTGGCAAAGCTGTCTCAGACGCTGACATCATACCGTATCTTGACTTCTTCTTCTTCTGTCTGTGTAGAGCATCTGGTGTGTGCTCTGGGCATGAAATAACACGCTTCATTAGCCTCATTTTCAACCAAGCAGCCTGGTTCAGTTCGGTTCAGTTCTTTACACAAGAGAACTGTTGCTTTTGACGGTACCAATAGAACCATTCTATCCCTCTGTTGAGGAACCTAGCACACTGATCTGATATTAAACACTGGAGACACTGCAGTCAGATGATAATCGCCACTCGTGCTCTACAAAGACTCAATGCAGACACCTGCTATTTTTGAATATCCCTTGGATTGTGACAGACTCTAAGCAATCTAGCCTGTTTGTTCTTTCGTCTGAAATTGTTGGCGCACACCCCCAGTTCTGTGGATGATCAACGAAATGCAAACGTTCCTTTACATCCAGTGACGAGGAGATACAGTGAGATTGGAAGGAGCACAGCTATTACAATCCAGTAACAGCACCCCCTACATTAAAAGTATTGTCTGTGGTTTAGGTACATGCCTGTAGGGGTTATATGCCAGTCCAAAGGGTGCTTTGCGGAAAGTGTTTGGTGGAAATATACATTATAATACAATTTTTTTTTCTTATTCTCTTGAGCAACACATCTCCAGAGTTATGGTTCCAGGTGGTACAGAAATACCGACCCATTGTCATTCCCATGTCATCAAATACAGATGCTTTGTGTCCAGCCCTTTGACAATGGACTGGACACAAAGCAGCTGACACAAAAAGTCAGCAGTCAAAGGAACAGAACCTTAACACCAGGGATCCGACCTTTGATGTGGGTCGCAAGTGATTCATGACTCTGCCTTATCCGCACATACTCTGCCACAACCACAGTCAATCCATCACATGAACCATCAACCATGTGCAGATGAGGCAGACAGAGAGAATTTCAAAATGAGTAAGCGTTAAAAAACTAAATGAAAAACCTCTGCACGGTGCACGCACAGCGTTAACACTGTTGGAGCTGTCAGCACCCAGATGAAGCCATTTGCTGCCATTCACTCTTGAACAACATGAAAACAACAACATCTACAGAGAGAGATGGATCGTCCTTCACAGTAAACATTTTGTTTTGTCAGTTCCTGTCACACACTCAGGAAAAGATTCACGTCTTCGGAAAACAGTCCCTCGAAACACAGACTCTCTTATTACCTCTATTGTGACCTTGATGCTTCAGTAAATGGTTAAACAATATCATAAGGCATTCTTTGTAAATGATAATGAGAAATGTCAATCAGACATGGACAAACAGAAACACCCAGGTGTGCTCATATCTTTGTTAAACAATAGATCTTAACTGCATTGCTCCATTTTGCTTTATCTGTCACATGGCAGGACTGTTACCAGAACACGTTCTCGTTACACCCTGAGCAGCGAGAACATCGTCAGTTTAACACCAGTGAAGCCTTTAAACAAATCCTGTTATTATCCTTTAAATCTTCATAACTCGAAAGGCCGTAGTTCAAATCAGGAAGTTGCACAGATTAATCTTTAGTGTCATCCTGCGTGTTGAGCTGCCCCCTCTGTGCTTTTGAACATTACCTTTGCACGACGCTCTGGCTGTGTGTTCTCACTCCAGAGGAATTAACTCTTCTTTCCAGCTCAGTGGCTGGAAACAAGCCAGCGCTCTAACAGTGGCCCGACAAACCCTGGACCCACCACTCTCTGCTCACTTCCACCTCGCAGGAAAGGAAATTGATTTTAATGAGAACTGGACCTTCTGGATTACTCTGGGCAGATCTGAAATACGCCTGGCTCTCTATCTTTCTCTCTCTCCCCAAGTCCAGCACACTTCCTGCCACTATTAGCGCCCCAGTCTGCTATGCTGAGCCTCGCAGGCTCTCCGCAGGAACCACTCAAAGACACAGCCATCTGCTTCAGCCGTGAAATTGATGAGACAGCAATGACCTTGAGGTTCTTGGCTGCAGTTGGAACTTGCTGTGTTGACAGACCAGGACAAGCCCCGGTCCTTAGTCATACGGAGCTGGGTGACTATTAATTAATGAACAGAAATGTTGATGTTTCCTATTTTTTCATTAAATCCTTCGAGGGCTGAGCACACGACATGTTGGCATGTTAAGCACGCATAATGCTCATTATCTCGAGGCTTTTTCATGTCAGTGTAACGTGTAGAATATAAAGTAACATACAGATACATGAAGGGGTCATTAGTCTGGAGTCACGAGTTCATCCAGTCTAAATGAAATGCAGCCAGTGAATTTACTGTATAACCAATCAGTAAAGTCATCAAATATCTTGAACATCAAAGTTCATTCTTGACATTGGAAAAAAACAAACAAAAATTTTTCCATATATATTATCATGAGCCAAACACCATCTCGGCCTAGTCTAACAGACGGCACATTTACACGGCATGTTTAAGGCGGGAATATCACACCATTATGCCACCTCACAGCTCATGGTGCATTCCCTGAATGTGGGGACAGCACTCAAACAATGTCTGTATAAACGGGACACCTGGCAAGATGGGATCATGGGCGGCACCAGGTGTGATATTTTGATGACGTGTTATGCGTGTGACCCAACGAGATTTAAAAAAGTAGCAGGTAGCAGCTAGCAGCTAACTCAAAGAAGAAGAACAACAGTTGAAGATGTCCGCAAACGTGGAAAACAATGTGATTCGGGAGCTTCTTACCCTCCAAGCAGAGGATGGCATCAGCTGCAACATCACAGCGTGATGGCATACGCTATTATGTACCAGCACTGTGGAAACAGTACGAATGCAAAGTCAATTGTCGTTGTGGGCACACAAAGTCTCTGGTTCAACAACGTCATGTAATGGACAGAGGTTAATATTACAATCCCACAGGTAGGATGGAGAGCGAGAAAGTCTGCACAGGGAAAAGGTCGGAGTGGTGGACGAATCAAACAAACACTGGACTTTCACCTGGGCGACCACAGTTCATTTTACATGTGAAACTAAAAGTCAGTTATTTCAACTTAACATACTTAAGATCTTTACATATTTACCTCTTGTTACTTGACGCATTTCGTCACTTAACGCTTATGTTCTGTATGTAAGAAAGGTAGTTATTGTAACCGAAAACATGACCTTTTTCTACTCCTTATCTAGTAGTTTTTGGTGACAAGACCAAACTGTGCCACCACCACAAAATGGAGTGTTCGAGGTCGTGGTCATTTTGAGTATTTCTGTGAGATCGCATTGCTCCATCAAAGACTGTGAGATGATTTTAAAAGGCGTGATTGGTTCCTTGTGAGTTTCTTCATTTTTCTTTCACAGTGAAAGAAAAACCGAAGCCATCCTCAATTTTTTGGACTCCAAACTGTTATTCTGTTAATCTTTGGCACCTAAATGCTGCACTCTATTTTCATCATTCACCTTACCTACGAAGGATATAAATATAAACCATGTTCCCCCTCAAGATATATTCATGTTGACTTTAATCACTGGCCAAGGATTCAGATGTTCTGAGGGCAAGTAACGAGCTTCTTTTCAGGGACCATAAACATTGGGGTTTCACTGTTAATTAGTTTGTTCACATTCATAAAGCAGAACCTTGTGGAGTTACCTTCTTGCAGTAACACCCATAAGAATATTTCCTGCTGTCTTTCTGTGCTGTAATTGCTCGGAGGCCAAACCAAACTGAATCGGTCCATAAACTTTCCCTCAGCTTTCTTTCTTCTTAGCTCGAGGAGGTTTCCCAGCTCTTATGTGTGTGGCAGTCTTAACAGAGGCTGAGAAGACTCTGATGGAGAATATCCCTCATCACTTCAGGGTTAATAAATTCTCCTTTGGCCGAGCTGAACAGAGAAACTTTTGAAATTAAAACTTGTTAAACTTTAGCGTCTGCAGATTGAATATAAAAATAGCACCACATGAGAAGAAGAGACAAGAGAGTAGGAAGATGTATCTCAAAGCCTAAGCTCACACAAGGTTTAAGCATCATCTATTTTTACCTCCTAATTAAAACTGACACTGATACTGGGATATTAATTTGTCCTGTGACTGCTTTAGAATAAGGATATACTGTACTACTTTTAACTTTAGGAGCAACTAAATCTGTTAGTCTTGCTTTGTCACAATTATACAACATATCGGATACACCTTTTATCTCGAGTCTACTGCCAATGACTTTAACTTCTTTGCGACTGATGCCACTTTATCTCTTGTATTTCACATGTTGCTGCGCCTCTCCCAAGCCTCCTCCACATGACTAATCTCGATGCTCAAGGCTAATTAGCTCGTCTGATTGTGACAAAGTTGCTGTGTAGGAGCCTGAGACAGTTGTCGTTCCCATAAGCCTTAGTGTCATCAAACGCTGCCAGCTGTGGAGTCTGGGAACGGTGAGCAAAGCGAGAAAGCTCCAGAGGAAGAGCTGAGAGCCTCGGCTACTTTAGAAAAACACAGAAACATGGCCCAAAGCACTTAATTAGAAAGCATGAATAACTCATCCTTCACCACTGTGAGAACTGAACAGGGCAACTTGTTGATTGCTTAAGATGGTAGCAAAAGGCAAGCGCAAATTGAGGATTAAACTTGGTTTTTAAAGTTTCTTGAACTGAACCCAGCAAGCTGAAATGCAGTTTATGCAGTTTCTGATATGATTTATGATAGTTGAGGGCAAAGAGACGTCCCTGAGCTATTAACATGTCTTCAAAGTACAAAACCTACCAAACTGACATGAAACCATTCAGCACCTTAAGATCTGTGATGGTACACCTCACATTTACGACCCTATAGGAGGACAGCAGTGCTGAATGATATCATGTGAAATGCCTGAAGGGAACAATACACTGATGGACTGATAAGGACCTTAAACAAGAGACTAAATGAACATCAGCTGTCTGTGAAGACAAGATCAAAACTGGTTATGGGCGGAGCAGGAGGAGGGTCAAAAATCAACCAGGCGACAAGAGATGGCCAGAGACAGATCAAGGAAGGTAATTATCTTTAATAGAAAAGACCAGCTTTGATTTGAGATTCGATCTACGATCTTCCCCGCTTAAGACCACTTGTTATCATGTGACTGAAGTGTCATGGCTGTTTATCGCAACTGAAATCCCCCAAAACCCAACATGTGGAACTTTGACCTCGGATCATTGTTACTTGAAAGAAACCACTCTGTTGGTATACACTGTGGCACAATTTAGTCAAAATGTGTTATTTACTTGTGTTATTTTCATAAGGCCATGTGTCCACCAAAGTTCTTCCTCCTCAGCTGAAAACACCAGGCACTCTTCTGAAAACAAACATTTGGGATTGCTAGAGCACTTGCGTCTGGTTACTATGACACAGAATATCTGCAAGATTGAAATGTCAGCACAAGGTAGAGTACCTGCTCTGGATAAAGAGAAGGCTGAAGCATGTAAGGATCAAGCAACAACCTCCAGGGCTTAAAAATGATGCTAACATAAAGTGCCAACAATTGCCTTCGCTCCATAGGGAGTCAATCCTCACAGACCCAACACCAAAGCATATTTCCAATGCTGTAGTGATGTCTCACATGTGTCATGTCTCTGTAGCCTAATAACTGATGAGTAGTAGCCAAGCAGCAACCTCTGGGGCCGAAAAATGAAGCCAGTGTGAAGCACCTAAAACTGCAGTTCTTTGAATGGTCACATGAGGCTGGCTCCAAAAGTGAGTCAGTCTGCATAGACCCCTATGTTAAAATGCCTAACTTTACACTTTGAGTCTGTCCATAGCTGCTCAGTCAGATCCATCTCTCATTCCTCCACAGCATCAGCCTGTCGCCCAAATATTCTGGCTTCCAAAAACCAAGATGCAATGGGTGTTGTCATAGTAGCTACGTCCATTATTTTACAGTCTATGGTGAGGATAGAGGATGTACCTGCCGATCTATGTGGCCGCCAGTATTAATTTCTCCTCCAGCATTTGTACACAACACATGACGGTTGATGTTTGTGGTATTTGTCTTGCTGCTCCTCCACTATGATTGGATAACTGGATAAACAGTGACAATGACGAGCACAATGTTTTATCTAAAGTTCAATATTTTTCAATTCTTGGTGACGAAAATAGATAAAGCACACTCGTAGCCATGTTTTAAGTCATTCCATTACTACACAGTTCAAACCTAACATCAGTGACATCACAGCTACAAGCGTGGAGTAGTAGTAACTCATTACAGCTTTAAAGGGACTTTTTAGGTCAGCTGAGGCCTGAGGGCTAATTTTGGAAGCGGGATACGACTCTCTTTGCTTAGTTTGAAGAAGAGTGGAAATTGAAAAGGGATCAGGGAGAAGTTTGGAAGTTATGGGTCACTCTGCGGATTAGACCGGGCAGAGTTACATAAAATGCTGGCTGTATATTTGGAGAGCGTGAGAAAACATGAGGAGAGAGTGTCTGGAAGTATGTGTGGTGCCGTGCGTGTGTGGCCGAGGCTCTGCTGGGTGTTAAAAAATGAGGACAAAATGTACAGCTCTTTATTCCCACTATGCATCTGTGCATGTGTGATGTGTGCGTGTCACACTCAGTGTGCACGGTCGCTGTGCGCCGTCAGAGCTGAGAGTATAAATCGAGTGTGTCCTCCAGGTGCATTTGGGCTCTGAGTCGGCTTTTTATTCGTGCCGGCGGACGAGTGAGACCACATGAGAAGTGTCCCCTGTGGAGCCCAAAGGCATACGATGAAGGACGGCGAGAGAAAAAAAGAGGGAGAGGGCTGAAATTGAAGACGGAGAGAAACAAGGACAGAAGAATAAGGTCAACTGGAATGAAAGTGAGTGAGATTATTTCCACTACACGACAGCAAATTAGAGCAATCGATGGGCAGAGTGAGTGTGCATAAATAAGGAAAAACAGAGTGATGGACTTAAAGTAGAAAATCTGTGACAAGGACAGATGAAAGAGCATCACATTTAGAAGAACAAGTGGTATTTAAGAAAGAGACAGGAGCAATAATGGACAGAGAAAAAGAACAGTGAAGGGGAACAAAGTAAAGAAGGTGAGAGTGGTGATCCATATCAAAGAAAAGTTAAGAGGAAGATACAAAGATACTGACAGATTATGAGAGGGCGGGAAAAAGAGAAACAGATTGAGAGAAATAAGCAAGAAAGATGAAATGTAAGGGTGTTGTGGGGACCACAGGGAAGAACTGAGTGCTGCAGGAAAAAACGATAGAGCAGGAGAGAGGAAACAGCGGGACCTGCTCAAGGACTCTGTGTTCCTGCTCTCCCATCTGTCACCGGCCCTCAGCAGTCCCACGGCTACCGACTGGCGGGTCTCTGCTTCAGTCCCCAGGGCCCACACCAGCCGCCCAGACTGTCATCATCAGCGTCCTGCCCCGGGCTGGGAGGAAGGTGGTCTCAAAACACGGTGGAAAGACCACAGAGGGAGCCTCACCGTAAGGCAGAAAACAATGTGAGCGGGTACAGAGAGAATTATTAGCTGTGTTCTTCTGGCTCTCAGCGTCCTTTGGAAGTGTCAAAAAAGCTCTTTTGGTGCTTTGTTTTAGCTATACAGCATTTTTAATATTTATTCTAACCAGTCTCAATAGTGATGGGCGGACAGGTTCTTCTCACAGTTTCTTTGAGCTGATACGTGTAGACGTATCAAACCTTTAAGTTCTGATACTTTTCACAAAATATGGTGTAAGCCTCTCAAGGGACTGCCCATTGTTCCGATGGCCCAAATCTACGAAGCCACATCAGTCCAAAGCCCATTTCCTCGAGAGCTTTTTATCTCCCCAAAAACACGCCCACTGCTCTGAATTCTGGTTTCTCCAAAAATACACTGACATCTATGACCCATCAGATTCTGTGACCCTGTACCAAACTCCCCTAAAAGATTTTTGAAAGAGTTTTGTGAGCTGTTCAGTGGGTAGTGTCAGTGTTGAGGGGCTGGGTCACGGATTCTGATGGGTCAGACACTAAAAAGACACTAGGAAGAGTCCACTGTCTCCACGAGTTGGTGGAGACCAAAACAGAGCTAAACAGGATTTATGTTTAGGTTAAAGATGCAGATAGAAACACAACTCTGATGGAGGCTAAACTAACTGCTGAAATGTCAGAGTTGTTGCAGGGTGTTTTCAATGCTCATGGTTTTACATCTCTCTTTTTGTGCATACGAGAAAGTGTTTTTGGGCCAGTGTGCCTCAGTGGCTTCATTTTGGGTCAATGAATGTCCTGATAAACACAAGAGGCGGCACTACAGTATGTGGCCTGACACATGCTCACATGAGTTTGTTTTTGATATAACAGTTAAATAAAGATGCCTGAAGTTTCTTGCCAACTGGGGAATGCTGGTGACTTGGCCAAGGACGACTCGGAAGTTATTACATTCAACAAGGATGCTATGAATAGTTTCTTACTGAGTAATCATCACACACAATCAGAACTGATCACCTCGTGTGCAGCTTATTGCTTTTGAATTTGCCTTGACTGCATGAAAAGATGTTGCTAAGGTAGAGGAAGCTGTTCAGGTATCAGCGTGGGTGTTTATAAAGCGACAAAAACACGTTCACATCCACATCTCGCCAACTTCTTAAAGGTCACGCAGATGTCATGGTTGCATCGTGATGCTTTAAAGATCTGCGGCTGTGTTTCAACTCCTACACAAAGTTTTCTCTATGTCAGACCTTGGAAAGATTAGAAAAAAAAAACTCTTCTGTAAAGCAGCACTGAGTCACTTTTCACACTGAGCTGTCTGTGCCGCTCCTTGACAAGTATTGACTCAATCAGGGAGACTGGTTTGGTTTTTGGAACACAGTTGTCCTTTGAGAGCTGGAACAACACTTTGGGTAAGAGATGAGGAGAAAGCCCTGTTCAGTACTGAAAATTGCTTTTATATCGCCAAGAGTGACAGGCTGACCAGGGAAAGATGATTTAATAGCCAAATGGTGCCAAGTCAAATCTGCTGTAAAGTGTCCTTAAGCCCTTCCCTTTCATTCCTTGTACGCTTGTGTTGTTGAGAGGGTGTCTTCAGTGGCTCAAGTGTCACTGTGTTTCTTTTAAAACTGAGAAAACTGAGCTGCTGCCAGTGTCGTGACCTAAGCTGTCCATGTGGCTAACATGACAAAATAACAATAGAACACTACAAAAGGCAGCATACATTTTGTGTAAAAATCATTTACTCTTAGCAAATGTCTCTCCTTGCATGTTGCCTCAGCAGCAATGGCTCATAGGGACTTGGCTTGGGAACCGGAGTAGCGTCAGTTCAAGTCTCCGTACGGAACAAGTATGGCGCGTGGACTGGTAGCTGGAGCAGTGCCAGTTCACCTCCTGGGCACTGCTGAAGTGCACTTGAGCACAGCACTAACCCCTAACTAATCCAGCAGTGACTTCCGGCGTCAAACACCGACAAAAAAACCCTGTCGTTAAAGTTTAACGGCAGCCAGCGGCATCAAGGGGAACGGGCTGGGACAAGAACGAAACTAAGGATGACAAAATTTTAATTTTAAATTCCTTTCATCAGGCTTTTAATGGACTTATCTATTTGTTTGTTTTTTTTTGTTTTTTAAATGCTCTTACTCTTCCTCTTTTTACGTTCTTATCTCATTTAACCTTTATCTTTTGTTATTTTAGTTATAGGTTTTAGTTTTGATGCATTTTATGTCTCTGTTTTAGATCATTCTTACCTAGCTATTAACTTAATTTTATGAGCTAAATAGCTTTTTGTTTATTTGTTCCTGGTCTACAGATGGGGGCGCCGTCCCGTGGACAGCTTTGACCTGGGTGGCTGAAGGGCACTGCACCTCGGTGTGGAGCCTCCTGTCTGCCCGGGTCAGGGAGGTCTCGACGGCGGCGCTCCCTGTGGCCGTGGACCATGGGCCCTCTCAATGTGGACGGCACCCAGAGGTGGCTTTTTTGTTGCCTCGGGTCTCGGTGCTCGGCCATGTCTCTTTAGTGATAGCTAGTGTGTGTGTGTGCGCGTATGTGTATGCTTATGTATCTCTATGTGGGGTGGGAGGGTTGGGTTTTCTCTTTTCTTTTTTGTTTTCTGTTTTGGTTCTTTGTTGTTTTTAACCTCTGTGAGGCACTTTGTGTTACTGTAGTATGAAAAGTGCCATATAAATAAAGTTGATTTGATTTGATTTGACAAAAGTCCGAATAGGTTGGACGAGAGGGGTGGTGGATGGGCCCAACAAACACCCAGGAGAGAGGTGTTCGCACCCTATTCCTACACCCAATCACATGCTTTTGTTGTTGACGGAAAAAAAAAAGTCCATGACCAAATGTCGATATTTGACGAGGTTGTAGTGAGAATGTGTCAGGTTAGGTAAAGATCATATTTTGGCTTGAAATACCCGATTGTTGGGGCACAATCCAACAGGAGTGTAGTGATGTCTCTGTAAACAACAATCACTTTTCGTGGCACTGTCCTGGCAGATAAAAAACAGCTGTGGTTTGGGGCTAAAAAGCTGTACGAAACACAGCACCAGGTCTCTTTACACCCACGTTTGGTGGTTAGAAAGCCACTGGAAATGCAGCAATGACTCACTAGAAAATAACTGGTTTTGCTATTTGTCTAAAACAATGGCCTTTTTTGACACAATTCCAGACTCAGTCTTATATGTCCTGTGTTTTATATATGTGAATGTACACGAATATAATTTCCTAATTCCTTCACGTAAATGCAAATGGAAATATACTGCCTGTATCATCTTCTTTGGATCAAGACAAATATTGGAAACAGTATTAAAGGCACTGGATGTGTAGGTGAAAACCGAGCGAGAACATCAGCAGCAGGGAAAATTGAAATACAGGAAGCATGTCAGTAGTTGAGGTATTTGGCGAGGCGGACAGGGATGCAGAATGATTTTTCATGTGCTGGAAGTAAAATTTAAAGAGGACACTGAAGAGATGTGCCAGCCTCTGTATCATACCCCAGTAAATCTCTGGGGTACATGGGAAATGGAGGCTTGAGGTACATCATTCTTGTGCTTTATCACCCGTTTGCAACCATTATCATTGGAAGACAGCCCCACAGAGTCTGGCCTTGGCGATGAGCGAGCAGGGACAGGACACATTTATCACCTCTGAAGTATGCATCAAGGACGAGACAAACCATCCATCCACACACAGTGCAGTGTGGGTGCAGGTCACCACAACACACTTTTACTTGTGTGCAGACGAAGCACATTTGACAAGATGAATGACACTATCAGTCATTAAAATGAGTAAATAAATCTTAATGCACATGACACTGTAAAATAAAAGACAATATATGATCAGATCACTCAGAAAAAGACAAACAATATATCAAAGAATGACGTCTGATGAAGTTAAAATCCCAGAATAATCCTTCTTCATAAATCATACCCCGACAGACTTCATTAAAAACTACAATACATCACGGAAAAAATACAACAAAATGCAATCATTTCCTGTCAGCTGGAATACGATTTCACCAGGATAATATCACTTAAGCAGTCACTTTCATCATGACGATCATTAGCTCATTATATGATAACTGGCTTTGCATGGAAAGGAGGTCTGATGGCTTCTTCTGGCCCTTCAGATAAGCACCACTGTATCTGGAGCGTGCTCTAACAACCCACGACAGCTCGGGGTGGCACGTTTGGTCGCGTGCCAGAGATCAAAGACAGCAATCGCAGAACTTCATAAGCAATTACTCTGGAGTCACTGCAGTAATGAGTCATGGAGGTGACGCTGCGGCAGGATAACCCTCCACCGGCGACACAAAGGACTCAACCCACCACAGAGTCAGGGGGAGGTACAACACAGGAAATATGATATTTAAAGTACAGTTTTCAGGAAAGGTGCAAAACTGCGACTGCTTTTTCTTTTTATTCAATCAGTGTTGGTGAAATAAACACCAAGTAACATGTTAATCACATCCTTTTTTTGGCATTAGGCACTGACGTTCCATTGTCACTTTACAGTTACTGATCTAAAATCACGGTTGCTACACTTCAGACTATTTGACCCAATATTTTCCTCAAATAAGGAGCCTAAGTTTAGAAGACAAGGTTTACACGGTCACATTTTTGAATGGACTAGAAGTGCTGTTTTGCTGGTTTAAAGGAGCAATTAAACAACACAAAGGTCAAGGGGCGTTTCTTGTATTCAAACTGTACTTTGAAAATCAACATATAGGTTCATACAGAAGTAATTCCTCTCAATCGTCACTTTGACCACTTTGATGTCACCAAGTGGTTTGTATCAATGGAGGTCGGCAAAGGCTGTCGGCATCTTGGCTTTTTGGAGCCAGAAGCAATCGTAATTTAGGCCAGAGGCTGGAGCCAAATTCCACCAGATGTGTGTGGGTTGCGTCTGTGCTCCGGAACTGCAGCGGAGTCGATATGTTTCAATTCCAGTCAATGTGTTTGTTTCCACCAGCTGTGCTGTGTTCCGGCCCCGTCACAGCTGCGGCGCTCCAGAGCCCTCCGCAACAGATACGCAGGACTTTTATTTTTGCTGGAAGCCGGAGCACAACACAGCAAGTCAGCACAGAGCAGATCGTGCGGGGCAGGAAGTCGTCCACAGAAACAAAATAAATCATCCGGTTAATTTTCAAAATAAAATACACAGCGTTCACGGCGGATCATATTTCCCTGCACTACACCTTGAAAATGTCATAATGGGCGGAGGCAGGCCTGAAGTCAACAGGTCAGAGGTTTTCAGACGTCATTTCACCCCGTTGACACAATGGACGAGGAGATGTTAATCATGGTGGAGCACGCAGCAGATAACAAGCGCAGCCGTTCGGCAACGGACATGCATCCAGTGGAATTCTGGCGTGAGAAGTCAAGGACACTCTCCACAGTTTGTCACGCAAAGTGGCCCACCCTCAATTATGCGTAACTATGAGCCTTAATAAAATTTAAATGGGTGAGTTATCAAACATTTGATAACATGACAGTTGTCATGAATGTTGAAATCAGCTATAAAAAAAATAATACTGTTTTAATACCAGATTGTAAACATGTTTATTTCTGCTGTAAAGTTTGGCATTTTAAGATGGGAGTCTATGGAGATTGACTCGCTTCTGGAGCCAGCCTCAAGTGGCCATGAGAGGAAGTGCAGTTTTTGGCACTTTCGCACTGATTTCATTTTTCAGCCCTGTAGGTTGTCACTTACTTATGATCCGCTAGAAGTTTCGGACACTGTATTTATCTGCAGAGACCCCATGCTCTGCCTGTATTTTCCTATTGTCTTCTTGATTTGCATTGTTCATTTGTTTCTGGGCACAGTGCGCAGCTTAGGATGGGACTCATATAAAAGGTAGCGCCTTTTATTTTTGCTGGCGATACAGTTTACAAACAGCAACATAAGATTTCTGCATACTTTACTTCTGAATTTTGCAATTTGATGGTGGTGCATTATGTGTATTGTCACCCATTTCAGGTAGAAAGAGCTAAATGCAGAAACTGCCAGATCAAAAACTGCGAATAAGATAGAGATGTCATGCATGCTTTGTCGACTTCTACATACACATTATACTGTAGGTCTACTGCACTGATGTTTAATTAACATAAAATAATCCGCGCTTGGGCATACTAAATTAGGAATCTTGGACTTGTGTTGGTGCATGCATGCTTATACATCACATGGAACTGAACGGCTGTGCTGAGGTTATCGATTCAGAGGTTTCACCTCAGTCATGGCACTGCTGCATTGTCCTTGAGAAGATTAGTGAACACCTGACTGCTTCAAGGGCTCTGCTCTATAAAACACAGACCTGTTATGGCCGACCCTGACCACCATGTCTGGGAAAGAAGATTGTATTTTTTCCCCTACAGGGATCAATAAGATATCAGACGATACTTTGAAGGCATATTCCTCCACCAAGGATTTTTTTTTACAGCAATGTCTGGTTTTCTGATCCCTGTGTGTGCTTACATTAAAGGAAATATCTAAAAATAACCTGCGAGACGGCTCATTAAACACCTCTGTGAGAGACCAAGGTATTAATGCAGACTTTCTCAACATAATGAAGAGTTGTGCAAAGTCTCTGTACATTCAAGGGCAGACGTTTGGGTTTAATATGCACTAATGAAAGGGATTGTGCTGTTTTATAGGTTATGATTTAAATTACAACCCTCAATGATTCCATTCTGATGTAACAGTCATTTTCCTGGTCAGAGTTTGCATTTATTTTAGTTTGTATGAGGGGATAAAATACCTTCTTTCACCTGTCATTTTCCCTCAGTGTTTAAACCAGCTGCATCTGTCTTGACAGTTTAATGAGCTCCATCAGGCTAGTGATCCCTGATTGTGTATAACCTTGGAAGTAATTCATATGACATCAGTCTGAAAAAAAGCCAAAAGAAACTGACCATAAATGGCGTCTCCATGGCGTCCATTCCTTTTCCCCCCAAACATTAAAAGTAATAGTTACTTTAGGAAACATTTAGCTGTCTTCACAATAATATGTTCACTGTCCTTTTCTTCACCTTGATGTGACTTCATGCTGTTCCTGTTTGATTATTTACTGTGCACTGTGCCCAAAAATAGCTGTTTTATCTGCTTCATGTGTAAAAGAAATAGCAGCTGTAGACAACCAAGCAATGCAATGCAGACACCTGAAAAGCTTGGTCTCACTTTGTCACGTCACTCATTGGTCACGTCAGTCAACTGCCAATGATCTTTTGCTCCTGCTGGTCTCCTGTGTCAAGATACAACACAAAAAGCTGCCCCCGGCCTCATTACTATGACGCCAGAGACTTCTCCCTAATGGCTAGTTTGTGATCAACGTTAGATACAAGGACAGACGGACCCGTTTTGTCCGTACTCTGTGTTCAATTCGTCCATATTTGTGCGCATTTCCTGACAACTCGCAGTGATGGACAAAATGGAGCATAACCAGCGGAGATTGTGGAGGCAGTGTAGCGTAGGTCAAGCAAGCAAGCCTTTGGAGACAATGAACAACAAAGACAACCGCCGTCTGGAACACTGCCTCTGTGTACAGGTACGACATTACAACCTTCTCCACTGTTGCCTCGTTTGTTGTGTGAAACCTTCGACTCTGCCCTCTAGTGCCATCTATTGTTTGTATCAATGCCATGAAAAAGGACGCATGGAAGTCTAAGGGCAGTGACATTTAGAAAGTAATGTATTTTCATGCATAAAGTGAGTATAAATGAGCCTTAAGCGTCAAAATCTGACTAATAGATCATGTTGCCATGTTCCTGCAATTTATTATCTACAGTGTTAGCAATTAGATTTCAAATTCTTTATAATAGTAATGTGAAACAATAGCTCCTTTTACACTGCCAGATTTTCGGCAAATGTTGGGCCATTTTGCCGGCAAGCTGCGAGCGTTTAGACACACACATTGGTGAGTTGATCCAAGGTGCCCAATTTTCCGCCTTCCTTGCCCTCACAAACGAAGAGGCCATTAACTGTCAGATGACGGGGACAGTGAGGGATGGGCCAACTTACGAGAGAATCGCTGAAGGACTGACCAGCCGCCACTTCCCTCCCACGTCACTGTGTACGTCACACGCTGAGCAACAGGTTTTCTTACTTGCTCACGTCAAAAGTAGGTAGGCGGCATTTTGCTGCACTCCCCGATTTTGTTTTTATACTGCCAATGCTGAAAGAAGACTGATTGGGCTTTCCTGCAAATTTGCACAATTCCTATTTAAAAAGAGCTTATGTGTTAGCATCCAAAACACTGCAGCTCCATCCAACTTTTTAGCCGTAGTCTTTCTATGGCATCTGTAAGTTACGGTTTCACTTCAGCTCTCCATTACAGATAAGATACTCATGCTATCTAACGAGCCACTTAGCTTTATGGGGATGTTATTATGTGACAAAGGAAAAGAAAGCAGGTAATCAGCTCTGGCAGCAAAGAGGTAGAATCCCATTTAAGTTCACTGTTCATTGATTAAAACTATTATTATTCCTGTCAGTGTTCTGCTGTGAGTGAATCCTGGACCTGTGTAATAGTAAACTGTTTTATACTGGTAGATTATAAACACTTTTTAAACTTCCTTAAACTTCTTTGTAGCTTTGTTATAACCATGTCAATCACTCCAGTCTGAGATCAAGTTAGTCCATTCTCAGACTAATTATTCCAGGTCTAATTATACCTGGTTTGTTGTGTGCTGCTGCTGTTTGCTTTGTTCTGCCAGGTAGAAGACATCAAAGCTATTATGTCCACGTCAGATGTGACAAAGATTTGTTAAACTTTGCGGAGCTGAATAATGGCTTCTGATAATTGCCTTTGAGAGGACCAGTGCACAAGTGACAAATTAGAAATGAGTCATTGGGTTTGTCTATTAATCACAATTACACAGAAAGCTGATTGATTTTGTATTAACATGTTGTGGCTTAAAAGTTAAGGAATTTTAAGACATTAAAATATGAAAATTGACTCCCCTTCGTCTCTCATCATCTCTACAATAAGACACTGAGTGTAAACAATGACATGGTGAGTCAGTTTCAATGCACGGCCTCATAAAACTTCTCTCCAAGATATGCCAAAAGCTCAACTTTACTTTATTCATCTTCGTTCATGGTGCTTTAATTTACTTCCCACATCTACCTGAAAATCTTCACTCCTGTTTTCATCTGTCCTATTTATAGACTTCCTATCTGACATGTGACTTCAAACACCTTTGAATCATATCAGAGCCAATTAACAGGTTAGCTAATTAACAGATTCCTCCATCTCCTCTCTTCCTGCTCTGCATGCAAATGAGCACAAAAAAGCATCAAAAATATGTGAGACTGAATGTATCCTAAAGAGATGCACAGTATCTCTGAAGCAATGGCAGCATTGAATATACTGGTATCTGTATGTGTGTAAAAAAAGTGATCTTATCTTTTATACCACACAGCATATAGAGCAGGTTGTTGCAAATTGTCAGATGAGAGCATTAAAGTTATAACTGAATGCATGAATGGAAAGGGGGGATTTGTCAAACAGCAGCTATGTTTAGGAGAATCCATCAATCCTAGATTTGCATTTTCAGCAGTAGTATTTCCCACATGACTACAGATGCTAATGCAGCTCCCTCTTCAGCTCTGCAATAAAATTCCCCATCATCCACGCAGCTAAAAGACTTTTCCACATTAACACAATAGCAGCTTCTGACATAGCTCTCATTTTACCCAATTTGCGGATCTCTCATCTGAAAATCAATGATCCGATCTTTGCCACAGTGACATCCCTATCTGTTTGATGGGGATGTCATCTAAAGGCTAAAACAGAGGCAAGAGATGTCTCCGTTTTCATTTAAAATATGTACTAAACACTAGTGGAAGACATGAAGCAAGCAGTGAGAGGCTAAAGGAATACTTCACCCTCGAAATCAGTTACTCCCCCTCGTTACATAAAGTTTAATGAAGAAAACTTGTTTTTCTTGCATGCCTCCAAGAATCCAAAAATGGAGAAAATTCTAACAGCAGCACTTTACCAAAACATCCAGGTGAAGACTCTCACACCATTCCTGCAGTATGATCCAAGTCTCATTTATCCAGTCTTATGCTCAGTACTCATGCACTGTTCGTACATTTTCTCCCATAAAGTAATGCACCCAAATTTGTACATATCTCACATATTTTTCGAAGGCTGCCATCATGTGACCAATGGGCTGACTGGAGTAAAAGAGGGAAGCAGTCCTGAGCGGTCCTGTCAGGAGGCATGTTGGGGTGCTGAATTGGTCACAAAACACAGGACTTTCCCCAGGGACACTGGTGTTCAGAACCATGTAAACTTTCAGTTAACGTTGACTCATTTTAAGATACGTCTGCACCATGTTTGTTTTCCTAAACCTAACCTCCTTAACGTTAATTGATAACTCAGGTTTTAAATGTTTATGTCAACAGTGGAACATAGAGTTTGGCGTCTAGATTCTAGACTGGGGAGTAATAATTAAAAATTGTTGCGTGATGCGTGTATGAATCAGCTGACTGCCTGAACTAGCTCACAGGCACCGCTCCATTTCCGTAACTTTACTTTAAGGACATCATTTGTGGGGTGCCGATTCATTGAATATCATATGAACTGTTCTATGAGGATACATTGAACAGCTCCAGTGTTGTGTGAGGTAAAATTACTGTTTGTGTCAATGCAGTCTGGCTTTGAAGAGAGTTTAGATAAGTCTCACTTTCAGTTCAGCTGTTAAATAGGGCTGTCTTTTTGGGAAGCACTGAGCATACACTTGGATAAATGAGACTTGGATTAAACTGCAAGAGCTGTGTGAGAGTTTGTAAAGTGATGTGTTGATATAGTTTTGCACCAGAGGCATGTGAGAAAACATTTTCTGTACTCTCTAGCTCTATCATTGCATAACTACAGTAATATATGAATGGTCATTTGGGGGGTTAAGTATTCCTTTAAGAATCCAAGCCTCCTGCATTTCAGTCTCGCTGAGCTGTTGAAAGAGGAGAGAAAATCATAAGCTACAGAGCTTTAGAGGCCTGAGAATTACAGTGTTGCTTACTTGGAAGTTTTTCAAGTGGGTCAACAACTTTTTTGTATTAGCCAAGTTGTTTGTTTTGTTGTGAAGAACCTGGAACGTTACAAAAACCCTTCTTCAGTCTTGTATATGACAAAGAAGTGACTTATAGACGGATAATATAAAATTCAATCTGAAGCTTGTTAGCCAAGGTAAACAGGAAGTCTAAATTGAATCCCAAATCACAACTGGCCTTTGAGGAAAGTCATCTTTTTTAAGCTGCGAGCTCCTCTGAGAGCTTTGTTATGCTGTAGTCACCTTCAGAAATAGGCATTACCATGAAAACCCCCATGGAGCTAAGCTGGCTGAGATCCTGCTCCGGTTTGTACTCTCAGCATTATTCATATACATTGATCCCTAAGACCCGAGGCTCCGCTTCCCCCTCAGCCCCCAGTTGTGTTTTTAGCTCCAGTGTCACCTCCTGCCTCTACGCTAATATCAGGAACTATGATTCAATCCTCTGCCTCCTGATGGCTTTGGAAAGCCTCAGTCTGTGAATTTACTCAATGGATCCAAGGCTTCCCGCTACGCATAATCAGCATTGCCTCATTCTCTCCTGCCACTCTCTGAGTATACTCATCGATCACGTGTAGGGAAATCTGATTTCAATGATAACTAACACCATTACTCATACATGAGATCGCGCCGACCTCCACGCCGTCACCCGCGGCTTGGATTTGTGCGGCTTTGGTGCTTTTTGAGCCTGTGAAATATGAAAATGCTATTCATGCCAATCCCTCTCACAGCATGGGTGGTCATGCGGGAGCAAAGACAGCACGTACATACAGAGCAGGACTGTGGAGCTCTGAACGGCTCAGATAAGGATGCGGCTTTGAAAAGTACTTTGCGAGTGTGAAAAACACCTGCCACCCTGTTTTGTACAGTCCACATCTGTTAAATTATGTTTATCTCCAATTTGATTTTCAAATGGCTCCTCACACACCTCTTCTTAACGCATTATACAACAAGTGACGCCACCAATGCTTGGAGCATCACTCAGCACAAAACTAGTAAATACAGCTGCCAGATACAGCAGATGCTGAGGAGTAAAAAAAGCAATACTTTCCTTTGAAGTGTTTGTCGAATACAAGCATGAATCACCTTAAAATCTGCGTTAGGATATAATCCAGTGAGTAGATTTTACCAAGCATTTTGAGGAACTTAATCTTGAGTACTTATTTACCTCCCTAATACATCAATCTCACTTCATTTCAGGAAGTAAATATTGTACACTTTGCTCTGCCACATATATTTACATTAAAAGTAAAGAGTGGAACAAAGAAGATAAAGATTTAATTCACAAAACACATGGTGTTCTCATCAAATATAACCACATTAACCACCCAGCAGTATATGATGCCGTTAAAATTAGCTCCACAGGGGCCATTAGCTGCCTAATGAGTGCTTGACTTACGAACTTCTGATACTTAAAATCCTTAACAAGCGCAAATCTTTTTTTCTGCACGAGCTAAAAAAACGACACCCAAAATGAAATGGTTATTGCTCTTAAACCTTGTTAATTACAGCATGATCCCAGTCTCTTTTGAGTGGTATCTTTTCGGAGGTTACAACCAGAAAATGATAATTAGCCCATGTGATGCTAAACTCAATTTGCAGAGGCACAAACGAGGTTAAAAAAAGAAGAAGAAAATAATTCCCCATCTTTTTAAAACAGATTTTACAGTTCCTTTTTGGGATGCAGTATTACAAAATAAGCAACTGCTGTCAAATGTATATTGAGAAAATGTTGGCATTGTATGTTACGACTGCATGTTTCATACATGTCATACAAACGTTTGAAAAGTGATATGAGCTGACTTTCTTATCAGGAGCTGGTGAGGAGTGATGGATGATGTATCACCTAGGTGAGATGCCTAAGCTAAAGACCACTGTTCAAGGCCAACAGACCAACAAAACCAGTCGTGATTTAGCAAGTTATTGCTGGGAGTTTTGTCGCGACTGGTCGCTGTGTTTCCACTGGGGAAAGTGCCATGAAAAAGCAGTGGATTTTTTACTGAGACATCACTTTTCCAGCAGGAATTGTGTCACCAAAATTGTGTATTTTAGACCAAACATGATTTTTCTAACCATAACCAAGTGTTTTTTACATCTAAACCTAAACAGGTTGTTCTCACAAACTGTTCGTATGTTTTCCAATGTCCCACATATTCTGAAAGGCTGCGATCATGTGACGAATGCAGATGGAAGTTATCCAGAGTGGTCTTGTAAGGTGGCAGGTTGGGGTGGTGGACGGGTCACTAATGCCCTCTACACATTGTGCGATTTTAGCAATCTTATAAGACCACTGCATGACACACTGTGAGACGTGGATCTAATAAACTTTGGTACGACAAAGTTGATGTGTGCAGATTGTACGACGGCTGTTTACTACTGAATGGCAGGTCACGACATACGTCAATATGCAACGTCATCAGCGTACGTCATCCATCTGCGCCACCATAGGTAGCTTGCTCACCTGGAAGTTGCAGTCCCTCCGCAATTTCCTTCCATGCAGCGTCTTTTTTCCCGCGGTCATGATAGCGGCAGGAGGAAACATCAAATAAACAAGGCTTCTGCTGCCACAGCTCCACCAAACTTTTTTGTTTGTTTTACCTCCATGGCAAGCGATCATTTGTTTGGGTATAGCGCCGGTGTTGCGGTGACCATTGCGTCATTTCTTTTGGTTGATTAGTAGACGTAGGTCGCAGCAGCTGTCACACTGTGAGATAGTCATCCTAAATTTCTGTCAGAATTTTATCTCAGGTTATCTTTGTCGCAAGACGTTGACAACGGCCGTCCTTGAACCTGTCTCACAGTGCGACATAAGACCATAGATTCAGATGCAATTTCTGTTGCAATGTTTGTTAATGCAGCAGCTGACAGGAAGTTAACAGGAACCAAAGTTGTTGCCGTACCAAAAGAATAGCAGGGAAATGTTCCATAGTTTCAATAAAATGCAATCTGGGAAACAATAACAAGCCCCCCTCCAAGCCTGTAGCTGGGACGCTGCTCGTTAGGATTAAAAAAATCAAATAAAAAAGGAGGAGTTTTACTTGGCATTGAGTGTATTGCTGTTGAAAGTAAATTATCTTAACACTGTGTACACCACTGCCTGAAATAGAAATATTGAAGTACCTCAAAATATCAAATATTCACGTGGATGCTCGTGTTAGCATCTGAGCCGTCCGTGTCTTCTTAAACCACAGTAACTACCTGCTTTTTTAGGGGTTCAAATCCCTCCTGTCTAGTTAGCAGAGATAGACAGAGAGGATTTTAAATTTGAAAATCAATATGGGATCATATCTCTCCCTTGAATTCACTTGTTATATCTCCTGTATTTTGAAAAGAGACCAGGTGTTCCTCATATTTTATACATTCAGCGAGACTTGGCGAACACAAAAGAAAGTTAAGAACGCTGCACTTCAAAGCCAAACCGGCCCTAATACACAACTGCGACTGGCGGAGGAGATGAATAAAGATGCGGCGAGCGTGTGAGCATCAAAACATTTTTCAAAATCTCGTCACGGAGCCAGCCACAAACTCTAATGTGAAGTTCCACTTCTGATTTATTCGCCATCATCCGGTCTGGAAGCACAATGACAGTTGGTAATAAAATACAGAATTGATTCATACAGTGAATCAGAGCCTGATGAGCAATTGCAGACTCACTCTCTTTCTTCAGCTCAATAAAACCCTCCACTGAGATGATGTGGTAGTATATAATTTAACATTTCCTCTCCTTTCATAGAGGGTGTCCACATTCATTCTGGGGCTCATGAATTTGCAGCACGCTGTTAATGATACAGCTTTTTGTGTTATTACTTTTGTTAGTTCAATCAAAAGCATGTATGACTGCATTGTCAACCTCAGCTCTCACTGTGCTCCGTGGCCTCTCTTTTGACTTGTTTCCCGCTATTATAGAAGAGAAAATTAGGACTCTCTCTGTTCACTGGGATTTTGTGTTTACGTGCTGTGCAACATGCAAATGAAAAGTACGCTTTAAAGAAAGCCTGAAGGGCCTAAATATAATCTGGTTATTTTACAAGGTGAGATTTTACTCCACCAACTCCATCTCTGTGTTCCAGATCTGCAGTGCGCAGATTTTCAGTCTGAGGATACTTAACCTTGTCACTTTCAAATGTGACCACACTGCAGAGTTGTCAGTACGCAGATTAACTGGGCATCCAGACCCAAAATAGCTCTGATTAAATAAACGGAGAGGGGGTGTTTTGGTGTGTTTGAGGTGGCAGAGAGACGATGAAATATGATTCTGGAAATGAAGTGTAAGTAATAAAGCCATGAGTGTGAAGGCTCACCAGATGCCTAAATACTGCACAGCAGCAGTTAATAATACAATGAGACAGGATTATCACAGCGACAATCATCTTATCCTCCATCTGAATGGTAAACAGTTGAGTTTGAATGCTCGTGTTATACAGACTAATGTGCAAGGAATGTGAACAATCCTGGATATGTCTAGGCATATTTATATGTGCAAATACAATGTAAATGGTGATAGGACAGTTTTGTATTCAAATTACCACTGAGATGTGCTGACTTCTTACTACCGTATTATACATTACTTGTATTATTCCAGCAAATTTTAAAGCAACCTTTTGAAATGTCGCAAAAATGAAATGCAAATTTTCCATCAACTGGCTTGGAGCAATTAAATAAGGCTCTGCAAAGTGTGGTTTCATCAGAAGTTGGTGGTATAGGCTGCATTAATCTGTCTGTAAACAGCGTAGAAGTCGTAAAGCAGAAACAAAACGAGTCACTTTGGCCATCTAACTTATCGGCAAAGGTTGTGTCTAGATGGAAGCCCTAGATTTGCAAAACTGTGAACCACTTTAGATCTGGATAGGTTAAGGCACAAAATCACTTAGGTTAGGTTAGGTTGGAGAAAGATAATCAGTGAAAATGATGAATTACTGGACATTGAACCTACGGTTGTTGTTGTTGAGATAAAACGGAGAGAGGTCTTAAGGAAGTTGTTTCAATTGGTCAAATTTGAATTGTTCTTTGATGTCAGCAAATATTGGCCGTGTCCCAGCTGACATGGGGCAAGAGGCGGGGTACACCCTGGACAGGTCATCAGACTATCACAGGGCTGAGACATAAGCCCTTTTTAGATAGGAGTTGTGCAAATTTGCAGGAAAGCCCAATCAGTCCTTTTTCAGCATTGACAGTATAAAAACAAAATTGGGGAGTGCAGCAAAATGCCGCCTGCCTACTTTTGTTTATACAGAATGTGCCTTTTTCGGGGCAATGGGGGGCGTGAGCAAGTAACAAAACGGCCCAACATTCACCGAAAATCTGGCAGTGTAAAAGGTGCAGTCAACAGACAACCATTCACACTCACGTTCACACCTACGGATAATTTAGAGTCACCAATTAACCTGCATGTCTTTGGTGGGAGGAAGCTGGAGTACCCAGAGAAAACCTACACTCCTCCACCTTGGGTTCAAATCAGGAACCTTCTTGCTGTGAGGCAACAATGCTAACCACTGCACCTTGACAAGATATCTAATTATTGATTCACGAAATATTTACATGATGAGATTTTTGACGAATAACCATCAGCAACGTAGATTTTATGACTTATTGGGTAAAGACCGATAATAGAACAGCTACAACAGTATGTTAAGTTCAGGAAATGACATCACTTTATTGTGAGGCAGCTTTTAGAACTAGGAAAAGACAACACTTGTGATATCCGAAATTAAAGATGATATCGAGTCTCATATTATGATAGATATCTTATAAATATACTGCCCCGCCCTGGTGGACGAGCAGTGCAACTACTTTTTGTTTATTGCATCCTGACATTCTCCTTTTTAAATGTCAAACAATTGATTCTCTTGATTTTTTTCCAGTTATATTCTGTGCCTATTTCTGGAATGAATTGAGCATTTTGAATTTCACACCAAAACAAACGCTCAACCTTTCGGCTCACACTTTCTTCCATAAAGACACAACTCCTACTTGTCACCCTGTGTGAGTGGCAAGTAGGCGTAGTTGAGAGGAGTCCAACTGCAAACAAGCAGAAAGGTGAGCTTTCCACACACGCACTGTTTTTGATTACACTTATCAGACTGTGCTGCATGACTAACTCCTGGAGGATGACTGGAAGCTGCAAATATCATGTCAGAAGCTGGAGGGAAATCAGATACATGTGATGGTTTTTGTACTAAATGTTCAGTTTTCACCCTAAAACGTGTCTTGACCTCCAAATTGAGAACCGTAACCATGGCACATCCAGCCAGTTAGGTGTGGACAAAGTGTGACTGACAGCAGCAGAAACATCCCATCATGCCTCTCCTGTGACTGAATTTCAGTCATACCACACGCTCTGGCACACTTTCATGCTGGGGAGATGCTGGAGTATTTCTAGATGTCCTCTGATGTTCACGGGGCGACCAGACCCCTGCCTGTCCTGCAGCTCTTTGAAGTTCTTCTCAAGCAGAAAGAGCAAAAGAAAAGTGTAAGAAATGAGCTGAGAATTGAGGTCAGCGTTGGATTCTCTCTGAGTTCTCCGTGGCGGCGAGGCACTCCCTGATCTCTCCCTTTTCTTCCTGAATTTCAAGAAATATAATCCCCATGTGATGGAAGAGAGGGTGAGACAGGAGGGAGAGTGCGAATCAGGAAGACACAGGGAGAGACTAAAGGGGGGAAAGAAATTGGAAAATAGTGGAGACAGGGAGAGGCTGAGAGTTGATTGTCGCAGAGGAGGAAAAGGAAGTAGAGTGTGACGGCGGGGTTTGTGATGCTGACTCATCCAGGCCACTGACCTTGGCTGGCAGAGGAAGAGGAGCCGTACAGAATATCAATGTATCCCTCCTCTACAGTGGAGATGGGAGAGATCGGCCACTCTTTACATCTTGTCAACCATGTTTGGCAAAGTCTGACACGTCTGGCTACACTAAGCTTTGTTAAGAATCTCAGGGGTTTTTGATTACATGAATTAAATACACATTCACAGCTGGCTCTATTATGGAGGCCTGTTGGTGAATTGGCAAAAACTATTGTGCTGTTACTTACTTTGGTAAGTGACAATGAGGTAGACTTCCAAAGACAAAATAAAAGTCGACGGAATCAACTTTCTGCTCCCCCCTCAAGAAAAAGCACTGGCAGAAGCAAACTATTAGCTGGCTATGAGACACAGAAACAGATTGTAAGGTTAAAGTCAAGATGAAACAGCATTTTGAGAGTCTCTAGCTTCAGTATCGTGACGTAGGATAGGCAAACTGGATATAACTTCGGTAGAAATCTACATTGGCTGTTGAAAAGTGGGCATATCATAACAAACATGAGATGGAAATAGACCTATCGGAAAGAGAGGGACGAAGCCCATCATATACTTCATATAATTGCTGAAGCAGTCTACTGTAAAATGCCTTGCGTTTGACCTGGAGCTGTCACAGACATCACTTTCCTTAGACTAATTACAGTCTGGCCATCGGGCATGTAACCAGTAGGCAATGGGGGACGAGTTGGGACGTTTCCCCCTTGTTAGCAAAATGACCAAAATGTGTCCCCTTAATTAACCTGCCAACATTCCCCATCCACCTGGTCTGGATACAGAAGTCGTCCTTTCCGGACGCAGACCAATGCCACCCCCAAGGCTCTCCCCCTCGCTGAAAAGTAAGAAATCACCTATGACTTATGAGATGGCAAAAACCTGAAGACACACCGACATACTATCAGGCACCCAGGAAGTGCACTGGGCATTGAGGCCAATTCTCATACTCCCAAGACCATCATGTGATGCCATTGGGCCCAAAATGACTTTTTCCCCCATAGATTTTTTTGGCTAGGAGACATCTTTATATTAGTATCTTTTCAAATAAACAAGACGTTTGTGCTCTAGAGAAAGGATCAGCACTCAGTGAATAACCTCCTAAGCCCTATGATAAGCTATTATGGCAAGGCTTAACTATACAGACCAGTGAGCAGTGATAACTAACATGTCTTTGGGGTCATCGGGTGGGAACCTCCTTTCACCAGTGTTTCATCTAGTTGGTCCCACGACACCTCCAGGAGGCTAGACAGTGATCTCTGGCATCCCAGAGACACTCCCCTAATGCCAGGTCTCACTGCTCCCCGCACCAACACAACAACCTCCTTTACCTTACTTACACATGGCTTTCTCAGCCCAAACAGCACTGCCACCTTCAACACACCCAGACTCTGTTTATGCGAGCTCCAGGTAGAGACAGTGCTGATACTACCTTTCCTAGCACATTCACCATACTCTATTTCACACGCTACATAGCATAACTCCAAATAAGCTAAAGTTAAAGGAGATAGATAAACTCACAGGATCAGCAAACACACTCAACTTGCAGCATGGTCTCAAACAAAAGGGGTTAAAATTTAGCACAAATGTCCACTTGAACTCAGCGATGAAGTGATGAGAAATTGGTGGTCGAAGGTCAAAAGTCAAGATCACTGCAACTGCACAAAACATGTTTCAACATCCACTTATCAAAATTTCACACAAATTTCTATCAGGATAAAATGACGACATGATGACATTTGGTCAGATGACTCTAATCTTAGGTGTTCACCTTGAAACTGTGCTGACTGATGGATCTTTTGTGCTGACGGGAGAAGATAGGTGGGAAGCCTCTACGTTTTCACAGACATGGATGTAATCTGTAAAAGCAACTTGACTGGTTTGTGCATACAACTACTAAGCGATGATTCTAGTTTGGCTTCATGCACCACTGAGCAACTTTCATAAGTGTGAACAAGGTCTCACCTCCAACACTGTACCCATGTCTCTTTATGCATGCCATACTGTTGCCAGCTAGCTAGCTAACGAATATTAGTTCTGTGCGGCTAAATGCTGCACACTGCATAACATAATTTGTAACATGATTGGATTTAAATGTAAGAACACAGAGACATTGAGGTTTGTATGTTTTGTCATATATTGTAAATAGGTGCATAATCTGATGACCAGGGGTGTGATATACCTTCTAGCTACTTACTGTTCGGCCACCTTAAACTGTGTTCACACAGTGCCTGTGATCGGACATAAATATGCCAGAGGGTGGGTGGGTGGCGGTGAACTTCACCAAGATGCGTGAGTGAAAAATGTGAGCTAATCCTGGGATTTTATGAGTCTGCTTCATACACCTATGGAGACGAGAGGACAAAAATAAAAGAAATGGAGTTCCTGGTAAGTTTTGAGATGAGTCAAAGGCTGAGCGCAACACAAAAACACTCACATTCACACACTCAGTGCATTTGTTTCTCCCTTACAGCTAACGCCTGTACAATACATTCACTGCTTGGTCTGAATAAACAGACTGCAGTCACATTTGTGCGTCTGGTGCAAGACAAAAACATGGGCTCTACATTTAAAATGGCCTCAGCAGGGAAACAGATTTCTCTCCTCCACAACATTAACTTAGTCGGTTCCATAATTTGAAGGCAACCAAGTCACCAAGTTTAGAAACATAATCACAGCTGTTATCTTCGAGAGCCGAGAACCTCCAATATGGCCCCTACTTAGTAAAGGTCATTACATAAACTCTGTTTGGTGGAAAACAGGAAGATGGTGCTAATGTTCGTGTCCCTCCAGCCTGAATTATACCTGACAAATATATTTGGTTCAGCTATTTGGACTGTGGGTGGATGTCGCTTTTAAAGAGATTACACTTCAGGTACATCATATGTGTGAAAGCAGTTGTTTTGGTAAACGTTCGTCCTGCTAAAAGCATCCTTCAGCGAGAGACACTGAATCCTTTCCTGCTGCTGCTGTTTTTCTGACATCAGAATGGAAGAAGGGCTGAAAACCAAAATATCATTGCTCCTGTTCCTTCAGCCTCATCATGCAGAACAAATTCAAATCAAATCTAATGAAGTAAGTGAGTCTATTTCCAGTGCTCTGACCCCTGAATCATAACTGTATCAAAACACATTTCAAAGCTCCTCGTCTATACATGGATTGCTGATGTATCATGGGAGGCTGTCAAGGTGAGGTCAGCAAGGATGTGCTGAGGTATTATTAGACAGAGAAGAAAGATGGATGTTGCCGTTCTATTCCTCGAAGGGAGAGTCATTAATGCAGTTGATTATGTTTTCATTATGAACCTTGATAAAATTAGCACTTAAAAGGGGGAGATTTTCTGCATAAAGCGGTAGATTATATGTTGATGTGTTTTACCTACCCGCATCAGTCCGGTGGGAGTGTGCATATAGAGGTTTTCAATGCCAGTGTACAGCTTCCCACATATAATAAAAGGTATTTCCCTTTCTTCCATGCACTCGATCAGAGACGAAACATAGAAAAAAGATGTGGCTGCAGAAGAAGTTACAAACTACAGGAGCTTTTATTTTGAAATAAAGACAGAGGAATGGAAATACAAAGAGCAGGAGTCATAGAGTGAGTAATACGGAGATGAATAATTCTTTTACAGTTACTGTTTTCATTTTTGCCGACAGCTGATCCTTTAACTAGCACAGTTTGTTTACAACAGAACAACGGATATGGCCCGTTCTGAATCAGTGACTTTATGTCTTTGTCTTTCTGAGCACTTTGCAAGACAAAGATGTTTGGATAGCAGACAAAGACAAATTGTTAATTCTCTGTGCAAGGAAAAAAAAAATATGTGGAAAAAGCAAGCAGGAAGACAAAAGAATTACTCCAAACTCTTGGTCTCCATGCAGTCTGTCTGGATGGCCTCGTTAGCACCGGCTAACGAGTACATCTGTCCCTAACCTTCTAATGCTCAGTCTCAGTACGTGATCTTCAACTTGACATCAGATAAATCTAAAAAAATATATATTATTTTTAATTTCCAGTAACCTTAAGAAATAAATTCCACTTTTCCAGAGCCACATAGTGTGGTATGAGCTTCAGAGACTGCAGACTACGTAACAGTAGCATCATCTGTGTGTGGCTCTGTTGAAAACTGGGTGTTTTTCCTTTGTAGAGAACTTTTCTTCATCTCCTCTGGTTCACTGCCTCTGTTTACACAGTGTGTTTACACAGTGTGTAAACATTCAGATAGACAACTGCTGTAGCCTTTATAGTGTGCTTAAGTGCAACTTTTCAGAGACAATGTGAAGTACAAAAATGCATACAACCTTTGAGCACTGGCAGTTTGCCTTTAGCCCCTTTTTATACTGGATGCTCAAGGATTAACGTTGCGCTATGTACGTATAGAAAATGTACGAACACAGAATTGGGAGGGGTGGAGTTGTTCTGCTGTTAACCCAGCAGCAGAGGTAGTTACAGAGCAGACAAGGCGTTCATGTAAAATAGGGAAGCCGGCCAGACAGGACAAGCGTGTCGGAGATGCCGTTGTGTGCCAGCATTCGGTCTAAAGGCCGATTTATACTTGTGCATCAGCTCTATGCAGAGCCTTCGCTGTAGCCTATGCACGTGGCCTACTTGTGTGGTGGTGTGTTTGTGTCACTCTGCGGTTACACCTCCTTCTGTGAAGTGTTGTAAAGTTCAGTTGATTCAAAACATACATTAAACAACATTAAACTTCCTGTTTAGGAAGGGCTTTTGTCTGCTGGCTCAGAGACTGAGAAATCTAAATTCAAGTGCCCTGAGCTAACCTCACCTTGATTTCAACTCTTTTACGCTGCACTTATTAATATTTTAACATCCAGAGAACTCTGCAGTTCCCCTCAGCACTGTGTGGCTTTTTAGCCTCATGCAGTTCATCGTTTAGATTTTATGAAATGGTAAATCTCAAAACTCTGCTTCAAATCTTGTTTTTTGCCCAGAAGCACATTATCTGAATAAGGTTACTCATTGAAACTTGTAATTTTTCTCTGTAGACTGTCCATGCTCGATGTATCATGGGTTGCAATCAGTAAGTTTTCAAGATAACTCTCTAAACCTGCTATGTGGAGCTGATCCAAGGTCTCACAGGGGCAGCAAAACACACACACACACACACACACACACACACACACACACACACACACACACACACACACACACACACACACACACATGCGCAGATGTAGAAAAACAGCATACACAGAGAGGCTGTCACATACAAACACTTGCCGCCTGGTTAGCGGCAGTCGATCCCTTTGCTCCCTGGGTCCGAGCCGGTCAGCAGCACCAGTGAAGCCGGCGCTCGCTCAGACGTCCTGACAGGTTCCATGTCTGAGAGCCAGCGGCTGTGTATGACTCACAGTCAGCAAGATGCATTCGCCGCACGGCACTGTGTACATACCAACACACAACCAACTACACTGTGTACGATCACTACATTAATGCATGTGACAGGAGCAGCTCACTCGGAAAATTAACCTTTATTCCTCGAGGTTGAACGGGGAATGCTGGTCGATGGCAGACTGCGTTAACGCTGGGAGGAGAGGCTCGTGTGTGCCAGGTTTTGGGAGGCTAACTGGACCTGCAGGGTGTCAGATGGGGAGTGAACTGATGTCAGAGCAGCTTAGATTGTTCAGCTGGCTGATGATAAAAGCCTGGCGAGGCTCTAGCTTGGACACCACACTGTAAAAATGAGACCGTGACTGTTTATAGAATACAGTCAAGAGGCTTGAGAGTCACTATTTATATCCAGTATAGTTTCTGTAGTTTGGCAGATTTTTAGAGGAGCACTTTTTAGCCTATTTTCAAGTATGAAATGCATTTTACATAAATGCTTATTTTGGAGCTCCCAAGACTCCCAACACTCTGTAGAGTGTGGATATCCAGTCTGAGACTGATGGCACCCAACGGGCAAGACTGGGTTCGGAGAAATGTTCCCTAATGATGTTTGAGTCAAGTTGGCTGACTGGACACGGTCCTTCATGCTTCGCTTCTGAATTAACATCTGCTTTCCTTCTGTTGCCTTCGTGTTTGTCGTCAAAGTGACACAAGGAAATGGATGGGACAGTGTAAAGAGGCTCGCCTGCGTGTTTCAAAAGCAGCCCCAGAGAGTTTTTCTTTCATCAACTGCATCAGACTCGGTCTGTTACTTTGGTCCTAAAAAACAGCCCCTTTGTGGACACTGGAAATTTTACATTTCCTGTTTGTTTGCAAGTGTAGTAACAGCAACTATAGCTGATTCAATTAAGAAAATACTGTTTACCTAAAAAGAACTGTTTTCCATTTAGAGAGAATCAGTTTTAAAAGCTTCAGTTTACTCAAAAAAAAACACGACGGTGATCCAACAACAACAACAACATGGGTAATAGAAGAAGAAGTGAAGTGAAGTGAAGAAGTGAAATATTCCCAACTTCCCTCCGTCTTGCCACTGCTTGGATCTCCCTGCTCACCTGCCCGTAAAAATCCACTGCATGACAGATTTTTGCGGGCTCAAGGGCTTCAGAATGCTGCCACTGAAATGGCTGCAAAGAGTCAAGGTCACTGTATTTCCCATTACTCACCTACAATGTCTCCAGAAATATATTTTAAGGCTCTTTGTCTGCTGATCCTGTGAGTTTATCTATCTCCTTTAACTTTAGCTTATTTGGAGTTATGCTATGTAGCGTGTGAAATAGAGTATGGTGAATGTGCTAGGAAAGGTAGTATCAGCACTGTCTCTACCTGGGGCTCGCATGTACGGAGCCTGGGTGTGTTGAAGGTGGCAGTGCTGTTTGGGCTGAGAAAGCCTGTGAGTTTATCTTCTCTATCTCCTTTAACTTTAGCTTATTTGGAGTTATGCTATGTAGCGTGTGAAATAGAGTATGGTGAATGTGCTAGGAAAGGTAGTATCGGCACTGTCTCTACCTGGAGCTTGCATGTACGGAGCCTGGGTTTGTGGCAGTGTTGTTTGTGCTGAGAAAGCCATGTTTAAGTAAGGTAAAGGAGGTTATTGGGTTAGCAGCAGCCATCAGCCAAATGCTGTGAAAATATGCAAGTGGCTGCTAAATTGTCTTCACTCACCAGCCAAAAAAAACCCCAATGGTAATCTATTGAGTGGCTGATTAATTTCAGAATCCACTTGCCACAGTGGCCAGGGGACAAAAAGGTTAATTCCCAACCCTGGTCTGGCGCAGAGCATTCTGTCATATAGCACCAGTTTCAAAGATATTTGTGTCTGTCTACGGCATAGACAGCCCAGTTTTCTTAAAGGAGCATCTTTCCAGAAGTAAAAACACTCCAAAGATATTCCTTATTAAAACTTTTTTCTGTCTCGGAGTGCTTGAAGTTTTGAAGGAAAAAAATTGCCAGTTCAGTAAGAATATTTTAACAAGCTTCTTTCAAGTGTTTCCTAAATTCAAGTTTGATTTTGCGTATTCTCGTGCTGCATCATGATGCTTTATTCTTTCATGTTTGAAGATACTGAGAAAAAGGTTCGTTTGGGGAACAGTCTGAAATACTCCGACTGCACTGACAGATTTAGTTACACTGATTGTTTTACTGTTACTGAGCTGAAACCAAAAGCTCAACTGTTTAGCAAACTGTGCTTTGACATTACAGCGTTCATGAGGGCCTGTGTCGTTGCCCCTTTGCTGGGAAGATAACAGCACACAGCAGTTTAAGTCAACTGTACACTGACACTCGATGTCACTTTAGTTGTTCGGAACCTGTTGACTCAAAGTTCAGCCGCTTTGATGTGAAGCCCCTCCGCAGCTGCAGCTCAAGTGTCTCCCCTCGAGGGCGAGAAAAAGGAGAAACTAATTAATCAACGCTCCTTGTGTCACATGACTCGATATCATCTCTTTTATCACTCCAGCTGGAATCATCAGTAATTAGCAGCTTAGTCATTAGCATACCATCACCGCTGCATTGGAAATGAGCCTCTTTCTCATTTGCAATCTCCTCATCACGTCTTCTTTCTCTCATAGGGGTTTTTCAGCCCAGGGTTTAGACTGACAGGCACAAGAAACGGGAAAACATGACAGCTGCCATCAACAAACTTCTGTAAATATTTCTTTTGTTAGTTTTTTAAAATCTAGCAAGTTTTTGATGCCACTGTGAATGTCAGAATTAGTGAAAGCTGTTTTGCAACATTTAACACATGGCTTTTGTATTCTTCCAAATAAAATATCTACAATTTATATCTATTCTTATCATGAACGTTGCACAGCAGCATCCTGCTTTTTCTTTGTAATTGAATAATTTATGGACGTGTTTCTGAATGTCTCTGAACAGATGTTGTCTGTTCACAAGAATCAAACCTACCCTCTGGGCAGTAATATTTAAATAAGGTAAAACACTGACAAGGATAAAGAGACATTAGATTTTCTCAGACATTGAGCAGATGCCATTCATCTTTCCACAACAGGCATGATTTAGCCTAATCCAGAGTCACTGTCGTCATTAGCTGGTTAATGAACGGTCCTCATGAAACCTTGTGGGTCCTGCAGGTGCTCTGTGTTCAGTCACGACTTGACTCTGAAGACAAACACCTCCAAGCAACAATTACTCTTATTAAATATAAGATGAAAAGTTTCATGTGAAAATCAATATTTCATGTGTTTTCATCTGTATCTTTGAGCACTGAAGGGCAGGTTGAACACTGGTTGTTGAGTCAGCTGTCAAATATAGAAACAGACTGAAAATCATATTAGGATATTATTATCCACTGTGCAAACAAACTGTAGCTATGGAAGTGCAGATCATATTGGAATATATAGTCATACTGAATATATAAACCAGAGGTTTAAATGTTGTAACAAAAAATTGTAAACAGTGAAAACATAATTTAACACAGTGAATTTATTAAAGTATTTTCATTATTTGGCTTAATTTCAGAACTGAATTTAAAATTTTTAAATATTCTTTGAACTCCCAAGTGTGCAAGTCCAAACTCTGACTTCCGCCGCCTTAACTTTCATTGTTGTTCCGCTACGTTTCCCCCTGACGCTGTTGGGCATCGATAAACATTAACTGCTACTGGTGAAAAGGTGAAAGGACAGCTGTTTTGTCAGTGTCTGACACTGAAAGTCACTGACCAAGTGCCAGATTCTGACAGCTTCAGAGTGAGACTGGGTTGACATATGTCACGTTTTTTCACAACCACTTATTTTAAGCAAAACCTTGATGTTTTCATACTTATGTTGCCTAAACTCCAGGAAACAAACCTGAAAACAAAGTATTTTACCTCCATCGTTAGTTTACTTTGGTAAAGACTGTATGCATTTAACAAGCAGAAACTGTGAGTTTATTTTGAAAAGACTGAATACATGTAACACGCTTATATTGACACTGTCCCAGAATGTCAACAACGTCTTTATTTGACAAGCTGGGATGAGAGCATGTGACTGTATAAAGGCTTCGGTACACGATAAAAAACAGAGATCCTTTGTGGTCAAAATGTTTATTACTGAGGGTATGTGATGTGTATAATGCTCATTTTTGACCTCCGTGAAATGCACAGCTGAGGTGATGAGGCTTTCGCTAGTAAAACCATATCTTGCATAAAGTGGTTGCAGTTGCAGATTTGCATAGAGGACTGGACTATCGGCACTCGTGGAGGTCTGTGTTCTCCAGAGCGCCTTTCTGCTTTTTCCTGAATTTACTGGAGCATCGACGTACATTCTTTCCTTCACATTCTTTCAGTGAGAGGCTGAGGCTTTCTCTGAACACTGCTACTGTCATTTCCATCAATAGTTTTCTATCTGCTCGGTCAACTGCGGGTTTTTATTCTGCTCCTCCGCCTGTGGGACATGTGTCTTTGTAGCACTATATGGATTGAGAAGATATCTCCGCTCCGTTGTCTTGGAGGACAAAAACTGGCACATGTGTCAGAGCCGTGCACCGCCCTGATAACAAAGCTGCCAATTCACTCTCATAATCACTCTGGCAATAGAAAGAGCAATTCTCCTCTTCAGCATGACCCCCAGGCTGCTATTGATTCTATCATTTCAACCTCCAGGGAGTCAGCAGACTGACTTCAGCAATGTCACACTAACTGTATGTGTTATTGTATGTGAAGTGTTCGCACTGAGTCACTGATAGTCTGAACGCCTATGGAGGCACTGACCTTTACAGCAAAGGCTTGTCTCCACTTCTCTTTCGCACAATCTATTCCTGTCTGTGTGTTCTCTGGCAGCTGGTCAAACTTTAGGGCACTGAGGTTGTATTAAATGTCTGACAGGAGGTCATTTGACTTGGCCCTCAGCTCTGACCCTCTCACCATGAGGGAATAAATTACCAAACTGCACCCTTGAATTGGTGAAAGGCAGCTCCGCCCTACACCATCTGCATTCAGATACCTCCTGCTGTGCAGCACAACAAACCAAGGACTGAAATGTTACACAGTTATCATGCAAGTAGAGATAAAGCATTTGATTCCACACCTCATACTGACAAAGTTAATGTCATAAGTTAATGTTTTTAAGCTAGCACACAAGAAATCAATGTACTTTCCCATTTTCAACCATCACTTTTATTTTTGCTACTGCGAGTTGGTCCTCCATTTCCTTTGTGCATTAAATTGTGGGATAGAAAAAGATTTTAGTATACCAACTTTTGAGCCTATACTTTCATTTTTCCAGTTGCCAGGCAACAGACTCCAGAAAGTTACTTCGCCAAGCCAAGAAATAGAAAGCCAAGCTAACTGGCTGCTGGCAGTACCTTCATATACAGACATGATAGTGGGTAACAGTCTCATCATCTAACTCTCAGCAGAAAGCAAACAGGACATTTTCCCAAACTGTTGAAGTTTTCCTTTGACTTAAAGACCCTGACACACCAAGCTAACGCTTAGCCAATGGTCAGATTGGACTGCCAGTGAGCATCTGTCATCCTGCACTGTTGCCCCCTGTCAGCTTTTTTTTGTTTTGGCCAATTCAACATGTTGAATCTGTCTGAGGTTGCAGAGCCCAACAGTGAATGAAATCACTCTGATTGGCAGTTCAAGAAAAGAAACAGAAGTGAGGAACGTAAACAAAAAGCTGAAGTCAAGATGGAGTGAGACCAAAACAAACTTGTTACATAACATGAGATCATATATTTTTCTTATTTTTCCACTGAACTGTTTAGCAGAAATGTTTCCTGATGATTGGTGTTATTCTTCACTGGCGCATGTAAATACGTTCTGTTCTTTCAACATTAAATTGTGCTGTTAATGCGCTAATTAGCGTCAAGACAGTTTTCCAATTTCCCTTTTTGAATGATGATTACAGACTACAGCCATCTGCTGGTGTGGAGAGTTATTTCCTTTGACATAGGCGCAGGAATTGCAAGTTGATCATCAGCTGCAGTGTGTTTCTGTGTAACTTTTTGACTAGGACATGGGTGATGTGAGGCGACGCCACAGTTGGCTTTCGTTGCCGCTAGTTCTCCAGAGTCTGTTCGATATGTCTGGGTCTCTGCTGCCTCAGTGAGTGAAAAACTTAACAGGCTACTTCAGATTTGGTTTTGGCGATGTTACTGAATAGCAGCTACCTTTTTTCATTATAAAGGCCAACACACTTCGACCTCGTCACATATCACTGCTTGGTCGTGGACTTTCAACACTGACATATGACATACATGGAAGCCTTGGTGCGTCTGTTGTTGACATTGTGTGACAAGTGGTTTTACCGATATCCCTCTCTGGAGCACAAGGCATGGCCTGTAGTTATTTAAATTTCAAATTAAAACAATCCTAGTAAGGAGTGTAAAATTGTGAAAACACTGCTTGAGATTCATCACCTTCTCCAACAACTTCCCAACCACCTTTTGTGTTCTTCCCTTTAATTCATCACAACTACTTTTCATTCTAACAGCTCCTTGCATCTCAGTTACAGGATGTTCCCCACACATGTCAACACAGTTTCTAATTCCTGAGTCTGTTTGATCTAATGGTTTGATTTCCTAGTCTTGTTGAGGTGTTTGGAAATCTGGGGGTTATGTTAAATCTGCACCTTAATGTTATTTGGGCTGGTCGTCGGTGATTCATTAAACCGGCTATGTGAGCAGACTAATTTCACGCCTCTCTCCTTCGCTGCCAGTGACACATTTAACCGTCCCCAAAACCGAGGCACTTGCCATCCAATTCACATCTGCAAACTAATTAGAGCTCCATTGTGTCAGCTGGCTTCTTTTCCATGTCTCCTTTTTTTCTACTGTTTCTCTCTTTTCAGTGGCTCGGTGTCTTACAGAGGATGTATTTGCTCAGTTCCATAAACTGGCCTTCAGTGATTGAGCCTCCCCTTTTGTTTATGGCTGTTCACACAGCATGCGCACACTGTTTAACTGAGAAAACGCCATTACCAAAGACCTGATACCTCAGACTGTGTGCGTGCGAGCTGGCTCACATATCAAAATATAAGTAGGGCCCCTTCCCTTTGCAATATGCAATAAAACAATTTGTTGAATATGTTTCGTGTGGATAAGAATAGCACAGGAGAAAGCCCCCCTGCAGCACTTTGGAGAGATATGGAGTCCGAGTCAGTTAAAGGGCCTATCTAACCTGTGACCCCCTGTGCCAGTAATAATGGTCTGACCTTGTTTTTCAGAGGCCCGCTGCTGCTCTTTGGGTGGAACGCTCCAGGAGGCTCCATAAAGCTTTTTAGCAGTCAGCAGAAGTTCACACTCCCACCCACGGCAGCCTTTTCTCAACACCCACATCTCCTGAGCCTGTGCAGCTTCACAAAGGTTCACAGTGAGCAGAGTAACCAATGCAGCACAGAGACCTTCAGCTTCAGTGCTGAGCTTCTCTATTCATGTTTGGGGGAGAAAAAATCTGCAGAGACCTACAGAAAAAGGGACAAATAGCTATGATCTATCATAAAGTTTCATTTCTGAATTGCTTGTTGCGCATAAACCCTTTCTCCCGTCACATATCCAGCCTTTAGGTATTGATCTGCTGCACCTCGGAGATAAATTAGAATGCTTTTACAGCACAAGTGTCGGCAGCTTTACCTGTCAAATATACTTGTTTTTACTTGGTTTTTATGGCTACCTAAAAGAATACGATGATCTTTACTGGCTTCACTTGAAGAGTGACTCAGATTTGTCTTGTTATGTTGAAGCTGGGTTAGGCAGTTGTATTTTAGCCTCATTGGACAGAAATCCCATGAAAAAGTTGGAGTATATTGTGATTCCATTCAAGGGGTAATTTAGTTCTACAAATGCAGGTGCACGTCCCTTTGGTGAAAGCTTGATTCAATGGCAAATAACCCTGCAGAGAAATGTGCTATTCCAGCACTGGCAACAGCTACCTGCACTGCAAAACAACCAGGAACAGGAAGACTGACTCATTAAAAGAGAATCTAAAATAGACAATATGCAAAATAAAGCTTGTCAATACTGGCGACGCGTTTCAGATGGAGAGAAAATGTTTAGTTTAGCCATTTGCGAAGTGATGTCAAAGGCTGACAGCTGTGGCTTCAACTTAACGTTTTGTAGCTAAATAGTTTGCGAGCGAAAATCTTCAGTCTCGTTAAAAACAATGACAAAAAGCTGCCTCCAGCTGCTAAAACACTTTCTGTGTGATCAGGGCCTAATCCAGTACAAACTCCAGCTCTCGGGGTAGCAGGATCAGCAAACTTTCTGTTGCTGCCGTTACACACGTTAGACCCAGTGCTGCCACTGGTCACCAGCATGCTCTGACAATCAGCACATGGGGTTTGCCCTGACTGAATTCTAGCTGCTAAAGCTGCTGGAGCTGCTGCCTACTCTCCTCCCAGCAAAGGAGTCCACAGCAGCAGGGAGCAAGGAGGAGAGACCTTGAGGTGGCTTGATGCTAATTCTTGACTTATTTGTAGTAAGATCAACAAATAAGGAACTCCTGTGCAACTCGAACAATGAAATGAGACACTGGGTTACTGTGCAAAGAATGTGCATATGCCCATTGTCGTCTGGTGGGAGGGGCTGCAGAGCTGCAGGAGGAGGATGTATTTTCAAATTCTTTTACAAATTTCTGCATACCCCAGCTTTAAGAGGGTCTTGTCTAAAAAGCCGATACTGCTTGACTTTTAATTAATAATATTCTAAAAGTAAATTGTATGACTCCATACAATAGTGGTGCAGCACAAGTGACAGGGTTTGTGGTGCCAAAACAAGACTGAAATAACATACATGCAATTTCAATTAAAAGTAATTTCTTGTAATATTAAACTTCTGGTGGAAAATCCCAATCGCTCCAAACAACTAACTATACAAAGGTAAATGCTGCAGGCAAACTTCGAGTATGTATGTGGGTGTCTACAAAGTTTATTATGTGCCTCAGCACACACCAGAGATGTATAAAAGCCCAGACTGGAGCCTGCTGTGGACAACATATTCAGCCTTTGAAAGCTTAGAATCGGGGTCGGTGAGTTGATTCCCCAGAGTCATCACCTGAGCTCAGGAGTTTGCGGGGAGACGGATGAATCGTGCCTTGACTCAGCGCCGAAGGGATATGCGCGAAAAAGTCTCCAGCTTCAGTAATCTCAGAACAACAACAACAAAAAATGTCCTGGGGGACTCTGACCTAAACTGCACGAAGACTCCCACTGAAAGCATTCAAATCTCTGAAATAAATAAATAAAAATGAAACAGCTCTGAGAGAAGCAGCCTGGCTTTGTTTCAGGGTGAAGTCACGAAACGTTCACATGCACATGGACCATTGGTTTCATTTAGCAACACAGTGACCTCAATCAATGGTGCTCCTTCATGTTTACAGAAAGAAAATTGTCTTTTTTTTGTAATAAGAGCAAAACCTGGAATATTTTATGCATGTAAACTCAGTCAGTGTTCAATTTGGTCTGTTAGTTCCTGCAGTTAAGACAGTTAAGTTTGGTTTTATTGACAAATCAAACTTCCATGTCAGCCAGAAAAAAAATCTGAAACTACCTGCATCACTCTGCTCTTTACTCCGATTAAAAACACATCAGTAGTGCACCACAGGAAACTGAACAATTTCAGTTTTCAATTTTCACTTTCGGCCAGAGTTTAAATGTGTCTCTGTACGTTCACCTGTTGAGTGTTTACTTTGCTGGAACATCTCCTGCCATCATTTCCGCCTCCTCTGTGGTCATTTTATATCTTGTTCCTATTGCTCTGTCCGGAGCGGTGAAGGAGGAATTTCCCTGAGACAGATGGTGGATGACGTAGTCCTGATCTTATCAGCAGAGTCAGGGCAGTTCTGTGTGCTCTCTACCCCCAACCTCAACCACCCTCCCTTTGTCCACATGTCCCTCTTTCCTGGCAGTTCACCGCTATCAGGCCACAAACTATTAATCCACGGAACCATAGAATAAAGGGAGTGCATACATTTTCAGCATGGCTTGGCCCAGTAGGGCTCAAACCACAGAAACCTTGGCAGTGTTTATGACGAAGGGCTGTTGAGGACACTCGGCATATGACAACCAGCAGGACATGAAGCTCGGCCTGTACAGACTGCAGGGAGGGAATGCTTATAGTGAAGCATGTGGAGAAACGTATAGAAACTAACTGTCTGTAATATATCATAGTTACGACTTGGATAAGCAGCAAAGGCAGAAATACAGCAGTGTTTCAGTGTGTTAATGTCTTGATTGATTTTTGAATTCTATGTAAAACATTGTTTCTTTCCATGCAGACTAAGGGCAGAGTGCACAAGTCATCAGCTCAGTGACTCCTGCTGGCTTTTTTCTCGTGCCAACTAATCAGGGAGTGATTTACACCTGGGAGGCCAGGTGACTGCTGTTAACACCAATTAACTGGGAAGGTGGAAAACCAGCAGTAGTCTATCTGTGGAATGCAGAGGAGGAGATTGATCATCATCATCATCATCATCATCATCATCATCATCATCATCATCATCATCATCATCATCATCATCATGCCTGTTTTTTCCAGTGAAAACCAAATATTTCCAGGTTTTATGAGTTTGACATCCTCAGATAAATTGAGGGATTTTGTGTTTTCTCACAGTTTGAGAAAAGTCTCCAAACTCTTCAGGCGCTGATGCATGAGCAGCAAATATTTGGTTAGTTGCTCATTGTCTTCAACTGATGCATTTTCCGTTTTGGTGTGTGTCTCAAGCTGCCTCCTGCAGACTGCAGAGGATTAATCCAAAAATGCGCACATTCAGCCACTGAAAGCAGTCGCACAGTGCATAGTGCATTGGAAATATTGGGCATTATGCTATCAGCATTGTTTTAAACAACATACAAAAGCAGACTACAAAGTGCAGCATTGCTCTCATGCAGCAAATGCTTGTTTGACTTGAGGTTAATGTGACCTCACCTTGTAAGACTTTCCCAAAGACCTCTGGAGTTATATAAATATGTACTGTCACTACTTCTACAGACACAATGAAACAAATGAATGCATTGTGTCCCTGTAATTTTTCAGATATCTTGGTAAGGGCCAAATGGCTGCAAAAAATATCAGTTTTGACATCAAAATGTAAAGCCTTTTTTTCTTTTGAAATGTTTTGAACAATTTATTTCATAAAACATCTTCAAAGCATGGGCCAGCTGGTCTCATAGAAATACATGAAATGGAGATTAAGTAAAAAATGCAAGAAAGTCAGTATAGAATGGACAGATGGGTGGTGGATGGGTCGAGCAAACAACCAAAAGTCAACATAGTTACATAACTAACAAGTTTTTTTTGATAACAATGTGTTTGAAACAACATCTCATAATAAATATGAGCCCAATAACATGTAACATGCTCAGAGTTCATGTCCATTTGACGTATTTTTGTGCGACTGTGTTGGATGGGGATGTACATATTTATCAAAGCAAATGTGATATGGGGTGACAACCCAACCATGAAGCTGTGTTGTAGTCGCTACCAGAGCATTATCATGGTAAGAAAAGTGCATTTGAATTTCAGTTGACAAATATTTTACTGAAGTCTGGTATGATAAATGTCACTGTTGGGTTCTGGGTTCTGTGTGAAGTTCGCATGTTCTCACAGTCCAAAGACATGCAGGTTAGGTTAACTGGTGATTCAAAATTGCCCATAGGTGTGAATGTGAGCCCTGTGATAGACTTGCAACTTGATTAGGTTGTACCCCACCTATCACCTAGTGTCAGCTGAGAAAGGCTCCAGCCTCCCCACTACACTTACAAATAATAAAAATAAATAATAAAAATAATGTGACTCATGTGTTTACTAAATATCACCCACATTTGAATGACACGATCAAATCTGCAGGACGGTTCCATCAATAGAGTTGACAATGTTGGAGTAAGCTGACATTTTGTCTCTCAGATCTTGTTCCAAATCAACAACCACAGTCGGACACAGACAGGCACACTGATCTGTTTTATTGGCCACACCCTTGTCACAAAGCTGATAGTGATTACATCATCATGCTACACCACTGGGGTGAGCAAAAAACAACCAAGAGGCTTTCAACAAAGCAAAACACAGGAGCTGCATCAAATTACTGGAAAAAAAGATGACAACCACTATATATCACAGTTTAACACGCATGTTTTGAGTTTATTATATTAAAACATGTTAAAATATATAAGTATTGAGGAGATTTCTAATAGATAAACAGCAAAAGTTAAGACATCACCTCCAAATGGCCGCGTAAGGAGCCAGAGAATGTGACTCTCTCCTACTTTCAGGTCTCCTGCGAGTGATCAGCACCTCACTACCACCCTTGGTGTGTGGTACTTTTCTATATAAAATGTTGGAGTACGAAACATCATAACAGCTCTGGTTTAAGAATCCTCCAGAGCTTTCATAACAGTGAGGATCGAAGCACCAGCCTCTGTGTGACCTTGAGTGAAATCTCAGTGGGCGTTCTGCTGCTGCACGGCTTTGATCCACCAGGCTTTCAGCTCGACCTTGTGCCATATTTCATACTAAGTCACTGCCAGAGCCTCCCTTCTAACCCACCAGCACCTCTGGATGAATACGAGTGTGCAGGGCGAGGATACACACACACCTGCAGATGTAGTTTGCAGCAGACGGTAGAAGTGTTCTGATTAATGACCCAGCAGACCAAATGGAGCCACACAGTGTAATGGCCTGCAGTAGACATAATGGATGAGTCTTTTTGTTTGGTTTTCATGGAGAGGGTGTCACTGTGTGTGTGTGTGTGTGTGTGTGTGTGTGTGTGTGACTGCATATGTTGTGTATATATGTGTGTGAGTGCACAGTGCAACTTAAAGGGAATCACTGCTAATCCTCCCAAGTGTTTGTCAATGAGGGCGTAACTCAAAGCGTGGAGCGGATGGTCATTTTATTGCCAAGGTGACATATTGAAGAGGGCGGCCATTTTGGATACTGGTCAAGAAGGTGCAGCGAAGGTCAGCTGTTGCTTTTAAGCCTCGCCAGATAATTACATATTGTTCTCACTGGGCAGAACAGCTCAGCATGTTGCATCAGAGAGCCAAGTGGAAAATTAGTGGTTATCTAAGGAGGGAAGACGTCACAAGGCTTATTTTAGGCAACAGTGGTTCCTTTATATAATTTTTTTATAACTTTTTGCAATAAATGGGCACCAGGAAAGTCTGTCAATGCTTCACGGCAAAAAACACATTTAAATGTACACTGTAGTGAGGGTTAAATAAAATAATTGACAGCTGATGTTTTAAGTTTAAGCTCGTCAAACTAGCCTCTAGCTAATGAGGAATGCTTGTGCTTTGACAATCATGAATGCTGTTCTCATAAATTAAAACATTTACTTTGGTAAACTGTAATTGGACTTGCATTTGTATTGATTAAACATTCACACTTGCTCACAGCAATTTGGAGTTCAGTGTCTTGCCTAAGGAGGCTTCCACATGCCGGCTTCAGGAGCTGGAAACTGCCAATCTTCCGATTAGAGGATGACCCACTCCTGAGCCACAGCCACCTTTATAAATACTTGAGTTCTGTTTTTATCACAGAGTAGGAGGAGTTATTTCAGGTACTATTGTGTTGACTGGCAGCTGGAGCACTTCCAAGCCTTGAATGTGCATTAAAGTCTGGTTGTATCATCAGTACAGAAGGTATGTTACAATGAGCTAAAAGTCAAACATATAAGCTTGTCTAACTTAAGGAGAGAAGTCAACTATGACTCCCAGGGCGCACAAGAAAACATCCAATAACCCATCTTAAAGTTAGTGTTTGCTCTGCTAACAGCAAGCTAAAGCTGAGCATTATATTTCAAACAAACCTACTAAAACACTGAACCCAGTTTAATTTCAGATTCTGGTCAGTTTTAGATTACTTTTACATTTATTTTAACATTTAAAGCATTCTGAATCTGGTTTGTGCCCAAGCAGCAACCCCCAGGGCTGAAAAGTGAAACCAAAGCAGAAGCGGAAGTGACAAAAACTGCAGTTCCTCAAATGGCCACTTGGGTCTTGCTACCAAAGTGAGTTAATCCCCATCGACCCCCATGTTGAAATGCCCGAAGTCTACAACAGAAATAAACATGTTTACAGCATGGCATGCAAAAAAAGGTAAAAACAAACAAAACAAAAACAGTTTTGCGCTCTATAGCTAATAGCTTATGCTTAATTAAAGGTGTGGCTGTTTTGAGTGACAGGCATCACCTCAACTAATTCAAGTTACTCAACCAGCCTCACTCCTCTTCCCTTCACCCTTTTGTTCTGATATGGTCACTTCTGACTCCAGAAATCCAAGATGGCGGCTAAAACTTATAGGTATTTTAGTCTTTAAAATGATGTAAATTAGACTCCATTTTTCTTTGTCAAGGACAGTTGAAGTTGTTGTTAAAAGAAAAAAAGCAGTTTGTCCCACTTTACAGCTCTATTACAGATTACTAATTAGCCAACCTGCCCTCTGGCTCTACCCACTAATGTTCAACTCAACCAATCAGATTATTTCTGCCATGAAAGCAGCTCTGCCTTTTAAAAAATTATTTGAAGCTCAAAACCCAGCCTTCTAATTCCCCGTAACTCTACAAGAAGAAGCCTGCTGAGAACAGGAGCCTTTTAGTAACTTTTACACTTGACTGAGCTCATTAACAAAGTTGAATTTATATTTTTATATTTCGAATTTCAAGTGGCCCTGAAGTTATACTGCACTACTGTGTTTTATCTGTTCAACCCTCCTGACCCAAACTAAACGCTTGTTGTTTGATGTTAAATCGCCATAAATGAACAGTGGAGGTCGGCGCATGTTGCATAATGTAGGTGCGAATATTCAGGCCAAACAGATGAGTCACTTCCTCACAGCACAGTCACTGCAGAGGTAGAGACGGAGCCCATCTGTGCTGTGCATGTGTGCTGCTGCTGCTGCTGCTGCCTGTCTCTGACCACGGTTGTGTTTTTAAATGAATGAGCATGTTTATGTATGTTAAAGTGCACATGTGAATTTGTTCTGTTGATGGCACTTGTCAACATGTGTTATGTGTTGACATATTTACCTGTGTGTGTTTGCATGTGTGGTGGAGTATGTCTCTGAGGCCTGCATATACACATCTTTATCTATGTTTATGTTTACGTCATTTTTGGAGGACAGGCATATGTTGTGTATGAGTGTATGTTTCATCATCATGAACAGAGCAGTAAGTTGATTTTTGCAGCCTGATCGCACAAACTGCCGGCAGTACATCTGCAGAGGTCGTTAAGGTTATTGAGCAACAACAGTGACTCAGTGATTTCTTGGCAAATTGCTTAAAAACTTACTTCACGACTCAACTTGTGTAGGAGAAAACAAACTGCAGGTTCAACCGCCCCTGCAGGGGTCATTGATAACATCACGCCCCTTTGTGTGTGCGTGTGTGTGTCACAGCAGCAGGCGGCGTCTCTTTGCATCAGGATCCTCCAGGCGGCTCAGCAGGCCACAACACATCACTGATTCCTCACTTTGTCAAGTGTACAGCTGCTGACCCCTGCAGAAAGTTCTGGATGCTGCCAGCTTGAGTGACCTGCTTTCCTGGCCAGTTCTTCTTTTGCCTGCCCTCCATCTGTGCACTTGTGCAAAGTCAACCCTGTGCCTACAGTGAATACCAGCTAATTCAAACTATCCCTTTGGAAAAATGACAAAATTAAACTATTAAATCCTTAAAAGCTGCCAGACTACATATTAAATTTGCCAATTTTGGTGTTACATTATTGCACACTATTGTCCTGTGAATAAAGGTGCTGCTTAAAAAACAGTGACAATTTTAAGGGCTGTGGGGCAACGTCAATCAAATTTAATCGCATTTAAAGATATCAATTCATTAAAAGAAAAAAAAAGTTTTCTTGCTTTTTATAAAGCTTTTTAAATGTGAAAATTGGAGTTCCAAAGTTGAAGACTAATTGATGTCCATCACTTCTTGTCTTGAATCATTTTGTCTGACTAAATAAGAGTTAGGTACATTATTTTGGACACTAGCAGCCATAGTAGAAAACTAATAGCATTAGATTGGATTATAAGATTGCATTATATCTCACAAATAGACAAGTGTTAATCTACATCAACAAATGCACCTCCTCCCTGCTCTTTTGTCCCAAGGTATCCCCCAGGGTTTGATGCTTGGTCCTCTCCCATTCATCTTCTACATGCTCCCCCTTGGTAAGATCAAACACCATCATAGTTTCTACTTTCACTGCTACGCCGATGACATCCCGCTCTACATTTCCTTTAAATCCATCACCTCTGCAACTCACTCCAAGCCACCTTCCGCAGACTAAACTATGATAATTCAGACATGATTATTATCGGCCCCAAAACACTCAACAACACCTGAGAGCTCCACAGTTCAGTTTAGCACGGACAGTTAACACCTTTTTCCTTCACCCTTTTGATATGTGTGTGAGTGATTAAGGTTAGATCCACCCATGTTTCTCTGACTGTAGAACAAGTTTATTTTCACTTAATATGCCTACTTTTGTGAATTTTTCCGTCGCCTTTGTTAATTAAGTGCTGCATCACAAGATGTGCTAGCTTAGATGATCGCTCAGTTAGGTTATGTTAATTAGCTCTCTTAATAACGTCTCTAAGTACCACACGTAATCGTAATGTGAATGAAGAACCGTTTATTTGACTTGTTTAATGGAGTAATATTGTGAATGTATATTTTGTAATAATGAGTTTAAAGATATTTTTCCTTTGTTAATTTTCAGAACCACATGCACCTATTGTCAGTGTTGTAAACCTCTTGCATTTGAAGACAAAAGCATCCTCTCAAACACGATTCTCTGGCTGGAATTATTCAATCCATAGTACAAACCAGTGTATCCCTGAGGTCCCCATCCTCACAGCCACCCACAGCGTCTGTCTCACCATCGATAACTCCACCGTGTCTCCCTCCCCACACATCCACAACCTTGGAGTTATTATTGACAGCAACCTCCCTCTGAACACCACGTCAATCAAATCACCAGAACTGCATTATTCTACCTAAAAAACATGGCTTGCCGATCAGTCTCCCTCTCTGCTGTCAGAACGTGGATACATGCCTTCATCACATCACATGCATAATTCACTACTGCAACAGCTGTCTTTATCCAAAATCCTAAATAAACTCCACTATATCCAGGACTCTTCTACTCATCTGCTCACCTGTCCCCCCTCCTGGGATCACATCACCCCTGTCCTCCAAAAACCTCCACTGGCTCCCTGTCCAACACCGGATCAAATTCAAAGTCCTTCTTTTTACCCAGAAAGCCCTTCATAGTTAGGCCCTCCCGCCTCACCAATCTGCTCCACCACCACACTCCTTCCCGCAGCCTCCACTCCTTTGATGCCAACCCACTGTCACTAACACCTGGGGCGACAGAGCCTTCTCGATAGCCGACCGGTCCTTTGCAACTCTCTCTACAAACACATCTGAGACTGCATCAGTCTGTCCTGTCCAGATCAAATGGACCGACGTATACAGTAAAATAAAAATAAACATGCTTCCTGCACGTCCATGTGACTTATTTGTTACAGAAATCAAATTATCTGCACTTCCACAGATGTACTGTACAGTAAAAGGAGTTGATATTGGTCTGCTAAGTGCCGGTGATCTACAGTAGCAGCATGACAAAGGAGGATGAAGCATCATCCATTCTTTGTCTGAGATAGTGACTCATATCATACCTCAGCAGCACTGCCATTAGCTTCTCCTGTACATTACGTAGCTGCTATTGTACAGAGCTGTACGAGTCACACCACTAATTGTGGGCTATTCCGTTTGTTTTTACTTCAAGGAAACCTTTAATGGTTTGTGCAGATTGCTGAATAAGAGAACCTTGAAGAGCTACTTGGGAATACACATCATCCCTCTGTTGGAATAGTTGAAGACTACTTAGTTATTTGACCTACAGTACTTACTGCAGTGGTGCACAAACACATTTTTCAATGCCAGAAGCTATGACTATAACCAACTGTTATTATAACTTGAGCATAGCGTTAGTTCAGGCAGGACACAGTGTCAAGCTCAGCTCACATCCCAGCTACATCAGCTGATCTCAAACAGCCCAATCAACTGATGGATCAGCTGATTGATGGAAGGGAGTCAGCTGATATTGGTGAATCTCATTCAGGGATGAGAATTTAAACTGCTGCCTGCCTACTGTTGCTGCTTCCTCTGCAAGCAGCTTTGCAGCCTGCCTCCACCCCAGCTCCTCCTTTTCATGTTGTGTCTGACTTATCAATGTTGTTCTGCTGCTCTCTCTGCCTTAGGCTTTCCATGTAGGCGCATGGAAGGGCAGAGAGGTGTGCTCTCTCTGCCTTAGGCTTTCCACTAAGGTGTGTGGGAGAAGCTCTCTGTGTAGGCCTGAGAAGGGCAGAGACACCCCAGAACAGAGCCACACCACCAAATATAATACTGAAAATTAAAAGTTTTCTTTGACTTAAATGTTCCTGACTGAACTGACATTTTAGGCACGCCACTTGTGTTTCTTGTCCTGTTGGACTCAAATCTCAGCAATCAAATTGTTGAAAAATAGTTTTCATGGCTGATAGAAATGATGTACAAAACAAAATTAGGTCAAAGTTGATTAAAAAAAAGAAAAAATAAACATTTCTTGTCTTAGAATAACCCCACTGAACACTTTCCTTTTTGAATACATTGCTACTTTGCCTCTTGATCCCACCCATCTGGCTGGATGTGGCTGGAAGGATGCCAGCTGGTGTTGTTATAGATTCTTGGCATTGATCTCACAAATGTAAGCACTGTCAGTGTTCTGCCAATAAACCTTTAAAACAACACTGTTTAATGTCTAAGACATTTCAGTTTTAAAAGATTCCTGCATCGTTTTAACCGCAGAAGTCATTATATATAAAACTAAGGACAATGTTCAAGGTTACAAGTCAACTATACTCACAGACACATGCACAGATGGTGCAACAAATACAGTAGCTGTAACAATTCATATATTTGAAAGTGCCATCAAAACTTGGATCATAAAATAATAACACCGGGGAGAGTCAACTGCAAATTTTAGTGCAAAAGACCAAGAGTGCAACGACATTCCAGCAGAATAATGATGAGACACTGAGCACTGTATACATGTACAGCCTCACACACATATACAATGAAGAGGGTGCTCTATAACACTAATGTGCACTATCCAGTCATCCCTTTCAGCGCGGCATATAGTTAAGTGTCATGCAGCCTCAGCGTACGCTATTAACCGCTTTCTAGGTCAAAGTGTGAATCAGTACTAAGCATCAGCAGCTCTCACGCAGCACAGCGTCTCTCAGCTCCACGGCTACGCAGGTGATGTGTTTTGATTCCCTGAACTCCCCACCACGAGCAGAGAAAAGAAAAATCCATTCCGAGATGTAATTAGCACCGAGAAGCAAAAGAACTGATGTGTTTGTGTGTTTAGGTTCAGAGAGGCTCATTTGTCTGCACGGATGACTGAGCGAGGTTGCCGTGTGGTTTTAGTGTGTGTCTGTAACTGTGCATACAGTGTGTTCATCTTTAGTGCCGATGGCAGTCTTGTAGCGGCTTGACATCTGAAATGTCTCACCAGTTCACACAAGGTGAGAGTATACACAAGGTGTCGGGAGATGACTAAATATAATAAAAGCTCTTTATTATGGAGGCATTAGTTCTAACCATCATTAACACAAAAAGTCATTAGCATCATTACATCAGTTGCATTTTTTTTTATCAGTGGTTCTCTTTAAGTAACTTGCTCACCAAAGTATGTGATGCTGCTCAATCTAAAAAAATACACAATTTCAGTGAAAAAGTACAATCGTTGTCCTTTTTTATCAGCATAAATGGCTATTTAAAAATATGGCATCAGTATAGTCAGCTAGCTACAAACAGGAGTGCACCATCAGGAGAGAAAAACTAGGTAAATGTTTGGGCCCCCAAGAAAATATTTGGAAAAAGGGGCCCCCGATGGCCACTCACATTGACACATTTTGCAGTGTGAGTTGTAAACACAAGCTTGAGACTTTCATGTTTTCTTATACAACATAAAATGCATCACGAAATACCCCACTTGTGAATTTTGAATTTTTTGCGTGTCTTGAAAAAGGTGGCTGCTAAGAAGTGACTAAATGAGACAACAGAGCGTCATCACGCCACGCAGCTTTACGACGTTGTTGTGGTGGCAACGCTAAAGCCATGCGACTGTAGTGTAGGTTGTTTAAAGCCTAACGTTAGCTTTAAATTCTACTGTATCTACACTTCAGTAATCATAAAAGTGGTGTTCATTTCTGAAGATTATCTTACTGAACAAAACGTTTACGCATCATAAGCTTTTGTTTGCCACAGAGTTTATTTTCTACAATAATCCAAACTCTAATGAGACATTCCCATTGGATTTTTGATGAGGGAAGCGATATTAACTTCCGTGTTGGCGTATAAATAAACTACATCCCTGCAGCAGCCAGGGTCCCCCAGAGTGCAGGATCGCCCCTGGCTATGAAAGGAAAAGATTTGTATGACATGACAAACCCACACAGTTCGTCACTTTTATTATATATATTAACATTTTTACCATTTGCTACCTGCCAAGCGCCAAACAGACAGTTAGCAACTGTCTAGCTAATCTCAAGTGCTATATCGTAGCCAACCGGACTTGCTTGAGTTTCTTGAAGACGTTTCACCTCTCATCCAAGAGTCCTCTTCAGTGGAACTCCGCACCAGTTCGTTAGAACTGAAGAAGCCTCTTGGATGAAGGGTGCAACGTCTTCAAGAAACTCAAGCAAGTCCAGTTGCCTGCAATATAGCACTTAAGATTACCGTGATCTGGATGACTAAGAATCTTCACCAACAGCTATCTAGCTAGTCATCATAGTGGCACATTTAGCTGAAACTTAAAGAGTCAGATATTTTCCTTAGGAGTTGGTTCGGACTAAATGGAGCTAAAAGTAAAGTGAATATTAGACCAATTTTGTTCAAAATGGCCAGAACCATGACTCAGAATGTTGCTTCCTATCAGGTTGGTGTGTATGAAGGCAACTGTTTCCTAACATGCTAACTTAGAGGTGATAATGGGCCCGTATCAGTGTTGTGTTTACAGCTTGTTAATGTTGCACCCATGTGGTCAGAAAAAACAGGATATCAGCTTAAACATGGGGCACTGGAAATAGGCGCCCTGCATGCACCATGGTTGTTGGCATTCCTGACACAAAACATCAGTGTCTAGTTCCCCCTGCCTAATCACCATTTTATGACTGCATGATTGCTCAGGGATCTTAGTGCAGTCATGTCATGGTAGTCGTGAGTGAGTGGGTTGGAAAAACTACCACCCTGGGTTGGTGTTTTGGCATTTCGGATGTCCGGTGCATTCAGCTTTTTTAACTGGGTATTCTGCTCATTCCTCCCCCTGCTCATGCAACTTTTTCCACGTGGAGAATACTTGAGGGACTTTTTGTGTTGGAAATGAAAAGATTTGATTGACAGCTGCGTCGGCACCATGGGGATTCCCTCTCCAGTTGTTGGACTGCCCGCCCCCGGCAGGCTGTTGCAGGGTAGAAAACCCCCGCAGATTGGAAAATGTCAATCAATTGCAATTATTATATAAGAGGAAATTATTTTCAGCACTGCACACAGACCGTCTGGGTGTGGGAGTCTGCTGCTAAGAGGAACTGACAAACTTAAAGAGGACCTATTATGCTCATTTTCAGGCTCATAATTCTGCGCTCTCTGCGTCTCTGCAGCGTGATGCAGCCGGGGAATGACGGTACAGGAGTATAACATTGATTTCTACTGTAAGAAATCACCAATAATATGAACAAAAAATCTTCACAACCGGACATGTTCCAGCAGGAATATGATTTGAAATTAGGGAGGAATTTCGCAACAGATCTTACATTTCCCTGTCGTAGCTGAAGCTACATGTAGCGGTGTATTTTCAAAGCTATTTTAAAGCCTGAAGTGTGAAAGTGCAGCACAATAAGACCATCCTTTAGCTGTTTAAGCATTTTTTTTTATATTTGGACAAAAACTACACTTTTTATTACATACTTTGAGTGGACAGTTTACAGTTGGTAAACAGCGGAGGAGAAACTGGTGGCAGTGGTTGCTGGATACCCAGAGCTATACGGCCCGACGATAGACAGCAATGTTGTCAAACTGCCCCTGAGTCATCCTAAAATATGCCTGGAAACGTCCATCATGGAGGAGAAGCTCCTGGACCAACTGGTGGTACTCCCCGTGATCCAGCCTCTTTTTTAGGGTCTCATGTACCCACACAGATCTCTGTTTATCTGCTGACAGCCTCTCACCCTCAACCACAGCTACAGACAGCACCCTCTGCCTCACGAATTAGATACTAATAACTGTGGATAAGGACACTGTATATTGTAGACAGATTACATGGGAAAGTTAGTGTAAGGAGGTGATGAAGTGGTTGCTTAGCAACAGTAAAAAGGCGCAGCAAGCGTGTTTTTTTATTTGTGACATTCAATTTTTTTGAAAAGGCAGTGCGGTGCGCCTCGTGTTTTGCTACCTGCAAACTGCTTTCTGTGTGATCAGATCCTTAGTCTCTACTTGGAGCTAAGAGGACGCTGCCATCAGAAGACTTTGACTAAACTGTTTAGATGGTTTACATTTATAGTATCAAACTGTGAGCATGAATCACACGGCTGCTGCAAAAGAGCATGTGCGCCCCAAACACTCCCAAAACCAACCCGGGTCAAAAGGAGAACTCTTTCCCATTTTAATTGCTGACCTGACTCTGGGAGCCTCAGGGGGCCTCATGTGATACCAAACTAGATCTTTTGGATGCGGCTGTCTCTGAAGACAGTGGTCTGTAACTTCGGCCTCAAAAAATCCCCGCAGGTCAGTCGCTGTCACTTCAGCATGATTACAACTCAAACACACACAGTGTGACACGAAGACCTCTGGGTGAGTTGCTGGACCGTGATGACAAATAAAATATTAATACATCAATCATCTTCAGACTGACACTTTTTTTTATATTGGCCCCTTCAGTGGAGCTGAGTGGAGGACTTGTGTTTGTGGACTATGGGCTCTTTTTCCCCCTTTTTAATGATATTTTTAACAGCTCAGACGTGCAGGCCCTTTCCCTGTTGGATGATAATGAGCCTTGTGTCCTGCCAATAACATTCAACATAATCATATTACCATAATCTGGCCTATTCTTAAATGAGATATGTGAACTTTTACATATTTGGCCGACACTTAGCTGATTAAAAACCCGCTAGGTGTAGTGAGAGTCTGGTGCTGTCTCACTGGACTGAAGATGTTAATTATATAAAAATCAAACATTTCAGTCACGAAAATCCAAAGTCATCAAGTCACAGTCAAACATTTAAATGCAGCTGGAGCCAAGTTTTGTTTTATTATGTTTTCAAGGCTCTGCACCATAAATGATAAAAGCACTGTGCTGTGCAGCGGAGGTTTCTAAAGAGGGCAGATATCATTACTGCACATCAATTTATCAGGATTACATCGCCCCCCTTCTTGGCTCATTTCTCTGAATTGGGTTCAAATAGGCTGATATCCGCCATAAAACATTATTCTTACACGCCAAGTCAACTGAAAGCCAGTTAAGTGTGAAGGAACCCATTTGAATTGCTCCTGGAGACTGCCCACCCATGCGCAAAGCTTTTACATGAAATCCAGCAGGAAGCGTGTGCCATATAGAAATCACATGTCATGTTATCTAAGCTTGTGGTTAAATGGTCAGTTCTTAGTAAGGTTAGCCAAGTATGTCGGTGGCCTGATGGAAATGAAAGAAGCATTTTGCAGAAATTGAGGAAAGAATGAAGCAGGTAAAACACAAAGGACTCTGTTCTCTACCTACAGAGCTGAAGGGCATTAATGAGACGTTGTAGCGTCACAGACACGGTGATGAGACTGCTACTTCATCAGAATCCCACTCCAGTGTTTCCATTGTTTGAATCAAAGCTTAACATAAGAAGAAAATCCATTATGTTTTTACAGTCGGCTCTCTGTACAAGGTCCGTGTGTATTTCTGTCCCACAGCTCTTTTAAAAGCAGCATGAAGATGAGGCCGTGCCCATAGCTCTTCCAGACACAGTCCATATCAGCCTCATTAGCAGAGAGTGGACAGAGCAAGACGGATAGAGGGCAGAGAGGAGGAGAGGACAAAATGGAAGATGAAAAGGAAAAACAGATAAGGATGAGCAAAGAGGGAGGACATGCAGAAGAGGGCATATAAAAGCCACTGATTTACAAGTGCAGGTTTGTTTCAGTCCGTACTTTGAGGGAGATGCAGTAAATTATGTGAAAAATATCCACATCAGGATTTAGAAATGATTTGATTTCTTACTGCTGCTATTTGAATGCACAAAAGAGACACTTTACAAAATACAAATGGGTCTCTGTATCTTTCTTTGAAATGATATGAACAAATAACAGCCCATATACCCGCCGGGGTTTGTAAGGTCACACAGTTGTAAAAATCTCCATATAGCCATATATCCTCTGGGATCTTCAGCTAATCCTAATTAATCCATAGGATAATTATGTGTTATCTCCGATGTGACGACACACCCAGAGCACAGGGAATTGCCTCATACAGTACATTGCATATTACACAGTTGGACTATGATGACACAGTGAACGCAGGTTTTCATATCTGGACCTAAAACACCCACGTTAGTTCACCACATGCCAGAAAAAATGTTGGTGTTGTACGTTTCTTCAAAGCACGATTGCATTCTCATGGCTTCAGTGTTTTACAGGTCCAATAAAAGGGAGCCGGAGCAGCGACCTTGTCCTGCATATAGATATAAAACTGAGTTGCATTTGAGATAATTCTCTACATATTTTTGGGTGTCCTTTCATGGGTGCTTGCCTGTAGCTGCGAAGTTAGCAGCAGTTGTAGCAGCGCTAGGTGCGTTAGCCTGTTTCTATCCACTTTTGCCGCTGCGTTCGGAGGCGCACAGTGCAAAATCTGTTTTCTGAAAAGTTACAAAACAATCCATTGTGGCTCACAAGTATATCCATACACCTGGAATATTAATACAGCCAATTAGCCAATATGTTTCAATAGTAGGCTACGTAAACATTAGCTAACTGGTTCATCTCATCGTTAGGGTCAGTTGGGGTCAGTTGTCATTTGTGAAAATGTGTAGCCACACCGTCTAGTAAAGGGACTCGGTGTTTAACTCTGACTACACTTTTAACTGATGTTAACTTAAGTTACATTTCAACAATGTTGTGGTTAACATGTGGCTAGCTTTGCCTGCAGTTATGAAAAGATTATGTTTTGGAGGCACTGGAAAAGCAGCATTGTCTTGAGGAAAAACAGCAGCTTTTTGTGCCGCTATCTCGGCAGGACAACCAGTGACAGGTCGCTAAAACGCACCCATGCTTGAGGGCTAAAAATCCACAGCAAACACAGCAATGGGCCCTAAACACACAGACATTTGGGGGCTGAAATGCAGCTGAAAAAACAGCAACAGGTCACTAAAACACATCCATGTTTGTTACCTGAAAGCTGCTGGAAAAACAGAGATAACAAAAACAATTTGTTGGTTTAGAACAGCAGTCAGTAGTGGTCTGCAGATAGGTGACACGCCATTCGTCATCCCCTCCACCTCCTGATGACAGAGTCGGCTCATACACTTTTAAAACACTGATATGATGCAAATGACACATGCAAATGTGATGTATTCATGACTTCCACAAACACACAATGTCAACATTTTCTTCTGGCAGCAGCTCTGGTTTGTGTATAAATCCATTTATTTGTATTAATTCCATGACACTACTAACACCCACGGCATTTTGTATTCAATCGCTGCTTATTGTTATTCAGTAGTGGTTAATATGATCCCAAATCCAGATCAATCCCCTCAGTCCATTCTGTATGTTTTCAAAACATTATGAAAATCCATTCAAAGGGCAGCTGTGGCCTCAAGGTGAGAGAAATGGCTTGCAACTGATATAATAAGAGGCCCTCAGTCCAGTCCTCTGACCTTCATCAGCACAGTTGAGGTGCCCTTGAGCCAAACACTCCTCAAACAATCCTCCAGCCAGTGACAGCAGATCACTGAGAGAGGCATTAAACCTGCTCTGAATAAATACAGCCACACGTCCTTGTCAGACAGAGTTACTGTGCAGCAAATCTTCACAAAGGCAAATATTAAATCAATTAATGCCTTCATTCCTCAAAGACTCTTGAACACATATTTTTCCTGTCAAAAAGACGCCGCAGCTTTAACACTGCTGGTTTGCACAGAAAATGGAGCAACAACAAATAAGTCACAAAGAAGAATCCAGACGAAGCTGACTGACAGCAGCGTGACTTTCCATTTGTTTTCGCTCCTAAAATCCCCGACTCAGTGTGTGTATCTGTGTATGCATCCTGCCCAAACACTCCGCGGTACATCCACTGTTATTATCCAGTGTTACTTTCTGTTGACACGCAGACGTTTGTCTTCTCAGAGACTGTTTACATGTGTCCAGTGGATGTGTGTGAAAGGCTCAACTGCAGGCTGCACAGTCTGGGCTGTTGTGGTACGGTTCTCCCGGCGCTCCCTCGGCGTTCCCCTGCTGTGGTTTTCAACCGAGTGGGAGGTCTGTCGCATTTCACTGATTACGACTCCCTGTGTGTGTGTGTGTGTGTGTGTGTGTGTGTGTGTGTGTGTGTGTGTGTGTGTGTGTGTGTCCTTGGCTTTGTTTATCAGTATGTCAGTGGGCTTGAATTGGATGTTTTTGTCCTGGTGGTGTGTGTCGGTGTTCACGCGTGTGTGTGTTGCTCTCCAATTTTGTGTTTTTCCGTGTGTTTGTGTCAGTATCATCTCTCTCTCTCTCGCTCTGCGTCTTAGTTGGGCACACACACACACACACACACACACACACACACACACACACACACACACACACACTTACTTTATCATCTAATGCCAGCTACAGCCGACTACTAAGGTCCACCCCAGTCTCTCTGTCTGTCACACACTTTCTCTTTCTCTTGCCACACACACACACACACAGACACACACACACACACACACACACACACATCCCAGTTTCCCCTGTGGCTGCCTGATTGAGGATTCCTTGCCTCGCCCTTCAGATTTACTGTAATAGTCGAAGGAGGGAGGGAGCAAAGAAAGGGAAGGACATTTAACCGAAGGATGGAGAGGCAAAGAGGGAATAGAGAGAGTGATGGAGTAAAAGTAGAGAGGGTTGGGGAGCTGGGAGGGTGGGAGGGGATTAATGAGGGGGCAAAAGGAAGGTGAAATAAAGGTAGGAGGAGGAAACCTGATTTAAGATAAGGAAGATTAGAAGTGGGAGGAAAGTGTTCGAGGGGAAGAGGGAATTGAAAACAGATTGATGAATGAAAGACTGATAGAAGTCGGGGAGGAAAAGAGGAGACAGAGAGAAACTCCGAGGCTCCACAAGACAGAAAGCATCGCCCATTAAACGCAGATTACAGCTTCTGCCGGTCCAGAGTGCGGCGCGACTTTACAACCTCTGCCGTCAGCCACTGATGATATAACACCCAGTTTTAAAGATCAATTTGTCACTTTTCATCTCCTCCTACACCTCATTCTCCTCCTCTTCCTCCGCCGAGGCTGAGGGCAGAGATGCCGGGGGAAGGAGGGGGGAGGAGATGCAGCTCCATCGAAAGGAGTTGAGTAAGCTGAGTGGTGTTTACGAGAACCTCTGGTGATGTCATCCACGATAAATCGTCCCCTCTCCCCTCGCATGGTTTCCTGTTCTAGCAGTAAGAGCCCTGCACACGCTGACAAACACACACACATTTCTCTAACTGCTCGACAAACTGAATCAGTTCCTCATTTGTCCTTTTCTCTCCACATGTCACTGATAAGCTACGGCTAATAGTTCAGGCCAGGGACGCCAGCAGTCCTTGAAGTGGCTCTATGGTTTGAGTTTATTTACTACAAGTTAAAGGAGCAGTTAGGTGTTTTTACAGGCTTTACTGATCAGACCTCTGCTCAGGTTAAAGTTTGGCATGGCTACGCTAAGGGTTGACCGATCCTAAGTCCTGCACTCTTTAGTTACTGTTGCTAGGTCGGACGAGCTTGAAAAAAGTAACATGGTGGAGCTACTTCCAATCAGGTGGATGCCGCCATGTTCAATAAATATTTTCTGGGCGTGAAGCAATATAGCTTTGAAAAACAGACCGCCAGGACTACAGAATGTGATGAAAGGATATATTCACAATGTTCATTTTTATGTACAACATAAAACACACAAATTCTGATCTCAGCGAAAAAGTAATAGTACAGACAAAGAATGAAAATATGATTAGTCAAGGAGTCACACTCCTGCATTCCTGGGTATGCAGAGATGTAGATTTTAGGGGGTACGCAGTGAACACTTTCTTCTCAGTATTTAGAACATGTACATTTTCAATGTATTCTCATAGAATCGTCGTATGACATCCTACATATGACGTTACATCCTTAAAATACAGTTAAGTAATTAACATATGTTTAGGTTTAGGCTATAAAGGTACTGCGGTTAGGTTTAGGAAAAGAAACATGGTGAGGATGTACCTTAAAATGCCTCCAGGGGTAAGTCCCGGGCAAAAGTCTGGTTGTTTTTGTGACCCATCCACCAGCTCAGACCTGCTGCAACTTTTTATCTGCAACGGTCTATAACGGTCTCGTCTTGTTGCAAATCCTTGGTCTGAACTGGATTTTAGACTGATGGAGTCAGTCTTGTTTGTCAGGTCATGCTTTATTGCCAAATAGGTGTTGCCGGAAGCTCGATGATGGAGTCACAACTCGTAATACTAGCTGGGGACTACCTTAGCGAGATTATTGCAAACAAGCCAGCCTGCTGGGTAAATGGCAGAACTAGTCAGTCCCAATCGTTCTCCAAGCTCACTGGTTAGCCAAATTCAACCCAAGTTGAATTCAACATATAGGACTAGAACAGACGTACTTATACCCTGCTAGCATATCTGTTGAAATACACTGATTATGCTTAAATTATTTCTTTTTTAATGGTTGTTTAAACACTCCCATGATCTCAGGTGGGTGTGCTGCACATGTGGTCTGCTGTACTTGTGACAGTACTCAGCTGTGTTGCACGGAGTATGGAAAAGGAATACCATTAGCCTGGGTGCAGTTACTTAAATCCATATGATTAGCAGTGAACCAACTACAACAAGCAGCGTGGTCTGTTCTTATATCCCTGTACAGACTGTTAATGCTCTCCTCAGATAAACCATTCAATCTCTTGGGGTCCCTGACATGAAAAACTTTGGGAACTTTTTCTGTATGACTTGCATTTCAAAGACGGGTCATGGGTGGCAGAGAGGAGCCCTTCCTGAGTGCCATGCGAGATGAACTTGCACATCACTGTACAAAACAGACAGAATACAAATCACGGCCTAGATGGGAGCAGATGGAGTGTGAGTTTCTCCTCAGAGCGCACAGAGAGTGAAGTGAGATAATAGCCCACAGCTAATCCACTGCACTCTGAAAACTCATTACTCCTTAAGAAGGAAACAAAGAAAATCTTGCTCCCCAAGACGGTAAGAAATACTCCACTTAAGGTGAAGACCTTGGCACAAACTGCCTGGTTTTCCTCATGTGTGAAATTTCTTTTATGCACAGTTCAGCGGATTTGACTCGTTCTTTATTGACGAGGAGCTTTGTATGAGGCTGGTGGCGCCACCTGCACAAACACACCCGCCAGCAGTGAACCACACATACACACACTTCTAGCTACATAATAAACACACAGCTACTGTAAGTGACACAAACAAACAGAACACACACAAACACAGACCAGCAGCAACACACCAGGGTGCATGTGTGCAAGTTTAAGCTCCTGAACTGCAAACCATGTAGACATTTTTGCTCATCATTTTTGAATAGGGGCTGCTCAATTTATTATTCCTGTATGCATTTTACACATAGAAAAAAAATGTATTGGCAGACTCTTGAAACTTGCTGTGTAAGCCGTCACGATGAATAAAATGTCTGCATAAACTGACTGCTGGAACCATAGGAAAACAAACAAAAACACAGTTGCAGGGTTTGCAGTTTGGGTGGTTGTCATGTAAAGTATGAATATTTTGTTGTAAATAGCTGAACACACACAAAACCACTTGTTTGTGCTTTGAATTCTTATATGATATCAGTAAATCTGCTGACTACATTGTGTCTCTGCTTGGAGGTCGATTACTTTCAATGTAAGACAAAATCATGCTCCTGGGTATATGAGTATAATCAATGGAGAATGTTCCTACTTAAAATTTGTCATTATTATGTCATATATTGTTTTTATTTTAAATTTACTTAACCAAGAAAAGCCTCAACAAGATTATAAACCTTATTTACAAGAGTACCCAGCCTGTTCTAAACTCCACCCCAATCCTGACTCATCAAATACCGATGCTTTGTCGGTGGTGCCTCGGTGGATGGGTCAAACAAACCCAGTCTGGACTTTCACCCAGGAGCATGCTGTTTGTGTCATGTGTGAAACCAAGAGTCCAACACGCTCTCATTCCAACTCGCCAAATATTACCGCTTGACCAGTGGACTCATGCCTGCATATGACACACTAGGCATCTGTTGATGACATTTCGCTTGTTACATGCATTGTGTCTTTTCAAAATACACTTCCGTAATATACAGTTTCGCCTCATCAGATGCACACTCTTTTTCAAAATCAACTTACAACATTGATAAAAACACCTCAAATTTATGTTTTTATCCTTATGGAACAGAAGTACATGTTTAGGTTTAGAAAAAAACATCATGTTTCAGCTCAACATTCACACAGGAAGCAAATGGCGACCTCCTCGGTGAAAGTCCGGGATTTGTTGGAACACCCACCCTAAAGGGACCTTCCAGCTTTTATTGAGTTGTTGCTGGTGGCGTTTCAAATCAAACACTGGCATACCGTTTGTGGCAGGACGATATGCCACCAGGAGGCCTTAGAAACTCGTGCCGAGACAGGTGCCATTTTGTGTCTGGCGCCTAAATCACTGACGGAGTGGTGGTATATGATGACTAGGGAATGAGAACAGGCTGAAAAGTCAATCGACTTATTTTATTAACAATGTGGTGTGCCATTATGTCTAGCATGCTACGCTAGTGATGTATCTCAATGGTCATGATGTTACATTACATTAGTAACTGTTGTGGTTTTAACCTAAAAACAAAGTGTTTTACCTGTGTTGTAAGTTTATTTTGAAAGAGACTGTGTGCGTTTTGTGAGCAGAAAATGTAAGAAATGGAATTGTGTTTCGAAAAGTCGCAATGCATGTAATGAGTGCCAATTGACACGCCATCCTTGAATGACCAAAACAGACGTAGGAGGATACCTAGCACATCATATTTGGACATGTAGGGCAGCTGACCAAGCGTTGGTACTTGAAGAGTTGGGATAAGAATGTGCAGGAGTGTCCTGGCTCATACAGGCAGCAGCACATCGCATAAAGTTTCAGACATACAACATAAAACAGTTACAGACAATAAAATGTGTTAACATGCATTATATTAATCTAAATCTGTCCTAAAGAAGTGATTATTTACTGGATTAAATTTTAAAATATGAATTTAAAGTACAAAAAATGGTTCCAGGAAGATTCGCAGGCAACGTCTGTCTTCAGGTGAAATAATCTCATATATTTATTCTTCGAGCGAGAGCAATCTGACAGACCGATGCATCTTGATTCTAGGTCTTCATCTGGGTCGTACGGTGTCCTTCATACATTTTTAATGCTTCTGAAGCAATCAGAACGCCCTCACTGGACAAACTGAAGAGGAGTTATCAGGCCGAGCTCGTCTGGTGAAAATGTAAACAGTGGAAAAAGGAAGTAGGCAGCACACTGCAGCGATATTGTGTTATCATGGAAATAATGAGAAACACCTGCCGAGCTGACAGCACGACAAACTCAGTCAGGCTCATCCGAAAAGTCCCACAGTACACAGAACTCTTCTCCAAATAACATCAATTTAACACCAATCACATTTTACATCAAGCGGAGATGTGAGGAGAGTCCCTGTGTCGATAAATGTTTGTATCTTCTTTGACCACAACAAGTAGATGGAGCTTCACATTCAGCAGCTGTTGAAGGAAGTGAATCCTGTTCTGCCTCGTGCTTTAACGTCTCTACCTGCTGCACTGTACAGATTCACTCCGACGTGTCCTCAGATCCACCATCACCTCCAGAGAAACAGTCACGACTGCATGTACACGCCACATTAAGTCATGCAATGGAAAACAGCTGGTCAAGCAGTGTGTGTGTAGCTTGGTACCATGTGATGAGATTAAAGGCTTGTTATGGTTACAGTCTATTGAATTAGTGTGTGCACCATGTTAGGGGAAGACTGTTGGTAGGAAACATGATGTGAACCTTTGTCTCTAGTGTCAAAGTTACATCATCTCATGTCTCCTGCAATAATTGCTGCATCTTGTTTTTAGTTATTTTAAGCTTTGTAAATTTCAGCCTGGCAAAAAAAAGAACAAGGGCCTGAAAACAAATTTTCTCAATCAGTGTCTCACTATAAGAGACGGGGTCCTATGTGAACACAATTTCCTACAAAAGTCTGAACAGCTGTGACACGTTTTCCCCAGAGAGATAACTTTCTGAGCAGGTGTTGGTTGGTGCTCTTCTCACTTGCTCGAGGTGGGTGGGGCTCATTTTTAAAAACCTGGTCGCATGCTTTCATCAAGAAGCAGCCTCCGGGGATAAAACTTGAGCCAACACTGAAGTGCCAGAAACTGCAGTTCCTCTAATGGCCACTTGAGGCTGGCTCCAAAAGTGAGCCAGATTCCACAGACCCCCATGTTAAAATGCCAAACTTTTTTTTACAGCCTGGTACAAAACACGGTTTTGGTCTTTGTGGCTAATTTCACCGTTCAAGACAAGTGTACAGGGGGTCCATTTTTATAGCTTGGCTGTCTGCTACCACAGCGTAACCCCAGATTCACAGAGTATAGGTGTAGCAACAGTTGTCACTATTTTATTGTGTTTTCAGTTAACGTTTTGGTCATATAAAGAAATTTTGTTCAGCATTTGGTTGTATTTAAAAATCTTCTAAGGAGTCGGATATTGACTTTTTCTGGTTCATTTTGTTTAAATGGTTTTAAGCCTGTTTTTGCTTGTGAAAATGAGCATTAGCAGACAGTTTTCACATTTAACCAAAGCTGTGAATGCACAGTGCTAACAAAGCTAGCAGCTAGCGTTAGGCTCAGCTCCACCCTCTTGTCCAAATTTTGTCACCCCTGGCTCCACAAATCCAAGATGGAGACAACGAAAGTCGCAAGAAGTGGTGGTGCGAGAAGCCAAAATGGTTCAAACAGTAAAATCAAAATAAAATGACGTGCATGATCAGCACGCTTTTGAACTGTGCAGCCCATACTACTTCCAGTTTAGTACTTTATTAACTTGAATGGGGATAAAATAATTAAACCGTGCAGCTCTTCAAGACTTTCCAATTGTTATTGTAAGAAATCAGTTGTATCTGGATACACTGTGATGGCTGCAGGGCTAAAAAAAAAAAGTATCTGATGATTTACAGACAGCTCTTCAGCCATGAAAGTCAATGGGATGAGTTTTTGTTTGGGCCGCAGGGTGTCACATGATGGTGTAATTCCACTGCTTGGCCACTACAAAAACTGGCTTCAAAGCTCAGCAGACATTCTGGGCGCCTGGAGAACATACAGGAAAATACATACAATTTGAAGTCAAATTTTCAGGGGTTTCAATACTTGGGCAACAAATACTCAGGATGCTCAAGAGATGCACATGAATTTCAGTGCAGATACGTCAGTCCTTTCATCTACTGACGACACCAACCACAGCAGACCAGAGCTGGATTTCAATGCTCGATGGGCCTACCACAGATAAATCACCAACAGCAGGGGCATAAATAAAGACAGTGCAGGCAGTGTGGATGCACAGGGGCCTGTGGGGTGTGAGGCGGAGAACGGTCCCCTGATAGTGATTAGATTGCCAACATAGAAACATGCCTGTGTTCAAAGAGCTGGAGTTGAATTCAAAATAGTGCCATTAGCCATATATGTCCTCTGTCATGTATTTTTTTTTGTATAATAATAGAAATCTATATCAAAATCATATGCTTATTCTACATTATCTAAATATAATTATTCCCAACTGGCCCAACCGCGGGGTCCAGATTTCTTGTATTCAATGTCATACTTGCATTTGGCCGTGTTGATGACCTAGTTTGCTGTCTCTGCTAAGTAGCCATCCATTAATCACTCACTCAACAGCAGGAAACGGCTCTTCAAAATAAAATTAAACTGAATGATTTTAAAAATTAATTTGTGCCAACCTCAATTAAGATTTTAAATAATGTAGCTTCATGCATCAGGGGGTGTGCTGTGCTTTGCTGATGATGCTCTGTTGTGTGCTGGTGTTAAGTGCAATACATGAGAGGCAGATGTGCAATACTGTTACATGTAGTATGTTTTTATGGTGTATGCTTTTCATTTCCTTGGGACGATTATTGTAAAGCAGCTCCTGAGTCCAAGACAAATTTCCCTACGAGGACAATAAAGTAGGCCTATATCGTACCATATCGTAAAATAAAAACTATGTGCCGGAAATTCACTGTACTTAAAAATAAAGTGTGTTTTTTTTAGAAACTTGGTCCATTCAGAATAAACCTGCGACCCACTTTTGGACTGCGACCCACCAGTTGGGAACCACTGCCATATCTAGTATGTGCACGCCCTTGCCAAGCAGCGTCTCTCCTGTGTGAATCCCACTGAGGACCCTTCACCTTCCACTGCACCATCTGCATCTTCATCCATAATAACAAGTTCATATTCCTTCAAAATTCATTACTCTGTTATGATTATCTCATGTCCGGGGAGTTGTTGCAGCACAGGCAATTAGAAAATCACTCACATGCCTGTGTGCTGGAATGAAATTATTGAAGATTAGATTCTGCCTTGATTATCTTTTTTCCCCCCTTCAGGTGGAAAATGTGTACTCAGCACGTGGAGATAAGAGTCGCTGCGGCGTCCAGTCAAGAGGCGCCACCGCAGTGTGGTTAATGGTGAGACTGAGCCACGGCTAAGACCTGTTTCAACACCTCTTGGTAAGCAGGTTGCACTCACTGGAACATGAAATAACCTTTCGGCCACCGCGGTTCAGTCTACGTTACAAATCACCAGCCTGTTACAGTAAGCTGAGGGCTACTCAGTGTGCCCCAGGGGCCAGCCACACCATGTGTGCAGCAAGGCAGCAGCAGATGTGGAGGAAGAACGCGCGCAGGGAAGGGAAGCAGAAAAAGAAATAAAACTTCCTCCGCTGCAGCTGGAGAGAATAAAGATGTGTGTTGGCAGCAAGACACAGAACTGGGAAGGCAGTGAGTATCAAGAAGTCAGACAGGAGTTAGGAAAAGCATCAGCGGGACTTGAACACGTATATGCATTCACTCTCAGGGATGGAAAAAGGTGGATCTTACCTCCCAACGCTTGTTTCATAACGAAATTCATGATGATGGCTTTTAATTCCTTGCCTTCCTTGTCTGAGCGATGTTACATTCAATAGTGACAGAAAAGTAGAAGTCCTTTGTGGCCAGATCTGGAAGAGAAAACAATACAAAAACTATATTTCTTGCAAAAAATCAATAATCCCAAACTTAAAAGTCTCAAAACTGATTATAAGACAGCAAAAGCAAACAGCAATACATCACATAGCATGCAGGATCATGACTTTGAATGCAACTGAGTGCGATAAAATCCCTGAAAACTCCCTTTACCACTACTACAGACACTCTCCCATTCAAATATTCAAAGACTACTGTGGAAAAATTCATCAATAATCTCTGAAACTTCTCTATTTGGCTCCAGTTTGAGCCTGCACGGAGCCAAACTGCCACATCTAGGCTTATAAAGTCTGTATCTGTGTGTCAGACACGTTTCCTCAATGCGCCAACTGAAGGACACCAAGGTCAATGGTTCAAACACAACCTGAACACACCGGAAAAACACCTCAAATCTACAGACCAAATCAGCAGCTACGGCTCTTCAGTTCCTTGTAAATGTGGCGCTTTTCTCCCCCAAGAATCCCGCACAGCTGAGTGTGAGGTGTCAGGCTCCAGTAACGTGTCACGACAATCAGTAATAACCTCTATGTGCCCGCAGCCGAGCGAGTTTGGAGTAAGTGCGCGGTGCGAGTCCTCAGCTTGGCAGGACAGTCTGTCATGCATGTGGACGCAGGTCTAAACCACTGCTGTGTATTTTTCCTGATCATGTGGTAAAACTTTCCATCCTCCATTGGAGGGGCATTGGACACAGCCATCCCACTCCGGCATCACAGAAAGCTGCTCGTGTAGTGAGCGTTAATTAAGCAGCAACGCAGACTGATGCGTGCATATTTACAGCCACATATACAGTGAACGTGCAGTTATTGTGCTCACTAATCGACCTCATTGTGCATTTTGCGTGCAGAGAAACAGAGACGGTGTTAAAGCATGGATGCACATGCACTTCCTTGTTTGATCGGAGCCTGGTTTCAGCACCACCGCGAGTGGATAGCTCCCCGCGCCGTTGCATTGCACTGAAGCAGCAGCATCAAGCATCGATTTACCTCCGTCCGGCGACTGGCTTTCAATCCTCCTCACACACCAAGCCACGGATGAGAGAGCAGAGCTTTCGGCTGCAGCACCTCCGGAACCAAAGTTATCCTGCAGCAGGCAACAGCAGCACAGGCTAATCTAACTGCTCGTCCCTCGCATCTCCGGCTCCCGGGGCTGGAAAAAGGACGTCCTTGGTGCCTCCTCCTGCCTGCCGCTTCGTCTTCCTGCACACACACACACACACACACACACGCTCACTTACACGCACACACACACACACGCGCGCACGTAGAGAGAAAGAGGAGGAGTAGATGGGGGGGTTGGTGGTTTGCGGAGGGTGAAGCAGCTGCCGTTCACACCATGATGGGAAAGAGCGACTGAATCACATGGAGGGGATGGAGGGAGAAACGTCCCACTAACGTCCTCCTGACCGATAGAGAGAGATCAATTATTCAGCCCTGACGCTGGCTGGCTGCTCCGTCCTACAGCCCGCCCCCCCGCCGTGAGGCTCGGTAACGGGGAGAGGGACTCGGCTTTCACTTAAAACGGTAGCGCAGGATATATGATGGGGTAAATATGTTGCAGCTGGATGTGTCTTTGTTTGCCTGCACTGTGTAATGTGTAATGACACACATTCGGTTTGTAGCAGTCGGATATGATGTGGAGAAATCACCAAATGCTCCTGTGGGGTTCCTTCCGTGTTGCTACAGGGGATTCCAGTGTGAGCTCTTCCCTACACCATATTGTTCTTTATTATATTTGACTCGTTTCATCATGATATTCTGCTACACATCAGGACATATCAGTGGTGTGCACAGACTGTGGAAGAGGCAGGGGCAAACTGAAGAGAGGCACCTGGGATGTGACACCCAGTTGCCAGATAAAAATGTTGGCATTGTACATTTCTGCAAAGCATGGATACTTTACACGCGTGCCTTATTATATAGGACACTTCAGTCGCACAACAAATGTTTATTCTATCAGCAGAACATAATTTGGCGTCTACACTCCGGCCTCATCGTTCCCCACAAATATGTTTACATGATATATTGGGGATATATCGCGGGCGGCTATGGCAAACATGTAGTTAGATTTAGGGACAAAAAACACCTGGGTATGGTTAGGAAAAGATTATGTTTTGGTTTAAAATATCCAGGTTTTGGGGGCACAATCCTGCCTGGAAATGCAGCGATATCAAGATAAAAAATAACAACCCTATATTTGTGACACTATCCTGACTGAAACACAACCGAGGCCTAGTAGGAAACAACCTCTTTTCATTGCATTACCCCTGCAGGAAACACAGCGATGTCTTGGTAAAAAAACAACTCCTCTTCGTGGCTCTATCCCCGGTGGAAGAACAGAAACAGGTTTCTAAAAAAAAATGAAAATCTGCATGTAAAACAGCAACTTGACGCTAAAAAACACTCACGTTTAGGGGTTACAAAGCTGCTGGAAATGCTGCGATGACTCACTAAAAAACAATGTTTTTTATTATTTGTTGGTTTCAAACAGTGGTCTGCAGCCTCACAGACATCTCACCAAGGTGACACACTATCCATCCTCCCCACCCCCTGATGACAGCCAGCTCATAGACTACACCATTTTAAAAATGTTGAAACGATACACATGAAACATGCACATATAACACATTTCTAGCGACTTGGCTGGTGGTGACTTGTGGTCCGTTGTACTTTGGCAAAACTGAGGTATGGAACTGTCCTGTGATGGCCAAAACAGCTGCTGTGCATGCCACTGGGGCTAACGCTGTATGCAGACATTTCCAGCTGAAAGATGCATCAAATCAAAGCTTAAACCTGACTTAGTATCACCTGGATTTCATGAGCACTGTACTGCACTTTTTAAAATGGGATCCAAAAACAGCTGATGCTTTGACTTAGCTCGCAGTGCACTTCAGACCCAACAGTCTTCACGTAGCCTTAGACCAAATTACACTCCTTTAGTGAGCTACTGTACATGTGGTTATGTTTAGGTACTAAACCACTTAACTATGGTCAGGAAAAGATCGTGTTTTGGTGTAAAATACCTGCTTCAGGTGCTTCACCCACAGCTGGAAATGCCGATATCTCAATAAAAATAACTCGTTTTGTTGTTGGTCTCGAACAGTGGTCTGCAGCTTGGCAGCCATCTCACCAAGATGTCCTGCCATCCACCATCCCATCCACCTCCTGATGACAAAGTCAACTCATATAATCAGAAGTACGTCACTTGAAACACGTTGATATGATACACATGAAACTCACAAATGCAAGGTGTCCATGGTTTGCAGAAATGGTACACTGCTAGCAACCTAAGTGCTGTATCGTAGGCAACAGGACTCACTCGAGTTTCTATCTATCTATCTATCTATCTATCTATCTATCTATCTATCTATCTATCTATCTATCTATGTGTGGGTGTGCACCCTTCCAGAGTCTTTAAGGTCACCTTATCATGACCTTAACGACACGCCCACACAAGCTTTAAAGCCCGCGACTCCCCACCAGTCCGTTAGAAGTAAAGAATCCTCTTGGATGAGAAGTGAAACGTCTTCAAGAAACTCAAGCAAGTCCTGTTGCCTACGATACAGCACAAAGGGTGACCAGGACCTGGATGACTTCATCATTAGAGAATCTTCATCAGTATAATACCAACATTTCCTTCTGGTGATTGGGCCATTATATTCCTCTGATGTGTCCTGTTCTTACACTGCTAAACATAGAGTCTTATATTCATACTAATATATCATGAAATATACAGTCTATGAGGCCCTTTAAGGACTTAGGAAATGGGATTCATGTGAAAGGTGCATTTACAAACTTCCGGTAAACAAAAACAAGGTTGTTCAAACTCTGATTGAAGCCATAATCAAACCATAATCTGCAGCCTGAGTTTTAAAGGGCTCTCCTCTCGTCTAATTCTACACACAAGGATCTGTTTATTTGTCACAGGGAGCACTACACAGCCGTGAAACAGTTGTATAATCACCTCTGTGGGTCCTCAGGGTGTCTGAGAAGCTGACTCATGTTGAGTTTGGAGGCTACAACTTTTTAAGAGGAAGCCTGCAGTACAAACTGCTGCCATGAGTTTGAAAGATGTGGGCATTTACCAGACAGGGGGAGTCTAACAAACCATGCTGTTGGGTTGCAATATATGAAATATAGGATTCAGTGTTTTTTGGAGTCTGACTCATACTGGAGGCTGAAAGCCAGGATATCTCTGCCTCAGCTGCAACAGTTTTGGACATTCTTTTTTAATCCCCCCTAAACACAAAGTAGCACCTCTAGTGGTGATTTTAATCAGGGCTGCCCCCTAACCGTCAACCAAACATTAGTCGACCACAGACGTCATTAGTTGGCAAGATTCCATTGGTCGCCTAGTCGCAGAAGAAAATAGAAATATAACAAATGTGAAACTCGCTGCGCCCTCTCAAAATACCAATCACAGCCGAAAAATATCTTTCCCTTCTGTAAATATTCAGTCTGATAAATATGGAAACGTTGATCATGTTAGTGCAGGGCTACCCAGAGCTTTACATCGGCCCCACAGATGATAGGCCTACACACTTACAAACAGCTCCTGGAAGAAGATCATAACTGATAATTAAATAAATATCGTAAACATGCAGGCGACTAGTCGACTTATGGCCCTAAATGACGACTATTGGTCGACTTGGAAAATTCGTAGTCGGGGGCAGCCCTGGTTTTGATGCTTGAGGGGGAAAAAAAGGAAAAGTGTAGTACTGTCACAAGACAGAGACACAATATTTTGTTCCCTTTCTGCAAGACACAATGCAAAGGAGCCGGAGTTACCAGACGAGAGGATATATTGAGCCATGATACAAAGGGTTTTCTTATTCTACCGGCCCAGGCCAGACTCTCCCGGACCGGAAATCAAAGCAGTAACCTGACAGTCAATAACATTCCTCTGTAGTCTAAGGACAACAACTGCCTCACTTTCACTCTCGCTCTCAGCACATTTAAAAAGGCTGTGATCGTATCCTGTTACACAAGGGCTAATTAAGGTGCTGCCAGGTCTCCACTGGTTTTATGATGGCTACTGTAGGTGATAATGTGAGGAAGTGTGAAGCAGGATGGATCATGGATGAAAGGATTAGATTGATAGAAGGGAACTGAATCGTATTTTCTTACAAAAACCTTTGACAGCTCTTGAATAAAACCTGATGGTGGTTTAAATTTCAGGCCATAAGGAGAACACAGCAAGGATCCATTCCCAGTGAACTCTACTTGAGTTCTAAATTGTCATTGCTGCATTGTCGTTTTGGTTGCTCTGAATGTGTAACCTTGACTGACATGACTGACATGATTCACAGCTCTATACAGTAGATTTCCATTTTTCTGGTAACCCAGCTTGATAGAGAAATAATGAGCCTCCGCTGAATTGTTGAGCATTTTGTTCACAGTTTGAATGTCTGAATCACTGATGACACCAAGGTCACATGCATATTTATTTTTCTCCCCAAAAGTCCTTTTTAAATGCATCTTTTCTTGTGCTGTTTTGATGGAACCTAGCTCCACTCAAATACTGGAGGTTGCACGTGAGATCACTGCAAGCTTGACTCAGAGGCAGAAAAATTTGCTTGAATTCCACATGGTGGCTGGGTGGATGACCTTAAACTCTCTTTCACTCACTCACTACGCTGTGGCTCAGGAGGTAGAGCAGGTCGTCCACAAATCAGAAGATCGGCACTTTGATCCCAGGCTCCTCTTGTCCGCATGTGAAAGTATCGGTGGCATGAGGTGTGTGGCACCTTGTATGGTAGACTCAGCCTCCAGTGTGTGAATGTGAATGTGACTCTGTAGTGTAAAAGCACTTTGAGTGGTTGGAAAAACTAGCAGGCCGGATACAAGTCCATTTACCATTTAAATCCAAGTCCAGACGTAAGACAGATTTACTGATTGGGATTATTTCTGTTGTCATTTTCAGGGTGTCAGCACAGGGCAACCTTTAGCGTCTGTATGAGATGCACCTTCAGCTGACCCCAATGTAATCCCATCCACATCAGTGAAGTCAGTATAGCGTCAAGGGGACAAGGGGAGATGTGGTGGAAAGGTCAAACAGACACAGGCCTCCCACTCAGGAGACTGTATTCTTCTCCAAAACCAAAATGCAATATTAGATTCTTTTTCATATTGTAACATAGTTAACGTCCAGTGACTATGCAAGAAACGTCTCCCTGATGCACTGGAACGCATCCTCAGTGATGTATCCTGGGCTCATCAGGTGTTTCGGGTCTCGCAACATCAGACACCCTCACCCAGGCGACCCAGCAGCAACCCACAGGTCAGCCCTCTTAATCCAAAGCCACCTTGTAGCTTTCTTTGCGGCTTCACTTGCAGATTGGATGTCCCTCTTCTTAGCCGCCCCTGTGATGCCCAATCGGCCGAGGACTTTGCAGAGTGAGCATCCTGCAAAGCCTCTACAGCCAACTTCTATGGGCTCGTAGAATGTCGTCCAGCCCCTGCTCCTGCACTCCTCCTTTTCATAGGAAAATGTACAAACAGTTTGAGAGACCAGTCTGGATATGAACACTGGTCTACTGGGGGAAAGTCCTATACTGTTTGACCCACTCACCGCCACAAGGTTGAGTAACTGCAACCTGCACAATTAAGTGGATTATATAGGAATTACTGGCTCATGATTAATACAGAATATGAGGCTGACAGAGGAGGTGTGTTGCTGTGCTATTGGTTGATTGTGAATCAGCTGATTACTCAGTTGACCTACCCAGACAATGACACCTAGAGACAGTGTGTGAGCATGCATGCAAGTAGTAAATGGCAGGGGGATAAGGAACCTAGAGCCTGAGCAATAAAAATATTGTCTTCCTGACCGAACTTTCGCTAGAGCCTCATTAAGTAAAGTTCCGTAACAAACTATTTTTTCTACTCAAACCGTTGCCTAAACCTAAAGTAACCTTTCCTGTGAACACAAAGTTTATTTTGAAAGGACACTGCATGTAACGAGCAGAATTTGACATGTCGTCCCAGAGTGTTGAAAACTGACACTAAAGAGGTGCCGGGGGTGTTACAGTTTCAAGTGTAGGGCCACTGACCCACATGTCGTATTTAACAAGTTTGAAGTGAGTACGTGATGTACATGATGTAATATCGTAGGCTACATATATATTGTGTCTACTTGTTTTGCCTGGCAGTTAGCAGTTATATCACACTTTAAACCTAGTGCACCATTTTTATGACTGCTGCATTACAACAAATGGAAAAAATGGTGATAGAGAGGGGTACATGGCCTGAGGGATACTGTTGCTCTACCCAGTGAGCTTGAACCTTGGCAGACATAATGTGATTTTGAGCTTCTTTTAGTCCATAATACCATTTGAGCCCTTTTTGTTCCCAGTTCATAACATTTTTCTTATCTAGATCTTGCTTGCAGGGAGGTTTAACCTGTTGGCTGATTTTTGTCAGTGACACCGAACATAATACAGTGTTAAACTTTATCCTGACAGATGATGTGCTCTGCAAATTTATGCAAAGCTGTGACACTAAAATTTCACATCCTACACCCTTTCAGCTGTATCTCATTTAGCATCCCATTCAACATCCACTGATGTTCTTTGGTTTGCGTGATTTGTATGTAAAATGGTGCCAACTCGAGGCCCTTCACTGTGCAGCTGTGTAACAGGGACTTGACATGTTTCCTGGAAATAGGCTGCATGTAGAGAATTTTAATCCCCGCTCTCATTTTATCTCACCCGTTCACTTCATTTGAGGAATATCTGTAACAAAAGGTTGAACAGCGTGCCAAACTCAGGTAATTAGGCTTCCTCTCTTTCCCCTCTGAGGTATTTTCCCCAAATGCCTCGGCTCAGACGGAGATAAGGTTAAGTCGATTCAAACACTTTTTTGCACGTTGTTATGTGGGCAACTGCACATACATGAAGCTGGAGTTAAGAAGCTAAGCCGAGTTCACAGATATGCCTGCCAGTGTCAAATGATGTAATAAAAGCAGAGGGTGTTACTTGCATGGAGCTATTGTGTACCATGTTTTGAGTTTGTTTGCAAGATTCTCATACAAAATTCAGCCATCTTATTCTTCTGTAAGTAAAAGGCAGGACTGCAGCAGAGGATGAGGACAAGCCTGTCTGACAACAACTGTTGTATTCACCTGAGGTAGTTTAACTCTGGCATCTGGTTTGCACATTGCACATGCAGACAGATTTATCAGATAAATTCAAGTTCTACATTTATTTAATTCTCTACTTCGGTTGCAAGAACGTGAAACACAAGAGCAAACTAAAAAATGTCTTAATATTGCCGGCCCAGAGAGGAGCTGGATTCACCAATACTAAATCTTTTCCTTGCTCCTTCTTGGCCCCTTTGGTTTCTTTTCACATAATGCATCAAAGACCAGCCGCGCGGATTAGCACGAGCACATTGTGCATGTCTTGCCAATGTCACCTTCCAGGATTTCTGTAAGCCCTTACTTCAAAGTGACCTCCCCTTTTCAATTCTTTTTTTGTACAAACTTGCTGAGTGCAGCTCTCAGACACAGACCAGGCACTTTTTGTCCTTTTTGGGTGTTTTTTCTTTATTAAACTCGCAACTTTGTTTGTTTCTGCAAGGAAGAATTTACACATTAGAACTGACTCGCATTGTACGTTTTTCAAACCACAGATATGTTACAAGTCATTTCATATGTGTCATATCAACATCTCTAAAGTGATGCAGCATACAAGGTTGAGGGGATGGTGGATGGTGTGTCACTTTGGCAAGACACCTGCCAAACTGCAGGCCACTGAAGGCCACTGTTTGAGACCAACAAATAATAAAACCGGAGTCACTGCTGAGTTTCCAGCAGTTTTTTAGGAACCAAACATTGGTGCTTTATAGCAGGGATTGTGGCAACAAAAGCAACTGTTGTTTTGTAATTTAGAGTTCATCAGAAATGTATGCATGATTCTGTAGATACTCTTTACTCATTTCTATTAGCATCAACAGTCAAATTTCAGTAGTGCTGTTGCCACAGGCTGCCCCCGCCCCACCACCCCCTCTGGTGTTGCTATTGGCCAGAGCAGAGGTCATCTGCGTCCACCCACCAGCCTCCACGAGTCCCCTCCATCAGCCTCTGAGATGACTATTGATCAGGAGCTGAGATCAATAGTAACTCACATTAAGTGATTTTTTTAAAGCAGGTTCTGTCATGGCAGTATTGCATTGCCAATGGGACTTTGTTTGATTTGCATTATGTCTTCTGATCAATCTTATTGATCAGTCACGGTGTTGGAAATGTGCACGGAGCATGTGGCAGCGTGGCACTGTGTGTGTGTGACCCTGCAGACTGAACAGCCTCTCTGGTGCTGGTTGTCACCCATGAAGTCGGTGCATTTAGCCACATGATGGTGAAGCTGGTCTCTGCTGTGAAAATTCATGATCGAAATGAACTGATTCAGGAAGAACATTTCCCTTAGGCCACTCTGCTGAAACCATTACAGTTAAAAATAGCTAGTGTTTCTTATTTCTTTCACTTACTACATTAACAAACTGCCAATCACACACTAAGCATGTTGTTATTTATATTCTCTATGACTGTCACTCAAAATTCTTCTCAGAGAGTTATTAATACAGCGGAGGAAGTGGAGGATGTCCTGAAAAACTCAAATGTACAAAAATTAGATCAGAAGTGATTAAACTGTCTTTAGTGGAAATTAATGAAATGTTAATTTTAGTCATCATCATCTGGTTTATATTTCGAATGCAAAATACACTTTATGTGCTTACCCATGCACATGATATAAAAACCACTGGCGACTGTTGGCTTTTTAAAGATTTAAAACATGTTTTGAATGAATAAATAGAATTGTTAATATCAAGTTGTTGTTAGGACTGCTTGTGTTTTTTGTGATTTGTGCTGAATAAGATTTAACGTTAGTCCTTGGCACTTGGACACCACAGGGAGATACAGTATTTTGTGACTGATGGACATCTGAGCGGCAGCAAGATAAATTTCCCCCTGGAGTCTCGACACTGGAGGAGGTGGCTGATGACTCTGAGGCTGCTGACTGCTGAGGATGATGAATCCTCAAAGACTCTGTGGTGATGGGGAGGTGGAGGGCGTGCATGACTGCAGCAACAGAACTACGACAGAGAAAAAACATATTTAAAATGAAGAGCAGTAAGATGATAGGCTGACAGAGATGGTGTCATCAGTGAGGTTTTTTTCTTATATCTACTACTGAATAAATCAAAATTACATTGTGCATGCCCCCTTTTTAATACACCATTCACCATTCCCTGCCTTAAAGCATTACTTGTTTGCATGTGAAAGGGCAGAGAATTTTGCTCTCTCTGCCTTAAGGCTTTCCACGTAGGCATGTGGAAGGGCAGAGAGGTACGCTCTCTCCGCCTCAGGCTTTCCTTGTTTGTTCCTGGAGGGGCAGGAAGGTTTGCTCTCTCCGTCTCAAAGCTTTCCACGTAGGTGCATGGAGGGCCGGAGAGGTGGGTTCTCTCTGCTTTAGGCTTTCTGCGTAGGCCGAGGAAAGGCAGGGAGGCTGAGAACAGAGCCACTAAATATATTACTGCAAACAGAAATAAAGTTTCCTTTGACAAAAGTGGTCCTGACTGAACGAAATTGTATCCCTAACTTTAAATCCAACCTTTGCCCTAACCCTAACCTGATGCAATATCCCTGAGAACTCACTTAGTTAAAAGAAGCACCAAAATGACAACCTGACTTTCTCTTGGGCACACTTTTGTTGCGTGGATGGAGCACAAGAGGACACACCATCACACACTCCCCTCTCCCTCTCACACAAACTCCCCTGACGTCTTGTTAATTCAACTCAGGCCCACTCTAATGTACTCTCTTCTCCTTTCTCTCTCTCACTGTGTCTTGTATCTCTCTACACACACACACACACACACACACACACTGAGAAGGCTAGTTGGTAGTACGTCTGTGGTTATCAGTGCAGGAGAAACAGTAATGCCTGCATTGAGTCATCAACATCAGGGGATCCTGACTGACCTGCCAAAGCTGATCTGTGCGTTTAAGTGGTGAAGTGGCCTCTATATCAACCTGGGAAGCCTGCAGACGCCATTGACATATTGCATTTATTCCCCTGTGTGGCTGCCGACCTGTGCTCCACAAATTTCCTCAGAGGATAATATAGATGCTGGGACCGAATGTTAATCCCCAAATGGGTGGTGAGTAACTAAAATGTGACTGTGAGAACAGGTTTCCAGCCCTCAATATCTGAACCAGCACACACACATAAACAGCGCTAAGCAGATTGGAAACCAGTAAGTAATCAAACCCATCAATTACATGGAGATGCAATTTACACAATCTGCGACTAAGGCCAATAGTCGATATTAAGAATCTGAAATTTGAGCAAAGACGATCATTACTGTAATCATTGCTATGTGAGTCCCTTTACTGTTATTGCCTTTTACCGTAGACCTGAAACAAGTGAAGCTTTATTAATATGCATTCACAGTGACTGAGCTTGCATTATGAAATTGCCCACCATGAAGTGCTGCCTTGGAGTTTTAGATGGGGTTTTTTTTCATAATAAAACAAAATTGTTCAGCTGGGCCATCATATGCAGCCCCAAGGTCTCATTGAGATACAGACATCCTAGTTTTAAGAAAACAATCCAATGCATTGTGAGGTGCTATCCTCCACCTCAGCAGAATCCAAAGTCTCTCTGAGCTCCTAAAGTTATTGTAGAGGATGAAGTACAAAGCCCAGAAGATCAAAAGAGAAATGTAATCACAAATTCTTGTTACTGGTAGTGGCTCAGTTTGGGCACAGATGGATTTAATGGTATAGAGGAGAAAACATCTCATTTAAAGTTGCTCTTAGAACATACACAGCTTTTCCCTCTCTGTCCTAAACCCCTCCCACCAGATGACCATGTGTATATGTACTGATTTATTTAATTTCATTGTCCCACTCTCTCAGGCCACCTCATGGTTCCCTGTCTCACTCCCTCCAGTGTAGACTGCTTCCCCAGGAGGAGAACAGGCAGCAGCTTTGAAGACAAACATTTAGTCAGCAGCTGTAGTGGTTCATATTTGGCTCGCACAAACCCCCCATGTCGGGTGTCATAGCTGTCTGGTGGCCAGCACAGGGTTTAACCTTTGTAAAGGCAGCAACAGAAAGTTTGTTGATTCGGAGGGAAGACAGGGCTGTTAGCTTTTTGTGCTGGCTGGATTGGGGTTGCTGTGGCTACTAACTGGGGGCCGTCTCCAGAGCTGCTGCCTACTCCACTATCAGTGAGGAAGTCTGTAGCAGCAAGGAGTGGAGCAAAAGACACACTGTGATTCAACGTTCTAACATTAGCGAATATTAGTTACTTAAACGTGAAGTTGAAGCTGCTGTCGTCAGCCTGTGTCTGATTGTCTGTCTTGCCCTGATTAGCCTCACCTGTGTCTCGTTATGCTTCCCCTCACCAGAGTATTCAGTGTATGTCATGTTTTTCTTTCAATTCCAGTTCGTCTTAGCTCCTTGTGTGTCTAGCGCTCCAGTCTTTTGTTTCCCAGTGTCCTTTTCTTGGTTTTTAGATTTAGCCTGTTGATTGACTCTGCCTCTGCCTCTGCCTCTGCCTACTCCCTGTTGGATTTGTTTCCCTCCACTGATTGTCCTTCTCTGTACTGAACCTTCCTTTTGACCAGAAAAGACTGTTATTTTACCTGAACTGTCTCCAGAGTCGTGCGTTTGAGTTACAGCTTTCAGCAATTTGTAGAACATCCAATACGATCGCCCTCTCTCTGAAATGACCTGTGATTCACCAAAGTCTTGTCACGTGCTCGATTTTTTTTAGCCTGAAAATAGAGCCAAGAGGAGGTGCAGAGATCTAGTGTTATCTTTGTCCATTTTAATTACAATATACTCAAAGTCCATTATGGTATTCTTGCCCAATGGCACAGAAATTAAACTGCCTACCCCAGCTTTAACAGATTGCTTAAACTTACACAAATTCATTTCTGGTTACTCTCTCTAGAGAGCAGCAGCAGTTTAACCTTCTGTGTGCTGCGTACACAGGAGTCAAGTCAATCTGAGCAACTCCAGCAGCTGGGATCAGACTTGGAATCAAATCTAGAAATGCAGCAGTTGTACTCCATCATCTCTTAAGTCTGACAGCTCAGTATGGCTAAAGGAAAAGCTACAGGAAGAAAGTGAAATATGCTCGCAGCTCCGTTGCAGTGGGTCAGAACATGCCCATTTATTTCAATGAGATTGTGTGTTATTCACTGCAGGGTCATTTGATTATGGCAGTGGGGCTGAAACTACATGTTGACGTCTCCCAGCATATTTGATATCTCACCTTAAAGGGATAGTTCAGATTTTTTTCATTTATTTGTCTCAAAATGTCAGACTGCATCACACTGCAAAAACTCAAAATCATACCAAGAATATGTGTCTTATTTCTAGTCAAAACAAATCACACCTAAAAGTAACTTGTTTTTAGAAAATTTTCACTTGTTACATTCACTTTAAAAATAATTAGGCTAGAAAAATCTGTCAGTGGAGCAAGTTTGTTATTTCTACTTATTTCAATTGAAAATGTGCTTGAAACAAGTGAAAATTGTCTAAAAACAAGTTACTTTTTAGGTGATGTGTCTTAAGTGTTAAGACATTTGATTTGATATTTCATCTTGAGCTGCTTCCACGTTGTTTTTTTCGCTGGTGGGATTGCATCTAAGTGAAATAAATTTTAGCTTTAACACCATTCCACCTGTTTGCATCTGTAGCCTAACATTATTGTGACTGTATAAATGTATAAAATAAATTTAAACTTCCGCAATGACTGTATGAGTGCATTAAAATATCCAACTCCAGAGTAATGCCATGGTGAATTGTGGTATCGGGGCTCCATTGATGATGGCTTTTTAAAGTCGTGGTGCACGCACTTAACTCAGAGTGAACAAACTCTGTGTTGATTGAACCGAATGAAATCACCTGTTCTGAAACTCGTAACTCAGAGTTTCCCGTCTCAGAGGTATTCAACTCAGAGTTCAGGGTTAGACTCAGAGTTTGTTGAACCTTCTTTCTGAAACAGCTGCTCTTCGGCATAATACAGTGGTGCATTACAGTCAAGTCTGTGCACAGAGAATTCAAAGTTCTCGAAAAATGTAGTGCCAAAGAAACGGTTGTCTAATGGCAAAGGTAAACCAGTGAAAATATTCTCAACACAGCGACCACTAAGACTGATATTGCTTGTTCTAAGGCCTTTGTTTAAGTGGCTAAAATACTTTTTACTGCTAACCCCCATCCACAGCAGAGCACTTATCTGCCTCTGTGGTGGTTCTCCTGTCTGCTTCTCCAAACAGGAGGCGTGCCATCTGCCGTCTACTGTTTGAAATACACTAACCATAGAAAACTACCTTATACATATTATCCAATTTAAAAAAAATCCAAACTATCCCTTGAAGGTGTGACTCTCTTATTTAATACCAGAACCATCATTATTCAAAATGTCTTACTGTTGGAGGCACCAGTATCTCATGTTGCCATGCAACATCAGGGCCGTGCAGAGACCTTTGGAAGGGCAGGTGCTCAAAGTTAAAAAGGGGCACATTGAGCACAAATTTGAAACACGGTACAGAAGTATACCTTGCAATATAAACCGTTGAATTTTAGCGACCCTTATTCATAAAGAAGGGAACACGGAATGACAACATACCATATCATTGAAATATTCCTTTATTTGTGAGGCCACAACTGCAAAGCAAAATATGTGTCTTTTTTACCTCATGGGTACAACATTGGACACCTTTAGTTGAGGGGATTGGTGAGGAGGCTACTGCTGCTGATATCGCTGGAGGTGGGCTGTACTGATCCGGAGTGTAGACACTAGAAAAAAAATGGGGGAGATACAGCTGATTATACAAGTGTTAGTGATCATGGAAAGATGCAAAGATAATCAACATTGAAAATGGCTCACTGGGACTGACCTGCCATACTGCTGATAGTTTGGAGGTGACTACTCATAGAGAGAGGCCTCAGCCAAGGCTAACTGCTGAACTCAGTCAGTGTCTCTCTTTCTCTGCATGTCTGTCTGTCTGTCAGTATTTCTCTCTCTCTCCATCTCCTCTTTCTCTTCTTCCATCTCCTCCTCTTTCTCTCCTTCCATCTCCTCTGACCTATCATCACTCACTCCCTGTCCATCTGGAAACAAGGCACAATTTGCTCTTGGATTAATCTAATTAACACCTCTTACACCTTATCATTAATAATATCAATCAATAATCATTAAATAATACACCATATAAAATGATAGATAATGTAACAGCACACCAACATTCAAATTGTGTTTGTTACTATTGTTTTCTTGACAAAATACCTCTGCAATGTAAGTAGCTGCGATATGTGTTCTTCTTACCTTTAGTGCTCTTTCTCATCCAGCTGGTAAGTGATCCACTGCCTTTGGCAGCCTCACGCAGCTCTTTTTGTTTTTGTTTTAAGCTCCTGTCCTTACGAGGCATCTCTGCAGAATGAAATATGATTGTTAAACTTCAATCTGATGCCATAAAACACACACACAGAGTGACATTTCAAAGCTTTTAAAAAGTTGTACTGTAGCCATGAATTTAATCCATCCATAACCTGACCTTTATTATTCTTATTGCTACCACTAAAGTTAAAAAAAATAATGAAATGATATAGAAATCATGTATTTAAATATTTTTGTGCTTTTAATTAGTTTGACTATCAACGTTGCCCAAAGTTAGATTTTAAAAGTTATATAATTCTTATGCATTATACTTATATTTATAGGATATATTTCTCATAGGCCTAAAGCATAATTTCTTCATGCCTTGCATCACTTTTGAGTAAGCCTGTCAAAAAAAGTAGTTTGTCTCTCCCTCTTTCTCTCTCTCTCTCACACACACACACACACAGAAAGAGAGAGTCGCGGTGGAGACGTATGGCATGCATGGAAAAAATATATATAACGTTAGGCTGACCTTAGCCACAGGCCTCAATGCTTCTAGACACAGGGAAAAAACTGCTTGACAGTCAAATAACACATGATATGTCTCTGTGCGTTTTTCCCATAACAAGAGTAGCCTACTGGTACAGAAACAACAACCAAAGCCCGTCCCGACCTACTTTATCCCCACAGCACGCACGCTGTGGTTAACTAGCCTAACTTGTGAGAGGCAGATGCGGTATGAAGATTTGGAAGACAAAGGATGCTCATATCATATCAAGATGACACTGTGTGCACAAAAAAATAATGTTGCAGATCCTACTTACCGGGTCAGTTTTTTACTCTCTCGGCCGTCTGGGATCTTCGGTTTAACAAGTCGTTGTCTAAAGCAGTTCCGCCAGCTGGGCATGTCCGAGCACGTCAGGGCAGGAGCTTAATGAGGGTACGTTGTGGACGTCATGTGACCGACCCAGGTAGATCTTTGTTATTATTTCTTTTTTATTAATATTATTATTTTATTATATTTTCGGAAACACAACCTGACTTTTATACGCTCATAGCCTTAAAAAAAAAAAAAAAAAAAAACTCTGACAAAAGGGCACTTTGGGTGTCAAGGGGCAAAGGGGCAGGTGCTCAAGCACCCTCCGCACCCCCCTCTGCACGTGCCTGTGCAACATGCCAGGTGGTATTGTTTCTGATTGGAGCAATTGCAATCTACATCAAACTGTGATCATTTGTAATGGACCATTTCATTACACCCTTTCCATGTCGGATATATTTATACCTACTGTATGATGAAGAAAGCTCTCATGAGTCTCTTGTGAGTCAGAACTCAACAACAACCGCCAATATGACGGAAGGGTAGGGAAGACTGTCAACATCTTCACAGTGCAATTTAATCTGCTACTGCTGTTTTTGTTTTGCTGCTGAGTATTGGTCAATGTAAAAAACAGTTTAACACCAGGAAAAAAATCCTCCAGACTTGTTTTAGTGAAGTTAAAAACATTTTTAGCATTCATTATTGCCAAAGCCCCGCACACCCACACAGGTGTTTTCAGTTATTCCGGCTGATTAGCCCTCGTTAGGTGAAGCTTTGTTTGGAATTACAGCAGTGAACCAAAGTCCGAACCAGCAGGAGAAGAGAATGTGATTTGATTTGAAGCTGGGAGCTGAAATGCGCTGCTTGAAAAGCCCTGAGTGACGGAGCAGCTGAAACGGTAAGAAAAGCGGAAGATTTTGACACAATACCAGGCAACAAAGAGGAACTGCCACAGAGTGCTGATGTGAAATCAGCCAGTCACGCAGCTGTGTTTCAGACAGCAACCAGGAGCTGACAAACACTACAGTCACACTCACACAATTTAAGGTTTTGCTTAAGATACTGATAAACATGTGTGCATAGTATCAAAACTGTATGAAATCTCACGAGTTTTAAAGTGCTTTAATTTGCATTTTGTGATATTATCGCAGTCACACGTAAACCACCTCGCAGCACTTACCTGCATCTATCATGCTCAGTGTTCATGAATCCATTTTCCCTCCCTCGTCTATCATTATTTTCACAATCATATTATGCCAAATACAGGATGACCTCTCTTGTAATACATGTTTGTTCATTTTATCCACCATCATCTAATTTAATGTTATTACTTTATTTTATTCATTTCCCAGCCGGGCAGCGGCAGCTCTTAATGACGAGGAAATGAATCATGTGTATAATGTTCTGTGGAAGGAAATGGGCTGCTGAAATGATTCGTGGTTATGATGGTGAATGGGTTCAGCGTTGGGAGGGTGTCGTTTTAATTCACATGTGAATGGGCGACAGATGTGGTGATGCGTCATGACAGAGAGGGAAAGTGCCGGCTGAAATCAGAGGATCCAACATCAACCAGGGATCAAAGTATATTTAGATTACTACAAATGATGGGTGACATGCAGCGTTCCTCAAATACTGCCAGTATTTCATAAACAGACGGATGTATCTCTCCATGCAAGATTATTTCACTGGAAAAGTAATTAAGTGAATATCATGGTGGCACCTTCGTTCTTGTCAACCTGCAGTGACCATTGTGGTATCATTTTCCTTTGAAGTCAAGAATTCAGAACGAATATTCTAGGAAAATTTTCTACACTCCTGAGTGCCTCACCTGTCATCAGTTCCACTACAAAAGCAAACAGTGTGCAGTTTAGTGTTGATATTAGCGTAGAAATTTAGTCCTTTTGGCTATGTTTTGCAGTGGCAGCCCAAAAAGGGACCCTCAGTTGGGGCCGCGTTAACTCAGATTAAGCCAGCACAAGACCCAGTCCTGGCTGCTCTGTCCGTAGATATAGAAACATGGCCGCTGGAAAACAAACAAATGCAATTAAACAAGGGAGCTGAGTCATTTTTATATTCAAGGGTTTATGATCTACATAAGTGGAAATCAGTTTATTCTAATCTCGGAATTTAGGATGTATATATCACTACTGGACACCAAATAGAGAAGTATGTGTTCAGCTTAAATTAACAGAATGATTTATCTGGTGGAAAATAATTCCCTGTCATGAGGAATTGTAAAAACTCATGTCTGTCAAGTGTGGATTTGGATTTATTACCTTTGGTTAAATACTTGTGGAGACATCTCTATGTAATGTAATATAATATAATGTAATATAGAAAAAGACAATTTATCAGCTTGCTAGCTAACACTGTTTGCTCATTAACTCCTTGATCATAACAGAATATAGTAACTTTCATTGATGCTCATTTTAAAAAAGGCCACTGCAAGAAAACACAATTTTTATGTTATATAATCTGCGTTTATATCGGTTTCCCTCTGCACCCATAGCCTGGAAATCCAGACCCAAATCTAGAAAGATTTAGGGTCTGGCTATGAGTAATGCAAATGGCCCAACTCGAGGGGCGGCACCAAGCATGCATTTGTAAATATTACTGCATGCAATTGGATAACACTACGACCAATCAGAACAATACACGGGGTGACGTATACGCTTAGCTACCAGCGGAGCTAACTGGTAGATTAGACTCTTGCTGTATCCGGTCGGCAAAACAGCAAAAACGTCTTTCTTGCAAAGGAAAGATTCGAGCGCCGTCTTCTGTTCCTCTTTTAGAGAAAAAGCCAAGTCTAACTCGTTCATTGTAGCGGCCAAAGCCATTTCAAACAACTTGTGTTCGTCCGTAGCCATCTTGCAATGTTTACTGACTGATTCCGGACTTCGTCGTCGCAGCGCTGTTGTCATCTGTTTAGCTCGCCTCTGGCCCGCCTATATCAGATACACCGATGTGATTGGTGCAGCTCGGCTCCAACGGCATTGGTAATGAGCTTCATTACTGATTGCCAGAGTGACTCGCTGAGCAAATTCAAATTGTGCTCTCGCGAGAACTCTGGGTTTCCAGGGTACTGCACCCAGGCAAGGCAAAATGAAAGGCTCGCTAACAATAGGGTGCTCGCTAAGTTCACTATGGCCGATCACTGACAGCCAGGAACAAACATCTATGATCCGTTGGCCATTTGGTAACCCAAACAAAGAACACGTTGGAGTGGCCTTTCTAAAATGAGCAGTGGTGAACATTACAATATTCTGTTATGACCAAGGAGTTAATGACAAGCAGACAGCATTATTTAGCTAGTTCAAAAATTGTTACTTACTTCCACATTAGCAGTGCCTGGTGGAGCCATTTTCACAGCTCACATGAGTGGTGCTGTTTGGGGCAGTGGAAGGACATTTAAGGTGCCCACTAATTGATTGAGTTTTTTGTTTTCGACCTCAGGCTGGTGGCAGTTTTTTGAGTTCTTGGTTCGACCTTTTGTGCTTTCGTTTGTAAATTATTAAATGGATTGGCATAGCCACACGTATTTTTTGCCTACATAAGTATTGCTGTGTGTAACTTAATGAACCAAATTACGGGAGCCAAGCTGAAACATCACGCTGAGGCCGTGAGTGCACAACAAAGCAAAGGTGCGTCATCAGTGCCATTATTCTAAATATAAATATAGCTACACAGTATGAGTTTGTAATGCATGAACCCCACTGGCAGGTCTGCGGGTTTTAAAAGGTTAAAAACATCTTGGACCCAGGAAAAATTACACAGTAGTTCATTCCCACCCCTGTGCACACCACTGTGATCACATCTCTACCATTAAAAAGAAGTGTTTTCCTCTGTGCTGTTAAGAGGGTTCTTTTAAACTATTTTCCAGCTCTTGCTCTCCATCTTCTTTATTAGTGCTACAGTGTTTCTCACTTCTGCTACAAAGGGCTTGTTATTTTAATCCATTTTGCTCCATTTCACAAACTTTCTTGAGACCAGCTCTGAAACAAGAACCAAGTACATGATTATATTGATATCTCTACGGGCCACTGGCAGAAACCCCCTGACTCTCCTCCCCTCCTCCACCCGCTAACAGCCACAGACTTGAAAAGCATTTGATAAACAACCCATTTTTTGCCCTTGAGTGTTGAGCGTGGGGTGTGGCGCGGGGGTGATGTTTATTAGAAATGTATGAGGGGTGTTGGAATTGGCTCCTTGTCTTGAAGTGAAAGAGAGGGTTTGGTAAAATCTAATGCTCTTGTGGGAGTTTGTGAATAGGTCCTTTTGTTGGCACAATGACGAGTCATCAGTTATTGTGGGCTGCATGAGAATAATCATTTCTGCAGGGAGCTTGTACAGCATGTGGCTGGTGAGACGGAAGGAACTGAAGCTTGTTAACATCACGTCTCTGTGCAGTTAATTATCAATCCGTCCATCCGTGCAGGTCCGTGTCGTGGTGACAGCTGGTTAAGTAAGTCCAAAGTCCGACTAGACCAGGTCATCTTCTAATCACAGGATCGGGGGTTTGATTCTTGGATATGTCTGTTGTCGGGGGCATGACATGACGTAATGAAGAAAAACTTTGCAGCAGTGACAGACTTCCCCAAGTTCAAGTTAATTACAGCACAAATAGTCTATAGCTATGGATGGATTACTGAATGGACCAACTGGGCCCCAGGGGCTCAAAGTGTTTTGGGGCCCAGTTGGTCATTATCTGTAAAATGTGACTAAAATTAACACATACCAACCACGAAGAGATGACAAAGAGACAAAACAAGACCACAAAGGTTCTGCAAACAGACACAAAGTAACTACAATAAATGGGCAAAACAACCACAAAGAAACAAAACTACAACAAAGGAACAAGCCAACCAGACAACAAAAGCACCCAGCAGCTCTGTCAAAGCATGTGCCACCTTATGAACCTCGTTGCATACTGTGTTTTTTGCTGAGGCTCTCCGCATCACCCACAGCATACAAGAAAGTGCCCGCTGCAAAAAAAACGTAAGTCTGAGGGACTGTGAGCACATTACTCCGGCATGTCACGCTGCAGAAATAGAGCTCAAGAAGCTGACAAAGGTAAATCAGTCCCTCCGACGAGACTCTGTATCGTTCATTTAAATAGTCGTCATAACTCGTTTCGTTTAGTTTCTGATAAGGTTCACTAAAAGAGGAAAATAAGAATAAGAGGCAAAGAAAAAGCGGAATACTTCATATGGGATGATGAACCAAAACAAAGAGCTTAAAGAGGCTAAAAAACTCTGTATAGTTAAAAGTATCCACATTGTCCTGTAAATTCTTATCTGTGTATAGTATCTTGCATTACAGTAAATAAATATGGATATAAACAAATATTTTTGCAGATATGTGATTTCTCTCTGGTGATATTGGCCCAGTATGACCCTGATAGAGTTCATTTTTATCACTTAATTATGCTTTGGGTTGTTGAGACCTGCCGGTGTCTTTGAGTGGCAGCTGATGATGAGAAACTGTCCTTTGTCCCTCATTGTTTGTGTCTCCTATGATTCATTAATTCAAATATTTATGCAGTGACGACGCACATTAATCAACATTTCTGCAAATGTGACTGTTTGCCATCTGAAAAATATTCTGCCTGATTATCACGTTTCAGTAAAAGTTCAGTCTGTCTCCTCTGTGCCATTTGGCATTGTTTTCACATCCACGTCATTAGAAAGAAACGGAACAAATAAGCAGCTGCGGGTGGTATGGTATGTGGAAGAAAAGCCATAAACATGATAATACATTACATGAATATTTAATTTCCAAAAACATACACACAAGAAGGCAGGGCTAGAAGGCTGTTTACATTATACATATTTTATAGGGTTTATCCTGATACATAAAGCATAGTAAAGATGGAGGCTGTGACTACCCATGCAGAGCAGACTAGAATAGTGTTGATGCGGGGCACAAATCCAGCAATGGTTACAATACATTTGGTGCATCAAAGAGCAGAAGAGGAAGTTATATTATTTTGACTCCCTTCAGTTGAACTCTTGACCGTCTCCTCTAATCCACTCGCCTCTCCGCAGTTAACTTTGCTTTTGCACTTACTGTCCGAAAGAAAATGAATGTTAATCTTTCTTGCGTACGACTAAAATATCACATTCTGTTAAAGTACTATCATATTAATATAGCAGTGCTCAGAGAGTCTCTTCTCATATCTCAGATGCTGTTGAAGATTTCTGGGTTCACTCCAAGTTCAATAAGACACTGCCGCTGTGTCATGGTGGATCAGACGTCTCATCTTCTGAAGGGAAACACTTCAGGGACTCAGTCAAACTCAACCAAAATGAACAAAAATAAACAGCTGCAGGCTCAGACTTATCTGATGTCCTTTGGAGAAATGACATGAAAGTCTTGTCAAGTTTTGACAAAAGTTCTGCAGAAGCTTCTCATATTCTAACAATGTTAGGAGGCTTTAGCTGTAGTGATTGACATTACGTGCCGTCTCCATTATGGTAACTAAATGTAATCTGTTAATCTGGTTTCTCCATGGTGGTTTTCACTGTCTTTGGCCTTGGATTTTGGCTTCACAAGCTAATGTGGCTCATGTTGCCTTCAAATGTGGTCATGTAAACTACTGTGTTGACGAGAAGAGTCGTATGGATGCCCCCCTCGTGTGCTTTTCACAGTCTTGTAAGTGGAATTTTTCTGGAAGCTCTGAGTTCACAAGTTGTGGCCTGTGTGCTGACGTTTTCAAGGCTTTGGTTGTTCATTTTCAGTGGATGTTAGGATCGTGTATTGTAGCTTTAGTTGTAAAGGGTTTTTCTAAAAAGAAGTGTGATATTTATGAGGAAAATGTTAATACTTCCAACGGTCTTATCTTTTTCATCTTTCACTCTGCCTCTGCATTTCCTGCGTTAAGTGACCCACTCACTAGCTAAATTGTTAGCTTCAGTGGCTTCTAGACGTCGACATTAGCATCCATTTTGCTACAACGTCCAACATCTTGACCACGTGTACATGACTTCCCATGTCGTAAACCACAAGCTCACGAGGTCTCTTTAGCTTTAGCTGGTAGCTCATCAGATAAAGCTCATATTAGTAAGGCTGAGTCTTTACCACGGCAGCCCAGGTTTGAGTATGGCCCTGGCCCTGTGCTGCATGTTGTCAACGCCATCTCCTCTGCCTTCCCTGTCTGTCTCTGTCACTATCATGAAAGCAGAAATTCCTTAATAATAATCTGAAATAAAAAGTATTCAGTTTACCTATGATTTACATCATGGCTGAGAGGGGGCCTGCTGCACATACTTATATGTTCAGCCCATTGAATGACTGTTATCATTTGTCATCTGGAGCAGTTGTGTTCAGTTTCACTACACGGTTAGGTTTAGAACAAAAGGTCATGGTTCGGCCCAACCCTCACCTATGGCTCACCTATAGCTCTGGGTAGTGGCCAGGATGAGATCGCAGATTAGTTTCCTCTGTGTGTTTGTTTGACCCATCGCTCGACCTGATCCCCTGCCCACACAGTCATTGTCGCTCTCACTATGTCATCTAACTTCCTCCTTTGCTCCCATCATAATGACTTCAGCCATTAGAGGATGCTGTCTAACAATGTAGCCTATGACCTATGGCTAAGCCCCGCCCTCAAACGCGATGAGCCAATCACAGTGCGTATATCCATCCCCATACACTGGGACATCCTCTGCCTGGGGCTCTAGTTAAGCTAACGTTAACTTCTGGAGCTTAGCTTCATTAACTTATCTGTAATGGCAGAGATAACAAAGGTTGGCAAACGTTATGCTGAATGATTCAGTGTAAATACTGTAGCACCAAACTAACGCAGAGACACTCTTGGTAAAGATGGTAAAAAGGCCGTTATCCTTTTCTCATATTCTGAGCCAAAAACCTTAACTTCAGTGGCACTTTAACTTGTTGTCAAGCGTAACACTGTGACCTGTAAATTCTGGCTTGTAATTTAAGCTTTTCATCTACTTTCTCAACAATAAAATGATGAATATATCCCTCCAATGCGTAGTTTAGGCCCTTTTGGTTACTTCTCAATGACATCTGATCGTTATGTGTCCAAAAATCATCAATTGCCTCCTGTGAAATGTCGTGTACTGTGACACCTGCCATAGCGCCGCTCACTGAATGTTGACAGTTTGTCCGACTGAGTGGAGGGGGCGGGGCTTAGCCATAGGTCAATTGGCTCATAACAACCTTCTGAACCTAATGGGTGTAGCAGGCCCTTTCTAACCCACATCTATGAGGCTGATTGCCACTGATAGCACCCTTTCAATCTAAAAGTAGGTGAGTTTTCATTGTATCCCAAATGCTTCAGCGCCATTTATTCTTAGAGGCTGAGTTCTCACCTGGTGGCTTTTCCAAAAGTAGGTTGCAGATTTTAGCAGCTGAATCAAAATGATAGGAGGCAATCAGACCTGGGATCCGAGCTCTGAGGAGGTTTTTAACTTCTTGATTGCAAGAAACCTTCCTCCGCTCCTCATGCATGCCAGTGTGAAACCAAAGACGCTGCACCGCAGTCTATCTCAGTGGGATACGGGACCACTGATGGTAAAAGTAAAATGTTTGATCAGGGCTGACTTGTTTTGGCTGATTCCCAGAAGAGGACAGAAATAGTTCTGGCATGGATGATAAAAAAAAAACTAGGAAACTTTTTAGGTATTTAAAAATGTGCTTTTAGAGAAGCAGAAATGTAAACACAGAAAACATCAAACACACACCAGACATGTAAAACCTTCCAGAGTTCCAGAGCTTCATGTGGTAGAAGTTTATAAAGAGATTTCGATGCACTCCACAGCCCTCGAGAAAGCTTTCACCTCAGTTAACAAATAACCAGTTACCCCATGATGCATTGAGGCGCCTTTGTCCCCAAGCCAGTTTAATTAAAATAATCAATCTGGAACACAGTGGAGGTTTGCCTTTGTTTGCACACTATGCCCTCATATTGCATTAATATAGATGATTAAAATTTAACGGCAGCTTGGGTGGCCTTTCAGGGAACTTGTGTGGGCCACAGGTGTGCCAGTGAAAGTCTTGTGTTCAATTTCTAAACTCAATATATCAAGTTTGACAGAAGTTCCAAAAGTCATTATATGAAGTTCAGAGAAAGTTCTCAAAGGTCATCACCAACTTTCTAAGTAGTGGTCATAGTTTCCACACTATGGGCTTCAGCTGCTGCATGTGGACATGTATGCAGCCGAATAATTGAAAAACATGTCGATATAATTATTTGCAACCCTCAATATGTTACCATGAAAAACTGAAGGCAGTAACCAGGATTTTTCCAAGACTGAAATAGCCGTCTTGGTCTGGTCTGGCTCTAAAGTGTGAAGAACATTACAGAAGTGGACAGTGCATTATGTTCCAAAGGTGTGTGAATACATTAACACCTGCCAGCCTGACATTTGGAGTGCAGACATCTGATGAAGAGTGCAGCACTCACAGCATCACCTAGCAGATGATGATAATTTCATACACCCCGGCTCTGCATTCTTCCCCATTGCATTTGTCACATCCATCTCACGGTGCAAAACATCCAGGCAGGAACATCTGCTCGACAAAATGGAGGACCAGAAACACAATGTGCAGACAGTAAATGGACATGTCATTTCAACCAAAGTATGTCAAGCCTGAAAAGTATGCAGGGCTGTGATGAGAGTCACTGAGCAATGATAAAGAGCAATAGTTTTCTATGAACACCTTTTACACTTACAAAACATTTACATCCTGAAATGGATCCTGAGATTTAGCTGGACAACATGAGCTGGGTGTGGTTATGTCCTACTTTTTGCTTGAACTTATTTGTACTATAAGAGGCTAATCAGTGACGAAGTATAAGACAACTGAATTAATTCAATTAACATTTGTGCTCACAGTTAAAACTGAGTAAATGCAGAATATACATTTTAAAAAGGTTGAGCTACATGACTTTACATGATAAAAAAGAACATTTATATGTATAAACATGTGAAAACTATATATATCTATGTGCACACATGCACCCATGCATTTATACTCCTACACACCACACATCACTTACATACAGCCATGCTTAAAATGCCATAAAAACACAACAGTATACAACAGAGGAACCCCCCAAAACTGCAGCTGTATTTAGTCCTATATTGTACAATGTGATTGCTGTAGGCAGAGTTGCTGCTTTCAACCTGTAAACAGTCTGTTTTTGTAGAGAGATGTGGTGAAGCCTAAACGGACAGTTTACCCACAAATCATAAAAACATATTTTTCCTCCTACCTATAGTGCCGTTTATAAATTAGTATTGTTTAGGTGTGAGTTACAGAGTGATGGAGTTACAGGCCATAAGGACATCTGTCTTCTTTCCAGTATAATAGAACTAGACGGCACTCAAGACAATCCACAGACCTTGTTGTGAGCAATTTCATGTAGGAACTATTTTCTTTTACCCCATGATACCTGCCACCAATTTTTGACACTACAGTACTTGATCCCTGCCAACGTAAAAGACAGGTCATTTTGGATGATCAATTCTTATTGTAATATGTCCATTGTGGCATTTATGAAAATACAAATTCATGGTGGTCAAGCACTCATAAGCATGCTAGCAAATTAGCTTGATAGCTTGATATCAGAGTCAGCCACATGACCATTGCCTTACGAGTCCTTCAAAAGTCTCCCAAGGCACAAGTGTTTGTCAATCAACCTAGTCTCATTCCAGAGTCATGGAATACCAATGCTTGGTCATTGTCCTCTGGCATCAGACACCGAAGAAAGAAGCCGTCCTTTCACGTCAGCATGCGATGCGATGCATGTGTTGTTGAAGGAAAAAAGCAACAACGTCAATTCGGTGTTGTACTGATGTAGTGCGTTTATTTTGAAAGCGACAATATGCAAACTGTACATTTCCTGTAAAAACTGAAGTGTAATTTGAAAACAGACAATGCATGTAACAGGCTGAAATTGACACGGCGTCCCAGAACATGAACAACCAGCACACCCAGGGAACCTTGCACGTTGTATCTGGACGTGGAAACTTTGGTATGTGACGAGGTCTGAGTGAGAATGTGTTTGTTGATTTGGATTTCTTATGCCCATCCAGTGGCCAGGTCAGCAATGGTAGCACCTTTAAAAAATGATCCTTTGAACTACGTTAAGATAAGTAGTTTAATGAGAGCTTTTGAAGGTTATCAAGAATGTTTTTCTTCAGTTCTACCTCTCTATGCACATTTCCCTCACTACAGGCCACTCACATATATTCCAGGAAGCACTGGCAGAATGTCCACCAAGACCTGACAAATACTGTCGGACACACACACAGACACACACACACAGAGGGGAGGCAGGAATGCTGTCTTGTCAGATTCATTAGAAGCCTTAAGGTCACTGAGGCTATCATCACAGACTTTATTTGATTTGGGCAGAAGGGTGAAATCTTGTTATACCTCCTAATGAGCAGAAAATAGTACCCAGAATCTGCAGATTTGGTGAAGGCCTGTCTAACACCTTGTGTTGTTGACATATTTGTCCTTGCTCAGGCTTCACTGGAGGGGACAAGGATGAAGTTGGGGACAGAGAAAGCGTCCAGGGACACTCCTGCCCAAGACGCCTTGCAGGATGTGGCTTCCTTTGCTTTTTTTTTTTTTTTTAATTTATTTTTGCGGTGAGACAAGAGGCAGACAGGAAGTGCAGGCTGCTAATGAGGGCGAAGCTTGCTCACCGTGACTCTCAGCTCATAGCGAAGGTCGCTGTCGTTACCAGAGCATACACTGAAATAAGTGAGAGGAATGTGGTGTTAAGGCGAATGAAAAGGTTTGTGGTCATACTGGGAAAAAAAAAAGACCGATGAATTTAATAACTTACTTTTAACTTTTCCTCATTAGGACTAATACAGTATCCGTAGAGAGGAACACACTGTGTCGCTCCAGCTTCTGGAACTCATCCAGACCCCCCCACCCCTTTTCTAATTATTTACACGGTAATGGTTGCTTGAAACCTTGAAGTGTTTTTCGTATCTTTTTTTATTCTTTAACACACAAGAGGTAATATTACCCAGAGTACTCTGAGCAATGGATGAGCATCCTGAGTGGCATTTTAATGTTCTTCTCAATATGAAAGAAGTGAATATCTTGTTTTGTCAGGGTGGTTAATGTATGCCATTAGTGCCGAAACGAAGAGCGAGGGGCCAGATGAGATAAAACAAACTGAGAACAGGAAAAAAAGGAGAGAAGGCGACAAATACTGCAGCTTTTATGAGTGGATGTGTCATGTAATACATGTAATTAATTAGTTAACTCAGCAATCTAAAAAAAAGACGACTAAAGAGTTGGTCACTTTCCAAATTTGGCTAAAATGAGGTGTAAATTATATATCAGAAAGTAGTAAAAGTGCACTGAATGGCAGGAATAAATGTCTTCATTATAGGACAGCTTGAAAATGACAGGACGGGGGAAGAGAGAAGGGGATGACACGCCGCAAAGGGCCACAGGCTGGAATCGAACACCGGCCGCTGCAAGGACTCAGCCTACATGAAGCGTGCATTGTGCCATGTGAGCTTGAGGTCGCCCCAATGAAATGAAATGAATAATATCATAATGAAACAAAAAAGACACAGATTCTGAGGGGTTTGCAGGGGGACACCATAGATCCATTTTAATCAGCTTATCCGGAGCTAAGCAAAGCACCTCAGACGTCCCTCTCCCCAGTGACCCTTTCCAGCTCCTCCTGGAGGACCCCGAGGCGTTCCCAGGCCAGATGAAATGTGTATTCCCTCCAGCGTGTCCTCCTATCAGTTGGACGTGCCCGGAACACCTCAAACAGGAGGCACCCGGTAGGATCCAGATCAGATGCCCGAACCACCTCAGCTGACCCTTTTTGACGCAATGGAGCAGCGGCTCTATTCTGAGCTCCTTCAGAAGTCCGAGCTCCTCACCCTATCTCTAAGGCTGAGCCCAGACACACCACAGACGAAATTAATTTTGGCTGCTTGTATCCACGATCTCATTCTTTCAGTCACTACCCAGAGCTCATGATCATAGGTGAGTGTTGGGACGTACATGGACCACTAAATTGAAAGCTTTGTGTTTCGGTTAAGCTCCCTCTTCACCACAACAGTCTGGTGCAGCAGCACCAAACAGCGGTATCAATCTCATCATACCAATCTTTCTGTCTAGTAATTTGCTCCATCTGTGAAAGTGCCTCTTGTATTCATTAGTCTTATTTTTTTTATGTATCTAATCAGTGTATGCCTGTGCTGTAATCTCTGTAATCTCTGAGGAACCTCGTTGAATCTCTGACACCAAGAATTAAGGCAGTTCTGTCCAACCCAGGACTAGCAAAGTGTACCTAATAAAGTGGCCAGTGAGAGTACGTTACGAAACACCTGTAACCAGCAGTGTCACCTTTTACACTTTTGACCCTGAGGTTTTTTCTGTATGATGCAGGTAATAACGAGTTGCATCAATCTGTTGTCGCTGCCAGGTGCAGCCCTCTTTGATCTTAAAGACTGTAATGAAACCTTGTTTTTCTAAGTCAGCTACGAGGTCTTTGGGTTTATGATCCTGTAAACGTGGGACCTATGAATGGACTTTTTTTTTTTTTTTAAAGATAAAAGAGATGGTGCATGCATGGTCCTGCAGCCTCCATCAGTGTAATCAAGTGATACCAGAGAATGTTTCATTGCTTCCTTCCTCTCCAGACAAACGGGGGGGGATCTTTCTTCATCTGAAACAATAAGTGTAAAATCATGTGTGCTGATACAGATGCCATCTTTCACTAAGGTCTGCTTTGAAAAGCTTTTTCATGCACTCATAGAAACACTGGAAGGAGAGTCTCTTTCAGCGCGCCGAGGCAAACATCCAATTTCATCACGAGGGAAGTGACACATATTTGTAAAAAGGATTTTTACTATTTTCCCCGTTGCCTCCACCAGAAAGTGGTACTATACGAGGATGTTCCCATGGTGATGAATACCATTATATCTTCTAAATATAATGAGGTATTTATAGCCTGTTTGTTACTTCCTTTAGAGGCATCGCAGTTGTTTATACGTCTCTTTGCTAAACATGCAGGGCTGGAGGTTCATTTTAAAACTGGTTGTGTGCAAAGGATGTATAAGCAATATTTAGAGTGTAAATATAGAACATCAAAGGAAAGAAAGAGACTACCTAAAGAGGTTGCTTTGGTTACTGTTCAGTTCAGTAACATCCCAGTAAATGTAAACAGTCTATATCTTATTTTTCAGTCTCCCTCTTGGAACTTTATTTTTGAACAGCATTCAAATTGATTTCAACACATTTTTGTTAACTTGAATTCATTCTTTTTAAAGAAGTGCAGAAGAACCCTGCAGTATACAGACGGCTGTATAGGCTACTTTCCTGGATACTCCAGTCGCTTGCCAGGTCATCTTCATATGCCGAGCAGGCCAGCCTTTTTTCTGCATGTTTATTAGCTTGAAAGATTGTTTTTGTTTGTTTGTTTGTTTGTTGCTTGGCTTGCTTTTCAAGGAGCAGTGTGTAGGATTCAGTGGCATCTAGGGGTGCAACACATTCTCACCCCGACCTCGTCACATATCGACGTTTGGTCATAGACTTTCCTACATGCATTGTCTTCTTTCAAAATACACTTCTGTTTTCACAGGAAATTTACTGTTAACATTAAGTCTCTTTCAAAATAAATGCACTATGTTAGTACAACACCATTAACTGATGTTTTTTTCCTTAAGCAACAAAAGCACTTGGTTGGGTTTAGGAAAAAAGAACAGGGACTGGCTTTATGATCTCACAGGAAGTGAACACCAGTTGAAAGTCAGTGTCTGTTGGACCCATCTACCACCCCTCCCACCTGCCCCACTCAAAATTCGCCATCTCATTTCGTTCTTGTCCTGCTACTTTCCCCTTGATGTTGCCTGGCGCTGTCACACTACAATGGCGACCAGCTGTGTATCATGCCAACGTTGGTGTCTAACGCCGCAAGTCACTGCCCAAGTCCCGGAGTTTGACAACCTCGGAGTGAGACTGGACTGAGTCATAAGTACTGCAGAACTAAAACTTCTCCGTTGTGCCAAGCGTAAACTTCTGGTTAGAGTTCCTTCAGTGTTCATTTTTCATGAGGTTTTTACCAGAAGCTAAATTATTTGCAGAGGTCTCTTTCTCCCCAGAACAAACGGACCAGGTGATTTAAACGGGTGAAATCACTGAATTAAACAGTTTCATTTTACAAATCAGTTTTTTGTTTTTTGTTTTTTTACGCTGTTCCTCTGGCTCGTCATGGGGGAGCAGCTAACCATGATGGCTGATGCAAAAACACAAATGGCTCTAACTTGAGTCAGGGTTTGGCTTGTGTGTTCTAGGCTACTGTAGAAACAGGGCAGAGTCTGTGGACAAGTCCCAACTCTATGGAGATATAAACAGCTCATTCTAAGGTAACAAAAACGCAAAAGGCCATATTTTCAGGTGATTATACACTGACAAATACATACTTTATAAATTATATTCCATCTCTGTCAATATATCCCTCTTTAAGACCGTTCCCTCTGCATCTTATAGATGCTGGTGGTGATGAGATGAGATGAGGAGGGAGCTGAGGATCTGGATGTGAAGAGGAGTGGGCTTTTGATGAGCTCGTCCTGGGCTCTGGATAAGGTGACTGGAGGTGAATGAGGTGGAGGAGGGTGTGATGATTCCACCTAAAATGACAGCTGACAGGAGCACAGAGGAGAACAGATTTAACATTTGGCAGTAGCAACATGAATGGCTGAATTGAGATCGTGGCAAAGTTTGATTGGCTAACCAGGAGAGGGAGCACCTATAATCAGCTGATTGGAGGAAGCAGTGGGAGTGGGAGAGAGAGAATTGGGAAAGGATATAGCATAAAGAAAGTCTTCCTGATTGAGCTTCATTTAGCAAAACAAAAAAGAAAAAGAAAAAAGATTTAGGATCATGATATATTTAAATGATAGCTCCACCCTTTTGGGTTTACGACAACCAATTAAGATGGTGCAATTATTTATGTATTCAGAGCATCTCTGCCATAACTACAATTTGCATAATTACTAAAAATAGGAATATTTGTACCATGTGTGTGTGTATGCAGATATAGATTGTTTCTTATGCTATTGTTTTCTTTCTCGTGTGTTAATGACTGTCTTGATGATGGGTCTGTGGGATGATATTAAAGACACATATCTAGCTTGGTGGGTTAAAATATTCTGTTTTCTGTTCTTCCAAATAACCACAGGAATCACTTAGGAAGACAATTAACAATTTGCACAATACGAGTTGTGCTGATGTGCTAAAGCCCACACGTTTAGTCGTCGGCGCAGGTCAACAAAAGCTAAGCATTATTATTATTATGCAAATACTAATTTACCCTGCCTGTCTGAGGCACGAGCATCAGTGGCTGCTCTCCCAGCACTCTCAGGCTAATGTAATATTACACAGACGTCTGCAGGCATCGCGGTTCTATCTGAGCTCCCTAAAAGCCTTGAATGGACTCAATTATGCCTTCATCAGAATGAGTGAATCAGAATGTATTTCCCTTATCTCCCCTTGGCCCTAAGGTTCTCTCTCCCCCCAAGAAACAGACATTAAAGCCTCCAAATGCAGCTCCCAGAGAGATTAGATCCATACAGGCCAGCTGCAATAACATGGGCAGAGATGGGAAATTATACCAGCCAGCAGCCAAATTATGGAACAAGTAAAGTTAATAATGGCTGGTTCTTGCTTCATACAAATGTATGATTTAATGATGTGTTTAGCTTCATTATATTTTGTATATTAGCCAGCTAGTGTATGCTCATTTGATGAGGCTCTCCATTCTCAGCACAGAGAGAAAAAATATGCAGAGATAAAGAAAGATTACACGCCTGCTGTGAGCACGTATATACTCCACAATGTACAGCAGATAACACATTCTCCCGACTACACTAAATATACGTCCTTCAGTCATTCCTCTTAATCAGTTATTGCATCAAAGATGAAAATGACGAAACCAGATAATAAAGGAGAATATTTTAATTATCACTCCCTTTCATCCGGCTGACATGGCCTTCTGTGTTTCAGACACGAGAGCTGGTACTTTAATCAGGCTTGTCACATTCCCTTTAAGAGAGGAACTTTACTTTAATATGAAGAAACAGAAACTGTCGCAGTTTCCTCTGAAGTCTTCCGAGCTTTTATTTTCAACTTTCATGAAGTCTTTTGAACTTGCATTTCAAGATCTTTTTTGTAACTTATTATAGACAATGAAAAATAATGGACGCAGCCACCATGATGTCACCTACTGGTTTGTGAACTCCTGTTTTAATGCCTCCAGTTTGGCATTTTGGCCGTCGGACACAGAAGTGACCATGCAGAGATTGGCCGACAAGTTGATAAGCGAGGTGCATTTATAGCTGTGGTCAACTGTGATGCATCTAATTTATGCTAGCAAAAAACAGGTCTATAACCACTAAAATGAAACATAATGCTACATATTGGAAAACCTTAACATCCAAATCCTTAAAGGTCTTTGAGTACAACCAAACACTGAACAAGACCTTTAGGAGACCAAAAAAAAAAAAAAAAGAAATTACTCAACATAGTGGTACTTTGATTATGTCAGCACCTTGAAGAAATCGGACAAGCAGCCAAATCCATGTGAAGTGTTATACAGGTGACTAAAGCTTGTTATTCAATGTCATTCATCCCCAGACATTATCTGACGAATAGCTCCTGTGCAGTCGCGCTACATTAAACAGTGGCCATCCATCATAATGAAAGGTGTAACCCTCTGATAGGTAATGTGTCCCTGGCTGTGGGAGTGTGCTTGAATTCAGTGAAGGTGGGCCTACATACTACACAGGCTGTGTTTTTGGCCTGCCATAAAATGAATCCAAGTATTTTATTGTGTATATACCTCTGATCATAACTCATAATCTTGGTGAAAATCAAGAGGTTACTACTTTTCTGGCAACAGTTGTAAGGGGTACAAATGCTGTCAGAGTGCATTTTTGTTCTGCCACAAAACATATCACCTCTGTAATGTACAGTCTCTAACCTACCACCAAGTATTTTATTTTGTGTTTACTTCAGATCACAACTGATACCCTAGGAGAATATGGAGAGGTTAGTATTTTCCTAGAAAATGTTATAAGGCTGCATCCAACATTTTTGTTTGGTCATGGACTTTCCATGTCGAGATATGACATGCATGGTACCCTGGGTGTTGGTTGTTGATGTTCTGGGATGCCGTGTCAACTTCAGCCTGTTACATGCATTGTCTGTTTGCAAACTGCACTTCCATTTTCACAGGAAATGTACAGTTGGCTTTACAAAAGCAAACACCGACGTCCTGGGGGAAAGTCAGTGGTTGGTTGGACCCATCCACCACCTCCTGCCCGCCCTACTTGAACTTTCACCCTTAACTTGTGCTGTCCAGCCACATTACCCCCTGATGCTACCAGATGATAATGACTGGCCATTTATTTTACTGATGAAACAGGACGCCTTTTTTCATTTGTGTCTGACAGCTGAGGTCACTGCCCAAGCGTTGGTATTCAACGACTTTGGAGTGAGACTGACAATTACCCACACTACACACAGTGATTGGCCCAGCATACAGAGCTCAGACACTAATACTTCTTTTTCCATCAGAATTAGTACCTTTATATGTTTTTTTAACACGGGAAAACTGCTAAAAAATACATGATAGGTGGTTCTTTCCCGTTGCTGGCAGATCTGAGTCGTGTACACCACTCTGCAGAAGTACGGCTATTTTTTTTTTTTTTACTGTTCTGATGCGTCACATTTGTATCACGAATGTGCCAGAAAACAGGATTAGTAAATACTAGAAAGCAGCATGTAGGCCAGTGAAAATGTTACGATGGTTTCTTCTTTTTTCTATCTGTTACTTATTCACTCTCTTCTTCTAACTTGCCAACTCCTTTGGAACGATGTTCGAAGATATTCGTAAAAATGAATGACCTCATCAAAAGAACAAAGACATGCAAAAGACACAGAGTTCTTAGCGGGTGATCATGGATGCAGTGAAAACAAATGATGGCAGGCTTTTTTCTCTGTCTTCGAGTGTGGCCACTGGGAACAAGTAAATTTATCTGTATATGTTTAATTCACCGTATATGTAATTTTTATGACCACTCTTATCAGCACCTCCTACAGACATGAAAAAAAAACAGAAAATAAAAGTTAAAAGAGAAGTTAAAGGATCAGATCAAGAGGAATATTGTTTGGAGAGAATGGTGTTACAAAAGTAGATCTCTGTGGTAATTTATCTTTGATGAAGAGTCTGTTTGAGTAGATGAACTGAAGAGAAGAAAACATTTAGCAGCGTAGGTCTTATTTTTTGTTGTTTTGGGCTCTGTTAGAGATCCAGTAAGTTCTACCTGCGTCACCACATCCTCAGATCTCAGTTCATTTCATTTCATTTCTCCTCAGCCATTTGTAGGCAATGTCGGATTAAGAGGTTTATGATCATGTGTAAATCCCAGACTTCATTAATCATTTTTTTAGATGACAATAAGCATGCCATTCTGGAATAACGCCTGTCATGTTTTAATCAAAACTTCTAGAGCAAAATATAAAATAACACATAACACTTATTGAAGCGAAGCAAAACCACAACAGCAGGATATACTGCCGCTGCACTGGAGATGCTGCCTCAGGTCTGACACTGTGTCATGAATGAAACAAGGAACTGGGAGGATTGGAGTACTGTGATTGTTGCAGGCAAAATCATGTTATGTTTGCACATGAGCAACCCCTCCATCAGTCCACTGCCCCATGTGGGGCCAGACACAGTCACATGAATACACATCATATAACCTCGCACACAAAGATGCGAAAATCCATTAAAAAAGCACATGTCATGGGAAATGACAGAGGCTGGGAGGAGAGAGAAAACTAGTAATCTTCTCTCTTTCTGTTTCTCTCTCTAATGCAGTTATTTTCCTCGCAGGCTGCATGGTTGCATAGCGTATGAGATGAAAAGCCAGTAGCTGTGTGTATATTAATGGGCATGTCTTTGTCCAGTAGCCCCTCATTTTGTGCTGAGCAGAGCTAGTTCATTTCAGAACAAATCATTTGGAGGAATATTACACCAGTACAATAAATCTCTACAACAAAAAGTGTCATTACCCCACTGTCTTGCAGCAGTTTGCTTTGGCTGTGCTGCAATCTGTTGTGCATTTCTGAGACTTGGTTCTTTTTGGTGGAATATCTAATAAGATTCACTCCAAAATGTTGAAATAATGGCTGTAATCATCTGGGATTAGCTGTGTTGCTTCTGGCATGTAGAAAGTTGGTTATTCCAAATGGCAAAGAGACTCCTCAAATGTTTTTTTTTTATCTCAATGCCCATTCCTTCTCTCAGGCCAATCTGGACATTTTGTGATGCTTTATTAAAAAGGGAAAGAAAAGCGGTTCACTTTTTCCTTTTTGCTGCGAGGAACAATGTGGACTGATTCCTGGCAGCCAGTCACACATGTCATGCAGCCGTGCATGTCTATCGCCAGGCAAGAGCGCTGATATCCAACTCTTCTGCATAACCCCTGATTATATTCAGTGGCATTTACATCTAGTGCCACCACTGTGCATGGCAACTGCAGTACAGTTAGGGGGGAATGATTGTTGATAAAATGGCAAATGTCACTCGCAGTTCTCCTCATGGTTTCTTGGATGATAGTCAGGCTCACTGTGGTCACATCCACCACCCCAACCCCTTCACTTTCCACGTCACTACATATAAAGCCTCCCATAGACTGTGAGATTTTAGCAGTCTGTAAGTTTAGTGCAGCTATACAGTGCAACATGGATCTAATAAACTTGGATACGACATCAAGTTTGATGTATGCAGACTGTACGATGGCAGCGCCTACAACGTACGACAGCTTCCCGTACTGAGTGCTCAAGGATGCTGCAGGGTTATTACTTTTCCAACTCTGAGCTGCTGTCTGTCTGTTTGGGTTTAGCACCAGTGCGTCATTTCATGCTGCATTTCTATTGGTTGGTTAGTAGACGTAGGTGGTAACAGCAGTCACACAGTAAAATGGTCATCCCAAATTTCTGGCTTTGTAGGAATTTTATCCCAGGCTGTCTTTGATCACAAGACCGTGACAATGGCCGTCCTTGAACCTCTCTCGCTGTGCGATACAGGACCACCGCTTCGAGCCACAACCAAAGATATCGCCACGTTTCTTTCACGATGGTCATCCCAAAATCGCACAGTGCATGTGCACAGAAATGTGAATTGTCCAGTATCAATGTAATTCCAAGGATACTGGGTGGAGCTCTGACACCAGACATGTCAGGGATCTTTATCTCATTCATCAGGTAAGGCCTTTGAGAAGTAGATCCCTCCACTCACAGAGGTGTTTTTCTTGTGTTTACGTCCCCAAAGATGTCTGACCTTGATTACACTGATTTGCATCTGTGAAATGTTTGCCACTAGAGAGGTGTTTTTACATTTCACTGAGGGGTAGATGTCTGTGCGCTTCCCTAAAATCAAAGATTAAAACACATCCTGGGCAAGCTAGATTCTGACTGTCTGATATACATGTGCCAGCAAAGAAACCTGAAACCTCCAGGGCAGAGCTTATCTGCCCAAACAGATATCTGCATGTGTATGCAGAATCTGCAGGCAAGCGGACAAGATTTTGGTATCGGAAGCATTCTGGTTTCCGTTTGTTGTCTGTGTAGTATTAACCAATTACACTTGAGTGGCAGGCAAACAGTCCGTGTGGAGAGGCGGAACAAATTGACCAAATTGCCCTTATGTCCCTTAATCTCTTCCCTCCTCATATCACATCTCTATCATATTTGCCCTGTGTGTTTCATGCTTTACTTGGCCCCGTTTCCCAGCCTCATCTCTGGTCCAGGGAGTGTATACAGAGCCCTTTTGGTGTCTTGGCACCAGCTCCCAAATGTAGGCAGCAGAGCCAACACCAAGCCGTATTTAGGCTGCCTCCTACTGCAGTACTTTATGCATATTAAATAAATGCATGCTACTTCCCACATACTGTCTCAAGTGTTCCTGGTCTAAATTTTTGAGCAACCCTGGAATGAAAACATGCATATGAAGCTATTTTAAGCTGTCATTTCATTTTAATGGCAGTATCCATGGCCGTGTAGGAGGCGGTGTGGTCATATGATGCAGGGAGTAAGTCATAATAAGTAATAAATTTACCTTCAAAACTGTCATCCTGGGTTACAGTCCAGTCTCATATTGGATTAATCATCAACTTTCTTGCTTTTTTAGATTATATCATACATGCAGTCACTAACTTGAGCCATGGGAGTTTAACTGCCTAACCTTAAGCATGCATTAACTTCACAAGTTTAAGTGCATCAGTAAACTGAGCCTCGATCAAGCCAAGTGTTTTTCTTTGTTCTTGCATAGCATATAGCCAACTATATAAAGGTTTATTCTTGTAACTAATCTGCTGTAGTGCACAAGATCGTTTCTTGCCGGCTGCTATTGTTTCAAACTGAGGTATTCGCATTATGTGTTTATTGCTCTGGTGCAATAAACAAAAAAAAGTAAAGTAAAAAAGTAAAGTAAAGTAAAAAAGTAACCTTCTCTGTTTTGTCGGGTTCTGTTGCACCAAATTTAGTTAATTTATTAATTAAGTATTTGTGTCTTTCTACTGTATATACATCCTAGTTTTATTACAGGGACATCTTTCCAGCAGTGAAATACTTCTTTACTAAATGAAAGGTCAGATCAGGTTTTTAAAATACATCTTTTTTATAACCTGCTTTTCTCTAACACTCAGTGTATGCATGCAAAAAAAGGCATTCCTGTAATGCCAGCAGACAGCAAACTAAAGTCACTTGCTGTGTGCTGTCAGTTTGAGGAATCGGAGCATCTTGAGTTGAGTGTCGGAGGCACCCTGATCTCTCAGTGCCACGGGCAAGTCCAACACTCCTCAAACACCCGGATCTCTCACTTGGCTTTGAGAGTCGATGATGACATTCCATCATTGTGAGTGAAAGCGATGTCAAAAGCAGTATATGAAGACATGCAGACTTGTTTCTCTGTCACTTCACTAAATTTCACCTTAACCTGTTGATTTATTATTCAAAGCATGTTGCTCTTTCATTTTCAAACCCGACCTCCGGAATTACATCATCTGACAGACAATTCACACCGCATTTCCTAAATCTTTTGTACCTTTTATACAAAACGACAACTGCAGAATTCACAGCTGTACTGATCAATAGCCCCTTTCATTGTCATGTACGTTTTAGTCCTTCAGGTGCTCAGTTAAAAGCAGTCTCACTGAGTGGTTTAACATTGATTAAATAAATGTATTTACTATTAAAACCATGTAGTGAAAAGCCCAAAATGAGAGTTGGCTCTGTGGGAGCTAAAGAATAGATACGTTATTAAAATCACCTGCAGTGCTCTGTGAGGAGCGTGGAACGAGTCAGCAGGTAGTTATTATGTGCTTTGCTAATGGACAATTCTCTTTTACTGATAATAGACACATTGGCTGTGTTGCACATCGGCACACAGACACATTTAAACTGTTCATTTATATACACATGAAAAGAACAGGCACAAAGACACAGATACTAAAGGTGTAATAGAATATATTTACAAAATCATGAACCACTGACAGGCTTTCACAATAGAAAACATCATTCTCGGTACTTTCCAAGCTATTGAGTCCTATTTCTGGGCATCCCAAGTTGCAAAAGCTGTGAGTGTGTCCTAGGCTGCCATATATGAAAACAAGGAGCCTGCCTCTGTAATCTAGGTCTGAGATGGTATTTAGGAGTGGTTGGTATTTAATGACCTTGGTCAAAATGGCTTCCTCTAGGCTGGAATCAAAGGCGCAGGCTACGTCTCAGTGTTTATTTTGTTGACGGAAACCGTGACGAAAAAATTTCATCAACTAACTTTTTTCGATGACTCAAATGAGATGATGATGAGCTACAAATAGATCTTGGTAATAAAAACTAAGACAAAATTTATGCATCATTTTTGTTGACGAAACGAGATGTGACGAAAAAGTTAGTGTTGGACTATCGCTGAGATCGACCGTGCTTGTAACTGTTCTCAAATGCAGCATGAGCAACAGGCTGGCAAACTCCAGTAAATAGTCTGTGCCAGGATGTTTTGCTAGCCAGCAAAAACACTCACACTGGAGAAGAGTCAGCCGTTGGTGCGAGTTGTGAGCTGTAATTCAGCAGTAAATAATCAGCTGTGTGTGTCTGACTGTGAATGGTGGAACAGCCAAATGGATTTGTGGAGTTGCAGCAGTGGCTGTTAGCAGTTAGCTCCGCTTGCCGCTGAATGGCAGCGGAGCAAGCAGCCACTGGACTTCACATCTGTGGATCCCCACAAGACTGCACCTGGATCTGGACTGTTTACAGAAGGTTTCTGGGTTGATGGTGTTTGACAGGCAGGTAGGAGGCTCAGTCATCTCAGATCAGTTTTCTCTGACAGAGATGAAAGTTTAGTTTGAATCACCAACTCTGTAAAATCCTCCAGACTGACATGCTGCAGATGAAGAAAGAATTCAGACTTGAATCAAGTTATTTTTCTGCTTCTTAACAGTCAGATGGATGAGTCAGAGTTTGCAATGAACCTGGGGACAAATCCCATTGTCTCAGATTAGTTATTCGTGCTGTCAAAGTTTTTGAGATCACTTCACTTCCTGTCCCTGTGTGTTTTCCCTCCTTCTTAATGACTCCACCTGTGTCTGATTGTCTGTCCTACCCTGATTAGCTTCACCTGTGTCTCGATATCCTTCCCCTCACCAGAGTTTTCAGTGTGTGTTTGTGTGTCTCAGTGCCAGTTCGTCTTAGCTCCTTATGTCTCCAGTGTTCCAGCCTTTTGTTTCCCTGTGTCCTGTTCTTGTTTTGCTTTTTTGGATTTAGCCTTTTGATTGACTCTGCCTCTGCCTACTCCCTATTGGATTTGTTTCCCTCCACTGATTGTCCGCCTGTGTACCAAACCTACCTTTTACCAGTAAAGACAGTTATTTTACCACAACTGTCTCCAGAGTCGTGAGTTCGCCTGTTGTTACCGCGACCTCTTAACCTGACTCTTCATACAACAGCTGGTGTATTGGCAGACAGATGTGAAAAAGTACGTGGGGTAATATTACAGAGATGAGACATGGAAGGTTTGACACAGGAATGTTTGTCAATCACCGGATGCATCAACTTTTCTCCTACCCCACAGAGATAAGACCGACTAAATTGCCTTGAGCCACAAAAAGAGAGACAGTGTCAGCTCTCATCTTGAAGCAAGAGACCTTGCTGTTGTCCTGGACTCAGATTTAAATTTCCACAGCCACATCAAATCAGTAACTTCATCTGCCTACTACCATTTAAAAAAACATCACTAGAGTCAGAGGAAAAATGTCAAAGTGAGACCTTGACAGGCTCACCCACGCTTTAATTTCCAGTAGATTAGATTCCTGCAATGGTTTGTTCGTAGGCCTTTCAAAACAAGCCCTTCGACAACTTCAGCTTATTCAGATTGCTGCTGCGAGGGTCCTGACAAAAACTGGGAAATATGACCACATTACTTCACTTCTAAAATCCTTACACTGGCTACCTGTCACATAGAGAATTGATTTCAAAATATTGCTGCTTGTGTTTAAATCACTCTGGGACTCAGCACCCAGATATATCTCTGACATGCTTGTGACTTATGGACCCTCTAGGACCCCTAAGACATCTGGGGCCGGCCTACTGACCGTCCCAGGAGTCAGAACAAAACATGGTGAAGCAGTGTTTAGTTGTCATGCAGCACAAACCTGATGATGTTAGACAGCCCCGACTTTGAACACTTGTAAGTCAAAGCTGTTTTATGTTTTACATTTTATTGCTCTGTAATTCACTTTGAATTGCCCTGCTGTATGAAACGTGCTGTACAAATTAAGTGGCATTGCCTTGAGATTCTCACTGAAGGTGAAAAAGAGGTTTGATATTTCCTTTGCAATGAGGTCCACTATTCTGTTAGGATGTGCTAAATACATTCCTTTGTAAGCAAAACTACCATTCAAGATGTGTGACACTGATTCAGAGATCTGCTCTGTGGTGTGATATCAGGAACCTTGGCAGTGGGTGGAAAGGTTGAATCTAGTCAGTGGGAAGGACTCTTACTGTGAATGTGACAATGTCCTCAATGAGCACAGTGAATCAAAATGATCACACCACGCTCACTCCATTTCATGCTTGAAAACATGCCACTTTATGCAATCTGATCACATTTGGCCTATTATAAGAGTTTTTCATCACATACAATTCACTTTACTTTTTGCTCCACCCCAGCTCCTCCTTTTGCTGTGTCTGACTTATCAATGTCATTTCTGTCTGTCATCGATGCGGCTTTGTTCTGTTGCCCAGGGGGGTCTTTGCTGCTGCTCTCCCTGCCTTAGGCTTTCCATGTAAGCACATGGAAGGGCAGGGAGGTTTACCTGCTTTCCTCATTTGCACGTGGAAGGGCAGACAGGTGTGCTCTCTCCGCCTTATGCTTTCCAGGAAAGGCAGAGGGGCCCCAGCACAGAGCCACACTGCCAAATATAACACTGCAAATGGAAATAAAGCTTTCTTTGACTAAAATGTTCCTGAATTAAATATATTAAATATTTTTGTATATTTGCTGCATATTGCAGGATTTAGCAGTTCTGTATCTTTCCTGAACATATAAACAGTAAGTTCCATATCTACCATATAATGTACTCTGACTCTAAAGAAAACAGCTAATATTTAATTTAACTTAACACGACTTTTGTCATACACAACAACATATCATTTTAATGGCTATATAATCAATATAATAATAATACACATTTGATGGCGATGTGTGCATCCATAAATTGAAAACATATTTATAATGCATTTTTTATATTTAGTTACCAGAGTTTAAGGCACACCTGTATAATAATGCAATCCAATGCAACAGCCATGTAATGAAAACTATTTTGTGCAGCTTTTAATGTGTCTTTTTCTTAATACAGTGTCACAGAGAAGGTGATTCAACTGCAGTTATTACATCATATTTTAAAGCGATTTTTATATTTTGTCCACTCATGGTAATTTTGTTGTATAAAGTTTATAGGAAATTGAGTAAAACTCTCTGACACACCGTTAAAAACCAAACATAGTAAAATGAGATTTGTTATGATGGTGTTGGATTGAACAGGCAAATAAGTCATTTAGTTGGGATGCAAAACATCAGTTCTCTCACTTTATTTATTTATCTTTTCACCATCTGTGCAACCTCAGACTCACACAACATTATTTTGAAGTCAACAAACTCCCAGAAAAAGAAAAGTCTCTTCTGTTACTGTTGGATCCTCACTTCATTCCCCTGTATGGAAAGTAATCTCAGTCAAAGGGTGGGTGGCTGGAAACTAAATCTTTTGAAGCATTTTTGTTGTGAACAGGAACATTCTGTTTAATGGTTTATTCATGGCAGTAAGAAAAGTCAACTGCAAGGTATCAAAGGTTTGACTGTGACCAGAGCTCAGAGCCTATTCATGCATTTACGCACAAATACGAGCTTTTGTGGGGACTAAATCTGGGACCTTTGAGTTAAAGAGCAAACTGTTAAAGTTAAACTTTGCGGGTAAATTCAGTTTTTCTGAAGGTAGATGAGAAGCTGTTGCAGAGGCTCATCCATCTCAGTTAGTGACGTCTAGACTGTTTGGACAGAGTGAATAAGAGAAGCAATAGCTGCTTCGTTCCACTTCAGTTAGAGAGATCATGGGTGGGTAACTAAAGCCACAACTTCCATCCATCCATTCATTCTGTATCCAATCATCCTCTTCAGGGTCACAAGGGGGCTGGAGCTTTCGGCCCAGTTGTCAGAAAATGTCGGCATTGTACATTTCTGCAAACCATGTATACATTATATTTGAATGTTTTATACGTACGATATTAATGTTTCTTAAAGTGACAAGGTTCAGATATGTATATGAGCTGACTTTGTTATTGGGGGGAGAGGGCATGGTGGATGGTGTAACACCTAGGCGAGACGGCTGCCAAGCTGCAGACCACTGTTTGAGACCAACAAACAACAACGCTGGTTGTTTTTTCTAGCAAGATATCACAGCATTTCCAGCGGTGATTGTGTCACGAAAAGTGCATTTTCTATCGAGACATTGGTGGCATTTCTAACAGTGGTTGTGTCACCAAAGTGAATACTTTTTTGCAAGACATTGGTGGCATTTGTACAACCAAAAGAGGGTGGTTTTTAGAGAGACATTGGCTGCATTTCCAGCAGTGATTATGCCACAAAACAGGGTGTTTTCTAGGGAGACATTGATGAAATTTCCAATGTTGGTTGTGCCACCTAAGTGAATACTTTATAGCAAGACATTGGCAGCATTTCTAGCGGCATTTGTACAACCAGAAGTGGGTGCTTTTTAACAAGACAGTGGAGTTTCCAGCAGCACTTATGCCACAAAAGCGGGTGTTTTCTAGCGAGCCATTGAAGGCATTTCCAACGTTGGTTGTGCCACTAAAGTGGATACTTTTTAGCAAGACACTGGTGGCATTTCCAGTGGCATTTGTACCACCAAAAGTGGACACTTTTAGGGAGATATTGGATGCATTTCCAGCGCTGATTATGCCACCAAAAGCAGGTGTTTTCTAGCAAGATATTGAAGACATTTCCAACGGTGGTGGTGCCACCAAAGGGGATACTTTTTAGCAAGACATCGGCTGCATTTCCAGCTGCAATTATGCCACAAAAGCAGGTGTTTTTAGCAAGACATCTGTGGCATTTCCATCCATGGTTGTGCAACCAGAACCAGGTATTTTAAGCCAAAACATAATCATAACCAAGTGGTTTTTGTACCAAAACATAACCACACATTAACCACAGTGTTGTCCAAATGTAAAGTTTCAACATATCCACCACGTAATAATGAACAAATGCTACATATCTGTGGTTTGAATAAACATACAATGCCGACATTTACTCTGGCGACTGGGTTGTCCCACTGCAGCTTCCTTTAGCGCTTTTATTTTACATAACGTCATTCTGTCCTACATTTCTGTTAAGTGACATTATACAAACAGGTGGAATGTTCCATCAAATAATTCTACCAGATTGTTAAAAGAAGTTTATTCTTACTGTTACACTCCACAATTGGGAGGCCCTATGGGGTAAATTAAACTCCACCACTCACCCAAAGCAACCACACAAGACACCTTTAAAACAATCAAATCCATAATTTAATTAAACAAAAAATAAGAAAAGAAGGCAATAAAATCCCAGGCTGAGAGGCAGCAGGACCAGCAGGCCCCACTGCACAGGCCTCTCTCCTTTGCTGCTGCCATGGGAGCTCTTTAGCACCTCCTCCCCACGCTCGGTGCAATGCACCTCGTTAAGTAATGCAGCACAGTTATAATGACATTACTGTTATTAGAAATGGAAAAACTGTCATTGATTGCCAGCCAGTGAGACAGAGTGATGTGATTATACATTTGAGATGGACGCTTGTTAACTGTGATTCTCCTTTGGAATGGACCCCTGCAAACCCATCTTTAAACATTTGCTTCACTCTCACAGTTTTACTTTATTCTTTTTGCTGCATTCACAAATGTTTTAAGAACTTTGAAAATATGTTTAAATCTCAAAGTCAGTTATAGTTTTGGACCTAAACGTTTAACTCTCACATTCCAGGTACAGCGTCCAGCTGGAGGACAGCTCTATCGCTGCAACAATGGTACAAGGACTGACGTCACGCCATCCTATAATAAGACAAAATGAGATGAGATTAAATGCTTCACAGTGATTACAGGCCTGTCGTTATGCTAATAACAGGAAGACTCACGTAATCCAAATGAACAATTAGATTACATTTCATTCCATTTGATTACACTACATTAGAGCAGCTGTATTCCTTTTTAATTAGTTCAAGTTATATTTGACTAATGCAAATTCCTACAAGATCAGGCAGTAACCATTTAAATGAAACATATAATAATGCACCAGAGGAGCACGAGCATTAATTTGAAGAGGGTGCATCTGTGTAATGACATTTATTTTTCTGCTTAATCATTAATCAGCATTTGAATTAACCTTGTTCTCATCTTTGCCTTCACTCCTGAGCGAAATTTCAACCCTAAAACTTTTACACTTGCTACTTTAAGATTTTTATCTCAAACATTTCCAAGTCCTGAATGTCCAACATCAATATCAGTCTGACCTTTAGTCGTTAGTAAATGGCACAAAAACTCCAGAGACACGGTGATTGAAAGCAGAGCGTCCCTTCGGCCTCAGCCTCTGCTTGTTTAGCTTTTAAGGAAGATTGACTGAGAATAAATTTTTATTTACAGCAGAGGCCTGTGGAGAGGCCACGTTGGCACAAAGGGCTACAGACGGGAGGTCGGCCAAGCGCTATTGTATATTTCCAGCCTTGGAAAAAACACTTTAAAATGACTACTTTTAGAGCATATAGGTAAGATTTTTTTTATCAAACCTAAAGCTGCTTTCATGCATGCAGTAACCTCCCTGACAGCTGCCTACCTGCAAGTGTTCTCTCTCAAAGCAAAGCGTTTCAAAAGCAGCGGCTGCTGATACAGTGCCCGGCTGGTGCTTTGCTGAACACTGCATCCTGTAGCAAGACAACAGAAATCACTGCAGTTACTACAGATTTCTACAAATGTGGCCAATTTATGATGAAACATATACATATATATGTATATGATTAATAATGTTTGCTGTTCGTCAGACCTACAATTTTGACCAATTTTTGCAACAAGCGAAGATGCTGTTAATTCGTTTGAAGATATTGGGAATCCATCATCAGCTTGTTGACAGCATTTGGACTTTATTATCACAGACAATATTTATTTCTTTCATACTTATCAGATCCCACTGATCCCAAATAGCTAGGAAAAATTAAAAATGCATACCAAAGAAAAGTACGGGTCTCAGGAAGACATGTTGGGGTGGAAGGTCTATGACCAAACACCGATATGTGCAACACATTCTCACACTGACCTCGTCACATATTGACGTTTGGTTTCCACTTTCACATATGACACCCAGGGTACCATGGGTGTGTTGGTTGTTGACGTTCTGGGACGCCGTGTCAAGTTCTGCCTCTTACATGCATTGTCTTCTTTCAAAATACACTTCTGTTTTCTACGGAAAATGTAACGTTTACAGACAGTCTCTTTCAAGATAAACGCACTATGTTGGTACAACACTACATAATGAAGTTTTTTTCCTTCAGCAACAAAACACATGATTGGGTTTAGCAAAAAAAACCCAGAGGATTTATCTGCAGAATCTTACGGAACGTGAACTCCGCTCTCTCGGGTGAAAGTTGTGGTTTGTTGGACCCGTCCACCACCCCTGCCCACCCCACTCAGACTTTCCCCACCTTAACTTTTGTCCTTGTCCCACCACATTTGACGCCACCAGGCGCCATTAAACTATAACGGCAACAGGCATCATATCATGCCGTTAAAGGACAGCTTTTTTTTGGTGGTTTCTGATGCTGCAAGTCAATGGCAAAGTGCTGGATTTCTATGACGTCAGAGTGAGACGGGGCTCATGTGACGAGGTCAGAGTAAGAATGTGTTGTTTTTTTCCTCTGGTTGTCCTTAAAAGTTGCTAGCGCTATATTCAAACACTAATATAATCACCTCCTCCATCTTGTCTTTGTTCTGCTATCATGATGCCTGCTCTTTGATGAGCCAAAGCTAGGCAGCAACCACTACAACTTTGAGAAAAATCTGTGCAAGTGGGCGGCACCATCCTACACCCTCTTCTGCTTTCCCCTCATTAAAATGACTGGAGGCAGTGAGTTACCGCGCGGCAGTGTGAAAGCCCTTAACTAAACTGGTTTATGAATTCCTTTTAATTAAAATCTTCTTAATCTGTGCTCAATTGCGGTCAGTGACAAATGGTGAAATTATACTAATGCTTACAATAATGCAAACCAAACTTGTTAAAATTTATTAATAAATCAGAAAAATAGCAGATAAACAAAAAGCGATAGAATTTGGCAGAAAAACTGTATTTTTTTGTATCACAGCAGTGATATTTTCTTGGCATGTTGAGTCTAATCAGTGTCTTATTAGGCTAATTTCAGTGGGGTGCTGCTGGAAGAGCTGCGGAGCCTCAAAAGTAGCTGCATGGATATTAAAAAACTTTATTTTTTAAATTATTTGAGGACTTTATAGCTCCGACTTTATGTCTACAGAATACACCCCAAAGCACTCATTATACAGGGAATAAACTAAACACATTTAAGAGGCACCAAAATACTTTAAATGTACGATAATGTAAAACATGTATAACAACTATATTATTTAACGATACTGACATTTAGATTTTAAACAATAAACGCAGCAGAAGTGCATTCAAACACACTCGTACCTTGAAGCAGAAGCCTGACTCTTCCCATCAGACTCTGTTTCATCATTCAGCCCACATTATGTGATAAAGAAACACTTTCTTCCATTTGCATTCTAATCGTGTTTTATTCCTCGTCAGTGACTGATTGGAGCCGTAATGACTGAAAAAAGTGTGTTCTTTGTCTGCAGGATGGGGTGACAGAACATTTCGCTGGCAGAACATCCTCTGATTTGCATTCTAATTAGTACTCTAACAAAACGGCAATAGTCTCAAAACTGTTATTGCCAGTTCTGCCTGCACTTAATGGCAAAACACATTTTGGAAAGCAAACTTTCAGATTCTGGCATCCAAGACAGCCTCTGCCCCTCCACCCCCATATAATGTAAACGGCATCTTCGCCACACTAAGTGGGCATATCTGCACACATTAGCCAGTTTCACAACAAGCAAATAATAATGGATGTTCTTTTTAATGAGTACAGCTCACATTTAATATGCATTTTATTTGTTAGTGGGTAGATAAGGGTTTTAAATTATTGTAATGCCCCAGAGGAAATTTCAGGACTATTCTGCATGGAAAAAAGCAGGTGTTTTGTTTTTAGTCAGGTGTAGTTAACACATCGCTTCAGGCATCACACAGTCCCTTTTGTTGCTCTTGTAGTAATGTCCATGTTTTGGTGCTGTTAAGCTGTTTATAAGTTCATTTTCCAGTCTAAACTTATTGTATGTTATGCTAACATATTGCCATAAGTGTCACTTAATTTGTGTAGGGGCTGGAGTTATATGATCGTATTTGATGGAGGATTTGCTGTATGAGTTGTAAGGAATAAATGGAGATCGTCTCCAAAGGTGGTGCATGGTCTGAGCCTCTTCATATCAACACAACGCAGACAACGTCCACCGGTTACATATGAGATAGTCAAGTTCATTGCTGATTCCACTTCTGTGTCATATACACTTGGCACAACTATACCAAGTAAAGAAGGATTAGTCAGTTTTTAATTTTGGGTCTGTACTGGTCGTTATAAATAATGGCTTCATCTCAATATCCCTCCTCGACTCCTCGACTCCTCTATCCTTGATCACTTGACCCAGAAATCAATCGCGTCATCTTGAAGGATGTCCCGATTCCTCAAACGCGCTCGAAAGAGTCAAGAAGAGAGGAGTGTGACGACCTCTCCGCTCCACTAGGTGTGCCTGTTTTCCTGGTTGTTCTCTCTGTTACAGGATGAGGTGAGTCAAGGCAGAGGGTCGTCATTGACCTCATGAGCCACACCTGGGCCCAGTGTATGTAAAGCTCACCACCTCCCAGCAGAATAGTCCTCTTCCCTGCGGCACAGCTGCTGTTCTTTTGGTTTTTTTACAGATATTTCCACACACCCAAACACAGACGTGACTCATTACTGACTTTCACATTCATTTTGTTATTCATCGTTATTTTCTGAGTGAGCTTTTTTTCCAGGTTTTTTTTTTAATGAGCTTTAAACTATTTGCACACTTATCTCTTCTCCCATCACTGTTGCAGCCTGAGAGCCAGGTTTTCTGATTCACCGTCATGTCAAAAATCTGAACAGCAAAAGGACCACAAACTGCTTTATTCATTTCCTCCATTAACTTTTATTATGGATCAATTAAAGTCAGTGTCTGTCTGTCAGCAAGAAACACTTTTTACATCACTGATCGTCATTTCCATTCAGTCACACGAGGCTGATAACTTTTACAGAAGTTACAGAATTTAGATTTTCCCTGAAACATTTGGCCTCATAAGTAATTTCGAGTGTTTAAAAGACGGCATAATCATATCCTGGGTTATTAAATACTGAATTCACAATCAGAATATCAATAAAGACAGATGCAAATAATGAACTGATAACTTAAACACATTCTGTGTCTCTGAGCAGGAGACAGAGCAGGTGTTTGTCTCTGTATCTTTATCATACATTATATAAGCGTACATATAACATTATGCGTGTGCAGACACAAGCTCCAATAAAAGTCTCTACAGCTGTAAATAAAGCCGACTGACAGCTGATCCAGCTGTGATCATCATCGCAAACGGATGTCTCTTAATGTGACGCTTCAGAAGAAAAGAGGTCTCATTTCTCTGAGGAGATATTTCCTTGTTTTCTCTCTCCTCACATCTCATCCTCATCCTTCCCCCGCGGCTTACGATGGTGGAGCTAAGATGCAAGTGAGAGAAACATGGATGCGAGATCAGGTATTGGGATGAACCCAAAGTGTACAAAATAATGGATGTAGCCACCTTAACATCAACCATTGGTGATTTGAACCCGTTGTGAAACCTTGAGTTTGGCATTTTGGCTGTCGCCATCTTGGATTTTTGGAGCCAGAAATGGCCATAATTGGACGAGAGGGTGGAGCTAACCCTAATGCTAGCTGCTATCTTAGTTAGCACGGTGTATTTACAGCTATGATTAACTGTGATAATGCTGATGCTGACAGTGGGCACGCTCAGATGCCAGAGCAACGCCATTGCGATGTGTACGCATTACTGAACGCATACTTTTCAGGGCACGACGGCTGCACCCTGAGATAAACAGAGTTTAATTTTTGGACCACAGCAGCGCGCATCTTATGTCATGTGACAAGGACCAACCAATCACAGCCAGCAGATATCTCTCCCTTCTTCTGTAAATAATCAGTCTGTGATGAATATGGAGACGTTAATCATTTAAGTGCAGGGCTGCCGGAGCTTTACATCTGTCCCACGGACAATAGTTTTGGCCGAATACACACTTACAAAACAGTGCCTGGAAGAAGATGAGCTCTGCACTCAGGCTTTCAGGTAAATAGGCTATGATACGGTGCTGCTTAGCAACCTCAGAGGCAACCTGCCTCTGCACCCTTGAAAGGCATGACAGTAGCGCCCAGCGCCCGACCTTGCATTTTCCAGGCAGTTATACAAATATCTATATATATAGCATGTGTATGGACCCTTGCAGCGCATAAAAACAGAGGTCAACAGTTCCCACGCTAATCTGTGTGCAAGATGTATTAAACTGCAAGTAACCATGGCAACAATACTTTTACTTAATGCTGCTTTACCAGACAATGACTTAGACAGAGAAAAGGTTTATAATTACATTGGCCTCAGACCTGAAGGTGCTGACGTTTATCACCAGCGCTTCATACTCGGTTGCAAACCATCCATCAGTAAGATTCAGAGACACACATATCCTGTCATTGTGTCCTTGGGAAATAACTCCTTATTCTGCATTGTGTGTGAAAGGGAACTGCTTTCACTTTTACTCATGCAGTCTCATCTTTCCGAAGAAAATACTGGCATTGTACGTTTCTACAAACTATGAATACATTTCATTTGCACGTTTCATATGTGTGATATCAACATTTCTATGTCTCTGACGGCAAGTAATGTCATGTTTCAACATATAGGGAGCGACATCTGTGAGCTAGCTCAGGCAGTCAACTCGAGCTGCACTGATTCATACACACACGTCAAACATCACTCTCCTTAGTTCATCTACAAACACACCCTCCCAATTTGGCCGTCTATAAAGCTGCAAAATCTCCCCAGCTCTCTCTTTGTCTTGTCAGTGCCGCTGCTGCCCTGCGTCTGTACTGCTGCTCGCTCTTTCAGCAGCACCTCCACCCCGGCATCCACCTGCAGGCTTCGGCACGAGGGGGGGAATATTTAATCATCACGATGAGGCTGGAGTCTGGACTCCAAACTGTTCTGCTGTAGAAATAAACAATTAAAATGTAACTGAACTGCTATAATGTACGAATGTGATGCATCTCTGGGTTACAGAAACATGCAATGCCAACACTTTATTGTGAGTGGGTTGAGCTTTACTACTTCACCAAGAAATGTGTCATCAAGACTTCTATCTTTATGTTTCAAAGGCCTTTTCTACCTGGCAGATATTCAGAAGAAAAACTGGATTCTTGCACTTTTTTACATGAAAATAATCACATTTTTAAGCAGAATTTAGGCTCTTGGCAGTTTCAAAAATACCATTATCAGTGGTTTATTCTATGATGCTCGTCCTCCTCTGCAGACTGAGAGTTCCAATGATTATTTTATACCGATACATCTCCAAAGTTATTTGGTTTCTCCTCCAGTATCAGTCCATAAGCTATAAATCTCAGCAGCTGATGAGGCCGTCTGGAAACACAAAGATGCTAAAGTCAATATCTCTCAATGGAAACTCACTTTAGCTTCTCTAGGCAGTCTTTATCCTCACACAGACACCACTTAGGCCAAAACTGCACTTCAGCTTTCACATTTCAATGCAGAATAAATCATCCAATCAGCCCCAGGACAGGTTAGTGTCGGTTAAGGACACAGAGAACCGCCTATATTCTTATCGCAATCTGAAACAATATGAAAGTGGTCTGTGTTTTACAGCCTGGTCTCTGAAACTTTGAGAAAAGAATGAAAAAAAAAAATCCTCCAGTTCCTCTCAGTCAGTGAAGTTGCTGGAAAGTTAACTTCAGGGACTAATGATCTGCTTCCTGTAGCTTCTATTGGACTTTCTTAACAATAGCAAATAAATCTTTTCATTCAGGCTCGGAGAATTAACGGAAAAACTATTGGCAGAATAACAATAACGTCAGCGCAGCATTGGACACAAGCTACAATATGTGATTAGGGACAACTCAACATAATCTGTATTGAATGGTCCTGCTTGTTTCCCTGCACCATCATTGTCACATTTCTTCTCTCTTATAGACCCACAAATCCCCCGGTGTTCAGAGCTGCCGTTTTCGTCCCATTAGGTCCACAGACACGAGTCGATGCATTGACTAATCATTCATCATATTCCCTAATGTGTTTTAAAGACTGAAAAAGGGCTCAGACTTTTGCCTTGGCACAATCTCGCAGTGATCACCCTTCCTTATGATTTGCATAATATCTTGTCCTCATTTGTAGATCTTTGAGCTCTCTGTTAATATGTATCTAACTCCATTTAGATCCATGTGCCATTAGTGATTTGGGGTATGATCTGATACAAAGAGATGCCAGGACAGGTATTGCCGACATTAACAAGATCTTTAAACGTACTTGCAGACAGACAAAAGCAGTAATGCATCTTACAGTGGAAGCGGACAGGCAATTGCAACTTGTAGGAATTTTGCGTCGGCATTTTTGTCTGCACCAAGTCAAACCACAGCACATTGATTTGCACTTCAATTAGCAGTTTAAATACTTTGAATTGTGCCTGGCTGTGCTTAAAATATACCATCTCCACAGTCCAGTCACGGTGCAAATGATCGCCTCCAAGTGAGTTGCGGTGAAGGCAGATGGGCTTCGTCATCATTCTAGGAGGAGATGTTTAAATAGCCTCCACTGTGTCATCCCGTCTCTGTTTCTCAAGCAATAATCATGCCAACCAAAACCACAACAACCACCTGAAAATCCCAGATGATCATTAGCTGGCTACCAACAACCGCTGGACAGTGTAACAGTCAACAGTGCTATAGAGGGCACTGCTTTTAAACGTTGCTAGACAAATGTGCCATTAGTCAAAGACATGTCCTCGAGCAGGTGTTGTATGGAGACACCTATGAGAGACGGCTGCCAAGCTGCAGACAACTCCTCAAGAGGGTGTTGTTTTAGCGAGACATTGCGGCATTTCCAATAGTGCATATTTGACCATTTCTTCTGTGAAATTTTAGGGGAAGTTCAGCCTCCCTTGTTGTCTCAGAGCAGTCGCCCCTGGTGTACAGGTGGAGGTGGTGGATCAGCTGTCTCATTCCAAAGTTGTTGTATGCTGCCGCTTGGGCCTTGACTTCTGCGTCCAAGGAAGGAAAGGAAAAAGCCATCCTTTTGACATAGCATGACAGGTGGCCAGGCGCCACATAAGGCGGGTCAACAATGTAAGTTAAGGGGGCAAAAAGTCCAAGTGAGGGTGGTGGATGGGTCCAACAATCATGGACTTTCACCCATGAGGTTGGTGTTTGCTTCCAGTATGAATGTCAGGCTGTTATTTTTGTCTAACCCTAACCACATGCTTTTGTTGCCCTAAACCCAACCATGTGCATGTGTTGGCAAAATGTAACCATATGTGTTTGTTATTGAAGAAATTTGTGTGTCTGATGTAGAATTTAGAGTTTATTTTGAAAGAGACTGTATGCAAACAGTACATTTCCTGTGAGAACAGAAGTGTGTTTTGAAGACAGAATGCATGAAACAGGCAGAAGTTGACACGGACTCCCGGAATATGAACACCTGACACATCCAATCTACCTTGCACGTCACATGTAGACATGGAAAGTCCATGATCAGGTGGTGATTTGTGATGAGACCAGAGTGAGAATGTGTTCGGCGGATATCAGACTTTTTTATTAACCATATATCTTTCTGGAACTTTAACCAAGTATGTAAGTTGCCTTACCCTGTCTCGTGTCCTGTGGAACAACAGATGTGCCGACAATCTGTCTGCTATTTGGTGCTGGCTAGATAGAGTTGAGTTTAACAGAGGTGAAAACAGCCGACTGCTTTACAGTAAATTTACTGTAAAACCAAAACTATGAGCAAAAAAAAGGCTAAAAAGCTCCGTAAAACTGCAGAGTTGGGTGATAATTCTGTGTAGGTTTGTCACTGAGCACTTTCACTTTACACAGACTCATTAGATTAACTGTTAATATAAAAATACAGATTAGTGAAACTTTCTTTATTTGGCTGAGAACCCTCTGAAGCCGCCTTGTGGACCTTTGGGCGTCCCGGGGTCCCTGCCAGTGAACCACCAACCCTTGTGCTGTGGAAAAAGATCGTCTGCACTGCGTCATTTGGTTTTAACTTTCCTCCACACAAAAAACAGAAACACTATCCCCAGCCACAGCAGGGGAGTAGTGCTACACCAGTCAGAGGGAATACTTAAAAGCTCTGCTCAGAAACAAAAGCATTCGGGGGGGTTTGAAGCCCCAGTGCTGCAGTATGGAGCAGAGACTTGATGGCAGCAATGGCGTCTGCTGCTCGCCTTCACACAACTGCAGCGCGTCGACATCAGTGGAACATGGTTGTTTGTGTGTGTTCTCCCTCTCGCCGTCTTTGTTTCCTTCTCTTAGTTTGGCTCAGTGTGATTTACAGACTCGAACAGTCCATTTCAACAACACACCCATTACAACTGGAATCCATCAAAACAATGAAAATCTTTCTCATTTCTCAATCTGACGAGCTTAGACTGTTTTTACTGTACATGTGCATGTGTGATCTGCACTGTTTCCCGTGTTCACTACAAGCAGAAATGAGGATTTAAAAGAGTTCTGTGTGGGAGTTTGAAGCTCCCTGCAGTGTTTGGGTTGTGTGGAGAACAAAGGCGGTGCATGGTTCTCATGTCTCCCATGATCCCCGGCTTCAGATCTCAATATTTTTGGAAATTGGGGCAATGAAGCAGGTCTCTGGTGAAAAGTAGAGATGGTATATAGTCTTAAATTGCCTGAGGGTGAGGGGTGGGGGAGGAGACAGGAGACAGGGAGGAGGTTGGTGTTTTACTCAAAGTATAATAAGTGAGGACTTTTTCAAGTGATGTGATGATATTTGAGCAAATTGTGAATTGTCAATATTAACATGATGAAACACAATTGCATGTCGTATATTTGCTTTGGTAATCTGTGGCTCAGCGATGTCCTATAGTCCTGCCCTGAATATGTCTGTGCTATTACCAACCATGTGTCCGGTCAAACATTCACTGAATAAGATACAGAACTTCCAACTGCTTCATTCGTTCTCCCCTGTGTCAAAGGTTCAAACCCCCAAACAAATGAAGCTCTGGTGAAGGTTCAGTCAGGGAAAAAAATCTTTTAATTAAGGCTGTAATTGTTTCCTTGCATGCTCTCTATGAGTCATCAACCGTTCTGCAGCTGATTCACAACCAACCAGTAACACAGAGACACACCTTCTCCTTTAGGGGCTGTACACATGCTGCATTTTTTGCACCCTCAAATTCATTGTTTTCAATGAAGACGTGCAGCAGGCACCCTGAAACGCCAGATTGGCACCCATGCACTTTTCAGACCACGACAGCTGCACCCTGAGATAAACAGTTTAACTTTTGTAACGTGCATCATATGTGACGAAGACCAACCAATCACAGCCGACAGACATCTTCCCCTTCTTCAGTAAATGAGCTACCCAGAGCTTTGCATCTGTCCCACAGACGACAGGCCAACACACAAACGACGCTTGGAAGATAAGTAAGTAAGCAAGTAAATAGTCTATGATACGGTGCTTGTTACGGTTGCTTAGCAACCTCAGATGCAACCTACCACCGCGTTCTTGGCACTGTCACAAAACACAAGACAAGAGTAGCACCCAGCACCCGATCTTGCATTTTCAAGGCACTTAACATGCAGCATGTGTACGGCCCCTCAGCCGAACATCTCACCGCTTCTGGTTTTAACTCCACCTCCCCGTCACCACCAAGTCTTCTTGGATTCATCAACCTCGTGCGCCTCATCAGTGATTAGCCTCAGACTCCAGGGGGGTATTTATCTTGCTGCGTCTCAGATATTCCTCAATCACAAAATATCTCCCTCTGGTGTCCAAGCGCCAAACACTGCTGTTGAATCTTAATCAGCACAAATCATCTATGTCTTTTGTATATTGCCCTTGTGAAGCACTTTGTGACCTACGTCTGTGAAAAGCTCTACATAAATTAATCTTACTTACTTTTACTTAAAAATCTGACTCTTTTTTCTTTATAAAATTGACCAACAGCAGCTTTGATGTAGTTTACTTTCCCCAAACTGAGGTCACTGACACAGACAGTCCTTTTCAGTTTGATAAAACATTTCTTTAGATTTTTTCTGGAGCGTTCAGCAGCATCTCACCACCCTCCATAGTCGACAAACCCACTGATCAGTATTCACTGCAGAATTGTGTAACTCATATGTTCAGCCCTGTCTGCAGAGAGTTAATAAGGCATACAGGTTTATAAAAATGGATGTGGTTGAAAGTTTGCACGCTCCCTGCTCCGTGCAGACACGGCCCAAACAGCCCTGATGAAGTATTGATTTTTGGCCTGGTCTGGGTAATGAAGATAACTTTAAGTATTGACAGAACACCGAAACGATCCTTTGGAAACTGCTCGGCTGCCTCTGAGCGTGTCTCCTGCAAAACTGTAATGGTCCCCAGTAAATATAAATGTAAATGTAAGCAAGCCAAATTGCCCACAGTGAGATTAGGAAACAGTGAGCAGAAACAAATCAATTTGGACCACAGAGCGCTTAAAAACACAAATATCACAAATAACAAGTGTGAGTCATTTATTTTGGAAAAATAATTTCAAAATGTTACCCATGTATATTTCTCACTGCTGTGTCAAATTAATCTGGTGTCTTAATCACTGTGATGGTCCTGTTTCATCTTTAACACCATGCGAAAGTCATCACAAGATTATTTCTTCAGTAACTCAATCAGCTGATTTAACTGGCAAATGTTCTTTGTGATTGCATTGCTAAAGTCGACTTCATGTCTTGTTGGCAGACCTGTTGTTATAACTTGGGAGTTTTCAGGGTCAGTTCCAAGATGATGATTCGCATTGCAATCTGTAGTCACACCAAACGTGTGGAAAATACATTTCACCTTTTTTCGGCTAAGCTATATACCAGCTACCAGCTCAGCTGCCGGACGAAAACTTTTTGGTGACCTTTTGCTTCCTTTCCATCCATGTCTGTGGCACCAATTTAGGTGTTTTTTGCAGCATATTTTGGCATTTCCCAGCTGCGCCTGAGCTATGAAACTTGGGTGTTCTTCACTGACACATGACGACACGTCATGTGTTTCCCAGCGACATTTACACCACAGAACCTGGTTGTTTTTCACCAACTCGTCCCTGCTTTTCCACTGGCTTTTGTGCCACCAAATGTGGGTATTTACACTAAAACATGATCTTTTCCAAACTATAACCAAGTGGTTTTTGTGCCTAAACATAACCACATGTTAGCCAAAGTGTTTGACTTGATTTAGCTTAGCACATTTCTGATTAGCAGAATTCGTTGGGTTTGATTGCATTATTTGTTATGTTGGGTTTTATTGACACTGAAGTTTAGGCAGCGTTGGCTTTACAACATTGCCATTTTGGTGCCATTTTGGCACCAGTTTGTTGACACTTCTGCAAATCTTTTTGATATGAGGGAGTTATTGTAACCATCAGAAATTCCCCTTTCATTCTACATCTTTTTGTCCTATTCAGCTGCACATCTTGTACAATGTGATCCGAAAATGATCTTGTTGTGCCAATGCATCACACCTCCTAAAGTTATTTGACAGTCACAGAGTAGGTGGTGCTGTGATGGGGATTTTTCAGGTGAAGTTTAGTGACATCAGGTGGAAAGGTGTCACTCTTGGTGGCTGTCACTGCTCATACAGGTAAACGTGTGTCATGTCAATCAATGAAACATTGATCTAAGAGCTGTTATGTCCATAAGTCGACTTACAACAATCTGTTAGGCTGTGATCATCTCGTCCGGATTTGTCGGCATTTTTGTGACAGTTTGTCTGTCGATGTTTTTCTGGCTGTGCCACGGGACGACAGCACTCCCTTTCTTTATCGTGCCCACAGTGCTTTGATTGGTTCAGCTGTTTGTTCAACCAGGGAAACAGTCGTTCATAAGCTAACACTCAATTGTTGCCCAATTTCCATAGCATACCATAGTATTGATTACTGAACAGGCCCAGGGTCCTAAAATGTCACGTACCCACCAGGGGAAAAAAAGACACAAAGGGACTCACAACAACTACCAGAGGGGCCAAAGAACCACAAATGATTACAAAGCAATGCAAAGCAACAGCAAAGAGATTCAAAATGACTCCAAAGACGTGAAAGGACTACAAAGTAATTTAAAATGACCACAAAACAGCAACACAAAAAGGTTTTCAACTATAAAGTCTGTGTGTTGCTCACATGTAGGAGAGGGGGTTGAGCCCTTCACACGTCAGTGCCCAGGGGCCCATTGTCTAATATGCGCCCATGCTTTTCCTACCTTCTGATTCTGCTGCAGTGATGCGTGAGATAAAATGAAACTGCAGAATTAAGCATTTCCTCTGTTTGTGATTTGAGTACACGAGCAGCACCATAGATCCATTTTCAATTGCTATCAAGTGTTTTTCTAATGAGCACGGACTGAGGCCTCTGGCTATGAATATAGACGTGGTAATTTTGTATTTGGCTCTCGTCTAATTACAAAACCAAAGAAGAAGCGATATCCTCCATGACACAGAATCACTGTCTGATCAAAAAATAATTTAAATCCCCTCTTAAACAAGACACAAGCTGCTCCTGCAGTGGCTTTTATCGTACAACCGAAAGCACTTGTGTTGGGAAGTTATGTGAATCTGAAGCAGGATGTTAAGTTATTTATTTTTTTTAGGTTTTTCCCACCCTTTTTTTTTTACATGCTCCACTTTCTGAAGGTCCTCTGCTGTTTAGTGGTTCAGGGCTGCTAAGTATTTTGGAAGATAACTTGAAAGATGAGGACACAAGATAAGATGTTTAAGGAAAATCGTTCTTGTATCTAAAGCCTCGGGATATAAGGACAGATAGGGGAGCACGCCACAATAACACCACTGTATACCCTTTGAGATACTGTACACACTGGCAGTGTCGTACAAGCGCCATCAAACACATCTTTACACAGTAGCGAGCAACTCTTTATGTGCACCCATTCAACGCGCTTTCACAAGGCTTAGTGTTCGGCACGCTACAGGACGCGATGCGAGGACAACAAACAGCTTGTATATTTCAGCTTCATCCGGAGCATCACAGGAGATTATAGAGAGCAACATACATCGGAGAAGTCTCCATATTGCTGCGTTTGAGTCTAATCTGGTGTGAAAGGAAGAGACAGAGGGGGCTTCTGATGTGTTTGCCTATTTGTCTATTTATACATGAGTGCAGGCATCCATGTATTTTTGTATGGAAGGATGTCAGAGCCTATGCAACATCCAGTGCATGGATGTATTTGTATGTAAAGACTTTAAGAAGCTACAGATAACAAAACATTTGTTTCAACATTCATATGAATGAACCATCTCAGATCAGATCTAGTTCTCTTCATGCTACCCAACAGGAGACTGACTCTGCGGCTTCAGTGTTTAATAGTAGTAATAATCTTTATTTATATGGCACCTTTAATACAAGAAATGGAGCATAAAGTGCTTTACAAGTGCTTTGACGTTTGGTCATGGATTTTCCACGTCCACATACGACGTCCAAGTTACCCTGGGTGTGTTGGTTGTTGACGTTCTGGGAAGCCGTGTCAACTTCAGCCTGTTATTCATTGTCTTCTTTCAAAATACACTTCTGTTTTCACAGGAAATGTAATCCTTGCATACAATCTCTTTCAAAATAAAAGCATGACATCAGTACAACAATGCAGATTGCCTTTTCTTTTTCCTTCAGCAACAACCCACGTGTTAGGTTTAGGAAAAAGGAACAGGTTTTGGCTTTAGAATCTGTGTTGAATGTTGTTGAACCCATCCACCGACCCTCCTGCCCACCCCAGTTGGACTTTTGCTGCCTTAACCTTTTCAAAGCTAAGCCTATTTTATAGGCCTCTGCTCGAAAATTGCGTATCCATAATGAAATGAATATATCTCTGCAACCACAAGGTCTATTTGAATACTTTCACTTGTGAGATTTGTTAAGATGTGTAAATATCAGTATATGTGTTATATGTGAGGAGTAAGTGAAGATGGCACACAGCACAAATGAAATATTTTGAGGTTCGCTTGAAAAAAAAAAGGCATTTTCAGGATGAGTAACCCTTTGGAATGATGCAGCTGCAGCTCTAAACCTCTATCACATCATAGCACAATATGTGAACATTAACTCAAACAAAGGTTGATTCTGATAAAGTGAAGCACAACAATATTAGAGAGGTTTTAGAACAGAAAATTCAGACGAGCTCTCCAAAATTGCAGTAAATCCCTACTGATGTTTAGGGAATACACATACAACTGTCCGTTTAGTATTTTTCCTCCATTTCCCACTCCAAACTGAAGAATACACACCTACTACATTTGAAACTGAGTTTCTATTCTGAGATTTGGAGGCCTGTATCTCTCTGAGGGCTTGGCTGATTCGAGTGATTGACACCTCGTTTGATCGTTAAAGCCAATAGAATGACGCTATACCCACCAAAACGAGACTGACAGCACTGTAAGCCAATCAGAGTCAGCAGAACGTGTTGTGGGGAGATGTCGGCTGCTGTGAGTGGTCATTGTTATGCTTCCCCCAGGTTTTCCACCCGGATTCATTTAAATGACGGACAACAAGTAAACAAGGTAAACGGGAATGAACTGTGATTTAATGGCAGAATGCGCTTTTCACGGCAAAAACAACAAGGTAAGAGAAATATTACAAATATATTTTGGCGAAAAGATTTCTGTTGTTTTTCTTTGGCCTGTTGCTCTCTGATGGTTTGGGGTAGAGTGCTCTAGTGCGTATGTGTGGAAACAGCCAAGTCTCAGCTTTCATTTGAGATGGACGCGTGTGTTTTGAATAACGTGTGGTCGAGTTAGAGCCTGTTTCACACTGTGCTTGCAAAGTCACTCTCAAAGTGCCCCATTTGGGGGACCTTTGGGCTCCCCCTCACGCAGCAGGGTGTTGTTAAACTATAACCGGCCGCGTGTCATACTGACATTAAAGGACGCCTTTTTCCGTTGGTTTCTGACGCGGCAAGTCACTGCCCAAACGCTCGATGACGTCGGTGTGAGACCGGGTTTGCCGCATGATCTCCAAGACTGATGTGAAACGTCCTCCCTTTAATGTTTGTTTTGAACCAGTTTCAGACACAGTCAGAAAAAACAACCAGCTTTTAAAGATGATTGATTAAGATGTCACGATCAGTTGTATCAAATGCTGTGCTTGGATCTAGGAGGACGAGAACTAAGACTTCATTTTCATCAGAATTTAGTCTGAAATCAAAGTAAAAGTTCAAATTGGAGCTAAAATGTCACTCTACTTGAAAGAAGCTCCAACGTGTGTGAACATCTACTGATGGGTCTAATGAGAGGGTGTCGTGTATGTACGTGTGAATGCCTGTACGTGGACATGCTGTGTTTATGTGTGTGTGTGAGACTTAAAGTTCATACAGTGTATCTGTGTCGTCTGGCAGTGTGTAATTAAAGTGCACATTTAGCTGCGGTGCTTCCTATGTCCGCCTTAAAGGTGTCAGCTGCAGAGAGCAGTCCTCTTTATGTGTGATGGATGCTGTAATTACCACAGACGGGAGAGCTGGCGACTAAAGTTGGCTGGAAATAAAGTGCAGTTTGGCCTCCTCATGTGACCCTTTTATCAGGATCCACATCTCTGTCTGCCAACACTTGCAAGCCATTTACAAAGTTTTTGTTTTTTCAGATCAGCAGGTTTTGTTTGTGACTCAAATCCCAAGGAGCTCGAGATAACTTTGCAACTCCATCACCGTGAGTCCCGGGACAAATCGCCCTCTGGGCGCAGCTTTGCAGATGCTGCAGACGTATGGCCTGCCTCAGAATCTGTCACTTTAATTTAACTACATCAAAGGATAAATCTGAGCTGTGTGAATAATGCATCGCACCGTGGGAGGCAGGATACGACTCCTGACAGCTGTGTTTTGGGGAACCTGCAGAGAGAGAGAGAAACCTGGGGACAGAGAGACTGACAGAGCGAGCGAGTTGGGAATTCCTCGCCTTAATTGCATTGTGTTTGAAATCCCCAAGTTCCTCAATTTGTGAGCTCTCTCTGAAATTATAAATGAAAAACTTTTTTTGTGCTTACGTGGCTGAAATTGGATCGTTTTCTGCTGACAGAAGACGTTTCTCCTGCAGGTAAGTGGAGGATTGTTGTTGTCACATCTCAACTAATGGTGACAAACTGTTCCAAGGATCTGGATTGTGGGTGGGTAATGCCACACATAAACACACATGCTGCACAACAGCAGTAGATGTGACTGGGTTTTTTTGCCTTGCGTTGACCTGGTGTGAGGGAAAAGATGGATGAGAGGAGGCACATATGTGGAATTAATACATTTTGTCATCCTACACTCACAACAATGAACAGAGGTGCACTGGTGTTGAGTACCCTGTAGCTACATACAGCTTTACACTTAGCAGTAGAATTAATAAATGAGACTGAAGGGTTGACTGACCCTACTGGATCAAAACAGCCCAATAGCCAGAGGAAAATGTTGGCATTGTCTGTTTCTGCAAACCACGAATACGTTACATTATTACGTTTCATGCATATCATGAATATTTTTTAGGGACATTGGCTTTTTTTTCAGTATCTTTTTAGGTACCAACAATTCCTGCTTTTTAGGGACATGTTGTTGTTTTCCACAGTTTTTCAGCTCCTAAACTTGGGTGTTTTTAGCGACTTGTCACTCTTTTTCCAGCAGCTCTTTAGGCACCAAACGTTTGTGCTTTTTAGGGATGTGTTGCTGTTTTTCCAGCCGCTTCTCAGCCCCTAAAGCTGGGTATTTTTAGCAATTTGTAACTATTTTTCCAGCGGCTTTTTTGGCATCAAATGAGGGTATTTTTCAGCAATCCTGGATTTTTTTTTCAGTGGTTTCATAGGCACCAAATGTGGGTGTTTTTAGGGACCTATAGCTTTTTTTCCAGCAACTTTTTAGGCACCAAATGTGTTTTTTTAGGGACCTGTCACTATTTTTAAGCAGCTTTTAGCCTCCAAAAGTGGGTGTTGTTCAGCAACATATGGCTTTGTCTTCCAGGGGCTTCTTAGCCCTCAAATGTGGGTGTTTCTGGGTGAACAGTCACTGGTTTTCCAGCAGGGATAGTGTCACGAAAAGTGGTTATTTTGTAGCAGGGCATTACTGCATTTCCTGCCAGGATTGTGATACAAAAACCATGTATTTTAAGCAAATACCTGAACTTTTTCTAACTAGTTTTTGTGCCTAAACCTAACCACACGTTGTGTCCACAACATAATAACTTGCAAATGTAACATATCCATGGTTTGCAGAAACATACAGTGTTGACATTTATAGGCGATTTGGTTGATTCAAAAGACCAGATACAGATACAGATACAGAAAGCTTTATTTATCCCAGAAGAGCAATTCAGTCTCTACAGTCCACCATCTAGACATACAACCATTCACACAACAATAATACATGTCAGGAGTAGCATGATAGCATGGGGCCAAGTACAATTAATGTAAGGCCTATAAGGATACCCCCAATGACCATAAATTTCATACTTAGTGTAAAGTGACTCTAAATATTATATTATTATTACTACTGTATGGGATTTTTTTTCAGCAGATACTGAAGCGTAAAGAAAGCAGAGGCTCCTGGAAAGCCAAAAAGTTTGTTAAGCGTGTATTTACTGTGACTTTGTTCCTGACAGAAAATAATAATAAACAGTGTTTGGGTTGAACTCTCCCTGTTGACCATCTCTGTGTCCGGACACCTGCAGAAGCATTGCAGTTTGTTTTTCCAGTATAAGCAGAGCAAATGTAAATCTCTCTCTGTATACAGCTCAGGGTTTGAATTAGGGGGTTGTATTGAGAATATATGATGAGTTGGTCCAAGGCTTTAAACTCTTAATCTGACCAGATATACTGCAGGACCCATGTTGGTTGTGTAGGATAAAGAAAAATGTAAGAGCTCTTTCAATTTCACAGTCTACTTGAAAAAAAAAAAATAAAAAAAAATAACACATTTTAAATATTTTAATAAATGCTTACTTTATTTTTGACAGTTGTCAAAATATCTGACAATATTGTCTGTAACACTTTCTGACCACTCAGACCACTCAGAGTTTTTCAGCGCGCTCGTCTCTCTGTGTCTGAGGTTGATTCCTGGCTTACTGAGCGGCTCTACTGGAAGTACGTGACTAATGTGCAGCTTAATCAAGGTAATCGTTTGAAAGGTCATCTAATGAGTAGGAGTGAAGATCATATGTTAGCCTTTATCCCTCACAGTGGGATGTCATGGTGAGCAGGGAACACCTACCGCCTCCTGTCAAAACATTAGCTCATGTTAATTACCTCAAGAGATCTCCTTGTTTCACCGGTTCAGCCGTGGGCCACGAGAAGAAGTGGAGATCAGATACAGACGACTTTTAAATATCCTGTAGGATGCATACTGTGTATATGATGTTATTTAAAGCTTGAACTTATTGGAGAGTCTTATTTAGATTGTATGACTAGTCAAACACCTAAGCTCAGAATAGATAATACAACTATTAACACATGTTGTCACCCTGCCTTCTAGAAGACATGTTTAAATACTGAGAATTTGAAATGCATTGAGTGAGAAATGCAATTCCATGATGTTGTTTACACCACAATCAGGAGGTGTTTTTAAAGTGTTAAAGGAGCAGTGTGTAGGATTTAATAGCGTCTAGCAGGGAGGTTGCAGATCACAACCAACTGAAACTTCCACCTGCCAAACACGTCGAAAAACTATGGTGGCCAACACAAAACAGCACATTAACCTATCTAGAGCAAGTTTCCCAGTGTTCCCAATCACATACTTTTTCTTTTAACTTTTAGGTGGCACTCTCGCTGTCCTTAAAAAGTACGTACTGTTGCATGCAGTGTGCACACAATTGAGACATACTACTTTCTCATAACATTACGCCCTGAACTTTGACCTTCTTGCTTTTTTATCCATTACCTTGGAGATTAAAGGAAAACACCACTTGCCAAGGTCACTGGTGGTCAATGTGTGTAGCTTAACTTCAAAGATATACAGTAACTGAAAAGATATAGATTCTAACATATTATATTTGCAACAGTGAAACTACATCTGCAGTTTTATGTCATTGTTATTTTCACAGTTATGTCCTGCTGTTGTTGTTTGTAATATTAAGGATTATTTTTTTCATCAATCAATATTCCTATTATTATTAATCGACTGGTCATCAGTTACTTTAATGCGCTGTCATCCATTATTGTGACTTCTGACAGCTGTCAATCAGCTGTCAAGCTGTCGTCTGCTTGCAGTGGTGCACTGGAACGGCAGTCAAACCCGTAATTTACCACCCGTGAGCTCGTACCAGATCGATGTACTCCCAGTTACCCTCTCTGACGTCACATTACCTTACTCCTCTAAACAACAGCCCCATGGATGTGGTGTTGTTGCAGGTGATACAGGGTGAGAAATAGACCAAAAATAACCCTAATGTCAACGCATTATTGGCAGCTGCTCTAACAGCTAGCTTCCAGTGCAAGAATAAATCAATACAAAATATGTTTCCAAACACACAGATAACGTAAAATAAAAAGTATAATAGCATCTGTGACCTTATGCGCTGTTTCTCCTCCTCCGTTCCGCTCAAATGAGCAAGGAACCGGCACCTTTGGCGATAGAAGTGATTGTGAACAAACATAAACCCTGCGCGGTCCGCCATGTTGCTCTGACAGTTTGCCGTGACTTGAAATGGTGATTTACAGAAATTTGCCTGGAACACAGCATTACATGCTGCAAAATTGGACTGGATGTAGTAGAACATTGGGACATGCTAAATCTTTTTCTGACATACTATATAGTATGGTAATATGGGGATTGGAACACAGTCTGTCACACCTGTCTCCCTTCAGTCTCGTTAGTCCTTACCTGTTCCCACAGTCTTCCCTTCACACCTGTGGTGTGAGCCCCATTTCGCCTCGTGTCTCGTTCTTGTGATTAGTCCTCTGTGTATATATATGTGTGTCCCTTTCTTCCTTGTCAGTTTGCCTGTGTTCGTCCCTGTGTTCATGGAGGTGTTTCTTCCTGGTTGCTTGTGTTTCATTTTGATTTCTTCAAACCTCAGACTTCCCTGGTTTGTTACAGTTTGGTTCTCCTTTCTGTTGGATTTTGTTTTATTACCTGCCTGTTTTGATGATTTTTTTTTATCAGCATTAACGCTCACTTTTTGTTTAACCTTCAACCTGCCTCCTGCTCTGCATTTGGGTCCTTCCTGAACTGATCCCTGACAGTTAGCTATCATACAAAACACTGTCTGAGAATACGATGATCAAGGATGTAGATGAAGTGGTGTGTGGTGTTGTAATGTTACTAAATACTTCTACTACTTGCTTCCTCCTTTCCTTGTTGAGATGCCTTACATTGTTCCTGCCTTAACATCTTCGGTTTCAGTGGGAGCTCACAAAAAGCCCAATACATTTACTTTAAATACTTATGACTGTGCTGTCCCTCACTGTAACATATGTATAGTGAGCTGAAAACTCCACCAGTCACATTATTGGCACTAGCAGCAGCAGTAACAGGAGTACTATGAAACTCTTCCTGATTTCTGACTCCTGAGTGAACCGTTGTTGCAGCAGATTGCGTTTTTATGTTCCCATGAATCATGATCTCAGTTGGCTGGAGTCACTTTCATCAGCCACAGCTCACTCCTTACAACTACAACACACTGCCAGTATTTAAAGCCAAGGCTTCTCTAAATGAGATATTCTCCATTGAAACAAGACACAAACACTGTGTCTGTATCTATAGGACGACCACTGGACTGGAAAAGTCAAAGATCACCTTCAGGCCGAAGCATGAGTAGATTAGATTAGCCACCAGAATAATTAGTTAGCCGGGTCAGGCTGTGTTAATGTTTCACATAAGTCATTTGGAATTGCATTTCTATTAATTAATTTTCACTTACTATTTTCCCAAGATATATATACTGGATGATTTACTCCTGCCAGCTCAGACATCTGCTCCTCCAGTGACTCATGTCCACTTTTAGTAGTTTTATTACTTCTAAATATTTTGCCAAATTAACTTATTTCCAAAGTTCTCCTCCCTCCCCTCTTGTCTCACTTCGTGTCCTCTTCTCCCATTTTTTCCAGCCCGTTGTCATCCCCAGGTCATCAAAGTCGAACACTTTGTCACACCCCTCGGTGTGTGATATCGACGCCAACGGCAGCCTTTGGTGTCTTTATGAGACACACCTCCATTGTAAACCCATCATTTTAGGCATCAAACGAAAAGCCCATTGACTTTGAGACGAGGGAACTGGGAGTGCCAAAGTGCTAACTTAATTCCCAGTATTAGGACTCATTCCTGCGGCACACTAGTCTTGTTGCCGAACCCAACCTCTTCACAACAATAACCATGTGACAATGTGCTTAAGCTGTGTGTCACGTTGAGACACTAAAGGTTCCCTGTGCATCGCTATGACACACAGAGGGCCATGACAATTCATTAATTTATGACAAGCTGGGAATAAAAACAAGTCGTTTTTCCTCTGCTTCCTCTTCTCTCCTTCACCCTCTTTTTAATCTCCTCCTGCCTCCTCTCTTTTACTTGTCTTCTTCCTCTCCTCCACTCTTTTTGTCTCCTTGTTTTCTCTCTTTTCTTGGCAGTTTTATCTCCTCACCTTGTTTCTTCTCCTCCTTTTCACTCCGTCCCCTCCTCTCTAACACTATTTTTCCTCTCCTCCTCGCTGCAGACTCGGAGGACTCCTGTGGATATTGAAAGGTCAGTGAATGTGGGACCATTAAATGCAGACACACGCATCAGTCCCAAAACACCATAACATTATGGCAAGGACACACATACACACAGATACACAAACTCATCGCCAGCCCAGCAGTTCAGTATGTGACACTAACTCTAAACCAGCATGTGAAGGCTGACATGTTTTTGAAAGAAGAAAGTCACCACAGGTGTCCTGTAACACACGACAGGCCCACGCCTTCACATATAATGTGACCCATAGGCTGTGACATTTAATTCACACTTTTTACAGTTTGTGGCGCAATGCAGGGAGAAGCTGAGAGTAAGTGCTGCGCCTTTGGAGGAAAATGCACATTATTTGGCTGAGATGGTGTCACCTTAACTCACATACAGATAACAAGTATCCCACTGTGAGAGTCAAGATGGTTTCTATATTTAAAAAATATACAAATGGCCCGTTATAATGTACATTTCCATATTATTATAGCTACATTACAGACAAATGTAGCCAAGTTATACGTTCGTTACAAATAGGCAACGTAGCCTTATCACAATTTTGAATCGTTCTCCTTAGATAACATTGAATAAAAATGTTATATGTGGTACTTACATTTATATTCCTCCTTCTCCGCGGTATTCCCGGCTTGATCACTCTTGTCCGCCATTATGACAATGGACTGGTCTCGGTCAAGGGCGCATTGCATTGTGGGAAACAGTAGGCGAGGTAGACTGGTCTGATGCATACTGTGGAATTTATCCAAATCAGTACGACATCCGGGTATTTTTTGCATTCTGCAGATTTTGCTTTTGTTTGCATACTGCATACTACATACTACATTTTGGCAAAATCAGTACGTACTTCTAGTATAGGATGCGGTTTCGGATACAGCGAGAGACAACGAAACAGAAACAGAAACATGTTTACAGCCTTGTTCCAACAAAAATGTTTTGATCTCTAGAGTTTGTGACAACTGTATGAGGGTGCAATTTCATATATTTCATCCGATTGTCATTAAACAAGACTTAAAGTTACGCATATATAAGGGCGGAGCTGATTGAGTGACAGGCTGTCTCCAGGGCGTCACTACAGTCTACTACAATTTTTACACAGGGATCACGCTCTATGGCCACAACAATTTGCGGACGTTTTCGGCCACTGTTCTTTTCCTTTGAGTTAACTGCTAACTGCCACAAGCTACTTTTTGAATGTCTCGTGGTGGGTTGCTCACATAACACACTGCCCATGATCCCATCCTGAAGTTTTTGTCGCTCTCTTGTCTTTATGGTCATCATGTAGGTTTCCTTTTTTTTAGGGATCCGGAAAGCAGCCTCAGACATCACTCTGAATCAGAGTTGTGTTTCAGTGTTAATGGATTCACTTTAAAAGACTTCCATGAAAGAGAAGGATCGTGCCCTTTGAGCTGCTGGAAGGCCTTTAATGTGAAATATCTAAGCAGGAAGTGAGCTCAAAGAGCGACACCATCTAAATTAAGAATTTTCAAGGCCTTGGAGACTTCAATCAATATTTACAAAGATGAGCTGCTCTCTCTGAAAGCCAGAAACCAGAGAAGGAAGTCTCAAACCTGTGATGTCATATAGGGTGTAAATTCTGGAGCTCAAAGACAAGAATGGGAGCCTGATTTCATGGACCCACAGGATGTTTGGTTTCTTTTTTAACACTCAGATCAGCTTTATTGGTGGTGTTCTCAGTTGTGAAACAGAAAGTGTCCCCAGACTCAGATGATTCCCCCGGGTGCTGTCAGTCTCATCTGGAACATCTTTCCCAATCCATTGATTGACTTTTTTTTATTGTGTCCTCCAAGGAGTATTTCAAGTCTAATTTCCTGGATATGTATATATTGCAGTGTTGGGATCATCCTTACATGGCAGAACAGGTAGTGATGTGTGTGAGGTGGCACTGACTTGCAGGATTTTCTTTCATCAGGGATTACAAAATGTTATCAGCTTCTTCACATACCCTTGGAAAGAGAAGTGGGACATTGTGGTCGAATTTAGATCCAGATTTAAGGTCATATAACTTTGCTAAAAACATTTATCAAATATTAGTTGCTATTTGATAACTGATTACTTATTTGATAGAAATAACATTATGCTCTGAGTCAGCCTGCGTGGTTAAATAAGGGTTCAGTTTGTGCAGTGTGTGAGGTGTGAACGTCTGTTGTCTCATCTTCCCATTAAACATGCCTCTGCACAGAGTCTACTCTCCCTGCTGCACTCTGACGTAAAATCTGATCCTCCTGAGAGTCAAACATCTGTGCTCCAGTCTGCCATGAAGTCCCATCACATCCTGGACCTCAGACTCATTTTGCGATGCTCTATTGAGTTAAAATCACTTTTGTTTTCAAGTGAGCAGGCACATGCCTCAGTAAGATCTAACTATGTAGGTAAAAAGTATATTATTTTTGTTTGAATTTTTAATATGTGGTTATAACGATTCTGACACTGTTCAGTTTACCTGCATCAGTGTCTTTTACAGCAGCAGCAGCAGCAGTCACCTGTTTTCAGTGTATGAGCTCTTATAAATCCACTGTATGTTACCTGCCCACATCTCTCATTTTCCAACCCAAATGAGATGAAACCACACCAGACATTAAGGCCCAGTGATTGGCTGCCAGCCTACTACTGCAACAAGTACTCACTGTGGCACAGCACGAGTTTATCAGTGGCTTTCAACACCTCAGCAAAATACAATGAGGAATTCTACCCCCTCTCACCCCTCTCCTCAGAGGCAGGATGTTGGACTTGATCTTGATGCCGCTCTACCTCCGTGATATATCTTGCTGACATGTGCATGCCTCCCCTGTGTTCATTTGTTTTTACTAAGAGAGGGTTTAAGTTACTACAGCCGTTAAAGGGAAAAAGTAGTGTAGTGTTAAACTGCACCGTGTGCTGATTACCTGTCCTGCCCTGTGCCTGCTGAGTCGTGACATGACGCGTCATTACCAACTGTTCCTGGTTTTCTGGTGCTGCAATTGGGTCTCAACACAACCTGTGGCGCTGGCTCACAATAGGCTGGCGGCTGATCATTAGGCCTTGATGTCTGGCAGCCTGCTTTCGTCATGTGAAAGTGGATGAGCCCCATTTATTTTTAACAGAGTTAATCACTAGGCATATACACAGAGAAAGTCTTCCTGGACTTCCTCATGCTTCTGCTTTTTTGGGTGTACAGAGCATGCTCAGTGTAGTCCTTCTCCAGCTCAACTCTCCAAATGTTACTGGACCAAATAGTTTTTTGTTTTTTTCATTTCAGTCATTTTGTGGGGTTTGTGATGCTCAAAAAATGTATTTTCACAAATTGTGTATGGGGGGAAAAAAGCTTTTTCAGGCCAGTGTTCATCATGTGATGATCCTGGAAGATGAAACACTGACTGTGCCATTGTGCCAAAAACACCTCACAGCCCAGTGCTGTTCCTGTTGGCTCGGTCCAGCACAGAACAGCTGACAGACACAGTCAGTGACTCTGGTGAACATAATGGAGCATTTAGAGCCAGATTTTTCTCAGAGAGTGATAATACATCAGTGTTGTGTTTACAGCTTGATCTGCTGCCCCACGTGGCCAAAAATAAATAAATCAAATTAATTGATGATGGTGGAAAATGCAAAATTTAAATCAGTGTGATAGAGACTTTGTGACAGTTTCATACACACTTTTCTCTGGCTGGAGAAAATATTTTTCACAGTCGCAGCAGCCCAACAGCCTTGAGGCATTGTACCTCAGTGGACGCTGTGGCTTCAAACAAACTGCAGCCACACAGCGTGTTCGTCTACTTCACTTTTGGAGCAACACACTGTTGCAAGGTCCTGTTGGAGAAACGGTCTTTGAAGGAAGCCTTGTCACAAAGCCACAACAGCCCGCAGGCCCCCATGCCTCAGTGGATGCCACATTTTGCTGTAGTCTGTTGCTCCCTGTGTGTGACGGACACCGTGCCGTTGTCAGTAGCGAATAGTGATGATAGGAAGACCCAAGTTTTTGGCAGCTGCTGACAGGGATCCGCTCTCAAGGCAAACACCCAGTCTTGTTTAATTCAAAGCCCTTCCACAGAAAGTTGGCTCAAAGTCACAGGGCTCTAACAAGCTTTAAAACTTCTCCTGAAAGCTTTCATGTCAGCGCTAATCATCTCAGCCACGTATACTTGCCGCCCACTAATGAGACTTTAGCCTCCACGACGCCTTCCTGGCCTTTCCCTTTGCTCGTCAGGTGACGCTTCAGACTGTTAGAAGCAGAAGATGCGGCACGGACAAAGTGCTTTTAAAAGCCTCATTTGCTGTTGTCATGACTGATGCGATCGTCCACCCCCCTCCTCAGTCACACACACACACACACACACACACACACACACAGACAAGCATACCTGACCAACAGTGCACTATCGGGTTACATTAGCCAACAGTGGACTTCAGTTTCTGGGCATTTTAAAAATACAAAAATAGAATAGAACATTAACTTTTAAGCTCTTTTACCATAATATTACTGCAAATGTGCTTTTTAAAATTTTTTAAAGAAATTGCCAAGAGGGGACTTGGAACCTTGAACGATGTCTACCTATCAAAGAGGGGACCTCCATATGCTTCACTGTAACTGTCTGTACTCAGTCTTTCACAGTGTTTGTTTACTGCAAAGACTTTGTTTGTTTCTTTCAAAAACAGATTTAACTTTAATGATATCAATATTTACACATTTCTCTGTGATACACATATTAAAACAATCATGAAGACATTTTTTAATTTCAATTTCTAAACGTTTCTTGGGGGAATTCATATTCTTCTGTGTTGCTGGTCATTTTTATGACCTGTGTGTGATGCTGATGTATGCATTACAGAGATGGTTGGTTTATATCTTATTTGTATATCCTTTTAATAATGTAAGTGGAGAAAAAACATTTGTCAATCTAAGACAGGTTTTGAAGCATGCATCTACTGCACTTTACTGTGGCTGTTCAGGCATCTTCAACGCATTCATTTTAGACTCATTCATGAGGTTGGATGAAATTCTATTTTTATTTTATTTTTATTAGAATGTAATGTAATTTTGTGCTCACTCTACACACATAGGATTATACTTTATGAAACAACACAAGTTCCCTCTTGGATAGCATAGAGTGATAATCACACTCCAGCATGGATGAATTAAAGAAATTAGTCAAATTAGCCATACTTATAAGAAAGATATAAAAATCTCTACATTAAATGATATGTTTTATTTTTGTAACAACTCATGAAGGCCCAACTTTGGTGAATTTATTTACCAGCTACTCAATGTCAATAATATTTTCAATACACTTGTACACCACTTTACATTATTTTCAATAATTACTAACTATTCAGTGATAGAAAACTAAAAACTAAAAAAGAATGTAATGCAATTTTGTGCTCACTCTACACACATAGGATTATACTTTATGAAACAACACAAGTCCACTGTTCGCTGGCACAGAATGACACAAGTCCACTCTTGGATAGCATAGAGCGATAATCACACTCCAGCATGGATGAATTAAAGAAATTAGTCAAATTAGCAATACTTATAAGAAAGATATAAAAATCTCTACATTATAGCCTCTTGAACCATGATATGTTTTATTTTTGTAACAAATCATGAAGGCCCAACTTTGGTGAATTTATTTACCAGCTACTCAATGTCAATAATATTTTCAATACACTTGTACACCACTTTACATTATTTTCAATAATTACTAACTATTCAGTGATAGAAAACTAAAAACTAAAAAAGAATGTAATGTAATTTTGTGCTCACTCTACACACATAGGATTATACTTTATGAAACAACACAAGTCCACTGTTCGCTGGCACAGAATGACACAAGTCCCCTCTTGGATAGCATAGAGCGATAATCACACTCCAGCATGGATGAATTAAAGAAATTAGTCAAATTAGCAATACTTATAAGAAAGATATAAAAATCTCTACATTGTATGATGTGTTTTATTTTTGTAACAAATCATGAAGTCCCAACTTTGGTGAATTTGTTTACCAACTACCCAATGTCAATAATTTTTTCAATACACTTGTACACCACTTTACATTACTTTCAATAATTACAAACTATTCAGTGGTAGAAAACTAAAAACTAAAAAAGAATGTAATGTAATTTTGTGCTCACTCTACACACATAGGATTATACTTTATGAAACAACACAAGTCCACTGTTTGCTGGCAAAGAATGACACAAGTTCCCTCTTGGATAGCATAGAGCGATAATCACACTCCAGCACGGATGAATTAAAGAACACTCTATTGACTTTGACTTACAGCAGTTATTTCTGATATCTTAGCGTATCTACTACCAAGGACAAGGAAATATTGTTGCTGTCTGTCATCATAAGAAATTCAAACTCAATTTTCTAAATTCAGGCACTGTGTAATTTAACTTGTCTTGTGTTATGGTAATGAGCATTGAAAGGCTCAGTGTCTGTCATGATGGAGTTAACCATTGTGTGTATGTGTGTGTGTGTGTATGTATGTAGATTATATATATATATATATATATATATATATACATTTATATATATATATATATATATATATATATATATATATATATGTATAATCTTTGACGACACAGGTCCGCTGCTGATTACTATCGAGCGATATTCACACTCCCTCATGGATGTAGATCTGAAATATAACGGAGATAATTTTAAGAACGTGCTCCAAATTATCAGATATTTAAGTATATGTGTTTAATACCTAGCTGTCTACAGGTTTGATAGGCTACATTATGCTGTCAGAGAAAATGATATGTGTTGCCATGGGAATATGGAAAATGTTTGGTCTTGTTTGCTACAAGCAAAATTTGCTAAAGTTTTTTCGTAATTAATCAATTAATTGATCATCAATGTTACCAGTGATCAATTGAGGAAAGTGCTTAAAATTGTCAACCCTAGCCAATACCCTGCTACAGTGCATCTATGCATGTAGATTCTTTATTATATATTTACATTTATGATTACACATTACTCGTCCAGTAACATTCACACACTGCTTTTTAGGAAGTTACACGTTTAATTTCAGTTGATGATGTGAACATAAAACTGCCTCTGATGAGTGAATGGACTGAGGGGTGCCAGTCTGTGATACTGAATATCTGACAGTCAGTATCAGACCTGGATTGTCTGCGGTGTGGGGGATGGTCTCCTGTTGTGAACGATGGTCGTTAGGGTCTTAGGGATAATATTCACACTCTTACATGATGACTTGAGAATTGAGAATAAATAATATTTTAGATAACAAACCTGAAGCCCAAGGTGAAAAGACCCTAACGACCATCGTTCACAACAGGAGACCATCCCCCACACCACAGACAATCCAGGTCTGATACTGACTGTCAGAGTTTCAGTGTCACAGAATGGCACCCCTCCAGTCCACTCACTCATCAGAGGCAGTTTTATATTCACATCATCAACTGAAATTAAATATGTGTAACTTGAATGATCGGCAAAATGAAAACATAGTAATAATATATATTGACGTATCATAAAAATCACTAAATGCATTTATGGGAGCATGTAAGCTTTAAAAACTAGCTTGAGTACTGATTTTGCAAACTTCTACCTTTATGGGTATTTTACAACTACAAGGAGTTTTCATTCGCTTATGAAACTGTCTCAAAGTGTTTCTACAGAATCCTGGCTGACAAAGAAAACTCAGGAAAGACTAGTTTGTGGATATGTGCCATTAAACATACCATGTTGTCTCTGGAGGGCAAACAGTGGCAGCTGTCTCTAAAATTTAGTATAATTCAGGGATTAATGTTAGATAGCTAACATTAAGTAATTAGTACTCTGCTTTAACACTGAAGAATTTCTTGCCCTTTGTCTCCCAAACAGCAGCACAATTGATCCATCCAGGAAAATACATATGACTGTCCATACTTTTATACGCTTTCATCCTGGCAGCAGTGTAAGGTGAGGGATTTTTTTTGTCCCAACGTCCATGCCTTTTTTAAAATTCCATTTAGCTCTCCACAAACACATATGTGGGTACAGAAAAACAGCTCTGGTCTTCATTTGATGCTCAACAATGGGTATACTTCAAGGCGCTTTGGCCTTAAAACATATTTGGACTTCTGTTTTTGCTGTGCGCACGACGGAACAATTGCTACATCAGTGATATTGGACACTTTTCTATGACGTAAAAATTTATACCAGGGTTATAGTGGATGGTATGATATGCCACAGCCCTTCTTCAAATATCTGTGGCTTGAAACATAAGGAAATTGTACTGGCTTGAGCTGCGTGCCTACGGAGACTACAGTTTGAGCCGCCATGTTGGCCCATTGTTTTGCCCTCCAGGTCACCATGCATGTCACGTGACTGAAAACTATGACAAACAAAAAACACTATACATCCTGGCAGTTCCTGTAGCCTTTCCCTCACTATGCCAATGTTCCTCTCTGATTATCTATTGTCATATTTATGCAGCTTGTTCTTATATTTTGTTAAAGATATTTTTTGGGGCTTTTTAGCCTTTAATGTATAGGACAGACAAGTGTGAAGTAGGGATATTTTCTCATCTCAGTGGTGAGGACCAAATATATAATGATGAATTTAATATGGATATGCATTAGAAACCTTCTGTGTATAAAATTTTTTTGGACAGACACTTTAGATTTGGCCTGAAGCTTCCATGTAATAACTGTGATTGGTTTTTGTTTGTTTGATTGTTTTAGTTGTTTCTTTTCTGCTCCATACATTAGTTGTACCATTTCAAAGCCAACCCAGTCTTAAAAGTTTGGAGACTTCAATTTCCACAGCACCTAGAAAATATCTTAAACTAAGACACATTATTCACCTGATCACCTATGCCTCTGTCACTCTGAATCAGAAACATCATCTTGTCGATGAGAGGCTAGCAAACCTGAAGGTGAAAAGACCCTAACGACCATCGTTCACAACAGGAGACCATCCCCCACACCGCAGACAATCCAGGTCTGATACTGACTGTCAGAGTTTCAGTGTCACAGAATGGCACCCCTCCAGTCCATTCCCTCATCAGAGGCAGTTTTATATTCACATCATCAACTGAAATTAAAATATGTGTAACTTGAATGATCGGCAAAATTAAAACATAGTAATAATATATATTGACGTATCATAAAAATCACTAAATGCATTTATGGGAGCATGTAAGCTTTTAAAACTAGCTTGAGTACTGATTTTGCAAACTTCTACCTTTATGGGTATTTTACAACTACAAGGAGTTTTCATTTGCTTATGAAACTGTCTCAAAGTGTTTCTACAGAATCCTGGCTGACAAAGAAAACTCAGGAAAGTCTAGTTTGTGGATATGTGCCATTAAACATACCATGTTGTCTCTGGAGGGCAAACAGTGGCAGCTGTCTCTAAAATTTAGTATAATTCATGGATTAATGTTAGATAGCTAACATTAAGTAATTAGTACTCTGCTTTAACACTGAAGAATTTCTTGCCCTTTGTCTCCCAAACAGCAGCACAATTGATCCATCCAGGAAAATACATATGACTGTCCATACTTTTATACGCTTTCATCCTGGCAGCAGTGTAAGGTGAGGGATTTTTTTTGTCCCAACGTCCATGCCTTTTTTAAAATTCCATTTAGCTCTCCACAAACACATATGTGGGTACAGAAAAACAGCTCTGGTCTTCATTTGATGCTCAACAATGGGTATACTTCAAGGCGCTTTGGCCTTAAAACATGTTTGGACTTCTGTTTTTGCTGTGCGCACGACGGAACAATTGCTACATCAGTGATATTGGACACTTTTCTATGACGTAAAAATTTATACCAGGGTTATAGTGGATGGTATGATATGCCACAGCCCTTCTTCAAATATCTGTGGCTTGAAACATAAGGAAATTGTACTGGCTTGAGCTGCGTGCCTATGGAGACTACAGTTTGAGCCGCCATGTTGGCCCATTGTTTTGCCCTCCAGGTCACCATGCATGTCACGTGACTGAAAACTATGACAAACAAAAAACACTATACATCCTGGCAGTTCCTGTAGCCTTTCCCTCACTATGCCAATGTTCCTCTCTGATTATCTATTGTCATATTTATGCAGCTTGTTCTTATATTCTGTTAAAGATATTTTTTGGGGCTTTTTAGCCTTTAATGTATAGGACAGACAAGTGTGAAGTAGGGATATTTTCTCATCTCAGTGGTGAGGACCAAATATATAATGATGAATTTAATATGGATATGCATTAGAAACCTTCTGTGTATAAAAATTTTTTGGACAGACACTTTAGATTTGGCCTGAAGCTTCCATGTAATAACTGTGATTGGTTTTTGTTTGTTTGATTGTTTTAGTTTTTTCTTTTCTGCTCCATACATTAGTTGTACCATTTCAAAGCCAACCCAGTCTTAAAAGTTTGGAGACTTCAATTTCCACAGCACCTAGAAAATATCTTAAACTAAGACACATTATTCACCTGATCACCTATGCCTCTGTCACTCTGAATCAGAAACATCATCTTGTCGATGAGAGGCTAGCAAACCTGAAGGTGAAAAGACCCTAACGACCATCGTTCACAACAGGAGACCATCCCCCACACCGCAGACAATCCAGGTCTGATACTGACTGTCAGAGTTTCAGTGTCACAGAATGGCACCCCTCCAGTCCATTCCCTCATCAGAGGCAGTTTTATATTCGAATCATCAACTGAAATTAAAATATGTGTAACTTGAATGATCTGCAAAATTAAAACATAGTAATAATATATATTGACGTATCATAAAAATCACTAAATGCATTTATGGGAGCATGTAAGCTTTAAAAACTAGCTTGAGTACTGATTTTGCAAACTTCTACCTTTATGGGTATTTTACAACTACAAGGAGTTTTCATTTGCTTATGAAACTGTCTCAAAGTGTTTCTACAGAATCCTGGCTGACAAAGAAAACTCAGGAAAGACTAGTTTGTGGATATGTGCCATTAAACAAACCATGTTGTCTCTGGAGGGCAAACAGTGGCAGCTGTCTCTGAAATTTAGTATAATTCATGGATTAATGTTAGATAGCTAACATTAAGTAATTAGTACTCTGCTTTAACACTGAAGAATTTCTTGCCCTTTGTCTCCCAAACAGCAGCACAATTGATCCATCCAGGAAAATACATATGACTGTCCATACTTTTGTACGCTTTCATCCTGGCAGCAGTGTAAGGTGAGGGATTTTTTTTGTCCCAACGTCCATGCCTTTTTTAAAATTCCATTTAGCTCTCCACAAACACATATGTGGGTACAGAAAAACAGCTCTGGTCTTCATTTGATGCTCAACAATGGGTATACTTCAAGGCGCTTTGGCCTTAAAACATGTTTGGACTTCTGTTTTTGCTGTGCGCACGACGGAACAATTGCTACATCAGTGATATTGGACACTTTTCTATGACGTAAAAATTTATACCAGGGTTATAGTGGATGGTATGATATGCCACAGCCCTTCTTCAAATATCTGTGGCTTGAAACATAAGGAAATTGTACTGGCTTGAGCTGCGTGCCTATGGAGACTACAGTTTGAGCCGCCATGTTGGCCCATCGTTTTGCCCTCCAGGTCACCATGCATGTCACGTGACTGAAAACTATGACAAACAAAAAACACTATACATCCTGGCAGTTCCTGTAGCCTTTCCCTCACTATGCCAATGTTCCTCTCTGATTATCTATTGTCATATTTATGCAGCTTGTTCTTATATTTTGTTAAAGATATTTTTTGGGGCTTTTTAGCCTTTAATGTATAGGACAGACAAGTGTGAAGTAGGGATATTTTCTCATCTCAGTGGTGAGGACCAAATATATAATGATGAATTTAATATGGATATGCATTAGAAACCTTCTGTGTATAAAATTTTTTTGGACAGACACTTTAGATTTGGCCTGAAGCTTCCATGTAATAACTGTGATTGGTTTTTGTTTGTTTGATTGTTTTAGTTGTTTCTTTTCTGCTCCATACATGAGTTGTACCATTTCAAAGCCAACCCAGTCTTAAAAGTTTGGAGACTTCAATTTCCACAGGACCTAGAAAATATCTTAAACTAAGACACATTATTCACCTGATCACCTATGCCTCTGTCACTCTGAATCAGAAACATCATCTTGTCTATGAGAGGCTAGCAAACCTGAAGGTGAAAAGACCCTAACGACCATCGTTCACAACAGGAGACCATCCCCCACACCGCAGACAATCCAGGTCTGATACTGACTGTCAGATATTCAGATATTCAGTATCACAGACTGGCACCCCTCAGTCCACTCACTCATCAGAGGCAGTTTTATGTTCACATCATCAACTGAAATTAAACATGTGTAACTTCCTAAAAAGCAGTGTGTGAATGTTACTGGACGAGTAATGTGTAATCATAAATGTAAATATATAATAAAGAATCTACATGCATAGATGCACTGTAGCAGGGTATTGACTAGGGTTGACAATTTTAAGCACTTTCCTCAATTGATCACTGGTAACATTGATGATCAATTAATTGATTAATTACGAAAAAAACTTTAGCAAATTTTGCTTGTAGCAAACAAGACCAAACATTTTCCATATTCCCATGGCAACACATATCATTTTCTCTGACAGCATAATGTAGCCTATCAAACCTGTAGACAGCTAGGTATTAAACACATATACTTAAATATCTGATAATTTGGAGCATGTTCTTAGGGAGTGTGAATATCGCTCGATAGTAATCAACAGCGGCGTATATAAATATATATATATACATACACACACACACACATACACACAATGGTTAACTCCATCATGACAGACACTGAACCTTTCAATGCTCATTACCATAACAGAAGACAAGTTAAATTACACAGTGCCTGAATTTAGAAAACTGAGTTTCTTATGATGACAGACAGCAACAATATTTCCTTGTCCTTGGTAGTAGATACGCTAAGATATCAGAAATAACTGCTGTAAGTCAAAGTCAATAGAGTGTAAAGATTCACTCATGCATCAGACTTTAATGTGTAAGATGTGAGTGCATCACATTGTACTGACGTGCTGCAATAATATTTTTCCATCCTTAGTATTAGATACATTGTAAGATAAAAACTTTTAAGCAGTAATTTTTGTAAGTCAGTGTCATTTCGAGCTTAAGAGTTGACTTTTATCAAAATGAGAGACCTAAGTTTTCCAGGTTGATACTTGGTGTAGTGTCTGGTCTACTTGAATTTGCATAGTCATGCAGGCTTGGGTGACATTTCCTGCAAATCTTAAATCTTGAATCATTCATTTTAACTTCAGTATTGTTCACAGGAGCCAGACACTTTATTCACACCCATGAAGGAGTGTGTATGTCGCTGCATCATATTCAAGCGGGGACCAGCAAAAAGGGGACTTGAGTCAATATATAAAATCTATCTTTTTTGTTATAGAGTCAAACTTCAAAACAAGACTCCATACATGAAGTCTTCTTTAAAGGTCTGCATCCTGTTGTTTGATTCTGAGAGAGGATTAAGGTTAACTCCATCGAGACACTGAATATTTCAGCACCCTATGAGGTCTTTTTTATGATGGATCTAAGAGAGGCATTAGCAGTTAGTGTAAATATCACATTTTTGACTACAATATGGTATCTGTGATTCATATCCAAATAGATTGTTTTTTCTCTTCAAGATAGATTCATGCAATGTGAAATTTCTACATAATGTGTATTTTCCAGAAATTTTAATTTATACACAATTCATACAAATACAAAACAAAGTGTATTCCTATAAATACAGCTTTTTTAAAGTCTTCCTTCCTTCAGATTTTTAAGTACTCATTCTGTTATCCTATAGGTTTGGGTTAAGCACAAAGTCACTTTCAAAAAGTTACTTAATTGACATCCAGTGCTTGTGAAAAGTAGGAAGAGGAAGGTTTTCCTTTTTGACTAACAAGTTTTTTAGGTCCACTCTGATGTCCACTTAAAGTCTGATAAAAGTTATACTAGTTGTTTTCTTTATTCTGTTTATTATTCTGCTGCTCTCTGGATGGCCCTTAGTCTAAATCTTGAAATTAGCTAGTAAAGGATATTCACCAAAGTTGGGCCTTCACGATTTGTTACAAAAATAAAACACATCATATAATGTAGAGGTTTTTATATCTTTCTCATAAGTATTGCTAATTTGACTAATTTCTTTAATTCATCCATGCTGGAGTGTGATTATCGCTCTATGCTATCCAAGAGTGGACTTGTGTCATTCTTTGCCAGCAAACAGTGGACTTGTGTTGTTTCATAATGTATGATCCTATGTGTGTAGAGTGAGCACAAAATTACATTTCATTCTTTTTTAGTTTTTAGTTTTCTACCACTGAATAGTTTGTAATTATTGAAAGTAATGTAAAGTGGTGTACAAGTGTATTGAAAATATTATTGACATTGAGTAGTTGGTAAACAAATTCAAAGTTGGGCCTTCATGATTTGTCACAAAAACAAAACATATCATGGTTCAAGAGGCTATAATGTAGAAATTTTTATATTTTTCTCATAAGCATTGCTAATTTGACTAATTTCTTTAATTCATCCGTGCTGGAGTGTGATTATCGCTCTATGCTATCCAAGAGGGAACTTGTGTCATTCTGTGCCAGCAAACAGTGGACTTGTGTTGTTTCATAAAGTATAATCCTATGTGTGTAGAGTGAGCACAAAATTACATTATATTCTTTTTAAGTTTTTAGTTTTCTACCACTGAATAGTTAGTAATTATTGAAAGTAATGTAAAGTGGTGTACAAGTGTATTGAAAATATTATTGACATTGAGTGCCTGTGAAAATACGGTCAGGTGAGTATTTTTGGACTTAACTTCACAGGTTTAGTCAAAGTGTGATATCAAATTAGTTTTTAGTTATTCATTAAAAGTGAAAGGAAATGATTACATAATTGTTTTTGTTTTTTTTGTTCTGTTTAGTTTTTTCTATTTTTCATCCTTATTAGATTCATAAATACTGTGCTGCCTTTTGGGTAGCCCTTTATTTTTGTAGTGTTGAGCATAAAAATTCCATCAAAGCTTAGCCTTCATATTTTGTTACAAAAACATAATGTAAAAAAATCATGTGTCAGGGGACTAGTTGCTTCACCAAGTTGGCAGTTTAATAGAACATTTACATACCAATAGACTTTCTGTGGCTGCAAGCCATTCACACTATGGGGAGTGTTAAAAAGCGATGTGTGTGACTGAGGCATTAAAATCCTGGCTCCAGCCAGCAGAGGCACTGCTGAGTATGCACTTAAACACTCACACACCTTCAGGTCCCCACTTGGCAAAAGTTAAAAAAAAATTACCAGAGGAGTTTAGACATGATTTTATCACGATTTAAAGCATAACCAATAGGGGACTTAAAAAATGTCCCCTGTTGGCCGTCAAGTCCACTGTTAGTGACTGTGTAACGACGCTCAAGTCCACTGTTATATATGTTGGTGAGTACACACACACACACACACACACACACACACACACACACACACACACACAAGCTGAACTGCATATTCTCTTCCCATGTGTATGTCATTGTGTTTCTGTGTCAGAGACAGAATAAAAGGCAAAAATAGACAGAGGATGGGAGGAAAGACAGTGTGTGTGTGTGTGTGTGTGTGTGTGTGTGTGTGTGTGTGTGTGTGTGTGTGTGTGTGTGTGTGTGCTGTTATATTTCTATGTGACAATTGATTCGAGCCTGTAGCTCTGTGCCTGTGAGGCTGTATTTACAGAAGGGCAGTGAGGTGGTGTACATACGTAATCAAATACCATAAACATAATAGAAACAATATCTTAGATTTATATGGATAAATAGATTTAGAAGTAGATTTTTGTCATATGATCTGAGATTATGTGCAGGTCAACAGGGGCATACAAATTCACAGATGTATGCTGGTGCTAGACCATGTAGGGCTTTAAAAGTAATGAGTAAAACTTTAGACTTACTCCTGAAGTTAGCAGGAAGCAAATGCAGGGTCACTAAACTGGGGATTATGTGGTCTCTTTTATTTGATCCAGTTAACAGTCTCACTGCGGCGTTTTGTACAATCTGAAGGTATGAGAATGCTTTATTGTTTAGGCAGGTAAAGAGTGAATTACAATCGTTAATTCTAAAAAAAAAAAAAACATAAAAGCATGTATAACTTTCTCAAATTTAGTGAATGACAGAAATGATCTGATTTTTGAAACCATTTGAAGTTGATAAAAACAGTTAAATTAGAATCAAAAATAACTCCTTGATTTCTAGTAGTGAACTTAACAGAAGGCAATATGTTCGGACATGTATCACTGAATACTGAAGTGGCCCAAATGATAATATTTCAGATTTTTCTTTACTGAGTTGGAGGAAGTGATTTGACATCCAGCACTTGATGTCCCTTGCACATTTTTTTAAAAAGTCATTCTGCTGGGGGATCCTGGTTTTATAGACACATAGGGTTGACTGTCATTGGCATAACAATGGAAAGAGATGATATGATTGAGAATTAATCTGCCTAGAATAGGCATGTAAATACAGAACAGAAGAGGACCTAGGACAGAGCCTTGAGGTACTCCTTTTCTTTTCTTTCTTTGGGTAAATTAGTCACTAGCAATCTTAATCTTTAATCTTTAATCTTCAGTAGCTCAGTCCAAATATAGAGCGTGGACTGGTGGCTGGAGTGGTGCCAGTTCACCTCCTGAACACTGCCGAGGTGCCCTTGAGCGAGGCACCGAACCCCCTAACCGCTCGGAGCGCCTGACCAAGGCAGCCCCCTCACTCTGACATCTCTCTATGCATGTATAGGTCCTGTTTGTGCATGTGTGTGTGTGTGTGTCTTTCAGACCTGTCTGTTAATGACAAAAAGAGTGAAAAAAATTGAATTTCCCCTCAGGGGGATTAATAAAGTATATTTTAAAAAAAATTAAATTAAATTAAATTAATCAAAATTAAATGCACATTCTACCAAAACTATAAAAACTCTGAATAAACATATAAAACAAATATTTAATGAAATCATTTCTTATTCTTATTATGGTAATGTTGTCTAATGTCATGTCTTTATTTGATCATGTGACAAGACGATATGATCGGGCAGCTAGTTTAGGCACAAAATCTGTCTGACTGACAAGCTGAGCACGTCTGCAAGCCCACCAAGCGGCCGTGCCTTTTCAACATAAAAGCAGCAGTAAGAAAGGACAAGGCAGACGGGAAGAGTAGCTAAACTCCCCAAATTAGATCGCTTGGATTTTGTACAAACAGTCGCCAGTAGTGTATGTGTACCTTGTAGCTAGTAACTAGTGTGCATTAAGGCCCATCACAATAGCATGCACTGCGGCCTGCATGCTGCTGTCTACTGTTTACTAACTCTGTTTTCCAGCATGTTTGTGACCTTGAATGTGACACAACAGTAAAAAACAAACAAATAGAGAAGCATACTCGTCAACTGCAAAGCCATGTGCACTGCACTGGTCTGCTGGCAATATCCCAGGGTTTTAAAAACCTGCATATTCCCCTTTTGTTGGGAAATGGGTTTTAGTTTTACCTAGATGTGCCTACTAACTGGCAACCAACTGTATTTGTGTCTGCATTTTAATTCCGTCTTCCACAAATTACACTCTCATACAACTCATTTGCATTTGACAGCTCATTATTTGTGGAAGGGTAATGCTGCCAGATTTCATATTTCATAAAGGAGTAATACTGAAAAAGTCAACACAGATGAACATCAAAATAATGTGTTTTGTTTGCCCGGCCTTCCCCCCATTTTATTCCCATGACTTGTGCTTTAAAACCATCACACATTTTCACTGGAACAAATTGTTTCCAGTGAGCACAATCTGTAGAGCATTGTATTTTCTCTCATAACGTATTAGCTAATGCAAATTAGTTTTATATGGATGGATGTCATTTGTAAGTGACAGAGCTATACATATGCATGGCTCGCCTGCATGTATGTGTTTCTGTAATGGGTCGGTGTTGGTGTGTGTGTACGTATGTTGACATTAATGACAGTATGGGGACCACAGTTGGTTCCTTCATTGTGGGGACTCACCATATATCTGGTGACAAATGATGCTCCCCACAAGGTTAATTATTTATTGTAGGGCTAAGACTTCTTGGCAGCATGGTGGAACACTGGGGTGGTGGAGCCAAGCTTTCTCTAAATACTCCAGCTCCAGACCTTTCTGTGAGTGACAGGACACGTCTCATTTAAGAAACCGACACAAATGAAAACACTTTAAATATTCCTGTCGCCATCATGGTGACATTTCAGCTCCTTACCACATATTTCTAAATGTCCCCTGCTCTTATTAGCTGGCTTACACGTTGATATTGTGTTGATGTGTTTACAGGCCCTTTTGTCTTTTTAGTTCCCATGTAAAAGCAACTAAAACTCCAAAAGCTTCACTTCACTGCTGCAACAAGAGCAATGCCATATAATATCTTCTCTAATACCATTGACTTTATGCTATCTTAATGGGTTCACACACAGGGTCTTAATGCAAAACTAAATTAATTACTGATCAGCCCAAAGTGGATATTGGGCTCCACCTCAGAGGTTTTATTTCTTCATTATAGTCCAGTGTTATTTCATTGCACTGGCTAATAAAGTATGCTGAGACAGCAGATGTGGTTTCTTTTCTTCGGTGCCTGGTGAAATCTGAAGTCAAAAGGAAGCAATTCAATCTACTGAATCTCAAATCAGCTTTTTTGGCAGGAATGTGGTTGATTATTTGTATGTGTAATTCATTCATTCACACACCAGTCACTTGCCAATCCATTTCATGCATGCATCATTAAGACATGTTACCACCCGCTGCTTATTTGGAGGTTGCTGGATACAGCTCAAACTTGTTGGAAAAATGTTTTGAATTTGTAGTTGGTGGTTCTCCCAGTAACTCCAGTTCAGTCTGAGTTGTGTAGCAGCCAGCAGTGTTTAGACACTGACACTTGTACTTGTGTACTGGCTTCAGCATTTAGTCAAAGTGGTTTCTTCTTAGTTTACAGTGAGAGGAAATACATATTTATGCAGACTTGTTCAGTAGTAAGTTTACAGATCTGATACATTCAGGTCTAGGTGACGTATGACATGGGGAACATATTAAAGTATTGTATTTATAAAAATGTTAATGCAAGAATTTTGAAAAGTGAGGTTTGGTTTAATATGGGGTTGAGCACAGGGAAACAATTTGGGAAGAATTTTCTAAAATTGCACTAATACCATCAACTCCACAAACGTTCTTATCCATTTTCCTCTTCTCCTTCGGACAGTAAATAAGATCCTCGCGGCAAGTGTTGCAATTAAAGGAATACTTCACCCCTGTGTTACACTGAATTCATAAAGACAACACTGTTTTTCTTGCACACGTCTGGTGAATGAAGAATCCAAGTACAGAGAACATTTTTGAATGGTGAATGTCAAAAAAGGGGTGCATGTTAAAACTGCAGCAAAACTGTATTAAAGCACCTCTTTTTGAACTCTCATACAATCCATGCAGTATAATCCAAGTCTCATTTATGCAGTTGTATATGCTCAGTGCTTCCCAAACTGACAGCCTGTTCTGACAGGGACTCAGTGTGAGTTATATACATATTTACACATGCATACATATATACAGATGGCTGTGGCAGCAGAGGTGAACAAATAAGTAGTGAAACAATCAAGTTGTCTTTTGTGTTATTTAATAAAGTGAAAGCACAGAATAATTAGAGTTATAACAGAGTCTTATTTCAGCTGAAAGGTCAGAGCTCTGACACCTGGAGTGTCCTCCATAGGTCTGACAAAGAATCACAGATGCAGTCTCATCATATAATTAAAACTTAGAAGAGCACAGCAAAGGGAAGGTCTCCAGTTCACTGATGACTGTTATGAGAACAGCTACAAAGCAAGTTTCTCACACACAAATGAAAACTCTCCAAAGACGCAGTTCACTTCAGATACAATGAAGCCTTATACACAGAAAGAAGCAGAATATTACGTGTCTATACAATGGTGATTAGGGGTTTGAAGTATTAACCCATTACTTATTGCCATGTAGCAATCTTGTCCCAACCTGACTGAACAAATATTGTTGCCAGTGTTGCATTTTTTCTGCATTTAATTCACTCTCTGAACTTTCATATCGAAATGCTTCATATGAGGCACACATAAGCAAACATAAAGGAGGAAAAGAAACCCTGACAATGCTTTGATTCAGCACCAGACAGAGGCTGTGTCTGCTTCTGCTGCCCGTGTTGGACAGAATGCCATCTTGGATTGGCTGCGAGCTTTGATGAAACAGGTCACAGCAGTAACAGCTGACTGCATCACTCTCCTCTCTCCAAGACATCTAATTAGAAATGAGATGTGCGACCGCTCACCAAGATGAATGATGTGTTTCTGCTTAAGCCTGAAAGCCAATTTCGCCAATGGAAGTGCCTATAACATGAGCAGAGAACATAAAGGAGGTTTGTTGTCGGCCATAGTGTGCGTGCAGTGCATTCTGATGGCGTGACTGCAAACACACTCTGTCTATAGTAGTCGCGCTAAATAATTCACAGCCTTTACCACAGTGTTGACATTTCCACTAATGGCGGCGGAGAGTGATCCCGCCCAGATGAAATGACTCCGGCTGCCGACTGACTGACTGTCATTACAAACACATACAGACGCACACACACATTCTCACTATAAATAGGCCAATCGCAGGTCCTGCGTGTTCTCCAGACCCCAGCTCGCTATGAGGGAGAAATTAGGGGCCGTTAGTAAAATCACAGGCTGTTGTAACAATAACAGGAATGAGCCATTTGTGACATGCTGTGTCATCCATTTCATGTCATCTCGCATCATTAGTTAAATATACAGCAGACAGTCGCTGAGTCATTGTGTGAACAGGAAAGTACTCAGTGTCTGTTAGATGGTGAATGTCATGAGGAATACACGTCAAGTCTGGAATCGCCTTGCAGTAGAGATCTGATTGGATAGTGGTTTCCCAAGATATGTTGAGTTTAAAGCCAGAGTTTTCATTGTCACAAAGGCGGCTCCCTTTTAACCTGGCTAGATCGTCATGGCAACATATGCTGCAGACCTAAAGGTCCAGTGTGTAGGATGTATGGGGATATAATGGCAGAAACAGATCACCTGAAAATGAGAAGTGTTTTCGTTACCTCAGAATGAGCCGTTTATATCTACATAGGAAGCGGATCCTAGTTTATGGAGATCGCCATGTTGCCATGTTGCACCGCCATGTTTCTACCACCAAGTTGATCTGGAATTCATAAAAGGAACTTGTATACTGGCAGGCATACGCATGGTTTTATAAATCAGAATATTTTTTGGTGAACATACATGTCCTCATTTGTGCATATGCAAACATTTAGTGTGGATTCTCTGCAGAGATTTATAAATGAGGCCCCAGGCCTGTTTGTTTTGGAGCAAGAGACCTCTGCGGATAATTCAGCTCCCGCTAAAAACCTCCTGAATGTCGGGGTCTTTTGTAATTTAAGAAAAAAGGCGACCACACATTAGTGTGTTGGACACATCACCAGCAGTGACATGCCAAACTGCATCAGGAATAGAGTTTAAATTGGGGCAAAAAAATCCAGCCCGACCCCACCCGAGCCTGTGCATGTTCTGTCCGAGCCCGGCCCGTTCCTTTAACGGTAACTATGAGCCCAAGCCCAGTTTAAACCCGACATTTTTTTAAGGATATGAATGTGGACATTGAAGGCTGACTCTTTACTTTCTTTCTATGCCAAGCCTTCGTTGTGTGTCGAGGTCCCCATCTTTGGGGATTGGCGTCCGCCTCTTTCAGGCTTCATTTTGTGCAAGCAAGAGACCTCTACAGATAATTTGGCTGACAGTAAAAAACTCCTGAATGTCTGGATTAGAAAAAGGTGGATTTTAAATCCAATTCTGGATTTTACAGGGAGCCAGTGCAGAGAAGCTAAAACAGGGGAAATATGATCTTGTTTCTTAGTTCCTGTTAGTACACGTGCTGCTGCATTCTGAATTAGCTGGAGAGTTTTTAAGGACTTACTACAGCTATCTGCTAATAGGGAGTTACAGTAATCCAGCCTTGAGGTAACAAAAGCATGGACCAATTTTTCTGTATCTTTTCGGGTCAGGATAGGCCTAATTTTCACAATATTACGCAGATGAAAAAATGCAGTCCGTGAGGTTTGTTTAAATGAGAACTGAAAGACAGATCTTGGTCAAATGTTACTCTGAGGTTTCTTACGGTAGTGCTAGAGGCCAGAGCAATGCCATCGAGAGAAACTATGTCATCAGATAAAGAGTCTCTGAGTTGTTTGGGGCCAAGAACAATAACTTCAGTTTTGTCTGAATTTAACATCAGGAAGTTTGTGCTCATCCAGATTTTTATGTCTTTAAGACAATTATGAAGTTTAGTTAATTGATCACTTTCTTCTGGTTTCACAGATAAATACAACTGTGTATCATCCGCATAACAATGGAAATTTATAGAGTGATTTCTAATGATGTTACCTAAAGGAAGCATATATAGAGTAAATAGGATTGGTCCGAGCACAGAACCTTGCGGAACTCCAAAACAAACTTACGTAAGGATGATTCATTATGAACGTGAACAAACTGAAAATGATCAGATAAATACGATTTAAACCAGCTTAGTGCAGAACCTTTTAGGCCAATTAAGTGTTCCAGTCTCTGTAGCAGAATTTGATGGTCAATAGTGTCAAATGCTGCACTAAGATCTAATAAAACAAGTACAGAGACGAGTCCTTTGTCTGAAGCAATCAGAAGGTCATTTGTAATTTTAACTAGAGCTGTCTCAGTGCTATGATGTACTCTAAATCCTGACTCAAATTTCTCAAATAAATTATTATCATGAAGGAATTCTAGCCAGGGGAAGTTGTAACTGATTGCAGTCTGCGACCTGGTCCAGAGCACCTTATGTTCAGACTTTCTGATTAAAATTGACGAAAAGGCTCCTTTTACTCACCACATCTGGGAGTATCATCACTCTATAGTCCATAGCAAATGCAGGAGCAATACAGATTCGATACAGATTCTTCACTGAGGGAATGCATTATACGATGGCCACCTGATGAGTATGAGACGCTGAGGGGGCCGGACAAAGTGTCGGTATTTGATGACTTGGGAATGAGAGCATCATGAATATCACACACAGCTCCTTTAAGGGTCCTGAACTGGCTGGGAAAATCTGAACGTGGAGATTGAATAATAAACACTTCCCAATTATTTTCAGTGTGCTTTTAATCAATCCACAGACCTTTTCCTTTTCTTTTATTTTTCATCCGTTGCTACCACCACCCCTCTGTGGAGGACTGTATTTACTTTGTTTGTATTCTTTTTTCAAATTAATTGCCAATGAGGGAAAAAAAAATACAAATAATAATAATTACAGTAATGAGGGTAATACTTTTACTTAAAAAAGAAAAAAGGCAAAGAAAGAGGAAGGGTCGAAAAGCTGGCCAGATTGACAACACATAAATAAACAAACGGGCCACAGAAATGTACCCATGAGTATACAGGGACAAATGCATGTAAACAGACAAACAACAACAACAAACAAACCTGACCTGACAAACATACATAGAACATAAACATATAAAGAAAAAGAGACTGCATTAAAACTCGACAACTCCCTGGTATGAAAGTGAAGCAACATTATTGGAGATGAATCACCGTCTCCTGACTAAATAAAGGTTAGAAAAACCTGACATTTGTTCCACACACTTGACGCAGCGGTCGCTGGCATGTGGTGACACTGAGAAAGGCCACGGTGGACGGCAGAAGCGTGTGTGTGCTCTTTGACACGAGATGGGAGCTCACACTGCTGTTGTGCGTGACTGTTTTTTCTTTTTCTAGCGGCTCAAGTTGTGGCAGTGCCGGAACATCACAGCCCATACGTTGACTGTTCTCAAGTCTCTATAGGCAAATAAAAAAAGCTTTATTCTTATTATTTAAAAGATATTTAAGGGGGTAAAACAAATTCTCAGAGAGAGAGAGAGATGACGTCAGTGTCTTTGTGACATGGAGTCTCTGATTACTGAGTGCATTCAGGCTGGCAAAGAGAAACTGGGTTTGTGTTGAGGTTGTCCATCTAAACAGGGAGATGAGACAGAGCTGTGGTGACAGACTGACAGGGTGTGTGTGAGGGTGTGTGTGAGTGAGTGTGTGTGTGTGTGTGTGTGTGTGTGTGTGTGTGTGTGTGTGTGTGTGTGTGTGTGTGTGTGTGTGTGTGTGTGTGTGTGTTAGGGCTCACGACTTATGTGACAGTATAATGTAACCACACAACTGCAGTACACTGATTTGTATCCGGGCCTGATCTGCCTCTTCTGCCCTTTTATTTTAATATGAAATATGTGAAAATTTATGTACATTTATTCTCTTTGTGTCTGTTTTTCCATTCCGAGTTAGCACGGGATGAAATATTTTACCATGCAATTCATAAAAGCAAAGCCGGCGAAGTAAGTTTTGAATGTTTCAAGTTTATTTGCACATGAAAGGAATAACAACTAAATTTAAAAGAGAAGGATGAGGCAGAGAAATGAAAGCCACAGATGGTGGGTGAAGCAAAAGAAAACTCCAATGGGGTTACAAAAATATGTCACACAAAAGAAGAAGGAATTTATCTTATATGGATTTGGGTTTTAAATTTGTGGTATTAACAAGCAGAGTGACCAGCTGTCATTTGTTTGAGTAACAATCCTAAAAACGTACGAAAAATGCTGCTCAGTTTTTGTTGTTTTGTGGAAAATTAGACTCAACACCAGACGACACAAAATGGAGACTCCGCTAAATTGGACAGAGAGAACAAATAGCATCACTGCTCACCACAATATAAAAATGATAACAGTGTTTGGTTCATATAGCAGAGAACAAATCCCAATCCTCTTAAGTGGCCTTGGTGCTAAATAATTGTTCAGCAGTCCCACGGCCTGCAGCGGAGAGTACACACTAATGGTAGCTGACTGCATCCCCAGATCATTGATGGAGTGAGATTGGACTGACAGCACTGATTACATTGATCCCTCAATCTTCCTCACGCTCTCAATCATCATCCTGCGCCACCTTGATATAAAGGCTGCACATCTATCTGTCTCAATGGAGCTGCGGCTGTCGTTCCGCGCGATGAGCTGAGGTCTTTGTCACGGGGCAGAGGAGCTAACCTTTTCATCCACCGAGCCAACGGCTGATGAGTTCAGCAATTTGGAAGGTCTCACTGGCTGAGCGGGTTATGAGTGAGGTTATAGTGGCACCTCAAATTAAAAACACACACACTGCTTCCTGGCTTTAAGGTTTAGAGGAATGCTCCAATAGTATCCCAGTTACTTACCCTGTGTTTCAGTAGATTCATGATGAAATCTTTGCTTTCTTGCCTTCAGTGAACAAAGAATCCAATAATTGAGAAAATTCTTGATCAATTAAAGTCACAAGGATCCATGTTTAATCCATGTGGGACTCCTTACTCTTAAAATGTAATATATTAATCATTACTCTTCAAAAGTCGCAGTAACTGAGGTGTTTCAGACTGTTTTTTGCAGTGAAAGGAGTTTTAGTCCGACAACATGCAGCAATCGTGTTCTTGTCATCTCTCCAACTGACAAAATCAAAGTAATCAGAATATTTCCAGTCTTTAAAACATTTCAAACTAGCTTGCTGCTTTGTGACGTGCCTGTGCAGCGTGGCGATTACTAAAATGAGTCCACTGATATGAAGTTGTATTTCAGTTCAGTAGTGATGTGACAACAAAAGTAATGTTGTAATGAGTCGTTTGTTTTTGAGGTAACTGTAATATTATTACTTAAATTTTATTAGTAATTAGTTACACTATTTGTTACTGGTAAACTAGTACTAGTAACGCATTACTGCCCAAAACTGTTCAATAACAGCAAAGATATATAAAAACATCTGTTTTTCTCCCACAGCTGACACACCTCAGCAGTATGAACCCTCTCCTTTGACCAACATATCAAACACATCACCAAACAGCCTTCCTCCATCTCAGAAACATCGCCCTCTTCCTTTTCAGCTGCAGAGACTCTAATTCACTCATTCATCACTTCCACACTGGACCACTGCAATACTCTCCTCCACAGTTCATCATCCAAAACACTCAAGAAACTACAATATATCCAGAATTCAGCTCCCTCCGTTCTCACACACATCCTTCATAACCCCCACTGGCTCCCTGAACCCCAGTGTATCCACTTCAAACTCCTTTTCATCACCTATAAAGCCCTCCACAGCCTGGCTCCCTCCTACCTGTCTGAGCTCCTCCACCAACACACTCCCTCCTGCACTCTCCGGTCTGCTGAAGCCTTCTCCACTGCTGATCCCACCCTCTGGAGCTCACTCCCTGAAGACATCAGACTCCCTCTCACTCTCCACCTCAAAGAAATCCCTCAGAACACACCTCTTCAGCGCTGCCTACAGCCCCTAAAAACTGTTCTTCTCCCTCACTGTTGTATTTCTCTCCTTATGTTGTTGTTGTTCTCTGTAAAGGGCCTTTGAGTATCCAGAAAAGTGCTATTTAAATCTGATTCAGTGTTATTATTATTATTATCCAAGTCTAATTTATTCAGTTTTATGATTTGATTTGATTTTGATTTCTGTGTCATGGACACAAGCATTTGCCCAAATCTCATTGGTTCATAAGACACCACTGCAATAACAATAGTGATGCAGTGAACAATCCAAAGTATGCATTGTGTTCTCAATCTGAAGTCGTCAAATACCACCATACTATCAGTGATTCTGGCGTCAGATTTCAAAAGTCTCCTTTCACGACGCATCAGTTCATTCCTCCTCCACAAAGTCGAAGTCTGGCAAAAAGTCAGCCATTATTCTATAAATCTTTCATAAAATAAATGAATGAACTTTTCAGGCTACTGTCTGGTTCTGCCTTCCAGCTTTTGCTGCTTGTTCTCGCGAGATTTCAGCTGCGCTTTGGAAAGCAGAGCTAAATGGTAAACAAACATGGCAGCACACCGGTAAGGTAAGACAACACGTTTACATGTGGTTTTCTATATGTTCTCTGACATTTATCCTAACCATATGAGGCGGTCTTTGTGGAAAAAAGCTTGTTTAGTGGACTAACTGCACTTGAAGTATGCCCGCTCACTTACGTTTTAACAGGTCTGACGTTACTATGCGCCCCGGCTGTATCTAGGCTAACGGCTAACATGCTAACTATTATTTTTATGTCACTAGTCACTTGAAACAAATTTAGGACGATAGGAGACAGGTTGAAATAAACCGAAATTTCCCTTTAAGCATTTTGATGTGTTTTTAAGCACGTGAATTAAGAGAAAAACATTCATAATTGCTTTCAATCGAAGAACACTTGATTAATCAGTTTTTTATGAGACGTTTGGGGGCCCTTTGAAATCTCGGGGCCCCAGGCAATTGCCTGTGTTTGCCTAATGGTAAGTCCACCCTTGCCACATGCTTTGCTGATATTCCAGCTTTGGTTGCAGCATCCCGGAACATCAGCAGCAGAGGCAGAAGGACACCTAGCGTGTAATATGTAGACATGAAGGTCTACTGACAAAGCAGCGACATGTGACGACTTGGGATGAGAACATGTTGGTTATTTTACTCTTCAGTTCCCAAACAAAATACTTTGCCTTTTGTCCAAAGCCCATCAAACAAATTCTGCCACAAAAAAGGGTTCAACTTCTAAAACATGATTAACATTTTTCATGGTCATCCACCCAAAAGAAATCAACATAAATAGAGGTCATTTTACCTTAAACTCCTCGTCAGAGAGGGCTGTCTGTGTTTTTAATTACTGAGCAAACAATGAATGGGATAAATGAGGGTTATACTGTACGAGTTGTGTGAGAGTTTGCAACTTCAATTCTGAATGTTTTTGGATTCTTCGTTCACATGCGAGAAAAACAAAAGTGTCTCCCTGAATGCAACATAACACAGGTGAGTAATTTATTTAAAAACAGTCATTTGGGGCGTGAAGTATCCCTTTCACACCACGGTTGATGTTTTTCCCTTCAAGCAAAGTCAGCAGGATTGCAAAGTTACAGGAAGTGTGTATAAATGGCTCAAAAGCAGTGACAGAAAAAGCCCTCAGGCACTTGCTAGTTTCAGAGTAGGACAGCCCTGAGCCCTCGCAGACTCCTCAGCAACACATGTCAAAGTGTGTGAGTGTGAACACCGGGAGAAGACCCTGATGTCTGATGGGTCTTTCCGGAAAATCCTCTAACCTTCAGGAAGTGATGCGTGAGGTGTTTTCAGTTAATTCCGACAAAACAGAAGGAAAAAGGTGCAGTTAATGACTTTCTGGCTTCTTTTTCAGGTGCATATAACACACACACATCAGCCAACTGTCCACACACACACACACACGACTGGCAGGAGAGTAGTGTCCTGAATCAGCTCCTGGTGGCTTTAAAATATACACAGACAAATTGCAACACAAAGAAGAGTCATGTAGATAATGAGATTGATATCCTCTCTGATTACAGACTGAAGCTAATGTGTGTGATATCTTTACAACAGTAGTAATGTGAGTCTGGTAACTGGCTCGCTGAGAGAGGGAAGTGTGCCTCTCTGCGGGCCGCCAACTAAAGAGAGATATTCATGTTTAATTCATGTGTAGCCTCATTAATTTGGGACAAGTGACTTGATTTCTTACTACTGCACTTGGTCAGCTCCCCTCAGCTGGGAACTTGACAGTTGCTTGGAGACACAGACCTCCCCGGCAACACTTGAGCAGCTCTGTAGTTTGAACATGAAAGTGCACTCACAAGCTTTTGTGCAAAGGACAGAGGCATCTTGACTCCTCGTCTCTCGCTGGACGCACAGTAAGTCAGTGGAGTTCACTGAGAGAGCTGCTGTCTGATAGTGAGCGGATTTATCAAAGTGGCGAAAACCCACGATCTGAACTCCTGCTATTTATAACAGGAGGACATGAATATTTCAGCACAATTATAGGTTTAATACTCGCATACAGAGCAGGAACCAGACAGTAACCTACAGATACCCTCTGATTTTTTTCCCCATGTAAACAAACAAAGTTGAGTTTAATTCATTTCATTGATTTACTTGTTAGCAGTTTTCTTCTTCTCTGCTTTTTCTGGTGCATTGCGACATTTCTTTGTGTCTTACCTGTCAGTCAATTTAATAGTGTGAAACCACTGGCAGTAATGTGCATGTGCATACATAACTACATAGGGATCAACTCATGTAACCACAGGGGTGGAAGTAACAAATAACATTCACTCTGGCCACTGTTACAAACTTGTTTTTTGTCTACTTTCTTGAATATTGTTTTAAAGTCTGTAATTTCACTTTTACTTAAAGGGACATTTTCAGTTGTTTATTGGCAAAAATCGATGTCTGCATTCATAAATATGTCATCATTGGTGTGCTGTCACCTCCACCAATATTCTGACTTATTCTCCTTAAAGGAGAATTTCGGATTTGTTTGTACATTGTGCAGGAAAGTCGTCTGGGGGGTTCCATAACGTTTCACCATCTTGAGAATACATCCGCCAGCAAGGGACATACAGCCCCAGGCCAGCGCTGCGTGACTGAAAAGCCGAAGGAGAGGAGCAAGAGGCGCTTCGCTACTACCCCGGCACTACTGCAGCACAACAAAGTCCCACTCTCTGAGTATAAAGCAGCATCACGGGAGAAGGATGGTCAGGTACGCTGTGAACGCTGACAAAATGCTGACCAGGTTTATCAGGAATCTGTCCATGGTCAGTTGAGTGTGTTGTTGTTTACAGTGGGCATAAGACGCTCTCTTATGACGTCATCTCATGGCGCACTCTTCTTCTACGGGGGTGTTTTTATTTTTCTTTCATTTTTCACGAGAAGCGCCACCTACTGCTCTTCCTGTTGACTCCCAATAATCGCAAAACAATAACGAATGGAAACGGGCATAAATTTGCATTTTCTTTTGCGCATTTTCACAAAATTCTCAAAGAATTTCAATACATTTGGACGGAAACCCTACTGTGGTGAGCACAATGTTTTACTACTCTCTCTACCTTCATACGGTACCTTTAACACCAAGGTGACCTGAAGCTGTGTCAGCAACCACACCTGTCAGTGATGCCTTAATGTACTGACCGCTCTCTATTTATTTCTGCATCATTTCAAATCGAGGTAGGTCAGCTTAAATATTCTCAAATGAGTGAATATCTTTAAAGACCATAAAAGCAAAAGGAATGAAAAGAGATGCTGCTGGTAACACTGAGCACCTGAAAATGGAGCTCCGACCCCCAAACAAGACTGAGCTGAACCAAACATTTGCAGCATTTTTTGGCCTTGAGGCTAATGGAGTCTGAATGGAACCAGCCCACACTGTGAAATTCTCTATGCCTTGTATCTCTGAAAGCAGATATTGAGAAGACACTTTTAATCCTCTGTGGGAAAATCAATACATAAAAGTTTCCCCGCACGACAGCTGTGAACTTGTGACTCCCTTCAAACTCATTTTTCACTGTGAAATCGCACGATTGCGGCGTAAGATCAGTGTTTTATATTGCCATGAAAACTACATTCATCAAATCTCAGTGAAAGCCAAGTGAATTTCATGGCATGACTCTTCACCCCGCCACAAGATAAAGTGGCACTTCAGCGGCGAGCACAATCTGCATCCCGGCGACTGTTTCAAGAGGAACACATTCACTTATCTGCCGCTGTAACGTGGCCACCAGAGACCAGCCGTATGTGCAACTTCCTGAGGCAACATGTGATTACGCTATCAACTAGCTATTCAACAGCCATTATTTTATTGTCATACAGGATGAGAGGACGCGGGGCACAGGGAAGCCAGAGGAAGCTGAGGCTGACTAGCGATCCTCGGGGAAGGACCCGCCTCAGGGAGGAAGCATCACAACATTCAGTCTCTAAAAAGGGCTGTTTACCTGCAGCAAGAAGTGAGAAGACTTATGCACAGTCACACACACACACACACACACACACACACACACACACACACACACACTGGTAAAGGATTCGCTAATGGCCTAATGGATACAGAAGAGCACTGGAAAAACACTCCCATTATGTGTCTGAAGATGGATTGATGCTCTCTGAAATCCTTTTTTCCTGCCAGTGTGTCATGTAGGTTGTCCCAAAGGCCAAAATCATGAATAAGATTCAAAACTGAAGTACTTCATGGTTTTCAACCATCGATTTTTAAGCCTTGGTCTGACGAAATATTTGTAAAAAGGTCCTGATAGTATTCAATATCTGCACTTACAGAACAAACATGTCGGTATGAAATGAAAGAAAAATGTGATGTAGTGATGAATAGACATAATTGCAGCCCAGTCGCCAGGAAAAAATGCTGGCAATATATGTCTCTGACAGCCACAGATGCGTTTCATTTGTATGTTTCATATGTATCATATCAGCGTTTCTAAACTTACGTAGTATATTCGACCGATGGCATGACAAACAGGTGAGATGGCTGCCAAGCTGCAGACCACTGTTCGAGATCAGCAAGCAAGAACAGCACTTGTTTTTAGTGACCCATTGCCACATTTCCAGCAACATTTGTTCCACAGAAAATGGGCAATTTTTAGTGACTCAATCAGCAACTGTGCCGCAAAATGTGGGTGTTTTTAAGTGACCCAACACCACAGTTCCTGTGGCTTCTGTGCCAGTGAACATGGGTGTTTTTTTAGTGACCAATGGCCCCATATCCAGCAGGATTTGCGCCACCAAATGTGGGTATTTTTTGGTGGCCGGTGGCTGCATTTCCAGCAGTGTGTTGCCACCAAACATGGGTGGTTTAAGCAACCCGTCACTACAATTTCAAAGGCTTTTGTGCCATCAAACATGGGTGTTTTTACCAGCTGGTGGCCCCATTTCCATCAGCTTTTGTGCAGCCAAACGAGGGTGTTTTAAAGTAAAACCCGATATTCATTCATACTCCAACCTCTTCACATACCAACACTTGGTCATGGACTTCTACATCCACTTATGATGTGCAAACTACAATTAGTGTGTTGGTTATTGACGTTCTGGGACGCCATGTCAAATTCACAGTTGTATACCGTGAATTGACATTTTTCCTTCAACAACAAATGCATGTGGGTATGTTCAGCCAACACGCATGTGGTTGGGTTTTGGCAACAAAAGCACGTGTTTGGGTCCAGTAAAAAAAGAACAGGGTTTTTGAGACTAAGTTCCTTGGGGTAGCGATAGATGATAAATTAACATGGAGAGAACATATTGATTATATAAAAAGTAAAATATCAAAATCAATAGCAATCCTATATAAATCTAAGGATATATTAAATTACAAATGCTTGTATATTATTTATAATTCACTTATACTTCCATATATGTTGTACTGTGTAGAATCGTGGGATTAACTTTTAAAACAACTATCAATTCAATAATTGTGTTACAAAAACGAGCTATTCGTGTTATCAACAAGGCTGATTATTATGATCACATAAATCCATTGTTCATGAAGTCACATGTTTTGAAATCCAATGATTTGGTTTATTTTAAAAAATAATGCAAATAATATACGGAGCAAAAACAAAGCCACTGCCAGATACAGTACAAAGATTCTTTTCTGTGCGGGAGGGAAAATATGATTTAAGAGATGTTTTGAAGTTTACTGTCCCAAAAGCAAAAAAGGGGATTTAAAGGAGATGTATTTCTGTTGTTGGGGTTAGATTTTGAAATGATGCTGACTTAAATTTACGAATGTGTAATTCATTGTTGATTTTCAAACAAATGGTTGTGAAGGCTTTATTTGAGAGTTATAAATTGGAACAGCTTTTATTTTCTTTTTTCTCATAAATGACGTTTTGTGGCTAGCTTAATTTAGGATTTTAGGTAGGATAGGCAGATATAAGCATTATGCTTCAGCCGATACCTTTTCAGTCATTACATCATATAATTAATTAGCATTTTTTTGTATACAATCATTAGTATTGTTGTTGTGAAATCGGGACATGTTCCTATGTTGTATGTGATGACGATGACAGAATGAAAACAAACAAACAAACAGTTTACAGTCATGCGGGAAACAAACACCGGCCTCCCAGGTTGAAATTTGTGATTGTTCCCCTTAATTTAAGTTGTTGTCCAGCCATGTTTCACCCATACTACTTAAATTAAAAAAAGAAATTCTCTGTCTCATTGGGAACAAGAGCCAACCATTGTGCACACAAATAATTTACAATCATGCAAAATGTGAAACAATAGTGACCACGATAACACCAGTAACATTTAGACACACAAATATAATTGGACTTTTGTTCATGCATTCTGTCTCCCAGAAAATATGTTGATACACTACTTATTAGTTTCTGTTTTTCAGGATTATCTTTTTGTTCTTTATTTACCTGTATTGGAGAGCAGACTTTAAAGAGGCAGACAGGTAATTAGGGGAAGATGAACCAGGGGCATTACAGTAATATGCTATACACCTTTAGCTTTCAGAACGCCCTCTTATACCACTAATTTGTTTGCCAATTATGTTCCCAATTACAGCAGCAAATATATTCACTGACATCATTTACACAGTCAAGGAAGCGCTTGTATCATGCTGAAGTCAGAGGGAGCATGTTGGGCATATAAAGCAGTGTATAGTGCAGTGCATAAATTTGTAGATTGCATCGAGTAATTTTCTTTCCCAGCTCTGAAGATAAACACTATCAAATGTGCCATAATTTACCGCAAACTAAAGCACAGCCCTCAAACTGCTATTGATTTCTATCCGAGAGACTACTTTGAGTCTCATTGACTCCGCCGTATAAATTGCATGCTTTCATCGTGAGGGGCCTTTCAATGAGATATTAGGAGTCTGTGTAGAAGTCATCAAGCATAATGGAGTGGAGGTACAGTGAACCCACAGCCAGGACTGATTGCACTGGAGCTGTGAGAGGGGTTTCCTCCACACAAATGCTCTGTACTTGGACCTAAACTAATTTTGCTTCACGCTGGGAAACGAGAGGAGTGATATCCTATCACCATAACATTTTCCAAAGAGGGGGAAGCAATTCAAACACGTCCGGACGTTATATTCACAAGGTGGAAGATTGATTAGAACTGTATGTGTGTGTATCAGAAAGAGCTCGCAGGAAAGCAAGACGAAAAGATTTATTGCCTTTCGAGGCCATAAAAGACAAGGGAGTTAGTTAATCAGAGCAAAATGAGATGACCTTTAATATCATGCCGAATCTGCCCTCAAATTCCCCCGAGACGCTCTGATTGTGTTTGTCATGTTTTTGCAGCCCGGCGGCAGAGAGGCCGACTCCAGGAGAATGAGTCTGATAGTCGATAAAAGAAGCAGGAAGATGAGATCTCATCCTTTCAGATAAGATCTGCTGAAGCTAAAGGAGGCTATTTGTCACCCGTGTCTGCAGCTTTTGTTTCTGCCTTTTCTGGCTCCAAAGTGTCATCTAATGGACTGGTTTATATTTCTCATGAATACTATATTTCACCCGCAGCGGTTTCAGAGTGACATGGTGTAGTCTGGAGAGCTGTCAACCAGGAATGTGTGCAAATCTGGATCCTTTTGAATCTTTATTGAAGAGTTTTAGGTTCAATATGTTTTGTTGTTTTTGATGCATTTAAGTTACAATGTTAGAAAATATATCAAATTTAACTGGGTATCCGACAGGTATTTGGAACTTAAACACAGACTGCAGCAAGGGTTGGATCTAGTTCGAGAGGTTTGACTAAGATTTCCGACATAGTTTAAAAGATCTGAAACCAGTTGGTCATGCTGCCTCACAGCCAGAGATTTTATTTTGTCTTGTCTTGGATGCCTTTGTGTTATGAAATCCCATGGATTGGATTTGGTGTTTTCTGTGATTGATTTGGGCCAGCTGCCCAATGGTGCGGTGTAACACCAGTCTTTATGCTAAGCTATGCTAATCAGCTCCTAGCATCCGCTTTTCACCAAACATACACAAATGAAAGTTGTATTGGTCGTTCGTCTGAGGGCCAATTTATAGTTTCTATGTTCCTGTATCTGCTTGGGTCCACTTTGGTCAGCGTGACATAAATGTCGTCATCCACACATGTCCGTGAGGGTCCAGACGGGCCCTTTGCAGACATCTGTGTTTAGCCCATTTTTTGTGACTGTGTAGACTGGATGCATAGTGAGCGAGCTGACTGCACATGCTTCAGTCTCTTGTTCCAAACTCAAGTCCAGTCCAAAACACTGCTGTCAAGCCAGCTGCAGCCACCTCACCACGGTGAAGTATGTTTTAAGTTGGATATTAGAAAGACATTCACTCCAGACCCAGTATTGTTCTCTTAAGCCCCTTTTACACTGACAGATTTTTGGCGAATGTTGGGCCGGAGACAAGGAATTGTGCGCCCTCCTTGTCCTCGCAAACGAAGAGGCCATTAACCATCAGATGACGGGGACGGTGAAGAACGAGCCAACTTACGAGAGAATCGCCGAAGGACTGACCAGCCGCGGCTTCCCTCCAACGCCACTGTTTACGTCACACGCTGAGCTACACGTTTTGTTACTTGCTCACGCCCCCCATTGCCCTGAAAAAGGCACATTCTGTAAAAACAAAAGTAGGCAGGCAGCATTTTGCTGCACTCCCCGATTTTGTTTTTATACTGCCAATGCTGAAAAAAGATGTATGTATTGCACTTTCTTTTTAGATGAGGTGATATTGAATATAAATTTAAATGTCCACAAATATTAGACATATGGTAGATATGGATTGGGGAGTGGAGGGTGGCAGTAAATAAGTTTTCCAGGTAATAGGGTCCAGTCAAAAAATACCAAAGTAACCCTTTAACAAATGAAAGCGGCAGTGAACAGTTTAACAATTTAACAAATGGTTGCTGTGGCGACCCCTCCGCTCCACAAGGCGTGCCTGTTTTTCTGGCTGTTCTCACTGTTACAGGATTCGAGTCAAAGCAGAGGGTCGTCATTAACCTCATGAGCCACACCTGGGCCAGTGTGCCTCATGATATAAAGCTCATCTCTCCCCAAAAGAGTAGCTCTCTTCCCTCACAGTGCAGCTGCTGTTCTTGTTTTGTTTTACAGATATTTCCACACACCCAAACACGCAGACATGACTCATTACTGACTTTAACGTTTATTCGGTTATGTATCATTATTTTGTGACTATATAAGCTTTTAACTCTTTGTAAACTCGTCTCGTCTCCCATCATTGTTGCAGCCTTTGAGCCAGGTTGTAATTACTGTAATTATTCACAAAATGTAAAGTTTACATTATTAAAGAGGTTCATCTGACTCCAGGTTCACAAGCTGCTGAGGACCAAGTTCATTTATCTGAAACTGGCCCCAGATGCAAATCTCATCTGCGCTTATAAATTATTGATACAGTCTGTGCTATGAAAGAGCCGCCATCCCCAAAAAGTCTAAATGTCATTGGTGTTAATGGGAAATACACTTTTGAGTGTCTGGAGAAATGTCATCCTGTGGAGGTCAGACTGAAGCCAAGTGGAGGGCGTCTGGGTGTGATCTCATTTACAGAGAGAAAAACAAAAAGTTTAGGTTTAGAAAGTGCATCTGTAGTGTGTGTGTGTGTGTGTGTGTGTGTGTGTGTGTGTGTGTGTGTGTGTGTGTGTGTGTGTGTGTGTGTGTGTCTGTGTGTGTGTGTGCCAGTTCAGTTTTTTCGGTGTTTTTCTTACACAGTTCTACTGTGGAAGCCAAAATACAGAAAGGATTGCTGAACTGCTGTTTATCCAATGCTGTACTTTATTCTTTTGATTTAGCGTTGACCATAAAACGTAATAAATCCTGTATGATCTGTGGGGTCGTGAGGCTTGCTCAGCATTTTCCAGCAAGGTAAAAAAGTCTCGAATAAATGTACTTTTAAATCATTTATTTGCAAGACAAAATGTGCATTTCTGCTTTCTAATAAATGGATATTAAGGGTTTGGATCGTTGAGAAGGCTGAAAAAAATGTCTCTCTCATACTGACTTATGCTGTAATACTGTGACTGGAATCTTGTGTATATATAAGTGCACTTTACCAGTGGGCAGAGCAGGCTGTGATATTCTGGATATGTCTTTTACAGAGTATCTCGCAGAGTTTCAGGGCTCAGACAGTGATTATCACAGCAAGCCTGAACTGCACTGGGAGGACCCCGACCAAGTTTAAAATCCACATCTGTTCACAAATCATTAACACTGAGGTTCTGAAATACTGTGCAGTTAGTTTGGTGAGGGCAAAAGGAGCAGTAAGTTATGTCCACCATTCAGTTTCTCTGTATGCAACTAGAAGGGAAAATCCACCCCAAACATTTGAAGGAGAAACTCAGCAGCAGCTGTGGATCTTGTTTGTCTGAGCTCTGTGGTTTAACTTCTCACCTTTCTGCAGTGGTGCAACACAAACTCTGTTTTTCAGCCCCGTGTTGAGCTGATCTTTGCTCTTACAAATAGTTGTGTGCTCACAGTTCCACCAAGGTGCTCAGTGCTTTTACTCTCAACTCAGTCGCCGGGTTAAATGTTGGTTTCAATGTTTGTTTCTGGATATGTTACATTTGTATTTGTCTTATGTAGCAGATATGTTGAAACCTAACATTTCAATTTAATGTTATGACAATACTGTGGTCAACATGGTCAGGTTTGTGCACAAATATCACTTTATGAAACACGTTATGAAAACATTATGTTTGGGCTTAAAATACCCAGTTTGGTCACAACAAACTGCTGGACATGTCTGACTGTGGAGAGTGTGTCAATGTTAATAATCACCCACTTTTGTCACAACAAACACCGCTGGACAGTCCCAAACTGTCGTTAAAAAACACCAGCTTTTGTACACACCAACATCGCTGGACATGTCCCAAACTGTCGTTGAAAAACACCTCCATTTTCACGACAAACATCGCTGAACATGTTGCTAACTTTGTTAAAACACACCCACTTTTGTCTCTACAAACTCTACAAGCTCTACAAACCCTGCTGGACATGTCCCAGTCTTTTGTTAGCAACAATGATTTTTGTGGCTACAAACACTGTTGAAGATGTCCTGCACTATAGTAAAGTAAAAAACAAAAAAATATTTTGTGACAATAAACACTGCGAGACATGTCTGAAGTGTTGTTAAAAACACCCACCTTTTTTGGTCTTGAACAGCAGTGTGCTGCTGTCCGCTGCTTAGCAGACATCTCGCTTCGATGTTAAAACCAGAGTAACAAAGATCTTGACAGTTAAACTAACAAGCAGTAAAAATGCTAAAAGTAAACACAGAATAAAAATAAAAATAAAACCAGAACAGGATGACTTGAGAAAAGGCTTTAAAGATAAAAGTGATTCACAGAGGCTGAGCCACAGAGCTGGCTGGGCAGAGACACTCAGGCAGACAGTTCTAAAGAGCACAGACTGGAAAGGTCACCTCGGGTAGAAAAAGGGTGTTTGGAAGAGGCAGGAGACCCTCGCCTGAGAGTCTCAGGCTGCACCGGAGCTCATGAGGGATTCATTTATCTACAGCATGACTGGGAGCCTGACCCTGCAGAGCCTGAAAAGGTATAAGTGGGTCAGATGGGGAAGTTTCATCATCTAAACTGAAAGCAAACAAAACCTAGAGACCATCTTGCTATGAGATCACACAGTGGTCCACAACTTCAAACTAATGTGGGCCAGGAGCATAAAGTGGCCCCTTCTCTGCTTCCTACCAATAAGCACCGTGACGCAGCTCTGATTGGAATAAGGCGCCGTTCCAATGGCCTTGTAAAACAGTGAATCTCATGGTTAAGATACAGTTTAAAGCTTGTTTCTATCAAATGGCTCTGCAAGAGGGTTGCTGTGGAGTTTGCATGTTCTCCCCGCACCAGCATGGGTTTCCTCCAGCTTCCTCCCACAATCAAAATACATGCAGGTTAAGGTAATTGGTGGCTAAATTGTCCTTAGGTGTGAATGGCTGTCTGTCTCTATGTGTCAGCCCTGTGAGTAAATGCTGAGATCTTAGAATGGAGCGTTGCAGCTATATAGAACATATAGAACAACCAGCTACCCTGCCGACGACCCTCATCTCACTGACACTATCGTTAAAGTTAATTTTAAGGTCAAAAAAAAAAAAAAAAAAAAAGAAATAATTCATAAAAACTTGGATGAGAGAAACTTGAGGAACTCTGGCATCAGAGTGCCCTCGAAAGTCAGAAACACAAAACCTCTGCGGTGGAGCTGTTGAGTCCGTGTTCAACAGACTGTGGTTTTATTAGGCTGCATCCTGGTGTGAATTCATTTAACTGTGACTGAGTCTGATCACATTAGTGATAAACAGGATTCATGCTCAGTCAACTTTCCCTGGAGAAACAAGATAAGATAAAATAAACTTTATTGATCCCCGAGGGCGAAGAAGCTGACTGCAGCGGCGAAGAATAGAGACGTCACTTCGCGGAGAGAAGATCAAAAGATACCAAGAAATAAGAATGAAAAGGCAAGAATGCAATAAAATACAAACTATATTAAAGATCCTCCTGATGTTTAATAACTGCTGGGGAATTACTGAATGTAATGGTGTGATGTCATGTGAATACAAACAGAGAGGGTTCATATGAGGAGACAGAGGAAGACGCAAAGAGACTTTAACTCAACACTTTTCTTTCCCCTGCAGGAGACTGAGTCAGGATTTTCTGACAGGAGTCAACAGGACACATCATTTCGCCCTGAGGCTCTGGCTTCTGCCTGTGTTCCCTCTGCCAGCACTGCCCCAGGAACAGGATATTTGTTACTGGCCAAAAGTATATAGAAGGAACTTACTTAAAATGGAGTTCAAAGAGAATAAAATATCTTTTCACCTCTGTATAAATGTCTCCTTAAAGTGGCAGTGACAGTTTTCCCGGTGAGCCTTTCTTCTGTAGTTTGACAGAGTATGTTGAGTTGAAACGAGGATGTAAGGGATCAGCACAACATGAAAGGGATCTTAAACATTGCTCAGTGCCAAACTGAACACATTCAGCACCCTGGGCGGAGCTTCCCCTCGGCACCTCACACCCACCCCTCTTTTTGCTTTCTTTCGGACTCCACCTTTTCTTTATTTCTGTCTTTTTCCTCATATGTTTTCAATCAATAGGGACAAATGTATGTTTGATATTCTTGTTTTCATGATGCTGCCCTTGAAGTCTGCATTATATTCACTATATAGATGGACACCTTATTTCAATACAGCAAATCAGATCTTAGAGCAGCACTGTCTGCCAGCCACACAGCAATCCTGATTTATAACCATGACCCCATCTTGTCCTACAACATAGCTTATTAAACAAACACACATTCACCAGAGAAAAGTACACTGCTAACGTCAATTTCCAGGCAAGGGGCTAAATTAAACAGCAGTTAATAGCATGTAAATGTACCTGCAAATGTCACGCAGAGCTGGTTAAATGCTTGTGTGGTCCTTCAGGCTGATTTATATTTGTATGTAGGCTCCATGCAGAGCGTACACTGTAGCCTTTGCAAGTAGCCTACTCCAGTGGTTCTTTTCATGTAAAGGACCACTACATTAATACATGTTGCGTTACGGACAACGATTTAATGAGATTTTGCATCAGAGACTTCCATCTGAAAAGAATTTGGTTGTTAGACATGTTAAGATCAGAATTCCATAGTTGTTCCTATGAAAAGTAATGCGCCACAAATCGCACCTACCCCATGTAATTATTAGCCTATAATTTGTGCATAACCCACGTGTTTTGGAAGGCTGCGATCTTGTCACCAATGTGCTGATGGGTGTAAAGAAGGGAGCGGTCCAGTTAGGAGCAAGGTGAGGGCTGTGGATGGGTCAAAAAAGACAGGACTTTACCCTGGGAGACTGATATGGACTTTGAGTGAACTTTGAGTCACTGTGAGACACATGGTGAGTCAGTGCGTCCTCACCAGGTTTCTTTTCCTAAACCTAACCTCCGTAACTTTAAGTTAAGCACCTAGCATCAGGCTAGGTGGCTAGCAGACATTTTCTCTACTCAAATTCAGCTCGAAACAACCGCAACATTTAACAAAGGTAACGTTTCAAAATTCAGCTTCAATATTACTCACAGGTTCACTGAAAAAAAAATTGTCTAATACTAGACATATTTCCCCCACATACCTTGCTAATGTTATTAGCATAAGCCTATGACATTTACATTGCATAAATTAGCCTAGCAGTTAGCAGACTTTTACTCTACTCGTGAAGTCAGGAACAACATTCGACAAAGGCTTCACTGTAAGTCACCGGGTTTATCGACAAAACAACGGTCTTATACTAGACAGGTTTTCTCCACATATACAATATGCCAATGTTATTAGCATAAGCCTATGGCATTTTACATTGTATAAATTAGCTTTGGGGCTAGCTGAGTTGTCCTCTATTGAAATAAAGTCAGGAACAGCAACAGCAGCAACATTTAACAAAGGTAACATTTCAAAATTCAGCTTCATTATAACTCACATGGTTCACCAGCACATTATTAGCATGAGCCTATGGCATTGTGTTGCATAAATTAGTCTAGCAGCTAGCAGACTTTCCTCTGCTCATATGAAGACAGGATGAATCTGTGGAGAATTTGTGGAGGTTTTGTTGTCCTCACGATTTTCACAATTACATATCTATGAAATTAAATAAACAGGTGGTCTGTGTTGCCACAATTTGTGGTAGCATTTGTCATTATGGGACAGAGCCTTCAGCGTGGCTGCCTCCAGTCTTGGTAGTCTCTCTCCTGACAGAGATCTGTAATGCTGCATCTATGGACACCTTCAAGAATTTGTGAAAATGTACCTACAGTATTCAAGGCTTATGGATTTGGTTAATTCTGTTATACCGGCAAACATCTGTGCTATTATTTTCTGGTGTTGTGTTCGATGTGTTTTTGTCTGCTTCCATATGTGTAATGGGTCCTTGGGTCCCTAAACAGGTGCTATTAAAATGCAAGCTGTATTATTATTTCTATTATAACAATTATTAGGGTATTATTAATTGTTTATACATTGGGGTTTTTCTCTCTGCTGGGGGAAACCAGTGCTGGCACCCCACTGTACTAGATTTGCTTTTGAGTCTTATCAGCTCTCCAGTGTTGGGTTGCGTGGGCTTTAGTGTTGTATAAGCTTTTTACTCCACTGAATGGAGGTTTGGAAACACCTCTGCTCTCTGACATCATTCATTCCTTCCATTCTCCTCGGCCACAAAAGACATTTAGTGTTACATAATCTCTCTCTTCAGCAGAAGACGCCTGAGGATATTTTTTTTTCTTACGCCTCTTCTCAGAAGTAAATCAGTAAAATGGGATTGATAATGATTTTCTGAATAAATATTGACTAAAAGGAACATAGAGAGTTGCCCAGAGCAACAGCTTGTGCATGCGGCGCTCCTTATTGTCAGTGCCAGGCTAAAGGGATTCTGTACAGCTCAGTGCAAAGGGCAAATACTGCCACAGATAAGGGTTTGATTCACTGTGTGACATGAATGTACATCCATATGTGAACATGTTCTATTATAGAGCTAAATGTTGTGTCTGGGACACGTCGTGTATTAATGATACTCGGAGAGGTTGTAAGGAGACATACGTTTCTTCCACTAGCTAGCTACTGAAGCAGCTAGTGAATACTGAATATATACACATGCTGCTTTTTCTTTTAATGTAAAGAAAAAGAACCAATGAGCAGAACCAGGGAAAATGCCGATATTCAAACAGCTGTATGGCATCACAGTGTGTGCAGATGAACAGTGTTTGGCTTCTCCCCGAGCTCGTCTGGCGGCGGGGAAGCCAACATTGTTTATCTGCACACACTGTGATGCCACACAGCTGGTTCAATATCGATGTTCATTGTCTTCTGTGGCGATCAGCAGTGTTGTGGTGGTTGACTTTTACCCTGGAATCAATATGTAATTTTTCCAGAAATATGATAATATTTCTTCAGGGAGGGCAGTTAGTTGCAGTCTGTGCGCTGCTCGAGCTCCAACAGCTTGATGGAGCATCGCAAAGGGGCGGGGCTTTGCAACGGGTCAATTGTTTAGCCTTGTTTTGTGTTGTTATTTTGCATCTCTTTATAGTCGTATTCGTTTTGGTCAATTTGTATGTGTTTGTGGCTGTTTTGGGCCTTTTAGTAGTTATTTAGTGTCTCTTTGCATCTCTTTCTGCTCATTTTCAATCTCTTCCCAGTCAGATGACGTTCCTTACAAATGTGCTTCAGTTACCATCAACTTTCAGAAGAGACTAACAATTTTACTACCACTAAGTGTGGCTGTTAGTGCTGATCTTTTTGCATCAAGTATCATTTGTGTAGAAAGGGGCCAATTTTACACCAAATGTGTGCAGATTACCTAATTTAAGTACATGCAAATAGCACAGGAGCACCAAGATGCTATTTGCTTTGCAGCGCAGTTAGGGGTGCAGTTCACACTTTGCTCTCAAAGTCTTATGTTCCCCAGTTCTACATAGTCAATGATAAGTTACAAATAGTAGGAACTAGTCAACCAATTAATGAAACAATTAAAGAGAGGAAAAAGAAAAACAAGATGAAAAAGGGAGAAAAATAATTATTGAACATTTCAGAATCAGAAAAGGACTTATTGCCAAGTAAGTTTTCACATACAAGGAATTTGCTTTGTTTCTTTTGGTGCATACATTAAACATACATTAAACATATCAAGGGGAATAAAAATAAGGCAAATTACTGCAACACTAAAAAACATAAACACAGAATAGAAAAAGTACAATGAAATATGACTAAGATACTTTTAAAAAGTACTTTAACCTAACAAATATGTACAATATAGCTGTCTCAGAATAAGCTGTACCTGTTTGTGCAGGAGATGCAAAACATTAGTGTAATGCATATAGACAGTGTCTGCTGGGAGGATGGAGGGAGGGGTGCAAGAGTCCGTGTCAGTGGGGGTCCCCGAACTTGTTGATGAGGCCAACTACAGGAAGAAACTATTTTTATGGCATTAGATTTTGGTCCTGATGGAACGCAGCATCCTGCCAGAGGGGAGCAAAACAAAGAGTTTGTGTCAGGTCTCTGGAGGTGTGCAGGCCCTGGAGGGGCGGCAGATTGCGGCCAATCACCTTCTCAGCAGAGCAAATGATACGCTGCAGTCTGCCCTTGTCTTTTGCGGTGGTGTACCAGATGGCGATGGAGGAGGTGAGGATGGACTCAGAGATTGTAGTCGAGGTTGAACTTCTTCACACGAAGTACATCCTCTGCTGTGCCTTTTTGATGAGGGAGCTTATGTTGAGCTCCAACTGGAGATCCTGAGTGCTGATGGAACCCAGGAAGCCAAAAGACTCCACAGCGTGGTGACTGGGGAGTCACACAGGGTGATGGAGGCGGGTGGGGCGGCGTTCTTACGGATTCACAGTCACTGCCTTGAGAGAACTGATGTCAGAGTTGTTTTGGCTGCACCAGGTCACCAGATGGTCAGTCTCACACCTGAATGCAGACTCATCACCACCAGAGATGAGTATCATTTCACATTTCCAAACTTCAGGAGCTTGACAGACTGGTGAGGGTTAGGGTTAGAAAATCAATAATAGTTTATCGCTATTTCCAAACAGGCTAAGATCAGGAGAGAGGTTTAGGGTCAGGTTAATGTGTGTTGGACCAGGGAACATATATGACCTTGTGAACATAGATATGCTCCCCTTTGAGTTTTACAAGCTTTCTTCTTTTCTTATTTGTGCAGTTTTAGCAGCCACAAAAACCGTGCAATCCTTTCATAAATTTGCCTGTCAGTGTCTACAGCTCTGGCCTGTTGATGTATTTCTTGTTTCAGTTTTCTTGTAAAATAAATAGAAGAAGAACTGGGAAGGTGGGATGAGCATAAAATAGCCATCACTGAGCAGCAGCAACAAAAAGAAGAAAAATAGCAGGCACAATATTTGGCTGACTGCAGAATTCTGAGCGGTGCAGTGCAGAACAACATCACAGATATTAGTCCCTACCACCACATCAATGGATAGAGTAAAAATCATATGTTTCTAAAGATGCATCATTATGAGGCAGCATGATTGCTTTTACAGAAACCAAGACCTGAGGTGGAGACGTGTCCCCTCGGGTTTGAAATGTTTCAGTTCGGGAAGATTTCTGTTCATCAAAAAGCTGCATGACTCCACAAATGTACAGAAACAGCAGGAGCAAAACGAGTGTGTCTGGAGTAAAATGAGGGAAATAACTTCCTGTCTGAGTCAGAGCTGCTTCTCTCACACACATTCACTCAGACGGCAAAAACATTTCAGGGTCGGAATACACACAAATAGACTGAGATGAGAGTGAGCTGTGCCTGGTCCACATATGGCAAAATAAAATTCCTTTATGTTTTTTTTACAACAAGGTTAGCCTCTTGTGTGACATAACATGCATCGGCAGCAGTGTTACTCAAAAAAGTAATGTATTACACATTACTTAGAAAAGAAGTAATCCCTTACTTTACTTGATTACTCCCTGGAGAAAGTAATTAGTTACGATACTCGTTGTAAAATTGCCTGAAATGCACTGTCACTTACTTTGCCAGTTAACGATGAAGCATTAAACCGTACATATGTGTAACAATCCTAAGGTAGGTATAGTTTGCCTGCTTAACTCAGATTATGATGCTACTTGTTGAAAAGAAAGCCTTTGCGGCTTGTGTGGGGCTGAGGTGGGCGACTCAGCTTGGCTCTGTGGGTCTCTCGCAGCTAGCTTTGTGTTAGCATGTTGTCTCTGCAGATGCTTCGTGAGATTCGATGTCATGTTTGCAGCGGTCGATAGCAGCTTGTGGCCTGGGCAAAGTTTGCACCTCACTGTCACTCGAAATAATGTGAATATCGCCACCCATCCAAAAGTTGTGGTCATCGCTGATGGCGAGAGGGGAACTGCTGTTGGTGCCTCCATATTTAAAGTCTGCTCACACAGACGAGAGTCAGTCGGCCAGAGTGACCACTCTTGCCTGAACCTAACCAATCATTCCTTGAGCCCAACCTGAACCAATCACTGCTCCCTGTCTATTCTAGCACTCCTCCTTCTGCTGTTTATTGGCAGTTGGCAAACAACGAATTGGTGCATTACCGCCACCAACTGGAATGAAGTGTGGATCAAAATGACTCATATTACACCCTCTCACTCCAAACGATGTGGAGGCATTTACAGTCAGCAGCTGTGTTGTGCGTCATATTGTCCCGATAATCTTGCAATCCTGATGAAAATTAATGAATTTATGTCACGCAAGTAACGACTTAAGTGTTTGATTATTAACTGTAATGTGATTGCATTACTGCATTTAGGGACAGTATTGTGCTTAACACTACTCGTTACTGAAAAAAGCCATTTTTGGCGATAAATGCATTACTTCTTAAACTGTAACAATGGCATTAACATGTTAATAACAATCATTTACCCTCTCTGTTATATGTCTGCTGATATTGCCCTCTGCTTGGAGGGTAAGAAGCTCCCGAATTTCTTTGTTTTCCCAATTTGCGGACATTTTCAGCCACTGTTTTTTTCTTTGAGCTAGCCGCTAACTACTAGTAGCAGCTCTTTAAATCTCCCGCAGTGCTTTACTCACATATGACGTCAGAAAATCACACCCATCCTGCTTATGGTCCTGTCCTACCGGCTGTCCTATTCATACAGACACCATGTTGGCGCTGTTACTACCTCCTGTGGCGACTTAAAGGCGAGACAACTCTGCCCCCCAGTTTCGCAATCGTACCTTAACGCGATCGCACCTTCACAGCTTGATAATGTTACTCACATAAATAACTTTTCTTGGACTGTTTTTATTTTCTCAATATAGGCCAAAGCACCATTTCCAAAACCTTGACTTCCCTGTGTCCTGCCTGTTTCAGATATCTCCCTGCTCTGACACAACAGCTGATTTAAATGATCATCTTGTTTTAAAGCAGCTTCAGGAGTTCATAATCATCAATGATCACTCAAATCAGCTGTGTTAGACCAGGGAGAGACTGTGGTGCATTCTAATACTCACATTACCATACTATTTGGCATGCCAGAAACAGATTCAGTATGTCCCAATAGTGTGCTAAATGCAGCAGTAAATGCACTGAGAGGAAACACAGTGTGCTGCTGGTCGATAGCATGAAATTACTTCAAAGGTCTCCAAGGCTGAACTCGATTTACTTTGCTGATGTGAACAAATCCTCTGATGGTAATGATTTCATTCTAAAATTTGGTGTAAAAATTAACTGTCATAAATGGTGCTGTGACTGTGACCGAAGCCTAAATGACAGTCGACTTATATTAGAATCTGCTACAGATTGTGAAATACATAGAAAAGCATCCTGTGCTAAATGTGTAAACGAGCCTCACTGTATGATCCAGTCCCCCGCATGTCCTTGAGGTTGATTTGTTTATAGACCAGCATGATTCGAACTGAAAGGCACATCAGATAAAAAGCATCCACTTAATGACTTTGTGCAACAAAACATATTCAACCTTTCTAGATATTTTCTGAAGCCTCGGGCCAGTTCGGTCTCTCAATCAGTAATTAACATTCATGCTGCAAAAGCTTGAAACAACAGAGCGCGGTCTGTTCCACCCTTTCAATTAGCCCGGGAGCCAAATGTTTATGCATCAGAAACTTTTTGAAATGATGCTCATGCTTCTCAAGACTTGGCCTCTGTTTCACCCCAAACAGATTACACAGTACAAAGCGAGCACACCTGTGAGTTTCATTTGATAAGCAGCAAAATAGAAATCGCTTCAATAAAATAACAGAAAGAGAACCACCAGGCACACTTCAGTTCAATCTACAAAATCACCTACAACCAAGGGTTAAGAATGATTTTTTCCAGTCAGTAATATGGAGACAGCTATTAGATTTACTGTAATGCGATGCTATGTGTGAGATGCTACGTGTGTCTGCGGCCTCCCCGGCTGCATCAGACAGCTGTAGGAGTTAAAATCACATGAGCCGGCGTGTTCTCTTTCTCCCCACGTCCTGCTGATCGGGCTCCCCTTTGAAGCTCAGGCACGGTGTAGGGAGAGATTGACAGATGCTCACACTCCGCCTCTTCTGCTTCACACTCCAGTCCACCCGAGTATGTGTATGTGTGCCTGAGTGCATGTGAGTGTGCTCGCTGGAGAAAAAACTGCATCTGTGTGCATGTGTCTGTGTTTTTGTTGGCAGGTGTTTTCTCTGCATCAGTGAGCATTCATCCTCGAAGATACAACAAAGAAAAGTGTCTCCATCAGTTAGCAGCTGATTTTTGCATATGTGCTTTTGCCTTTTTCTTGTGGAGCGCTGGATCATATCACAGCACCGAAACTGCCCTGCTCAGGGTTACCAATGACCTTTTAATGGCTGCTGATGGAGGCATGTGCTCGGTCCTTGTACTCAGGGACCTCAGTGCAGCTTTTGACACGGTTGGTCACAACATCCTGTTAGACAGACTGAGGCACTGGGTGGGGATATCTGCTTTGGATTGGTTTTCGTCTTACCTGATGAACAGGAGGTTTGCGTCTCTGTCAACAATTAATTTTCTTCTCTTAAGCATGGTGTGCCTCAGGGTCAGTTCATGCTTCCATTTGAGCAGATTATTCATTTTTATGCTGATGATACACAGATGTACGACTGTTAGAGCCACAGACCCTTAGTGCCGTACACGCCAGGATGTAATTTGAGATCCTCAGACAGAGGCCCGGCTGAAAACTAAAGGGGACAGAGCATTTGCTGTCAGGGCCCTGAGGCTCTGGAACAGTCTGCCAGAGGAAATCAGGTCGGCCGAGTCAGTCATCTCTTTCAAGTCCCTTCTTAAAGCAAACTTTTATCTGAGAGCCTTTACTTATTTTACTCAGTTTTTATGTACCAAATTGTTTTTATCAGTTCTTTTAAAAGTTGTTGTTGGGGCGCCAGTAGCGTAGTGGATAGTGCCAGCGCCCCATGTACAGAGGTATTGCCTCACTGCAGCGGCTGCAGGGTTCGAATCCAACTCTCGGGCCTTTGCTGCATGTCAGTCCGCACTCTCTCTCTGCCTCCCAATTTCACTCTCTGTCCTGTCATTAAAGGCAAAAGCCCACAAAAATAATCTCAAAAAAAAGTTGTTGTTTTCATGTCTTGCTATTGCTTTCTATTGATTGAGACAATGTGAGGCGTAAAATCACTCTTTGGCAGAACTGTTCCTGACTCACTGACATAGATAACAATATGTGACAAGGAGTCCTAAGTATCGCTACACCTTTAGGAGACACAAACCAAAATAGTCAGCCATTGATTTCATGTATAGGTGTAGTTCTCTTCTCAAAGGGACTTACATTCAGGGAAAAAAAAGTAACATTATGAAGATCCATTAGCAGCCCCTACAGACTGTCTGCAAGAGCAAAGTGTTTTAAGACATTCCTAAATGTACAATTGTGGGTTAAAAATGAATGCAAAGGGTGGCATTAAAGGAAAGACCATATCCCCATTAAAATCAAAGGACCTGGGAGCATAAATGTGCCAAGTAAATATCATGGAAATCACCCTCAGGAGCAGCAGAAGCTTAATCCATGGGGATCTGGCTTGGGAACTGAGAGTCAATGGTTCATGTCCTCGTATGGACCGAACACAGAGTGTGAACTAATAGCTGCAGAGGTTCCACATGCTCCTAGGCACTGCCGAGGTGCCTTTGAGGAAGGCACCAAACCCTCAGCTGCTCAGAGCGTCTGTCCATGGGTAGCTCCCTCGCTCTGACATTTCTTCATAAATGCATGTGTATCGCTCCTGTTTGTGCGTGTGTGTATTTCAGCCTTTGTGTGTGTGTAATCTGTGAAGTAACATATTTTGGCTTGTGGGACTAATAAAGGAATGCTTTCTTTTCTTTCTAAATTTTCAAGAAAATTTAAAACAATATTCATCTATTAGATTTTGATAAGATTTGATATTGATTCATCATGTAGTAACTGACTAACTTCCAGGATGATCCCCATCGCTCTCAAATGCACGTTGAGACGTAGCCTGCAACCCAGCAAAAGACAAGTGCCTGTAACACCTTGTACAGGGGTTAGATAAAAGGACAAACTTAGATGTTTATTATGGGCTTTAAGGAATTGCATGTGCATAGAGAACACATCCATCACAATATCCCTGATAAAAATGACATGCTACAAATAGATGGCAGAAACTTTATTAATCCAGCAGGTTTTTTCCTGACCTTTCCCTCAACCCAACTGCAGTATGAATGCTGACACTTTACGTTCTGCAAATCGTGGATATTTAACATTTGTGTGTTATTATATAGCAGATTTGTTGAAACTTAACATTTCGACAGCACTGTGGTTATTATATGGTTATGTTTAGGCACAAAAGCCACTTTGTTATGGTTAGGGGACACAACCGCAGCTGGAAATACCATCATGTGTTGCTAAGAAACACCCAGATGTGGTGGCACAAATGCGGCTTGAAATGCCACATTTTGTTGCTTGAGAAAACCCATGTTTGGTAGTGCAAATGCTACTGGGAGTGCTGAAATGTGTCGCAAAGAAGCACTTGGGTTGATGGTACAAATGCTGCTGGAAACGCAGGAATATGTCCATAAAAAAACACCCAGGTTTGGTCGTACAAATGCAGTTGGAAATGCCACCATGTGTTGGTAAGAAACACCCAGGTCTGGAGGCATAATCGGCGAACAATGATCTGCAGCTTGGCAGCTGTCTCACCAAGGTGTCAGGCCTTCCACCTCCTGGTGACAAAATGAGCTCATTTACATGGAATCAGAGCTACATCACTTCAGACACATTAATATATGTAAGAAAATGTACAAATGTAAAATGGTTTGAAATGTACTATATCAGCATTTTCTTCTGTATTTATTTGCACACTGGAATCTAAATGAGCTAACACAGAGGACAAGAACTTGATGACTTCAACTTTGTAAGCATGTGTTAGGGACAAGATCCATGTTTTTTGAATATGATATGGTCACAAGGTGTATACACTCTGCCAAAAAGAAATGTCTTTAAATAGCTCTCTAGTGCCAAAAATAGAACTTCAAATAATTGTCCCTTGACGGACAGTAATTATATTTAATCACATCATGCATCATAAATCATAAATTCAAAATTCAGATATGAAAAAAGACCATGCAGCTTTCATTATACAGCTGTGACCTTTGTAAATGGGTTATTCTCTTACTTCAATTCAACTGTGGCAGCCAGGCCTTTTCCTATAGGGACAAAATGCCATTGAAAAAGTAATATAACACAGAGTGGTGCTATAGGACAGATGAGGCGAGGCAGTGACATTTCGGATTTCTTGTTCCATTTCTACAGTCGTCCTCCCCCAAAGAACCTACGAGTGATTTTCAGCCCGATCCAATATGTGAAAAGGAACCATGCACGTCAGTCCTGTCTCTATAGATGACAACTGCCATGGGGCACGGTGACAGTCCACGGCCCATTATTTCAGCTTGAAACCTGCTCCATGCTGGGATATGCTATTGTGGAACAGTGAAAATGGCCTCAATCAGCAAAGAATGAACTGTCGAGGACTTCCTTTCAAGATCAGTGTGGTCTCAAAGGCCAACTGGACAGTTGACATGTTTAGCATACATGTCAACATGCTGCAAAGAAAGTCCAGTATGTACTTTTGGAAGGGTTTTGAAGAATAAGGAAAAAATTCTACTGAAATAGAACCTATGCCAATTCTCAGGTTATTGGAGGTTTCTACTAGAACGTGTTTACATGCTTTAATGCAGGCATGTCCAAAGTCCGGCCCAATCATGGCCCACGGATCGATTTAAAACGGCCCACAGCTTGTCTCTCCAAACACACTATATGTGGACCGCCACACAATATTGGTTAAATGAAAGGACTATCATACAGTCTGTAGACATGCACCAAGTAGGAACTATGTGGATAGAACTAATGTGTTGAAACAGACATTAAACAATGACATGAACGGTTACTTAACAGCAGACATTTCCTGCTAGTTTTCAGACATGGCCACAACAAAGAAGCAGAAAGTCTAAGATGAAAACGTTTTCACTGAAAGATGCAGTTGTGTCTTATTTGTATGTATTTTTTTAATAACCCATATGATGTGAGAAGCAACTGACACCCCAGGTATTATCACATTTTCTAATCTGGCCCTGTTCAAAAAAGTTTGGACACCCTTGCTTTAATGGTCAAAAAATGTATTTTTCTCCTAACGTCTGTGGTTGAACAACTTTCTTCACCTTCTATCCAAAACCTTCAATTTTAGGCCCTGTCTCTTTAAGTCCCCCTCCCAAAAAGCCTGCTCAGATTCATCAGTATTTCTGGGTCTTCCGCATCTCTGCACTGTCTCTACACTGCAGCTGGGGAATGACTGTAATGGAGAATAGCAGCACTTTCTACAGTGAAAAATTAACAACAAAAGCTTCTAAACACAACCAGACATGTTACAGCAGCAAGTTTACAACTTCAAAAACCAGGATTACATTTCCATTACGAATGATGATGTAAAGACTATGTGAGGCAACATTTTTTCACATTAAAAATCAGCATTAGAAACTTCTAAACACATCCAGACATGTTCCAGCAGTAATGTGATTTAAAATCAGGGAGAAATTCACCAGATTATTAACTAAGATTGCATGTTTCTCTGATGTAAGCGTGTAGCTACATGTAGCAGTGTACTTGCAGCTGGGGGATGACTGTGTATTGCAGCATTTTCTACTGTTCAAAATCACGACAAGCTTTAAAACAGAACCGAACATATTCCAAAATGAATATAATTTAAAATTGGGGAGAAATTTACAAGATTATCAACTAAGATTACATGTTTCCCTGATGTTAGCATGTAGCTACATGTAGCAGTGTACTTGCAGCTGGGGGATGACACTGTATTGCTGCACTTTCACCAATTAAACTCTTCCAAACACAACCCAATACGTTCCAGTAGGAATATGATCTGAAAATGGAGGGAAATTAATAACATCAGCAACCAAATTACAGGTTTCCCTGACATTAGCATGTAGCTACATGTAGCAGTGTAGGTAATGTAAGCTTTTTGCTCACATGGATTAATTTTACATACGTTTACCTCATTATTTAAAGCTTTGGCTACATTTAATGTGAATATCTGACACTGTCACATTATATAAACAACAGAAAATAAGGACAGGCATAGTAGTTCCCCTTTAAATTAACTTCAGTGTGTCTGTATTTCTGTCTTTTTCATGGCTTGTGTATATTTAAGAGGAAAAGAATACAAAATAATCTTCCTTGAACATTAGCTTGGGCGTATCGGTCTCATGAAGTGCACTTATGTCTTTGTTTGAGTGTTTATATCCCACCAACTAGCTTTGTTCCACTCCAACAGCACACGTTAATTAAACCACCACGGATGAATTTATTCTATTATTGGATTCTCTCTGCCGCTGAGTGTCCCAAATGCGCCCGAGTCCCCTTGCACTTCATGCATTGGCGCATCTCAGTGCGGCGTGCTGGGACTGTACAGGAGAAAACAATGTGATGATAATCCTTAGCAAGAGACAGGAAAATTGGACCTGAATATGTTGCCCTGTTCCCCATAGGACTGCTTTCTCTTTAGCAGGGGCTGACAGAAGATGGATTTACTTATTATCGTGCCTGTGCATGCCAATGAGCGAGACACGGGGAATCAATAACTCCCAGAGAAGAGTGTGAGGGCCATACAAATACACGGTCAAGCCAGGTTACAAACGAGGCAGTCACTCCAGTAAAAGTAAGCAGAGAGGCCTAAGTATCTGCATTCCTTCTGCTGTATAAATTATTAGACGGTTACTAAGGAAATTACCACGTTAATTAACTGCAAATAGCCTCCCTTTGTCTTCTATGTTTTGCATAATAACCTCATTTCAACCTGCCGGATCTCCCTACTGTGAGCTCTGTTGAACGGATTTCTGAACACAATTAGGTTTTAATTGTGAGTTTCAATAGAATGATCAGAGTCTTTTGTGTCTCTGCACCTTGGAGGATTTTGCAGTATCATATAAGCAGTGTGCTTCTCTAAAGGTGAGGGAAGGTTGTCAGTTTGTTTCTTGAGACTGGTTCGGGAGATTAGAGCAGGAAAAGCAAACACGTCAGTCTTTGCTTCGGTGGTGGAGCTGCGAAGGGGGTGCTGTTTTTGAATGAGCTGTGAGGAACCCTCACCTGTCTTCAGAGCAAACATGCAAGTGTATATAGTTTGCATTAGGGCAGAGCATAAAATGAAGAGCAGTATGTCTTTATTTTTCTAGAATGCTGAGGCCGACATCAGCGTCAGATTGTGGCTGGCATACCCATCATTTCTGATTTCTTTTCTTTTTTCTCCTGCTTCAGATTTTCTCTGGTACGATCAGAGGACTTTCACATTTGGTGTGAAAGCCTGACAGATCCAAACTGGAAAAGTAAAAACTTTAAAAGAATGTGGTCTTCAGATGCAAATGTTTTATATAAAATATAAAGTCATCATCAAAGGAAACACAGTTCTGTGAGAGGGATTGAGGAGGCAGCGGGATTCAGCCAGAGGAGGCTGTGATGGGAGGTTTTTCTCTTCTCTGATGAGCGTGGCCATTCAGAATCACAGACAGCATTAAATAATTCATTCATTTAAGCCCTTATTTAAGAAAGAAGAAGAGAAGAAATCAATTGTGGGAGACTCATTTTCAATGATGCTGAGCATGAACAATGCCATTAAAACCAATCGATAAGCAAACAAAGAACCATCATGCATATCAGTTATGAGCTATCAGAGCTTTAAAAATGAACAAATGCCAATGCTGTTCCAGCCTCACACGTACGTCACGTACTGCTGAGAGTGAAATCCCTGATCGTTAGCTCACACGCAGCTTGTTCAAGCTGTTCTCTGTGTTGTTGAAATTAAACAAAATAACGTGGAACATATCTGCTTATTATGCTGCTGATTTTAATTGGGATATTTTTGATGAACTGAATGACATTTAACGAAGTGTTGCACATCTCGCAGGAGAGCACCGGACTCTCTCCCTGGAGAGGGGCTGGGGGAGAAACTGCAGTTTTTGGCACTCTGGTATTGGCTTCATTTTTCAGCCCCTTAAGTTGCTACTTGTTCAGAACAGGTGTAAAGACTTTGCCTTTAGATACAGTCCAACAACAGTTGTACAGCCACAGTTATTTGAAGCATACTGAGGCCTTAAAATGTCTTTAAAGTAATAGAATATATTAAAGATCTTTTTTATTATATTTAACATACATTTTACTTTACTTACATTCAAGGAGCATTTTGATGTCTTTTTACAATTATCCATGTCGAGCTGAAGTCATTCGGAAACCAAATGAAGTAATAGGCACAGGGGTGACATCTAGAAACATGATAAACAGGCAGAATAAAGACATATCTAAATACAGAAAAAAAAATTTGAAAATAGATAAAAAAAAGTAATAAGTTGACCTGGAGCCCTCCACCTCACAATACCCCCATCCTTATCTTCCCTTATTACTCCCAGGCTCACTCATCTCACCCCTCCAACCTCCCTTCACCAGCAACAATCTTTCACTCTTCAATTATCTCCAATACACTGCAGTGTGTGCAAAGGTATGGACCGCTGGACTGGATTTATAGTTGCAAGGTATAATATGAAGGGTTTTGTAGAAGCCTATCTTCCTGGGCATATCTTATCCTCTCCAAATGGAGTGTGTTAGTAAGCCACATCTTAGAAGTCAGGGGTGCTGCGCTCCTTCGTACCACAAGAATTAGCTTCTTTGCAGTTGTAAGGCAACGAGAGAGAAAGATCTGCTGTGCTTTGTTTCGTCTCTGATTGTCTCAGATAGCCCAAGAATTATGAGCAGAGGTACAATCGGAATATTTATAACCTTACACACGATGTTAGAGATACCAGACCAGAAAGACTGAACCCTGGGGCATAAATTTAAATGCTGAAGAGGGGCTGTAACAACCTCGCACAAAGGCGACACCTTTGGATATATGTCAGATAGTTTCTTGCATTATTTGAACAGGTATACATATTCTCAAGGGGCTTTTCCCATAGGTCATCTGGAATTGCTTCTCCAAGTTCCTCCTCCCACTTGGATTTGTCCGTTTCAGAGGAAGGGGAACTTAATGATCTAATAGTGATATTTTTTGACAGCTTCCACTAAAACAGCCTCAAACGGAGTCAGAAACCTTTTGAAGCTATTGCTGCTTTTCTAGCTTTAAGTCCAGACGCTACTTTTTCCAAGGAATGCATAATGCCTGCAACGACAGACTGTCATGGAAGCTTTTCCTGCGCCTTTGACAACGAAGCATTGGCTTGACATTTCACACTTCAAAGCTCATCGCAGCCATTGCAACCCTCCAAAAAGCCTTCAAAAAGGTCTCCAAAAGCATGCCTTTCATCCCCGCTCCCGCTGAAAAGATTGTGGTTTGTTGCGTGGCTGTCCATAAAGCTCTTCAGCGAATTCCCAAACAACCTGACAAAAAGGATGCCTCAACTTGTAGATGTCAGACTTATATGAATACAGGCGCTGGAACAAGCGGAGATAGTCCAGTAATTGAAAAGAGAGAGCTTACCCCTCTCAAAACCATCCACTTGTGTCAGCACTTTTTCCCCCTCCTGTAAATACAACACGGCCCCCGGAGCTTTTCAGCTGAGGAGAGGCGGCGGCATTCACCCGGTAAGTGGATAGCCTCTATTTACATTGTCACGGGTAAAAGCATGCCCTGCTGCATATCTCTCTTATACAGACTGCTCAGGGACTAACATATATCAGTTCACATGTGTGTTGTCTAGCACACTGCCTTACAGGCACAATCCCATTTCCAGCTCAGTGCTTTATCACCTTGATGACCCGTAATTTATCGCGCTCCTATGCAAGCTGCCGCGGCATGAATGAACCCAATTCTTCGTCTTTGTATGGGTTTGTGCACCTCCTCTCCAGCAAACTGAATACGCTTCCACAGCTACTGTTGCTCCTTATTCCCATTTTGTGTCATGAAGATTGAGAATTTTAATAAGGGTTCCTCAATGAGTCCCCCTTGGCTTTCTAATGCGTCCATTGAGAATAATGGACATGCCAATAGGACTGACGCTCAGACCCAAGCTGCAAACAACCTACAGGGACAGATCCATCAACATATACCACCACTGCCAGCACCCCCATCACCAATACCTCTCACAAACACACACACTCACAAACACACGCACCTCCCACTCACTACCACTAGTGACTCGAGGGCTGACTGACTGGTGGAGAAATCAGCAATAAGGAAGGAGTTGTGAGCAGCTTCTCGGCACCAAATTAATGGACCTGTGTTCGCTGTGTTCGGCCGCCGGGTGCACTCAAGGGGCAAAGCTCTTAAAGAGACGTAAACAAAACCAAACAAAGCATTGTCGTCTGATTTAGCTGTTTTTATTCAGTTTTAGTGCATGCGCAGTAATGGTCTGATGTTTATCCTCCTCCAGCAACTTTCTTGCTGTCTTTTGTCCAAGTAAAGAGTCAGTGTTGGGAAAGTTACGCTCACAATGTAATATATTAAATATTACAAGTTTCCTTCATTTGAAAGGAATAAGTTGCATAAAAGTATTACTCTCTGTGTAGAGTAATAAGTTACTCATTACATTACTTTGCGTTGCTTTCACCAAACTGACCTCAGATGAACTAATGTTGATTTTAAATGGATGAGGGTCGTGTTGTTTCACAGAAGCTCTGGTTACCACTTTGGATTAAAAGTGGGAGGGTCAGGCAGAGGATCGAAGTCGCATCATGATCAGATATAGATAAATATTTGTGGGCCTATAATATGAAACACAGTGAACAAATATTGAGGTTAGCACAACAAACTAAATGACGTGCGATTAAGTCACTAAGACGAATTAATACACTGGAGCTGGAAGACACAGCTGCCAGTTCCCCATGTGCTGGTCAGCTACAGCTGCACCTGTGTGCTGGCTTTACTCTGCAGTTAAAGAGGATGCGAACGGAAACACGTCCAACATGTAATAACATCACCCAGATGTGATGATCACCAGGATGAAGAAACAAACCAGAGGCCAGCTCCTTATCCCCGCAGCCTGTTTCTGCAGGTGACGCGCTGGCAGAAGTGGAGCGGTGAGGATCAGTGTCGATAAATGATAAATGAAAACAATAAACAGTTTATTTCAGGTGGTTACGTGTTAAGTGACATTGTAAATGTAATAATATACCTGTCTTGCTGCTGTTATTGCTGAAGCTGTTGTGTCATTAATATGTCCTATTTTGTAATTGTGAGTTTTATACAATAGTGTCTTCAAGTAGAGGAATTATTAGCTTATAGCTAACTCTGGTGCAGCTAAGTAGCTATGCACTGTCCCTGTTAAATAAATAAATAATCCTGTTGGTAATGCATCATATCACTTTGTTACTGTTAAAACAAAATATATTACTGTTAATATTACTCATGTAATGTGTTACCCCCAACACTGAAGACGGTCCCCGCTCAGTAGCAAAGCCAGTGTGATGTTAAGCCATCTCAAAACATCTTAAAGGGAGAGAAAGAGGGAAATGAATACAGTCAGCAATGCTTTCTTGTGATCCAGAGGTTGATCTCAACCTTAAACCAGCAGTTTACTTGCTTTTACTCAACCAAAACAAACCCAGAGGTTGCAAAACAGAGTTTGTATGAGTCATTTGTGGATGTGGAGTTGCTTTGTAAGGCCCTGTTTAGGTATAATGACTTGTTGTTAGGTCTTTAAAGGTACAGTATGCAGGAATTCTTGGTTACTGTTTGTAAAGACATTCACCAGTGAAAGTAAAAGCAAACTACAGATTCACTCTTGATTTGGAACAAGCTTTGGTGTTTCGCCTCGCTATGGCTGCATTCACATCAAATCCAGCGTTGTGGAGATTAGCCGCAGGGTTGTTCGCTGGTGTGGGAGTGTTACTTTTTAAAAATGGCTCCTTTTGTGGGGGATGGAGGGTGGAGAGAAAGCCAGACTTCCCCTCTCAGCAACTGAGTATTTGTCTTCTGTGAGTTTGGTTATGTTGGCTCAAAAGATATGTTTCGATATCGTGACTGTCACATCTTTGTGCTTTGACTGCTTGGTCCATGACACATCACATTGTCAAATTTAGTTTGAATGCAACCTAAACTTGTTTTTGTTTTTGTTTTTGCCCTGTGTTCGTGACTCCTGCTGCTTAAGTTCTAGCACCTGGTCACTACCTTTTTTTTAAAGTCCTGACCTCAGCTCCTTGCTGTTGCCAGGGACATCTAGACCACAGCAGCAACACAAGAAGGAAATAAGAACATACAGGCAGAGAGCAGGATCTCTGCAGATATACACACCAACACACACTTCTAGTGGCTCATAAGTACTGATGGGGATTTTTAATGAGGTTATAGCTGGATTGCTTTTTGGGGAAATCCTGTATAGTATGCCTTTAATGCATGAAGAAGACCCAGCCAATAAAGAGAGAACTAATTACATGATGTAACAGGGCTGCTGTAATCCAAGCTGATCTATAAGTCCACTTCCCTTGATTGTCCCATATTGTAGAAAATTCGGATTGGGCTTCCACTCATGTTTCATGCCAAACCCTGAGCTATTAGTGGTGTTTTTCATGTGTTAGACAGTTTAAAATGAAACTGTTTATGTTGTATTCATGTAATTACTCCATGGTGAATGGATATAAACATCATCTCAGCGTTTGGTGCTTAGCTGAAAAGCAGCGTGCATACAAAGCATTATCTTTACTGTTTAAATGTGAGGAAAGCCAGTGCATCCAACTCCCACAGCACACCTGTAATCCCCTCTTCAGCTGACAACACATCACATAGATTTACTATTATGTGTAAGTTATTCTATCTGGTTTTATCCCTATTATAAAGTGATGTGACTGAATCTTAGATATGACGTAAAGCAGGTATTCCTATTTCCCATGTGGGTTTGTATTTGTGTCGTAGTAATTGGCATGCTTAGTGTCAGAGTGAAGCTGACTGCCTTTCCTTAAAAACAGAAAATAAATGAAAATGTGTAACTAAAACAAAACTAGAGGAAAGTAGTCATTACATTCAGATTATTGTGATGTGATGTCACTACAGAATGTTGTATTTAAATTAACCTAAAACCCAGCATATATATCAGAGGTGTGGACTCGAATCACGTGACTTATATGCAAGTCAAACTCGAGTCTCAAATGTGATTCTGCACTCGACAAAATCAAAAAAGACTTGGAACTCGACTTGGATTTCACTTAACTTCACTCAGACTTGAGTCTTTTGACTTGAAAATAGGCAACTTGATACCTTCCCTGAGCCCAAAGATGAAGTAGCCTATGTTATTTTAAAATTGAGCCACTGATCAATTCAGTTCCATTCATCTCCTGAATCTCATGCTAACACTATTCATTCCCAGCAAGGCCACGCATAACTCCCCACATTCACTTAGTTTGAACCAATCCAACATTATCCAGTCAAGTTGCAGGAGAGAACCATGGACAAAAGGTGTTACATTACCAAGAACCGAAGGAAAAAATGATACCAAAAAATAATTTTGTCACAAAAACTATGCAGTGGTCAACAAAAAAACAAATTCCAGATGGAGACGCGAAAACTTCATTCAACATTTGAAGATGCACAAACAACGGAAGTCGCGTGGTGCTAGTATACATACAGTAGTGCTTTGCTTTCCGAAGCTACAGTGTCCTTGCGGCACCCGTAGTCTGTACTCTGGGATGTGAACAATAAACAACATGGCTCCTGGTTAACAAGTGTGTCTATTTAACTTAATAGTAGTAGCTTGGTAGTAGCTCAGTCCATAGGGACTAGCTGAGAGACAACTGATTAGAGAGGCAGTTCTTTTATGACCTCTGGGACACCCACCCTATGGGCAGGTACAACCAGACGACCCTCCCAGCTCCACCTGCCAGCCAACTCCCGTCATCTGCAAACACAAACAGCAGAGTAAGATAACTGACAGGTGTCAGCACGCCGAATTAAGACTGATGCAAGCTTAATTGCCTTGTAATTTATTGTAAAACACCATTTAATTAAAACTCGAAAGGACCAAATTAAGACCAAAGAAATCCATCTTAGTTAGTCTTGTTAGTCATCGACTCAGTTAGTCCACTGCTGCAATATTCTCCAGCTCTGGTTTGGTCGAAATAAATCCTTAATTCAAATGTTTCTTTCTCCTTGGTCCCAGACTTACTTTGCACTTGCATAACATTGACCATTGTCCAACCTCTGCTACAATTTTCTAACAGACACATGCAGCTTCTTTACTTGTCTGCAGGCTCCATTATTTTGTACAACTGTGTCTGTATTGGCCACACAGCACAAATATAGTTATGGAACAACTCAGTTTCTACCAACAGTCAGGTATGTCAGAGTATTTTACAAATCCAGAATTAAGTGCTGCAGGAATGAGTCCTAAAACGTGAAATGAGTTAGCATGTTAGCATACGTCATGAAACACCCCACTTGCAAATTTTAAAGCCTTTACGTGTCTTAAAAGAGGCAGCAAGCAAATGGTTAAATGACTACAGAGCGTCATCACACCAAACGCGGCTTTACAGCTTTGTTGTGGCGGTGATGTTGAGTCTTGCAACTGTGCTGTGGTTTATTTACATCCTAACTTTAGCTTTTTACTTTTGGCATTTGTATTTACGCTTCAAAAATCATAAAAGTGATTATCTTGCTGAACAAAACGTGTTTAATACCACAATCATTTATTTGCCACAAAGCTTATTTTCTGCAATAATCCAAAATGAAAAAATCCTCTAGGCTTTTTGAGGAGGGAACACTTGGTGTACAAGTAAACGTCAGCCCTGCAGCACTGTGTGGAGTAACGTTTTAGAAAGTAGGGCAGCTGCCTGTTGTCACAATCAAAGTTGTGATCTGTCATAGAATCCTATCCAGATCACACACAGTGTCCTCCCTCACTGGGAAAACAGGCCGTCTTGACAGATCCAACCCTGCACAGATCCCTGGGTGCTCTTCCTCCACCTCCTCATGCTCTCCCTTTTCCTCCTCATCCTCTCCCTCTGCATCACTCTGCACCAATTCATTCATTCATCTACTCATCTCCTTAACAAGTTGCCCTTGGCTCTGTGCCTTGCTTTGTTATTATTGTCAGAGTGTGGTCACCTCAGCTCAGCATTTTAAACGGTTTCCATGAGAACACAGGAGATTGTGAGGATGCTGACAGAAATGCAGAATTATCTGCAGTGTTTTGCAACAACAAATTGTGATTTGGAGGCAGCGAATTACAGATAGATGCTCATATTTTGTTAGTTGACGGGATTTAGTGCATGGATGTCAGGGTTTGGTCACTTTGTCCGAACAGCTGACGCACTTTTAAAACACTTTCTCTTTTGCTTCTTTGCTTGAAAACACTGTGAATCATCGCAGGGAAGTGTTTTGATGCCAGACATTAATTCATAGCAGCGTCCTCCGTCACTGAGCAGGTGGAATTTATGTGCGTTTGTTCTCACAAAATGTTGGTTTCCTTTCTGACAGACCAAAGAAAGGCTTCATTTCTTTGTGGTGGAAATGTGTTCTAATTACGATAGGAAAGGGTAACTTTATTGCACAGCGAGAACGGCACCTCACATAAATTTAGAATTGTCTTTGTTTTTCTCCGAAAGGATGAAGTGATTACATTACAGCCTTTTGTGTGGCTGTCATTCTTCCAGCGTGGTGGCGTCTCCCTCATTGGTGAGCATTCTCCAAGCAGCCTCTGCTTTGTCATGCCAGAAGATGGCAAAATTATATTGACATCCTTCTTCCGCTCTCATGTTAATATATTCAGAATGACTGTGGTGTTATGGTATTGTGTGAAAACACCACCACCTCCCCTCCCCTCCCCTCCCCGTCCTCTTCATCGCCTCCCAATATATTTCTCCATCTGCAAAGGCAAATGAAACCAAAGGAGGTCTGGTGTGTTTCTGGGTGCCAAATTCATTTCCAATGTGGATGGGGCTAAAGTGGGATTATGTCATGATTGCCCAAAACAATCAAATCCAGACCGTGGGGCTGCAGACTGAAGTGGTGCTGCACTGAGCATCATCATCACCATAACCTTGAAAGACCTTCACTGGCGGAGAGAAGAGAGTCAAGAGGGCCTGTGAGTCTTGGCTGTGCAGATAGCGCCCCCTGTTGATCGTCCTTGAAACAAACAAGAAATGGCATCAGAGCAGATGATGGCTGTGCACACTAATGCTTATGACAGGCTCATAACAATCACATTATAGGTCCTCCTAGTGCCTCAGGACACAAACCTATCCATGCTTTGACTTCATATAGAAGGATGCAGGGAGAAAACCAGCCCAAGAAGCAGCTATCGACAAAATAGTAACTCTGATGTATTCTCTTATTCAACTTCTAGCAGAAAAATAATGCTGCTGGGCTCCACTTGAGGCTCCTCAAGGACCCTTGTTGGTCCCTGGACTCCATTTTAAGAATATCTGATCTCAAGTATATTAAACTGTATTAAATCTACTTTATGAAAACTGACATTAGTGCTTGTTATTGTGGATGGATGAATAGATGAAGTTGAATTAAATTGGATATAGCTGACACTGAGCAAACCAAACTAACACATAAAATACATATCTGCTTATCCTGTTGGGGGTCATGGGGGCTGGAGCCTATCCCAGCTGACATTGGGTGAGAGGCAGGGTTCACCCTGGACAGCTCACCAGACTATCACAGGGCTGACACGTACAGACAGACAACCATTCACACTCACATTCACACCTACGGACAATTTAGAGTCACCAGTTAACCTGCATGTCTTTGGACTGTGGGAGGAAGCTGGAGCACCTGGAGGAAACCCACGCTGACACAGGGAGAACATGCAAACTCCACACAGAAGGGCTCCCCCACCCCAGGTTCAAACCATGAACCCTCTTGCTGTGAGGCAACAATTCTAACCACTGTACCACCGTGCCGCTACTGCTATTAGCCTTTTTGTACATCAGCTATAAATAAGTTCCATTTAAAAGGTGTGAAGGATTTAGGTACATCAATTGGCAGAAATGGTAGAATTTTCATATGCCATGACTAAGAACTAAGAATTGCGTTTTCATTATATTAAAATGAGCCCATTTATATCTACATCCAGAGTGAGTCCTCTTCTCCAGACATCGCCATGTTGTTTCTACGGTAGCTCAGAATGGACAAACCAAACGCTGTCTCTAGATGGGACCATTTGCGTTTTCGTGTCGGCCACCATAGCTCTCCTACATGCTAGGCCCATGGAAAAAAGTAACAGTTGGTTGGCCTCTAAAACCTAAATCTAAAACCTAAATCCTACACACTAGACCATTTTGTTGCTATTCCAAACTGAGAAGGCAGGAGGGAAGATGGAGGTAGATGAATTTACAAAACCAGGAGTTTAAAGAATTAAGTTAAAGTGATGATAGTGTGAACGAAAGAGACATCCACTTGGTTGCAATAAAACTGAATGAGTAAAGACAGAACTGGAGTTAAAGTTGCGAGTTGGATGAAAGAAAAATTTGACCATTTCCATAGTTGGATGTGTGTCATTGCAGAGGGTGTGTAGACATGTTCTTGGAATATGTGGTGAATTTGGATATGAAACGTAAAGGGGCAGAAACAGTGGAGAAGAATCCAAGTGTAATAAGTGTAGGGGGGAGTCATGAAGCATGGTGGGCAGACTGTCCAAAGAGAAGGAAAGAGATGGAAGTCACGAGGCCCCGGTCCAAGAAAAGGGTAAGGAATGGGGAAACAAGGAAAGAAAGGATTCAAAAAATAAGGAAGATGAAATTCAAATATGCCCAGTATTGTTTGTGTAAGTTTAGTTCATAGCATTTCTGGCCATGGTGATTTATTGTGCTGCCGAGGCAGAGAGGAAATCTGAGGAGTTGTTGATGCAGCGAAAAAGATTTGGAAGTACTGGAGAGGAAGGTCAGAGGTACTGGAGAGGAAGGTCAGAGGTCTGCCCCCTCAGAGCCAAGACTGACAGGCCTACTAGAGAATACAATATTTATTTATTTATTCATTTAATATTTATTTATAAATTATTTATTTATTATTATTGAATTATTTTGATTGATTTATTTAAACGTCGAGGAAAAAGAAGAAATGAAAGACACCAAATTCCGAGTTCATCCACCACCTCCTCACAGCGAGCCTTTTATTTTGAAGGTCCTCAACTCCTCCCTCTACTTCCGTGTTTGCGTCCGTGTCCTGCGTGTCTTGCCTACCTCGCAGACTCGAGTGGTTTTTGGCAACAGTTTTGAGATAAATAATCATGTCTCTGGAGGTGGAATCAGCAGAGTGAGTAGCCCAGTCAATTCCCCTTAAAGCAGAGTGAATTCTACAACAAATATCCCGCTGATAATTCCGTATTTGATCATGTTTTGTGTCAGTGAGGCCTGACTCATCCTTCGCTGCAACCCGTTAGCGTTAGCGTTAGCATCCTGAGCTAAGCTAACAAGCTAACTTACAGTCACCCCCATAGAAGTTGTTGTAGTTTTCTGGCTAAGTGACGGCATATAGTCCGAAGTGTCCCTTTGTTATTTAAAGAATTAAATTACCCTTACTTTGCAATTTCATTACTGCTTCATGCAGTAAACAGAATTGACAGATATGTGAATTAGCGTAAGTTAGCTTCCTAACGTTAAGCTAATGTTAGCCTGCCAGTTGTCACAGATGCTGCTCTGACTGGGGAAGTAAATCATTCAAACTTTAGCGGCACAAATCAGTCGATTGTTGTTTCTGTAACCGTTGATAATTTTATTAACACATTCCTATGACTTCTTATTCATCGCGTTGTAATTGGTTGCAGCTGAAATATCTTACAATGGTTGTTTATCTAAATGTCTGGCATCATGTGTGTTTTCCACAGCGTGATCCGTCTGATTATGCAGTACTTAAAGGAAAATAACCTGCAGCGGACATTAGCCACCCTGCAGGAGGAGACCACCGTGTCCCTGAACACTGTGGACAGTATAGAGAGCTTTGTGGCGGACATAAACAGCGGCCACTGGGACACTGTCCTGCAAGCCATCCAGTCCCTCAAGCTGCCAGACAAGACCCTGATAGACCTTTATGAACAGGTGAGGCTTGGATCAAATATGGTCTCAACATCGTGTACTTTGTATTGTGCTCACACAAGACTTTGATATCCTCCTGTATCTATAACGATTTTGCAGAGGCATATTATTGCCTGCTTTTGTTTTCTAAATATTTCCATTGTTCATCTATGTTTCATTGTTGTTCCATTTATTTCTGCACATCAATCCTTTAACTATAATCTGATGTCTTAACCTTGATGTCTCTTGTTGCCATGCAAATAAGCTGTTTGTTTAAGATATTGTTTTTGCTAATTTGTTGTTAATCCAGATGTTTTAGTTTATCATTTCTGAGATAAAATACCCTGCTGTTGGCGTCGCTCACATCAAGAGATGTTTGTGTGAAGGTGTGGAAGGACCTGATGGATTATGCCCATAGTCAGGTGCCCTCTAAACTTGAATGTCTGTGTTGTTTCTGGACCAGGTGGTGTTAGAGCTGATCGAGTTGAGAGAGTTGGGTGCAGCCCGTTCCCTCCTCAGGCAGACAGACCCCATGATCATGCTGAAACAGACCCAGCCAGAGAGATATATCCACCTGGAGAACCTGCTGGCTCGCTCGTATTTCGATCCCAGAGAGGTGAGTCCAAATTAAACATGTAACAAGATGCAGTCCTTGTTCATCCATGCTCATCCATCCATCCCATCATTTTAGGATCAGTTGGTATAGCTGGTCATTCTCCTTTTTTTATTTCTGAAAGTACCTTAGACTCTTCAGATGGTTCATCATCAGAGACACATTTTGTACCTATGGTTCTCATGGACTGTAAACAGTAAATACTATTTGTGGAAATGCCAGAATGGATACATGAGTACATGAAGTTAGTTTAAACCCCAACAGGGTCTTTAAAAATGGGTAAATGGCTAAAATAAGCCTTACGTTTGCACCAAATTTCCATTTACGTATTCTCCATCCTCACAATATCTCTATGTCTGCCTACAAAACTCATAACGTCAACATCTGAAAGAATACAGTCATGCAGAGTTTCTGATGTTTGTGTTTGTTGTTGTCCAGGCGTACCCAGACGGCAGCAGCAAGGAGAAGCGCCGGGCAGCCATCGCCCAGGCTCTGGCAGGGGAGGTCAGCGTAGTGCCGCCCTCTCGTCTCATGGCTCTGCTGGGACAGGTCAGTGATCTAGAAACTTGCAGGTGTGATGAGTGTCATTCCTCAGTCAGAAACTTGCCATAAAATATTTAATTAGTATCATAATCCTGACACATTTGCACCACATTTTGCACATTTGCTTCTACTGATCAATATTCCCCATACATTAAGTGAAGTTTTGCTGCCATCCAAATAAATTGCTGATGATGACTTTGTCTATTTTTTCCTCCCTCAGTCTCTGAAGTGGCAGCAGCATCAGGGCCTCCTGCCTCCTGGTATGACTATCGATTTGTTCAGGGGTAAAGCTGCCGTTAAAGATGTTGAGGAGGAGCGCTTCCCCACCCAGCTCAGCAGACACATCAAGGTACCAACACTGTCTCAAAGTATTGACCACAGAAAGCAACATCATCGGACTGCTCCGCTGTTCCAAGCTGTGCACTCAGTTGTGGTAGTTTGGCAGACTTAAGAGTTCTAAGTGTTCTGACATGACTTGTTTTTCGTCTGCACAGTTTGGACAGAAGTCTCATGTGGAGTGTTCCCGATTCTCCCCTGATGGTCAGTACCTGGTCACTGGCTCTGTGGACGGCTTCATCGAGGTCTGGAACTTCACCACCGGCAAAATCAGAAAGGTACGATAAAGACACGTAAACTAGATTTACTGTGTGGTTGAGTTAAACACATATCATTTCAAAATGACTTCTGCTGACTTGAAATAACTGTGTGCACTGTGTCCTGCAGGATCTGAAGTACCAGGCTCAGGATAACTTCATGATGATGGACGATGCAGTGTTGTGTATGGGCTTCAGTAGAGACACAGAGATGTTGGCCACCGGAGCTCAGGATGGAAAGATCAAGGTAGACGAGAAACAATACTTCTATTTCTCTTATTGCTTTTACATCCTGTTGTTACTTTACAGCTAAATATAAGAAACGTTTAATTATCAGGTTCTTCCTCTGGTACACCTGGATTATAGTCAGGCTACGAACAATGCACATTATGTTTTGTTTGTTTGTTTTAATGATGCGTGAAAGGCTTTAAAGTTAGAGATAAAACTTTGTCTGGGGCAGGTAAATCTTGACATTGAAATGTGGAAATCTCCAAAGATAATGGTGCATGAAATGTAACTAGAAAATGTTTTACTCCAGAAAATGTTGACAGCTGAAATTGCAAAGCATCACTGAAAATATTGAACTGCCACAGAGACTGGTGGACAAAAAAGTTAACTTCCAACCTTGCCCTCTAAGGGCTTTTAATTTGAAAATTCAGCTTTGTCTGGACCTGTTTATTTAACTGCTGAAGTAAAACATTTGACCAATTGAAAGGCAACACTTAAATTCCGAGTTATATTGTTGAATCCTTTTATTTCCGGTCAACCTAACCTGTATTTGCGAGTAGTACTTAAGATAGTTGCTCACAGATGCAGTGTCATGTTGCAAAAACAATTGAAATGTCTGTGTGTGTGTGTGTGTGTGTGTGTGTGTGTGTGTGTGTGTGTGTGTGTGTTTGTAGGTGTGGAAGATCCAAAGCGGCCAGTGTCTGAGGAGGTTTGAGCGCGCCCACAGTAAAGGAGTAACATGCATCAGTTTCTGTAAAGACAGCAGCCAGCTTCTCAGTGCCTCCTTCGACCAGACAATCAGGTAAACTCATACCTGACCAAACAAACACATTTACCCGTTATTCTTCTTTAAAGCTCAAAGAAAATCGAATCTAACTTTATTTCTTTGCTTCCTGTGCAAGAATCCACGGACTGAAGTCTGGTAAAACTCTAAAGGAGTTCCGCGGTCACTCGTCATTTGTGAACGAGGCCACCTTCACTCCAGACGGTCACCACGTCATCAGCGCTTCTTCAGACGGTACAGTCAAGGTGAGAGGAGCATCTGCTAAAATAGGACGTCTCTTCACAGTAAACACAGTAAATATCTTTATGTGCCTGTAGTGTGCTGCATGTCTTTAGCCGCGCATGTGTGTGATCCCACAGATGTGGAACATGAAGACCACTGAGTGCACCAACACCTTCAAGCCCCTGGGCACATCAGCCGGCACTGACATCACAGTCAACAACGTCATCCAGCTGCCCAAGAACCCGGAGCATTTTGTCGTGTGTAACCGCTCCAACACGGTGGTCATCATGAACATGCAGGGACAGGTCAGTTCAAATCAACGCTGCACAGAACAGTTCAGCAGGAAGTCGGCGCACAGTGTTGCTCCAGTGACAGGGTGCTGAAATCTGCTGTGGAGCCATTTCATAAACTGTGGTTAACTGTATTTTTCTCAAATATTGAACAGTAAACATTGAAAAGTGTTTGTTTGTTTGTTGTTTGCTTATGAAACGGAACCTGCCTACCTGCCTGCCCTTTAACATCCATGCTTTGTGTGTGTGTGTGTGCAGATCGTGAGGAGTTTCAGCTCTGGTAAGAGGGAAGGTGGTGACTTTGTGTGTTGCACTCTGTCGCCCCGCGGCGAGTGGATCTACTGCGTGGGTGAAGACTTTGTGCTCTACTGCTTCAGCACCGTCACCGGCAAGCTGGAGAGAACGCTGACGGTACGTTAGCGCTCTCAGGAGCTCAAATCAAAGTGTCCAAAAATACCACAGAACATTCCCTCCTCTGCTGCTGCCACAAAACAACAAAACAATCAGACTGTAACATTCAGATTTAAGTCTTGAAGCTCTTTTTTCTTGCTCATTAATTACTTTTTTAACGAGCATAAATCAGTGTTGTATCTGTAGCTTGTAACCTAATTTATAATGAAAAATCATCTAGATCTGCGTATGTTTTTGTAGTTCTCCACTAGCCACTTTAAACGACATGTTCTTGCTCCTCCCTCCAGGTCCACGAGAAGGATGTAATCGGCATCGCCCACCACCCCCACCAGAACCTCATCGCCACCTACAGTGAGGACGGTCTGCTGAAGCTGTGGAAGCCTTGAGGTGTTTGACTTCCAAACTGAGACTGGACGTTGTCACACAGCAGCTGCTCTCCTCACTCTGGACTCTGCTCTGCCCGCTCTGTTTCAAATCACTGTGAACTCAAGGACTTGTTATACATGTGGACGATATCAGTGACAGCATACGTTTTAATATTCAGCTGCATGTCTCAGTTTGTACGGGTGATTTACCTTTTTACCACTGAAGCCATGCAGCTGAATATTAGTTACCAAAGGCAGTGTGTTTGCACAGCTGAGCCTTATTTACCTGGAACTGTTTCAGTGTGTCCAAAAGAAATGATGACATCTTACAAAGCAACATAAGTTTGCTTTACTTTTATTCAACTTATGAATTTGTATGGGAATGGATGTGTCGTGTTGTTTCAGTGATTCAAAATATCCATAATTCAGTTTCAGTTGCAGGTGAAATAAAAAAGGTTCTGCTGTTCAACACCTGAGCTCTACAGACACGTCTTTTTCGGAGAGAGGAGGGGAGTTGTCAGATGTAGATACTAGACTCCGTTTAGTTTTTAAAATTCCTCTTTTTTTGTAAATATATTTTTTATTTGCATTTTGGATTTTGTTTTTCCAAGAACACCTGGTTAAATAGTGTTTTGTTGTTTGTGTCTCTCTTTCTTCCTCGTGTTGAGTCCCAACTTGAATTGAATGACATCACTTCAAATTCTTTTATATATATATTTGTACCCTGAAATGATTTAGTTCTTTCAGCATGGAGAACCACATAATACATTCAATTTAATAAAAAAGTCATTGTAAGGCTTTTGTTTGCCACATTAAGAACATGCATTGGAATGAGACGTAATATTTCAATGTATAAATGTCAATTGTTGATATTTCGTCTTTGCCATTAAAGCTATTTAACCAGAACACTGGAGAGACGGACGTGATCTATGGTGCTGGAGAACTGGAATATGGACTAAAATTGCCATTTATCTGATCAGAGAGTAAA